>OY783212.1:9476891-10726891 GCA_963678705.1 Panorpa germanica | reverse complement strand
TGACAGTTGGGAAACTATTTCCTACACCGGATTTCTGCACCAAATGTGGTGCTCTGGCATTCATAACCTCATACTTTTCTTTTATGGAATCCTATTTGTATTTATAATATAAAGAATGTGTTTTAACAGTAAAATTATATTAACAATTTATGTTTTTCGCATGATGAATCGTGCAGTTAAACTTCAAATAATAGTTATTATGAACTGGTAAAATAACTTTCCAATGTAGCGAAATTAACTGTTAGAGTCATCTTCTGTTTTACACCATCATCTAGGTAACATCTTCTTCAAATTGTCTAGTTTTTTTATATTGAGTTTTTAAAAAAAAAAATTATTTTAGAATTTGAGGCGATGCCAACAACACGGTCATATTCGCTTGAAGTTAAATTATTTTTATTTAATGTTTGTTTATTATATTTATGCTATATCATTAAGGAATTCCAGTACATTTTGAATTTTTTCTGTATTGTTTGAAAGTATGTCCTTTAATTCACCACTGATGTTGTGTTTTGTTCTTTGCGTTTGATATTGTGGGCAGGTTTTTAGTAGATGATGGACTGTTATTTTATTCTGACAGTTGCTGCACTGCGGAGCATATCTCGAGATTAAATTTATCCAATCTAAACAAAGATACGTGTTTTAAGATTAACGTTGATATTAGACAAAATAATATACTGTTTTTTTGGTGATTCCATGCATGTTGTGATGCACAACTCAAATACCATTCAATTGACATCAAATTCAAGATAAAAAAAATCAATAGGCACTGCATTTTTTTTTAAATGAACTTTTCTTTAAATGTTAATTCATAAGCTTATCCAGAAGACTTCGTCATAAATGTTCGTTTCTATTTGCTTTTATAGCATTAGAATGAGACTTCTTTAATTCGATTCTCTTTCGTTTATTTTCCTAAGTAATATGTATACAGAACGTGACTTGTATATAAGACAATTACTAGAATTTGTAGTGCTTTAACAGTGCAGTACAAATTCAATAGCTGTCTGGTGCATGGGTGTTCGCTGTTTGGCAGTAATTGGCAGCTGACTGCGTCTTCAAGTTGCCAGCTTCAGTTTATAAGACGTACCAGTAGTTAACTGACCGTACATGGAACTCGGGTGGTCCCGTTTGTCCCATTGACAATCGACGGACAACGAAACGCTATTTGATACGTGTTGACAGTTTCGTTTTTGAAATTACGTTTGGAATATATATGTACATATACATGTTGAGTTTCTTTGCGTACATATCCATCTTGAGTGTTTTTTTTAATATAAGCGTCCACTGGCTCCCATCAAACGCATGGGATTTACCATATACAACGTGGAAAAGAAGGAAAATTGGAAAAAAGGTGTATGTGGTTAGAACTAAGGTCTTTAGTGACATCCGTATGGTTAATCGTGTAAAAGTGTTATCGTTGACATTTTTAACGAGGTTGTTTGGAGGAGTAACTCTATATCCAACAGCCGATCTCAGTTATTGTGTACATGTACCCATAGCTGTCGTTAGTACGCCTAACTTATTTTTATTTTTATTTAATTTGATTTACGTCGTCTTACTTCCGCTGTCTAATGACTAGGTACTGACTATGTGATCAAATAATAAATTAATCATTAGTAGAAAGCAATATCAAAAAGTATAAAGTATCATTCCCACTCACTGCTTTAATTTAATTTTGTATTTAATTAAAATTGTTTAGCATATGGCCATACGTATAGTAATTCACAGTACCATTTTTAAAGTAATTTTTTTTAAACTTTTCTTAGTTTGTTCTTAGAACCTCACAAGGTCCAATGTTTTAAATTAAAAATATTAAATTAAGAAACACTATATTATATTATAACCTCCAAAATGTGACAATCTGTCAAAATGCAGTAGGATTTACTTTTAAAAGTCAATAAAGTAATGTCAATTTTTGAAATATATAGTTGTGAAAACAATTTCTATTACTAATTGTTATTAAAATAGCAATTTTAATTATTTCACATACAATTTTGTCGAACTGTCAAAATTTATATTATTAACGATGCATACGCACCAACTAAATTAACTAAACTTAAATTAAAATACAAATGTGAAAAGGAATGCTTAAACGAAAACCTGAATTCAGATTACAATATTAAATAAAAACAGTAAATTAAATATCAAAACAGTGGGTGGGAATGAGGCTTTGCACCATAAAAAATAAATTCATAGGTCACTGTGTCATTTTTCAACATATTGCGACATCTTACAACCAAAACCTGAACTGCGAAACTATTTTATATTGACTATGATTATATTTTCTATACATAGAATTAATAGAGCAAACACATTAAATAAGCGTATATTAAAACTATATTAAAAAGAGCATTTAATGAGATTAAAAAATGTGATATTCGTAATATAATTATCACTAACATGCGGAAACTATACCAACCCTGTGGCTTAAATTAAGCGCAACAGCCCGTGTAAACGAATTTGTATTTTATTGAACCCATAATGAACTTCATCCTATAAAACTTTACAACCTACTAGCATTAAGTTTAACATATTTTTTAATTGTGTTTCATATTGAAAAACAGATACAGGGTGGTAAGTACAGTGATGTTTTTCTTGAGAACGATAATGAAGAAGATTAAAGGCACATATTTCACAGTTATGATTTTATGACAAGTGCTACGGTTTTCGAGGTATTTATGTTTGTTGAAACTTTCTGTAATAAGTGGTCATATATACTCATTCTCTTTATATTCCTTTTTTAATTATTGTCACCGACGTGTTTAACACCCTGTACCAGTGATGCTATTCCGCTACATACATCTTCACTACAACTGGTATAAGGCCACGCTACTTTGAGCGTAACTCATTCGTAACTTTAGTACTTGGCGTGAACTCCTGTACCATTCTCTTGTTCACAATTTACCTTTAAAGGTCTTCCGCATCTTTCCCGTTAGAATACTCCACTTTTCCACCCTTATTTAAGCCACCCAATTGGATCGTCCATGCCATAAGGAGCTATAACACGCTATTGTCGTTCCATTGTCTGGCGCATGATACTTAAAAAAAGCACTTTGTGTCTTATTGGCATTACTTCCGTCGTTGAACGAAGGACATTGCAACTTAAGGGATTCTGTATTGTATATTACTCGAAGATGTTTCCAGCGGTTATGTGGTTGTACCTTCACGAACAGTGGACTCACATGAAACATTAGAAGAGATATTTCTCTTTGAAGAATTTCATAGTTTTATCTTTATATTGTAAGTTGTTGTAAACATCTTGCAACTACATTCCACTTGCATCAGGAACTTTTAACTGAAATTATTCTTAGCGTTTTTGTGCAGATCAGAAACAGATTTTCTCTTACTTTTTTCTTTACCGACTAAAAACGATTTTCTTTAAGAAACACTTTACTTATTATATTATCAAAAAAAAATTTAAAATATTTCTCAAAAACTCTCAAAACTTCGTCATTTATCCAGTTACATTATTATATTAAATTAATTGTTCGCCTTTCGGCTTTACAATCTACATTCTTAATACATTTCATAGAACTTCAACTTGAAATTAAACTTAAACTATTCTAGACCTTTTTATTTCCAAAAGTACTTTCTTGACCCTCTTCTTTCATTTTCCCTAGTCTTCCTTCATTCTCACCGTTTCCTCACCTCTTGTCTTCTTTGTCTACTCTCGGCAAACCGTTTCCTGCTTCTCCTTCCTTATTGCCTGTATCTTCATCTATCACATCTTGCCTTCCTTGTCTCCTCTCGACAAACCCTCTATTATCTTTTCACTATCCTTCCTGCCTTCTCTCTTCGTTTTCACTTCTCCACTTATGTCTATTACAGGCATAGACGCTCTATCTTTACTATTTCCCTATTTTCCTATTTATCCAGTTACATATTATTTAAGAAAATAACGATACATGAAACCAGAATTTTAGTTTCTGCTTAACTAGAATGTCATACTTTCGGTAAATATCGCCATTTAGAAAAAGATTCCTAAGTCTATGATTAGAATAGGTATTTGTTTGTGTTTAGAACACATTTGGCCAAGAAATAATCTAAGCTGTGTCATCACAAGCTTTCATTTCTAACATCTCTGTCTCTATTTTTAAATATTACTTTTACGTAATCATATTTATCAAATTCTGTTTTTATTGGTTTTCCTCATATTTTCAAAAATGAATAAAAAATATAATAGCTTACTTTAAGTTTCTTTTAGCTAATAATATTGCTTTTATCTTAAGACGGTATTTCAAACATCGGTTTATTCTTCCATTTTTTCTTAATAATGTTTTCTCTTTTAATAAAATTGTACGTAGTATCAAATTGAGTTAAATCTATAATTCCATTAAATATGTTGGCAGAATAAAGAAAGGAGATAGATGGATGGATAACGCTGAGCATGAAATCAATCTCTTTATACAAAAGCCTGCAAGAACTATTTAGATTTACATTAAGATTTATGCAAGCAAACCTTTACATACACTTAAACAGGAGAATATTTACTCTAAGTCTTGATATTATAACTAAGTTAAATTTATTAATTTTATTTTATTTTGTGTTCAATGCATTATGTACGAATAACACAAGCCTTCAAGATTCATAAAGATTTCAGCAGATTTCACTTCGTACCTGTACAAATACGAAAAAAAATACTCATCTATTTTGAGTGTATATTATTGAGCGTATATAAACAGTAGCATTGTCATATTTGCTTGTGTAAAATATACGTAACATACAAAATATACCAATAAATGAGATGTAGATTAAAATATTAATATCGGAAGACACACATCAAAGAAATAAATACATAACCGTATTTTCTAGGTATATACTCGTATGTATTATACATTTCATACTTTCGATTAGGTTCCGGTGTCCACTATGTTTCAATAATTCCAAGTTAACCATTTTATTCATGTTGCTTTGTATAACGGTCACGTGTCCAGCTCTATATTTGTGTTCCATTGTATAGTGATAGTGTATGAAAATACTGTTAAGATTACCTTGCACTTCTACTGTATTCCATTGGTACATGTTTGTTTCACACAACTACACTGCTAACAATTTTGAATTACAAGTACAGGTGTTTCTACAAAAAAATAAAAACAAAGTAATTTAACTTATAATGGATTTAGCAATAAGTGATGTCATCTGACTGAATTTACCCACATACATATCGAATTGTGAATGTAAGAAAAATAAAACCTGAAATCGAAATTTATATTTTATAAACAGCCACTAATTTATGAATGTTAATTTCTTTTGATTGCAATTTAACTGTTAGTAAACAAACTACTCAGAATTAACTCTGAGTCATATTTGTACTAACTCTAATGGATGTGTTCTACTATGATATACGTATAACTGCAGAACCTTTGTTCCGTAAATATTCGTACCGTTCTGTCTGTATTATAGTGTTCTCAAATTTGTTTGCTATAAGATATAGTTGTATGTTAGTCGTATTTTCCAAAAATATCTCGAATTTGCGGGCGATAAAAAGACACTCGCGCTAATAATTTAAAAACTATCTTTTTTTCAATAAGTTGGTAGCATTGTATTTAATTACTAAGCTAATTATGAGCAAGATTTGTCAATCAGTATGGTTACAGAAGCTGGTTAAATTAGTCGTACATGTAAATGCACACAATAAACAAGAGATATATAAATATATGTTTGAATCTTTAAGTTGATGGTTTTAAATACAGTTTTTAGTGCAGTTTTCCACTTTTTAATTAAATGGCGGAAATGTTGATGGCACAAGACGTTGATCACAGTCGGCCGTTGCCTACTTGTGATAGATATTTTAAAAGTCTTACTAATACTTCTTTTCGTCGTAGAATTAGTGATTTATATAGAAAAATCTACTCAATCCTGGCGTTTTGTTACCGTTTAGGTTCCTTTTTTACTATTCATAGAGATATTATCTTGGTTTACAAACTTCACAGTTGCTTGCTTTCCACAAACTAATTTCGAGGTTTCTATTTCTATCTGGGAATTATTACGTCTTACCTTACAATAGTTGAATGCCTTGTAACAAAGAGAAATTAAATTGGAACTATAGAAATTGTATTGGATGTAAAATTAAAAACTGTGAATCTCACTCTCATTGAAACAGGTTGGCACTTGCATTTAATTTTAGCTACTAACAATTTGTTAATATTATTTATTTTGCTATCAGACCATACGATTTAACAGTGTATCTATATAAATATCTTAGTCCTGTGAAATAGCGCTACACAGTAAAAAAAAAGATATTGGTTCCAATTACGATTTTCCTTCGTAGAACGTCAATAACACGTGAGCAATTCTCCGAACTGTTTTGAAGCCTTTGTAGTACTCGTATATGTATGTATGTATGTGTGTATGTGTTTCTGAGAAAATATCACAGATTCTTTCATTTCTTACTACGTATCTAAGGTAGTAGTGTGCTTGATGTTCTTGTGATAAGTTCAATCTCCCTTAAGCACTACGGAAATAGAAATGCATGCTTGAAATTGTTGAAAACAAGTATACAAACATTGACGCAGGACATCTTTCCAGAATACTATCCATTTCTCACTTCTCACTTGACCCACTTGTAGTTTTATTGTTATTGTTTCTTGAAGAAAACAGATTATTTTTATATATATTATTTGTTTGTTTTTGTTAACTTTAAATTTGTTTTTCAGTTTGGTTTTCATATTTAATGACCATGTTATTAGCACATAAATAATATATTCTAACTTTAGAAAAAATTGTAATTTTAGTGTTATCGCATATATTAATCGTCAAGTTCATTAGTGCGGTATCACCGAGTATTGCATTTTGAGATAACGATGTAAACAACAAGTATTCTAACATTTTAATATATCTAATAATTTTCGGTTGTCCGAAATATCTCATTAATAAACTGGACGATCAATATTTCAATATCAGGATGTTTATTTACTAAGTAATGCCGGTTTTACACCCGAGAGAGACAGTTTTGAAAACAGTTTTGTTGTCAAAAAACAAAATAAAAATATATATCGTTTTATTTTAAAACAGTTCTGTTTTTTGAAAACAGACTGTTCACACTGATTTTCATTTTAGTGTTTTTCTGGTTGTCCTATAAAAATTACAAACATGATAAACAACAACTGACAAACGTTAATATTCACAGAAAACAAAACTGCGTGTTCAAACCAAGCAGACTAAAAAACAACAACAAACGCGTTTTCCTTTAATCTTACCGACTCCAGATGGGAATGTGTCTTGTTTACTAAAACAGTTTTTAAAGACAAAAATGTTTTAAGAACTGTCTCTTTAGTGTAAACATTTGTGTTTTTGTTCAGAAAAACAGTTTGTTCGTGTTTTATTGAACTATATCTATGGTGGTTGTGAAAATGGTGGTTTCTAAGGCTGTTACTACAATACCTTTTTATAACGCGAAGAAATTGTGTTATAAGAATTCTTATGAGAAACTTGTGTAAAATAATTTCCGGATCATTTGATATAACACTCTATTATAAAATTAAAACATTGAATTTCTTGAAATCGGAATGAATTTATTAATCGGATAATTTCTATTCATCAATTCCGATTTTTCTGTTCAATTTATTTTCAAGACTTGTTTTATTTTCTGTTATTTTTCTTAAAGTAACTTTGGAATTTCCACTTAATTATATCCACTTGATAAGTAAAAAGTATTGGTTTAGTTCAGGAGTTCTTTTTCTCAGTTGCACGCATTAATGGACTTTACCATTACGAGGACCGAAAACTCATCACTTTAGTTAACCCGATTATTTCGAAGTGAAGAAGTTTTTTTTTTTATTTTGTTTGTGTTCTTATTCAACCTTATTCTGTGGTTTTAAGTCTCTGCTACATTTTACCTCATCTCCCCTCAACTCACCTCACCATACCTTGGTTTAGTCGTTACTTCGTAAAGTATGTCGTCATAAGAAATTGTTCATAAAGTTTTAATCCAACGAGACCATACTATGTTTTATGCAACATTACGCGAATGTTCGGATACTTCTTGTATTGACTGTGCAAGTACAAATAACAAATTGATAGACAGAACTTTACTTGATTTATTTGTTGTTGTTTACTTCTTATGCTTTACTAATGCATTCTTGTTTTGCAAATACATTTTAAAAATGTCTGATCTTGTTTTTAATTTAACTTATACTAATAGAAATGTAAATTTATTGTTTAATTTGATCAAGTAGCTGTATTACATTTATTGCATATTACATATCCCGTGTCTTGTGCCACATACTTTTCATGAAATTTAACGTATTTTCAAAATTGTCTTGAAATATTCAAAAATTAATAATTGACGAAACCACACCATTAAAGTTTATAGGTATCACTAATGCCGGTTGCACACCAGAGAGACAGTTCAATAAAACACGAACAAAAACTGTTTTTTCTGAACAAAAACACCAAAGTTTATATCAAAGAGACAGTTCTTAAAACATTTTTGTTTTTAAAAACTGTTTTAGTAAACAAAACACATTCCCATCTGTAGTCGGTAAGATCAATGGGAAACACGTTTGTTGTTGATTTTTAGTCTGCTTAGTTTGAACACGCAGTTTTGTTTTTTGTGAACATTTGCGCTTGTCAGTTATTGTTTATCATGTTTATAATTGTTATGGGACACACAAAAAAACACTAAAAACAAAACCAGTCTTTTCTGTGAGCAGTCTGTTTTCGAAAAACAGAACTTTTAAAATAATGCAAAACATATTTTTCTTTTGTTTCTTGACAACAAAACTGTTTTCAAAACTGTCTCTCTCGTGTGGTGTTTGTATATCGTAGGTCAATTTTTTTAGTAACAAAATTTAGCGTAAAAAACTTAGATTTTGTTTTTACGTTTTAATGAAGTAAAATAATTTGGACGTTAATTTTTCCAGTTGACAAATTGGACCCCTTTTATGTACGGTCGTACTTTCTATATGTTACCTCATCTGTAGAATCAAATAAATAAATGTGCAATATTTTATGCATGGTATAAACCCACCCAGGCAATGCTTTAAGCACTCGTGCAGTCGTTCTGTCGTTCTGCTATGCCTCATAGCTTACGGCTCAGCTGAGACAAACGGCCTTTACCTCTACCATTTCGACTAAACACTCCTATTGCCTCTACTGCACTAACGACCATTTTGCTAAATTAATATATGTACTGGTATTTATTTGTACAGACGGAGTTAATATGTTTGGATTGGGATTATAATAAACAAGAATGTAATACTAGGAAAATAAAATGATTGTTAACCAATACATACACGTTATTAGACCAGTATGAATACTAACGTATTGTGATACTAGTTAATATTGTCGTAAGCCAGACCAAAGTTATTGCTGTATGTAGATATGGTACACAACTAATACGGAATTCATTTATAAAACCAATAACAATAAATCGATTTGTGTAAGTAATATTTATTTACTAGCTACTGCTTATGAAGCTGTAAATAATTGTTAATCCGTAAATAAATTAAAATGCAAGTATATAGGAAAAGTGTGTCGATACTTTTATAAATTATCTCTTACGTTTATACATGCATATTTTTAATAGTTATTAAGCTTTGGCTTTTTCAACCAACTTGTCAAAAATTTATTCCGTACATATACGACAAATTTTAATTATATGTTGTAAAATTATATTCAAATTTTATTGTCCTAAAACGAATTCTATAATTTTTTGAGTACTTTTCTCATGGTTAAAATATATACGAATTATCGAATGCAACTTGTTACTTACTTTACTTATTACAAATCAATGCTTTATCAGGGGACGAAATTCAGATTTTTCTATTGTTTTGAAAATTCCAAAAGGAGCATCATTAAAACTACTCGTAGACTAGTTGTCGTCATTTAATAAAATTTTGACACAATTCGTTTGTAGGTTGTTACTATATAATAATCATAAGTCATCCTACAAACTTATTGAGTGCTGAGATATAGCCAACTCAATGTGAAATGTGACAGTGAAAAATATATATTTTTTAATACAGTGCTATAGTAAACTAGAGCATTGATGCTTAACGCTGACTGCTGTTTCTTCGAGTTCTATCCCAGATTAGGCTTATTGAATTAAATTGGTTATTATTATTATGTTATATTAACTGTGTGCCTTTCGGCTTTACAATTTACATTCTTAATACATTTCATAGAACTTCAACTTGAAATTAAACTTAAACTATTCTAGGTCATTCTATTTCTAAAAGTACTTTTTTGCTTCTTCTTCTCTTGATCCTCTCCCTTCATTTTCCATAGTCCTCCTTCATTCTCACCGTTTCCTCACCTCTTGTCTTATTTGTCTCTTCTCGACAAACAATCTATTATATTTTCACTATACTTCTTCTGTCTTTTCACTTCTCCCGCTTTTTACGTCTATCACTCTGTTTCTTTTGTTCGACCATTGCGTTGATACTAGAAAAAATATTACTTCCACATTCACATTGTGGTTTGGAATGACAACTAGATGTTCGCTTGGTTTTGTTAGACATCACATCTCGCTTATTACTTTTTTCTGACATGAAAACCTAATGTGCTCCAATGTTTCAATCTCCATTCCGTACACTTTACACATTCTTTCATCGCTATTTGCCCAGTATCTGTTTCCTTTCTCCTCGTTTCTCAATCTAAATCTGGCAATCCTGCTCATTTATACACATACTTAATCATAAACTTTTTAAGCCACATATGTAGACCACGTCTTTGGTCAGACCATAGGCCGACGTTAAATAAATTTAAACAATATATATATATAAATATTTTGGTTGTTACTTACATTTATTTTTGTACTTATGAAGTTATATAAATATATTATTAACGTAATGTTTTCTTTTGTTTTAGGTAAGTGTCTGCAAGACTTTTAACATCAAGTAAATAGCTGAGTTAGTAAGTAAGACATAGCAATTATATTTATGAGAAAGCTGTTACACAGAAATTATATGCTAACGATTGTTTAGTTTGTTCAGTTACCTATAGTTTATACTTTATCTATAGCACTATAATGCTAAAAAGATATAAAATCAGTGACAAATGTTTGTTGTATTCGTATGTAAATGGTTATACGATTTTGCGTAATGAAGCACGCGCGTCGTGGCGCATTGACGTCGCCGCGGCTATTGGACGACGTCGTGCAAACTAGTTCGTTAAAGAGTTGAGCTGTTGAGCTGTTGCTAGAGTTAAACCAGTCTGTTGAGTTTAAACTTTTGCTGGCACATTGATCTGATGGATTTTTAATTGGAACCCATTCAACTTGCATAGGTGTTTTACGGTTTACAGTTTGGCACCTGTCGACTGTATTCTGCTTTTCCATTGTCTCTCCTCTCTTTTTCTTCACGTTATGTACTCTATACACTACAGAAGCGCTAAACCTTTTGCATTTCAGTTAATGTAGAGAGGTCTTAATTTTGGTTTCCTAATGTTTCAAAACTCAAAACTTGGGTACATCTTTTTAAGTTTAAAGCATCGCTATATCTGAGTTTAATACTTTAAGAGTGTTAAGTTTAAAATAAAATTATGTGGTTATGTTTTTGTGGTTCGGACATTGAAACACTTTTTTATAATACTTTGATGAATAGTTTAAAATATTCTAATTTTATGAAAAAATACGATTTATTCTTAATACCTTGCACGCTGCAAACATAAATATCTACTTATATTCTACCTTCTTTGTGATAACTTCTATGTAATAAAACATTTCGTTAACTGATTTTGTCAATTTGTTTAATTCTACATATCTTTTTTAATATTCGTAATCGTTCATGCATCATAAATCGGTATGCATCATTTAAATTATCTATTCATTTGTTTACTAATTGTTTTGAAACTGCCATTAAAAGAAAGATTACACGCGTTTCTGAACCACGGTACGTGCTTCTCACTCTAATGCGCGCTTAATTTTTTTCAACCGAAAAGAGTTAAATTTATCAGACTTATGCGGCTAAGCTGAAAAGAATAATTAATTCGATGTAATTAAACTTTGACAACGAAAAAATTACCAGTAAATTATGTTTCTTTTGTTTTGTATTGGTGTTCCAATTAAGATGGCGAAATGTTTTGAACCAATCGTAGTTTGCTTAACTTTTTACAATGTTTCTACAACTATTATCCTTATGAAAAAAGAGAACATAACCCTTTTCATAGAAAATTTTGTTATCTTTCTATAAAGATATATCCAGTATGGTCAACAAATCAATAGAAACGATGATAATATCAAATAACTAAATAATCTACCTATTTCAGCACTGTAAAAAGTTATGCGTACAAGGAATAGCTAAGAGCTTTTCCACATCGTTTTAAAACAGCAAAATAAAATTAAAACGGGAACATATTCAACTTGTTGATATTTTTCTGAGGTTACAGCGTATTTTTGAACAATTGCACCGAAATTGCAATTGAAACTAATTATTCAAATGTTACTTTACGGAGGCTTAGCAAAGGAGAGAGAGAAATGAGAGAGAAAGTGATGTCTTCTTACTCAAGTTTTCCAATAACTTAGAGACATTTTTCATTAACGAATGTACTCGTACAGTGCAACATCGTAGCTTAATAATTTGCTATTATATGTTAATCAATGTTGATTATATTTGATTAAACAAAACGTCAACAAAATCCAGAGAATAAAACACTGCTCCAGAACTCTAAGACGAAATCCTTTCATAGTTTCAACGCTCTCACCGCTCCTGTGCTGTCTACTACAATGCAAATATTTGCAAATAACGTTTACACAATAACATTCACTTGTAACTTTTCATGTTAAAATCTCCGTTGTACGCTACATACATGTTCTAAGCCCCTGTGAATCTCTGTACGCACCTCATCGGAGTCATAATACACCTCTTGTCAGCTTATACGTCATTCTGTCACTTACCCAACACACACAGCGCACTCAGCGTGGTTATCTTTAGATATTAACGGACGCACAGACATCAACTCACACGTTCAGATCATTTTCTAAATTTAATTTGATATCCACTAATGAGCGTTTTATATTTTTAGTAGTTGTTAATTATAATATTGTAACTACGCTGTTTACTTAGCTAACGACACAAATAGTATATAAATTAGTTCACGGTAAATATTTCATAACTTTAATTAATTTTAAACTCCTGCTTATTATATATGATTTAATTCAACTAGGATCTTGCTAAACACAAATTGTATGTATTTTCCTTTTGTACTGATGTCAAATTTCATTTGGTGTACCGCCTCGTACGGTAAATGTATCCCCTTCACAGTAATTTATTGTTGTTAAAAAAAATTTCATCTTTAATATCTGTGCAAACTGAATGGAATTTTACTGAAGTGGTACACAGTCTTAATACTTTAATTTCACCTATTTAAACTTCAAATGCATTTGTATTTAACATCAAATGTGCAAGCAAAGCTACGACTGTATAACGTATCTATTTTCAGATGCGAATTCATATTTTTAATAATAGAGAATTTTACATTTATATATTATATACTTTTTAGTATATGTAGCATAGACAAGCGCGTCTCCAAAAAATTGACAGGAGCTGCAAAATTTCAAATTCCGTTGTATCTTTTGTGAATTTGTCACAAATTCCATTTTCTTTAGTGTAAACTTTAAAATACAGTGAAGTAGAGTGAGCTAGTGTTCTGTTTCACCCTACCAATGTACGTCCCTGATTATAGAGTACTTTATACCATATAATTATTTATAAAAAACAACGTTGAAATACGAGTATAAATTATTCTTATTTGCAAAGAAGTGTTATGCTCGTAAAATGTCAAAGGGTAGAGGTAGTTATCATCACCCCACTATAACCCCACTCTTCTCCACCCCAAATATAAAACGAGATGACATTTAAAGGCACAAATGAGACATTACACAAATCGACAAACCGACCATTTAGAAAAACATCCCCTTTGTTAGTTCGAGTACGTTTGTAGTCTATATGAAGTAACATCGTCATATTTCTGAACATAAACATGAAATTAAATTGGAGAATTTTATTAAAGCAAAAAATAAAAGAATTTTATATTCAACGTTCCTGATATTAAACGAGAAGCATGAAAAAGTCCGAGTAGTAAAAAAATTATTTCTGGTATGAGCAGGTGATAATGGCAACGGTAACTGTAACGGCAACATTTCAAATTCATTTAGTTTTATGGGGCATTATTGAAATGGTTGTATTTATTTATAATTAGTAGATGTTTTTGTGTAGCTTTTATTATATCTTAAATATAAGGCGTATGTTTTAAATGTCACTCCTCTGATCTTATTTTTTTTTTTATTATAACTTGATAGGCTTCTTAGCGACATAGACCTTTTTTCGCCTGTAAATTACAACAATGAAGGATCGTCTTATTGAGATTTTCAAAAAATCTAATTTTTTTGGGTTTAGATTTACTTTTAACGGTTTTGTTTTGAATTCTCTATTAACTGAGGTTTTTTCATGATCCTTAGTTCATTCTTTAGTATATCAACTCTTATTATTACACATATTCGTAAGGGTAGGGCAAAATACAATTGTTACATTATTTGTTAGTTAACTGTGGACGGTTTTTGACAAAACTAGAATTGAAAAAGTTTAACTGAGAATTGAAAATAGCAACCTGAAGAATATATCCATGAAGAATAGAACAGTTTAACCATGACAATATTTCAATTATTACCTGATTTATAGCAATTCCAAGTATACTTATATCATACTTTTTTTTCATTTGCGTTTATCTCGAAACTATTTTCTTGAAACTAGTGACCACATATCTAAAGAACTCTACAACCGATTTTAAAGAAATTTACACCATAGTATTATTTGTTTTTCTATTTGGATTTTCAACTTTGGTTTTCTTCAATACTGATTTTGTACTTTCTAATTAAAACAAATATGTATACTCTATTCATTCTTATAGTTTTTCAAAAGAATTGTTTTTTAGATTTGTATAAACATACTCGTGCATCATTAGAACATTGTTTTTTTACAACAGCTTTGATATAACAATGTAAGTGCAAGGGTAGTTGAGCACCCTACTAGTATAGCGGAATATGTCATGTAGGGGATGACGTTAAGGAGTTACTCGGATAGAGGAGAGTGACGCCAACCAGCAACCACATTTCACTTGAGTGCTGATATATCATGCTGCTTTCATGATATATCTTCAAATGTCACTAGAAATACTCTGAAATTCATTGTGTATAAATATACATAGTGTAAATGTCATCATTTTTTTTTAATCAGACTAAAATGTTAAATATGTAGTTCATGAGATGTGTTATCTGGATTGACTGCATTTCAGGGGTAATTGGCAATTGTTATTTTGCAATTGTATACTTAAAATTTTTTTTGTCAAAATTTTTATACGATTGTAAACGTTTCATTGGGTAGCACATATAATACAATATCTGCTTGCGTTTATTCAGATATATTGTCTAACATAATTTCAAATCTCAAATATATTACAGGACAGCTCATAAGTTATGGGAGTAGTAATATAGAGCACCATATTGTGAATAAGCCATTATGATTAACTATTTTATATATTGGTAATTTAGTAGTTAAACCAATACATTCATATATTATATTACATAACATCAATTCTATAATACGCATATTGTTAATTTGTGCACAGATGTGACCCGCAGACTAATTTCAACTGTAATGGCCGTATACGATCCATAAACCGATATTGTAAATTGTTATTACACACAAATATAGAGATGCATAGAGTACGTAAACTATAGAGTGGTCAACTTCTGGATGCTGTACTGGTAAATTGAGAATAATCATCGAATACACTGTTTGGAGGTAATTTTCTAGCAAGAGATGATTTATTTGAAAGTTTATAATACTTTAAATTATGATTTTAAATGATGATTCCGGTCGCTAATGTACGGTGAAATTAATATTATTGCCTTGTGAACGTTGATTGAATAGAATTGCAATATTTTTTAAGTACAACATCTTTGTCTTACTCTTCTGACTATGTGAATCCGAAAAGGTCCGAGATAGCCGACAAAGTTGCACGCGTTAGGCATACTCGCTTATACGGTTCCAATGTGAGTTCATCTTTAGCCAAAATGTAGGAAACGTCTATTTGAAATTTATTTAACATAAAAGACTTTACATTTTGCATTAAAAATGTTAGATTATTATAACGTCATCAGAGTTTACCCCCGTCGCAAGCGACGACTATCTTTTGTGTATAAATTGAATTTCATTTTAAATTTGAATTCCATTTTTAAATTAAAACATTAAACTCGTTCCATATTAATTTTACATATAACAACAAATAATTTTTCATATAAACTGACTAAAAAAATATTTTTATTCAATTTATTCATTATTTGACCAACTTTTTTTCAAAATTTTGGATTTGTTTTTTCGATTTGTAAATTAGGTACCAAAGTTAGCCCATATATAAAATTTCAACTTTCTAGCCCTATTTTTACCCTCCGCAAAAACCGCCCCCAATTAAAATTTTTGAATTTATAATTTTTTTTCTTAATAACATACTTCATTATTATTTATTCCAAAATTCCAAGCTCTCACATAGAAATTGTGAACATTATTTCTGTAAATTTCAATTTAGAAAAAAAATTATTTATACGGACATTCAATCCCAAAATAAATTGAGCTTCCATTACCAATAATTATTTTTAATTAAATTAAAAATATAAATTTTCAAAAAGGTATTAATAGTTCATTAGTTCATAAAAAATCTTTTAATTAAATTTTAATTTTCAAAACAATTTATTGTTTATTATTGTTTTATATGTAAACAATAACGCCTGCTTGCCCGCCATCCTCCACCCGCCGTACTCTCGACGCGGTAGTGCGCTATAACTAAATCATAGCAACGCGTTATATTCTCTATTACTTTTTTTTATTTCCATTTTATTTTTATGATCTATAGAGTTGCAGCGGCAACATTTTTTTTATTTTTATATATTTTATATAACTTTTATTACGTTATTATAAAAGTGTAAATATTGACTAACTCTAGCGTTAGTGCCAGCGCCAGCCGCCAGGACCTCGTGTTGTGGCTATAATGTGAACTATTTTATCATTTGTTGCCCCCAGCATTGGCTGTAAATGTACAAGGCAATGCAATGCATCTTCAATACCACAGCATAAAATGGTATCTGAAATACATATGAGTAACTCCATATGCTCTTTTTTTATATTGGTAAACTCATATATATATATATACATATACGAATATTTTTGTATATATTGTGTAATATTAATAGGTCTGTGAATGTACTTTTTTAATATTTGCTATAAAATGTTATTACTACTTTGTTGTTTTATTACTATTTAAAAACTAAATGGCTTAGATAAAACAATTTAATATTTAATAATGTCATCTCGTACATTTGTAAAATTATAATGGCGGAAGTTTTAAGGTTAGGTTCGAACAGGTGTTAACTGTTTATTGCTAACTATTTCTGTTGTTATCACTGAGTGGTAAGGTTTATAAACTTTGACTCATGCAACATATAAAATAGTTAATAAAGGGTGTCCCAAAATTCGCACAGATTTTGAATTTTTGCGCCATTTATTCGGTGAAGTGTTGCCAACGAAAAAAGGGAGCATGACAGCTGAAAGTTCACGGTTATTAAAGATGGCGGTACGCTAAAGAACAATGTATTTTCATTATTAAGCAATGTTTTGAAAATAATGAAGGTTTAGCAGACACAGTTTCCAATATTTGTACAAAATATAGTCGGAATAGTGATTTAAATTCATCAACTGTGAAAAGATTAATATTTGGTACAAAGATGTTCTTTTGAAATTATGTTAGTTAATTGTTTTTGAGAGTTTTGTTATTTTACAAAACTGTGACGTCATCTATTTTATTGTATATGTCTCTACGACCTTACAATCTTCTTACAAATATTTCACATTTTATTTCTAACTACTCAAAACTACGCATAAAAATTAAAATCATAATATTACTATAAAACCTAACTTACAATTAAAAAGTTGACACTACATATCAATTTTCATCTTCCTTGCCGTTAATGTGACGTCATGGATATTTTAAAATTGCAGCAGTATTCATCCCTTTAATTTTTATGTTCTACCTATCGCATATTTAATTGCTAATATCAACTACTTTAACTTACTCAACAAATCTTACGGTAATCACTTGTTTAAGAAAAACATTTTGACTTGTTTCAGAATGAAGATTTTTTTCTCTTTGTAAAAGAGATTCCTGTCAAATTTTGAAATTTATCTATTTCCACTAATGTAACCACGAACAGAAATGTGAGAAATAAATCTTATTGACCCTAGAGCCTTGGGTCAAGTCACTCCCTTTTAATCCGTCTGTAGCTTTGTCTATTTATACAACGCCCCAAATGATCTAAAACCAATACAAAAGAGCTTTTCCTTTGTAATCGAAAGTTATTTACATTTGAGGAAGGTACTTTTGTGTAAGGAAATCACTGGAGGATTAGGAACACTATAAATTGCCTGGTGTAGTAAATAAATCAGTGAAGAACTAGTATAATCCACAAAACAGCTTTATGTTGAAAATGATGTAGCTCAGACAATAAAGGGATTAGAAGAGCCGCCTTGAGAGATTGGAAGTCATTTAAAACAGTTTTAATAATCAGTGTAAGATAAACTTTTTAATTTTGTTTAATCTTTTCCGGTTCAAATTAATCATGTGTTTATCACTGTACATCAGGCCCGGATCTAAAGGGGGGCAAACTGAGGTACATGCCCTGGGTCCACTGCGTACACTTTTAGTTTAGTTTGTTTTAATTTATTTTTAATTTCTTATAATAATTATTTTTTGGGGTACCTCTTTTTTTGGTCCTCATGGAGATTGAGAAAAATGTCGAAGAATTCGCAGTATGTAGAAGGTAAGAGCGGCGCCAATGTTCTTGCCCTGGTTCGAAAAAATTATGCATCTGATACTGCGGCATATTATTTATTTTAATTAATTTGCTTAATTTATTTAACATGTATCCACATGATAACAACCGAATCCACAAAATGCAGGGCTGATCTAGGTATCCCGAAAACGCAGGTATATAGCATCAACGCTCTTAGCCACTGTTGTCTGTTATTATCTTAAAACTCAATAACAGAGACTCAACCGCTAACATAATTCATATTTATTAATACGAATATTTATTACTTCAAAAGATATGACGGTGTATGTACTGATAGGTTCCACATAGTGAAGTAATACTTCAAGTTGATTTAAAGTAACGTAGTACTGTTACTTCAGTAAATTTAGTAACGTCACGGTCGTAAATCTTTATAGGTTACTCAGAGCTATCATTTTCCTAATAAAATACAATACTAAAGAACACACACAACACTATGAGGGGTGTTAGAAGGGTGGTATGAGGTAGGAGTAAAGGTAGTTATTTTCAGTATCAGTAAGCGTGTGTGGAAATATTTATATTTAAAGATATTTTATGCTAAGTAAATGGTTTATGTAATAAACATTAAAATTTCATGTATGTATTTGATTACAATGTATAAATGTATTGTGTTTCTATATCGTATCGTATTCTCTTACTCATCATATTTACGTTTTGGTACTGGTATGTTTTATGAATCTGGTATTTTGGTTTTGTAACTCCTAGTTAACTAGGTTATTCCAGTAATGATTAAAAATATTACCAGAGGTAAGATTTTCCTTACCTTATATTCGTTAAATTACTGAAAATCGTACATCTGGCGACAATATTGTTAACTAAATGTTAACTATGCTACAGGTATCCTAAACTTAACTAGGCAGTATTGTATTTACAATTTTATTCTCTGGGTATATATATAGGTTCGTTTAACGGATTGTTAAATATACACTTATTAGGTAGCGTTGTTGTTCCCATATGAAACTACGACTATAAAATGTGCAAACATATTAGAAGGTCATAAAAGATGAGAGTAGTATAAGAAATAGGTTTATGTTAAATATGAAATTTTTTGTTAAATTCTATATATAAATTTTTATAATTTTCAACGTTTTTGTGTTAGCCGTTCAATTCAGTTCTATGCAATATAATTTGTTAAATGTTCAATTTCTTCTCGTTATGTAATTTTTACAGTCTGCGTTTAGTAGGCGCCGTTTTATGCGATTCCTGTGAGTACACTAAACAATAAAATCAATCAAATTCGTTGATTAGTAACTCCTGAGTTCGCGCCATTGGTTATAATTAACATTAGTTTTACTCTCAAATCGACAAGTAAGGATGGTTAAAGCATCAAAATTCGTACTGCTTAACGGATTCTAGCATAACCATAATGTTTTTATCTATAAAAGCAAATAAAAAGCAAACATTTTACAAAATATTCACATTTTACTTACAGCAGCTTAATAATTGACATTGCAGATTAATGCGGAAGTGAAATATAGTTGCAAACCAACTGTGTTATTTCGCTTTTAATATGTTTTGATATAAAACAGATAACAACAGAGAGAAATATACGATTAACAAACGAAAAAAAAACGCAGTAAAAGCTTCCGTTTGCAGGTTACACAATTTTGTAATTAAACCACTCGGTTGCGGCTACGACCTCGTTTCCAATAAATTCCAAATACAATTTCATTGCTTTCATGTTTATTTTACAGATATTTCTTATTACACAATCACAATCCAGCGATCGACGCGTTTTCGTTTGCGTTTTGCGTTTATATAAAACCTTTACAATTTGTTTTTTTATTAAAATGTTTATCGAAGTGAATAAACAACGTTTTTTTTCGTACACTCGTATTTTTATAATTTTCTAACTTTGTTTTATTTCATTATATTCTGTTTTCCTTTTTGGTTTCTGTTAGTATCATCATTTTCCACAGTGCCCTCTGGGTTATTTTCTGTTATATAGAATACATTGAGTGAGAGAGATAGATATAGACCGGTAGACACCTATCGGGAGGTGAGAGAATCAATGTTAGAGGCGCCGGAAAGGCGTCGCGGACCGTCAGGTTGAATACCCATTGCCCATTGCGTTATAATGTGTACCAGCCAGCGTAGCATGGTATCGTAGCATCCCGTAGCGTCCCGTAGCATCTCGTAGCAAAGTTCACGTAGCCAAACTCTAAACTGTTAAAGCATAACAAGAACGTGTCAGATAATATAAAACAGATAAACAATATCTGTTTTTATAAACAACACAAAACTTCTGTGATGTTGGATTATCGTTGAAATGTTCTATTCAATTTTTAAAGCTTTGTAAAGATGAGTAAACGCTTTCATGAAATCAGAACAAGTGTATCATGGGAACTGTGTGTTCATAACTGTACCACAAATTCTATAAAAGTAAATACATACTTATACATATTTAAGAGAGCAAAGATTTAAAAAGTAAAACCACTTATGATTTTACTTCAAATTATTTTATTTATAATGAAAACTTGAAACCAAGATTAAATTAAAATGTGCGCATTTAGTAAAATAATTGTTCCTGGATACAAATTGATTTTGGATAACTAATTATGATTAGACACATTAAAGAAGAATTAGGAGTGAATATAATATGATATAATATGGTAAATGAGAATTTTGTTCAATCATGAAAACATAGCACTCAATACGAGTATATTACGTGGTTCACACACAGTAAACATTTTGGAGTCATTTTTACATCATATTTAAGATGCGTATGATTTTTTTGTCATGAAAGAGTTCATTTACAATTCAGTTTCTCACAGTCGTTCATATGAAATGTCTATTTTATCGGCTACAAAGGGAGAAACCACTCCACTTGTCGGAATACAAATGAATATAAAATTGATGCGAACTATAATTGAAGTGCAATAGTAATAGAAACGTCACAAAAGGGACACTACACCAAATTGTTTACTGGGCAGTACCTTTCTCTCCATAAGAATAGTCATACATAAGCACTATTTCCAATTTAAAAATATATGAACAGCATCTATAACGTTCTAGATATCTTAGTTCATGTGTTCAAGAGCTGCAATGTTTTTGAAGTCAGATTTTTTTATTCATAGACTATTTTACTTCTACTTAGACTACACCATCGATACCTATACCAATATTTATTGATCAAACTAGCATCCTTAGCCTACGGAAATAGTATTGACTAACATTTGCAAACTTGATATAATCTCAGTTAAATTTGACAAAGTTTCGATTCAAAGTGATATATCAATGGAATTAGTTTTGCTGTCCTTTTAGTGGTGACGTAGATCACGCATCATTCTGATTTCTAAGCGTTCTAGTACAGTCGTGAATACTGCTATAAATATTTGTAAACAATTCTTCAACGAATCTTCAATCAATTAGAGAATCAGCGACAATTATCACATCTTTATTGTTCGATGAAACTTTTGCTAATTTAAATAGAAATTTAACAAAAACTTACAACAGAATTCTAATGTATACGGAACAAATAACGATTTATAAATCAGAATATCTTGAACTAAACCATTATGCTTTATATTCATCAACTGTAAACCGGAAACCCAATACAATTAAAACAAATTACCATCAGCGTGCGTATTTCGTTGAATTATACAATTTACATCTATTCAAATTCATTTCCATGTTTTATTATTGTATACAGAATGGCGTGATCTGTCTACTAAACTTCAATTAATAAACAGGGTTGACCAAAAATCAATACTCTACTTCAGTCCATCAACATCAATAACCAAATATATAGCAAAGCTTTTTGAGTAATTTAATTAAAATTTAATTTTACATATTTTTACCATTTATAATCTTTAGAAAATTTTCAGAGAAATTCCGAAAGTTTTACCCAGCCCTAAATATTAATTTAAGTATTAATACAATTATACTATATGTATGTAAATATTCTATCTTCTTCAACTAATGATGCTCAGAAGTAGTGGCAAATACTTCCAACAACTGAACACCAGGTGGCTACGAGAATGGGTTGTGCAGTTTGCTAGCTTGTAGAAAATTATGAGTTAAAGTTACAATAAAACGATATTTTCTTATTACTCATTTTAATTTTTATATATTAAATCAATCCGACAATCCGACGTAATGTTATTTCAGCAAACGGATGCACGGATTAACGCCAGATTCTTCATATAGTTTGTACTGATCATCTTCTGTCTCACGCGCTAGGCGATGTATCGCATATTCCATAGTAGTTATATTGTGCAGCTACGTGCGTTGTGGAGAGCGCAATATTTCTTTGAGCGAAGTTTTAATTAGTTTGGAATAGAGATTAAGTTGATTTCTTGTAACTTCCTAAGTATAAAGTCAGTATGTAATTGGGCTTTTATATGATATTTTGTGACTCTTTTTTTTACAAGTTACAACTATTTGGCACTGAATATGTCATACACGAATATTAACTAAATAACTAGTTCTATTCACTTTTACGATATATCCACCAAAAAGATGAAGAACCACTTTCCCGTTCGGTGTATAGTTATATGAGAAACCCAATTTATAAAATCTCTTTTTTTCCCTCTTTCTAATGGCTTTTTAAACAAGGCACAAAGTTATATTAGCAACTTTCCATGTGTTACACAAATATGTTTTATATTACAAATTATTTACTCATACGATACATATACGATACGATACGAAATAACTTGTTAAAATTTATTATACTACATAATAAATTCTCACATTAAAAATCCGTTTAATGATAATCCGGGTGTGTATAAAATAAAACTGAAATCCCGAACCAGAAACCCGTAAGCACTGTTCCCGTAAAACCGAACTAACGGGACGGGTATTCTTTTAATAGGGAATAAAGCAACTACAATTAAAAAAGTAGCAAATTATAACATATGTTATGAATGGAATGGAATAGAATATTATAGACCACTACGTAGAAAATTGTATATGTTTTGTTTTCATTTTAACGGAGGTAATAGTTCGATTCAACAGTAGTGATTCAGATTTACTAATTAGGTTATGTAGTGACGTCACATTATTAACAAGTGACGTGTAGACATGTGCTACGTCAACATCATTACATTTTTTTCTATATAACAAAAGTTATTGTTTCTTTAATACATTATGTAGAGCATTGAAATGAAAGTTGACAATGATTGATTGTTTGTTGTGATATGGAGCATGAAATATTTCTCTTGTGAGACAATGTTTCCTTGTCCAGCCGCTGGATCATTGACTCCACTATCTCTAATTCAAAAACTTTTTTTTTATCGAACTTCAGTCGCAGTATTAGAGAAGTTTAGTTTCTTATCTTAATAATTTTCTAACTTCGAATATTACAATTTTGAACAACTTTATTAACTGAAATTAGGTCTGGAATCGATAAGCTATATAACGTTATCTGTTTTATTGGTATTTGATAAGCTACATTAGTTTTTATGCTTACTTTAGCTATGTGCTAAATGATAAGGTTTCTGGAGATGAAATGAGAATACAGCTATAAGCATAGCTGCCTCTGCATATCACAAAATGTATCATAATCAAATCGAACAGGGGTTTCAAACTACCCGAAATAGCGGGGATGAAAAATCGTGAATTCTGAATAAGACTAACGTTAAACTTTAGGAATGTATTTGCAATTTGTATTTAATATATAAAGTTTGTTGACTCGATATTTGTAAACACCTTATACATAAAACATTATCATCATTACAAAATATCTGATGCTACGACAAGCTTCAAGTGTTATAAACATAATACTTTTAACACAATATTTCCTTAAACTTTTTTAAAACTTTTGAATACTTTTCCTAATCTACTTTTCCAAATTAAATTAAAAATCATCTACTGCTTAAAAGAACGTCCAAGCTACAAGTATATTTTCCTGATGTTTTTTATAACTAAGTAGATGTTTTACCTTTGTAATAAATCAGCTATAATCCAAAACACCATTAACCAACACTTGCCATCACAAGCTACAAAGCAGAAGAACGGGATACAAAGCCCCGAGAGATTGGTGCTACGCGGATCTCTACGTTGGGCTAACGGCTAACGGATAACGGCTACGAGCTGATGTCGATGCTACGGACCTGCTAGCTACGTTATTCGTTACTGTTTACTGCTTTTACTACTTTACCGCCGTTATTTCAATATCTCTACGACTTTCTGCTTACACGATTTAAGATTATATTTTTTTATTTTCAACGCTACAGTGAATAAAATTATAAATATATTTTAAACGTAATCTTATTAGTGTAAATTACTTTTAAGCCATATGTAAAAGAATTCGCTATACGAGAGTTATCAAAGAAAGTTTAAATGCAGTAGTATATATGTACGTAGGTACTAGTAAAGATTATCAGAGGAATTAAATCAGAGGATTAAAATACATTAATTATCAGAGGAATATTTAAATGCTTTATTGCCAAACTGTCTGCATCCACAATTCATTGTCTGAGACCATAACTTTAAAATGAAAATTACTTTGTATTTTAACGTCATTTACAATATAGTGTTATGGATGTATATTTGTAATTTAATAACCTCTAACGAAGTATATTAATAAAAAGTTGAGATTGCCAATTATTGATTACGTGTTTATGATATATTATGTTATTCCCACGAGTGCGATGCAACAACATTTTGTATGAATCTAAATATAAAACTGTGTGTACCAAGTTTTATAACGTTTTTAACAAGTTGTGGCATGTTTAATCGTATCTCTACTAACAGAACATCCAACTTTTTATTGTATAGATTATTTACATAAAGTAGATAATTGTAGCATTGAGTGTATTATCTTTTATAGCAGTTGTGACCTTAATCGGAGTTCTATCAATGAATCATTTCAAATTTTACTTTAACATTTAAACTAAATTTATATTTTTGATTTTTGCAAGATGGCTGAGTGCAGATTAAAGAAACAATCGAAGCAATCTTTGCTAGAGAGAAGGCCTGCTAAGCATGCCTAATAGAAGTGCCTACAACTACAAAAATAAAAGTATAAAAGTAAAATTTCTCTAACATAAAATGAAGTGTTTTTTTGTTGCAATTAATATATAATACACTTTATATATAAGTTTACAATCGAATAAATACAGTTAAAAATAATACAACAAAAATCGGTTGTATCGATGTGGATTCTTTATTACAAAAATATAAAACATGTAGAGTGAAATATAATTACGCATTAAGAATAATTAATAAATACTACCACTCTCAAAAAAGAAACTGTATAAATTTTTGAATAGGTTCTAAAGCATATTTTGGAACCAGGGCCCATATTCCTGAGTCTTGCGAACAATATTTGTGATCGAACAGATATGATTTATATGACTGAAACATTTTATGAATCACTTTTAAAAGGGTATTCCTGTATTATTCCTTAATTTTATTATTAATTATTATTATAGTTTGAAAAATTTAATATATGAAAAGAGAAAATAACATTGGTTCTTTTAGCTCTAAGCTGCAGATTTAGTGTAATATGCAGATGTAGGATTAATAAGTAACCTCGGATTAGTACAAGATTTGAAGTATGTTATGTTAAGTTGTTCTAAATAATAAAGCGAGTATACATTAATCTGTATTCATGTATGTGTGTATTTTCATTGTTCAACCCGAACAATCAATCAAATTCAGCAATCTGAATTAATTGATCGTCATAGAGTATCAAAATACCCTTTAATTAAGACGGCGTGTATTTACAATAAAACCCGTGCCCCTATAATACGTATAACATAACTTCTTGCGCAGAATAGTAAACAAGAACTTAGTTCTATTTGTCAGTGTGTCAAACTTCATAGGTAGTAAGGATAAGGGTATGGGAGAAGAGGGGTTGCGTTGGTTTATGTATATAGACGTTTATAATATCAGGCATTTCAGATGTGGCGCCCTTTATCATCTGTAGGTCCTAACGATCCTACCATATAGTCGTATTGATGTATGATGTTTTCTAACTTTTGTGTATCTATCTATGAAGGAAAGGGATAGGTTTCCCGGAGAATCGACCACCTACTATGGCCATGACTACCCTTAAGGTTTTCCTGGTGGGTTGGAGTCTTTATTCTTCAAATTATCTATTGGATGTTATTTATTACTACACAATGTTATTATCAAAGAAAAATAACTTAAGATATTTAGTAATTTAGTTTACTGGAAGGTTGGTTTGGTGGATGTCGTCGGATGAATGTACAGTCTGTGGAAAATATTTTATTATTATATAAATATATAATTATTTATCGAAATTCATTCTTTGTCTTTAAATACTAAAGCATCACTTTCAGTTCAATTTTTGAGTTTCAATAATTTATAATTACCAATAATAATAATTTACTATATTATGCTATATTATTCTTGTGGCTAAAATATACTAATAGTAAAATATTAGTTGAGAAAGCTAGAGCTACATTAGTCATTGTACTAAATGATAATTATTCTTGAGATGAGTAATTAAATCACAAATTGGTAGTATATTATATAAATAAAATAATTCTTAAATTGGTTCTCTCTCCGTACCAGAGCTATATTTTCTGGGTTGGTTGTTATTAAAGATCACATCATCATCTTTCAAAGCTCACAAATATTGTAAAATTAATAGCGGCGTAGCGGTATAATTAATTAAAATAAAAAAAAAGTAAAATTACAAAAAAATCTTCTGCAACTACATCACTGTGAAAGTATATTTTGCCTTTAAGAAATGAACCAATCCTGTAGCCCTCCGTGTAGCACAAGGGCTTTAGAGGGTTTCTTGTACTGTTACATCACTGAAGTGGTGAATATATCGTTCCCACGCAAAATAAATGGATTGTATACCGGGGTCTCTTTCGCCCCCATCCTTTAGGACTCACGTTATAGTTACACCAAACCCGCGTAAATCAATGTTTCACCAACGCTACGCCAAGTTCTACGGTCTAACGTCTACGGGCTACGGGCTACGGACTACGGACTGCTACGGCACACAATTCTGCTTTATTTGTTGTATTCATAAGAGAACGAACCAAGGGGGCAATGTGTTTTGGAAAATTTATAAGATATATTTACTTATACGATGTTTTATATACATTTGTATATACATAGAATGTGTTCTATTGTTGTATTAATGAGACGCCCCTATATATTTTTCTTAACTTCAAAAGATTTTTGGAATCTATTCAGAACTTGTCAATAAGAAATGTCTTATGGCTTCAAAGGGAGAGATGTATTTTTATATATGTTTCATGCCGAAAAGTTTTCTACAATATTTATATTCACATATTTTATTTTGAAAAGTGCAAAACAGACTTTATTCATTAGAAATATCCACAGGCATCTGGTTGTTAAAATATGGTCCCTATGTACGAGTATATAGCATACTGGAGATCAATTATCGATGCTAGAGGCCCGAAATATTTTTTTTTAATGAAGAAGACGTTATCCTTATTTAAATCAAGTTTCGCTATAAATTTCATTGTATACATTTTGAGGTACGGTCTACGTTTTTTTTAAGGAGTTATTTAAATACTCTTATTTAGGTAAAATATAATAACATAACGATTATGTAGGATTAAAACTAGTTACAAACACAAAAATAATTCTATTGTGATTCACATGTAACTCTGATTGTCTAAAAATCCAGAGATATTTTTACTAATCATTTAACATAACCGTTTTACGATTAGTTCACATAATATAGACTACTGACTGCAAATAAATAATGTACACAACATATAATACACTAATACAATCCGCTAAAAAAAGTTACGGTTTATTGACATAACAAAACTTACCTAACACGTGAACAATGTTACACAAAATAGCTATTTTGAATTATGACCTATTTTACAGCTTTTCGAAAAATAAAACAATTTTTATACCCATTAACGTAATCATAATAATCCGTAAATAAGGATTGCAGCATCTTTAATCTTTAAGGATCGTTATTTAGACCCATTTAGAAATAAGTTTCACTTAAGTAAAATATTACATGAATGTAAGGTAACATCCCTATTTTGTATTAACCTATTTGTATTAATTTATGTCAATCTTGTAACATTGACTTGTATAAGTTCAAAGGTCACGAACTTAGTGTCAAACTACAAATCATAAAATTCTCACGAGTCATAGATTAACATAACCTCAAAAAGTATTTACACTGCGTGATAAAAATCAGATTATCGAGTAGAGGTTACGTGTGCAACTATTTCGTTTATTATAGTATTTCTTTTATATAATATTAATAACGTTAAAACAATACATTTAAATAATATTGACATTATTTCCCACTTCTGATATATACTTCTGGTGTGTTTTTTTCATTAAACAGTTAATTGATAAATATCTGCCTAATGAACTGAATATTGAACAATTGCTAATAACTTACCTCATGAAAGGGATCAATAAATAGTAACATTTAATGGTATTAAACAAGGACGTTATCAACATCAAATAAAATCAACGCGAATATCTTGAAGATATTTTATCTAGATTTAAAAAAAAAAGAATTGTTAGTTTATTTTTTGTAATGTTTCAAATTAAGTGTGTATACTAACAAATTATTATAGATTCAACATTTTTTGTTAAATATTGTACCAAATAAGTAAATGCTTTAAAATCCAATCAGTTTTTCCATTCCGTTGTATAAGATATGCTAAACTTGACTATTTGATCTAAAGTGAGACAATTTACTTTCAATATCTGTATCTTATTTTTTAAATTTAAAAAGAAAATAGAAATGTTTTTGATTTTTACATAATATAAAAGAATGTTATAAAATGCATGACGAGTGAAGATATATCTTAATATAAATCCAGGAGTTTGTTTATTCTAGTACCTCACGTGCATAATACGAATACATTGAGTACAGTATTGAGTTATTTTTCTATTGAATCACGAACAAGTCTCAAACCGACGTTAACGTCAACGAAGAAGGCGCCGATGGCGGTGGCATCACGCTGCTGCTTTTCTAAGAGCAGTAAATGTAACATAGTAACATATGTATGTTATAAAAAGAAAAATAGCACATATTTTATATACTTAACTCGACTACTTGTACTTTACATAGAGTGTGATGGAAACTTTAAAGAAAGAATATCTGTAGTCGCGTACTCGTTACTTACAAAAGCTTTCTGTACAAATATTTTACGTTTCCAAGTCATTACGTACTTCAAATCTCACTTAGAAATTTTATGATATAGAATTTCAGCATCTGTACATGTAGCTACAGGGTGTTCACATAGTCAGTTGAATCGATATTCTTCTTTACATGTGCATAATAACTAGTAGGTGTTTATTTTATGTATTTGTACATTAACTATTTTCCTCTCGATTTTGCAATCTTTCATACATTGCAACTTATTAATTTAGAGAGAAAATCTACTGCTTCTTAACTAATAAAAGTTATTTAACATCATCATCAATAATTCAACAAAGTTTCTTAAATTAAATTCTAAAATCTTCCTTATTATTTTTTTAATTTTATTTCGTTAGTTCTAGTTAGTTATTTACCTGTCTTCTCTATCTTGCAACCGTTCATTTTATCCATTATCTCAGTCCCATTATTATTCTTTCACCCACATTTTTTAGTATCTTACTAACTTCTTTTTTAATGCTCTCCATATAGTTGTAACAGTAATAAATTTACTGCACACAAGAAACGCACTATATAAGTAAGTGTTCACAGGTCTGCATGTTTCGCATCGAACGCATTGTATTTATAATATAACTTATAGAAAAGAACGGAACGAATAATGAAAACTTTTGCGGCAAGTGCTACAGCTTTTAGTGGTATCTGGATTTTATGGTATGTTTAGTCGTATAAATGTATTATTTTCGGTATTTTCCGGAGCAACTTAGATAATGAATCTTTATGGTGTCTACGCCTTCCTTGCTGCTTCCATTCATTTACATGTTTGATACGATAAAACCAACGCATTTAATACGAGCCATGTGAACGCAGTCAGATAAATGTCTTTATCTAAAGGTCATTTTACCTTTTTTTTAATGTTGTTTTTTCCTTTTTTTTTGTATCATTACATTTGACTGTAATCCTTCAAATGTTATCAATTTTTATTGAAAAGAATATTACCCTGTATATCAAGAGTAGAAATAATCTCCAAGAAGAATACACTACATACAAAGAAACTAATCATAGCAACACTGACTTATTTTGAAATCTAAGAGCAATAAAAAATAATTTCAAATATGTTTTCTTTTTTTTTTAATATTTGAGTCCATCAACTTGTATTAGATTTTAGCACGTAAAATACATTGTAAAACATTATTTATAGATTCTTTAAAGAAACAAGCATCGGTCTCTACACGTTTCAGCTTTCATAAGTCAAACTATTACTCTACATTTATTATATCGAATACTATAGTTTTAGTTTCCATCTACAGATCACTGAACTGTAACAATCACGTTAGCGTAATCTTCATAACTCATAGAACAGACGTAGGACTCTACGAGTACGAGTATGAATTCATAGCACATCGCAATGTTGACTCGTTATCGTTTACTGCAGGTCACTTGTTAGTTTACATGTTAGCTTTTAACACTAGGGTGAAGAGTAAAGGTTGGGGACCGGGGAGAGAGGCAGTGGATGGATGCTCTTCTCTTTGGAAACATTATTTACTAATCAAACAAATGAAACGTTATTTCAGTACACATTCTGACTTCAATTTACGTTAAATGCTGAATAATGCACACTGTATATAATGAATAGTATATAGGTACTTGTAATATAGGTGCTATGTGTTATGGGTAATAATAGCAGTTATAGTTCAAATAAATTGTTCATGCTGTTTATTTTAATATTTCCTTGTGACTGTGAACACAAAACTAAGACAGAAAGATGAACTAGATAAAAATTTGTGATAATTAAAAGATGCATTTTATTTTCTGTGTTTGATTGTTATCGTCAATAATGTGATTATGTGCTCTTAGGTTTATAACACTTAGAAGACAGCGTTTAAGGTCTAAACACCAATTATATTGCCAACAGAGTTAGAGGTTGTCGTTGAAAAGACTCAGCATCAGGTCCACGAAATCATTAGTTTAAAACTAATTGACCAAAAGTCTTTCAAATTGATATCAAATTGTTAAAATTCATCTTTATATTTAGACACTATAACTCTTACAAGTAAGAGTTTGTACACAGCAATTTATTAAAAGTGTTTTCAACAATAAACATTCCTTGCTGACGCCAAGTTAAATGTATCCAATTAATTACTAGCGACTTAGCTTACTACGTTTACTCCGCTGATAACTGTTGTTATTTGTTTGTCTAAGTCGTAATTCGCATTGTAATGCATTTCGCAGGTATAAAGTAAGTACTTATTTTTTGTGGAATGAAGTCAAGTCTAGTCTAGACAAAATATTTCTACATGAGTAAAATCATCACAATATAATTGCAGGTCTAGTTGCAGTTGATGAGATTGTTAATTTTTTGAAGTTCAAAGTATCTTTGAAATTGTTAATTTTTGAAAAGTATATAAGATGTGGGCCAGTTGGTTTTGAAGTTATAACTCACGTTTAAGAGAATTCGACATATGCTCTTTTCTGAAATTGTATTTATGTATATTTTTATACTGTAACACAAGACATGAAATTCAAAAAGGAGCAAGCAGATGGTACAATAACTAGTTCATTCATAAAACATTTCAAGTACAAAAAGCTTTTTAGTCACGATGATGTTTTGACGCCGTCAAAGCGTGTGACGTCAATCAGGTACGCATGCATGGTTCCCATAAAACGCATTGGCATTATCGTACTAAACGCAGAAAGAGTTTGCAGCGGTTACTACGGTTTCTATTAGTTCCTGTTTTGTTTATTTTTACAAATGTGTTGTCTTTGGTTTTACAAACGAGGTTGCATCGAAGAGCAACTGGCAAATGTGTATTAATGTTAGCATCTGGAAATCCGATCTCATTTATTGTCACAGTAGATCAGTATCAGTCGTGCGTACATCTTATCTTTCCTTTACCTTTCCCTTCCACGTTTAATAGGAGTCATACGGACCTGCATCCTAAATAGTACAACTAATGTTAAATTACTTGGACCAGTAGTAATCATTAGGGCACTATCAGCGTGTTCGCTACGTCATATATCTTTGATAATAATCAAAGAATGTAGTTTGATGCAGTGTTATTTCATATTGTATAATTATTTTTTATGTAAAATTCCATCAAGCGATGATTGAATTTAAGGCAATATTTTTATAATCAAATTTACTCGTTCATTCAGATGATCAGAATATTGAAATTCGCTGTAATAAATGTAATACATTTTCCTTTATATTTTTAAATTAATTTCAATAAACCAAGTATATGGAATGGTATTTCATTTCATTTTATTTGATTCATAAATATTGTTTCTATATACTCACACATATAGTATATATGTATATACAAGTATATAGGTGTATGTAACAATATTTTGAAAAACGTTTTTATTTATTGTTTAAAACTGGTTTAAAAATATTTTATATTCCACATGTCACATAAAAATGTTAAATGTAATAAAAAATTATATAAAATGGGAAATAAATAACGCAATAATATTCTTTTGAATGTGAGAGTATTATAAATTGACATTTACCTGGTGGTCGCGGTATGGCTATGGTTTAGTATGGGTGGGTAAATTAAAAACATTGCATTTGCAGATAAATAGAAGTTATATTACTTCCTCTGGGTTGCAGTTTTATTCTTTGCGCATTGATACGAGTAAAATGGTTTTCCTAGTTTTATTTTAAGCATACCACACTTGTTATGTATCTATCTTTAATGCCAATCACCGTCCGGCTTTGCTAGCCAACGTATTATTAAGCAGGTGCAAAATGATTTAGAAACATGCAGTAAAATCTTTAAACATACCGAAGAAAGTTTTATAACTCATTAACATCACTTAAATCAATTTCTATAGTAAAATTTAATTTTTACTTTTTCTTAAATTCCCACGGTACATTTGTTAAATCGCGATAATTTGTTGAATTGTCGTTCATTTGTTGTTATTAGATCATAGGAGTACGCAAAGTGACGATGTACTCAAAAGTGTTCAGGTCATTTTATATAGTTCAATATTACGATTAATAATAACAATATCAAAAAGGAAATAAAATTAAAAAAATTCGCTTAGCCTCAGTAACTTAAATTGCTAACTATAAAGAAAAGACTAAGCAAATGTTATTCAAAATGATTTAGAATATGAAATTTCTTTTTATATGCATTACGAGTGTAATCCAATACTAATATAAATTCTACATATTCGTTGTACAAAGTTACGTATAATGTTCAATCCAGACACAGATGTTTTTAACCAAATTAAAAGACTCTTTAAGATAACACCATATACCTGCATATTTGTAAAGCAAATATTTCGTAACGTATCTTTTATATGTTTTTACATTTTACATAGATTTATTTTTATGCGCATCACTCCTTTAAAGTTTGTCTACATGTCTGTCTTCTAATTTATATTTCCCAATCTATTTAAACTCCTTACGTTCTAAAAGATAAGGGTTGAGAACGTCGGGTGGTTGAAAGTTACATATTTCCTCGTGGCATGTGCATTTCCCATATGCCACATATACAAATTATATATACCTACATACAGCACTTCACTACGTATGCATAACGTAGCTGTACCCGTAGTCTTAGAATGACTATGGAGAAAGGGGTGGAGGGTAAAGGGTGAAGGGTCATAAATATACATGTAAATTCTATCTCATTTACACCTATTCCGCGTTGGAACCTGAGAAATACCTCAGGTTTTAAACTGTTTCCAGAATGTTTGCACGCCATGGTATTGCTATAGTGCTACGATGCTACGCCGCTACGAGCGTAGAGTGCTAAAATGTGCTACGGTAGCTATATGTTGAGGTCACGAGGGTATTGTTGGTATTCTTGTAAATTGTATGGAGAACATTAAACGTATTGTTTGGCGATATATATTTAATATAACCAAATAAATTACCAAAGAAATTGCAGTTTATTTATATTTATGAGGTTTAGGGAAATGTACGCCTAAACAACCCCTGTTTGATATTTACATATGAAGGGAAACATCTCCAGGTGGAAATATCTGATTCAAAAGAAAATCTTAGCAAGTAGTTACAAGATCCGGTAGTCTATGTCATTATTTATTAATTCGGTTGTATCCTTTATCATCGTTGCCGTAACCAAGGCATATTCCATTTGGAATGCAAATACTGCCTGCCAACTTCACGCATATGATTGCTAAAAATCTATAATTATAATTACAAAATATTACTAGTTTTATAGTGAACATATTAGTAGTGAAAGTTTCAAGCTTACTATAAGCTAATTCTAAGATTCATTGAAATTGTAGAGCAGTGTGTAAGATTCAACTTAGTAGCGTCCTACAAGATAATTCAAATGGTACTTTTATACCCGGATTCCTATGCGTTTTATCTATTTGTTTAAAATTTTAGTTAAATTCTCATGTCTCGATTTTTAACTCTTCATTTTTTTATTCATTCGTTTTGACGAATCGCAACCTATTTCATCTCACATACTACTCTTCCTCCTTTTCCATCTTCACTTACCTTTTTAATCTTCATTTTACCTTTCCCATTCCCCACCACCTCCTAACGGCTTGAGACAGTTTTATGCCGTTATCATTCGCAAAGTTATTTAATAAAGTTTTGAGGGAGTACCCTTCAACCCTCTTAAGTCTTCCGTCGTTGTGCCGCGTACTGGATAATCCCTCTCTCTCCGCACTCATTCCTTCAACGCTCATTCTTATTTTCCAGAAGTAAGGAAAGGGACATTAAATCGTGACTTAAAATTTTCTCACGTGCATAATCTGTATTTAAAAACGTACATTTTTATGAATTAAAGAGATACTTTCATATCTTAACTCCCCCTCGGTGGATGCGAGTGGTGGAGAAGCAGGGCACACACTATTATGAAAATGTTTCTATTTTTTGGCTTCGAAGGGTTTTTATAAAGTTTTAAAGCTTCGACATATACGAGTGTGTGTATATTTTTTATTTATAAATACTTGAACTGTATTCCATTTATTTTTTCATGAATTTTTTGTTCCCACCGCAAAAAGTGCTTTGATGTTATTTTTCAAGTTTTATCTTTAAATATTTTAAAGCGGCTTTTATATAAAGCTCATTACGACACGCCATTTTTTGTTTGCTTGCTTTTTTCTTTCTTTTTATTAAAACTTTGTTTTGCATTTATTTTAATGTACCTTCTCTGATTCGTACTCATAAGTCGTACGTATGTGGAAACATAACAAAAGGTAAATTTAAATTTGTTAATGTTTTTACTATTTTCTGCAGCTTTATGCGCACTCGTAACACTGCAGTCAGTGTATAACGATAGATTAGCAGGAAAATCTAAAGGTTGGAAAAATAGTATAAGTATGTAGATATAGAGGAATCAAAAATCATATTTAATTAGTTCCTAGACTAATATGTCGGTTATTGGTAAACACTATATTTTATCCCTAATAAAAAAAACAATTAGGTAACTAAAATTTTAAAATGTATTATGAAATTATTATAAAATTTAAAATGAAAAAAACTAATTGTTATTTATATTTTTTAATTTATTTTTATTCAAAGTATAGGCAATTAAAATATGTGAGTAGCCAGAATAAAATAATTAAATTTTAATGTGTTCAACAAAAAACAAAACAGACAATTCAATTAAAAATAGAGTCAATTTATTTATTGGATAATTGAATTAAATTATTCACGGAGCAGTTTTTCCAATTTGCAGTCAATTTGATTACATTTTCAGATTATTTCAATAAAAAGCTACATACTAAATAAATGAATCAAAGCATTTAACAAATAAATATTTTACTCGTGAGTGAAATAAAATATTATTTACATTAACATATTTCGTACTGTGATTTGCTTTAAAACCAGTGAGAATTCCATTGTTATTATTTTAGCGAATTGTTGTTCACGCAACCCTCATTTTCATAACAATTGTAAAACCACTGCCTCTGGATTTTTCATAATCCACCCGGAACATACCCCCTGCCCGTACCTCCCTGCCATATTGTATATTTAGGTATAGGTCTCGCTCTCTGTGTTAGGGTGGGAATAAAACCATCCCTTTTACGATATAGTGGCTGGTTTAAACATTATGAACCTGCTTTACATAATTGTGCAATGCGCTGGTATTCCTTTTTCATTTAAAATAGGATATATTTTCTTGAGTTTAATTTAAAATTAGACCAGAGACTTTTTTTTTATTATATATATATGTATAATGTAAAAGTTTTTTATTCTTTTATTTTTGCTGAATTCAGCAGTTAAGTGAAAATTCATAGCTACACTACTTATGCTACTACTTATTCTTCTTCTTCTTTTCCTGTCAGCATTGTATAACAAATTATATTGTATTACAATTTTTTTTAATAAAAAAAAGTTAAGTGATATAATTATTAATAAATACTACTTTATTTAATACACTTAACATTTTAGCATAGGCAGCTAAACACAGTTACATATATTTACAGTTTATCCGTTCATAATATTTTATACGTTATTAAAATATTAGATTACATAACAAAAGTTACCTTAAGATATAAATTTACATTTTCTGATGTTGATAAAATTTGTTATGCAAGATAATATAATGTTATATATTAAATTAATGTATTAGTAAATGATTAGTAAACAAACTTAGTTAAATAACACAAACACAATTTTATGTAAAAAATTAAACGTAAAATGAGGTAACGATTTCTGTTTCATTCCATTCCAGTTTATAAATCTACAAGATAGTTGTCTTTAACGTTTCTTTAGGCTTTGCTTTTTCAATAATAAAGTTTTAGTGATAAGATATATTTTAAAGACGCAGTACTTCTTTTATTATTTCTCCAGTTTTCTATTCTGATTGTTCTACACATTTCTAGTATAGTTATTCAAATTAACAATACAATAATTACAAAAACGGTTTCTTTTTTCGACAAAGTATAGCATAAATAGCTTTATTAACGTCAAAAATTGAAAATTTATGTCGAAAGTAACTGTATGTTATGTAACAGATAAAATGTTTTATGTTCAATTATTATTTCATATATGTAACTATGTTTAGCAGTTTCTTATAGACCACAAGTATTGCCAGAGGTAATGATTATCATTACATTTTATTCCGTACATTTTTAAATATTATTATATCTGGAAACAATATTGTAAACATTTTCAATTAAAACATATCAAATTAATGAATTTTCAATGACAAAGTATTCACTATTCATCATCATAATAATTTGGTACGACTATAATAATACATTTTTTAATTAGAACATAATTTATAATACACGTGCTTGCACATTCATGTGACAACCCCATTTCTGTCACCCGCTATTTCTATTGTACCCTGTGACTTGTCTCTTTATCACATCCCTATATTCCCTATAGTAGTGTCGTTTGCATACCACGCGTATTGTTAAGCACTTTCCCTCATCCTTGCCGCACCACTCATCTCTTTCCAACTCACCTCACCCCACCCACCACACGTATCGCGGTATTGGTGTCAGTAGAACCCTTCCCATGGATGAATGTAACTGATATGGGTTTCATAAATTAATCTAACAGCTATTATCTAATTATTATAAATATTTCTATTAGCAGATTTCACAGATATTAAGTGCTAATTAATAAAACACTCAGCTGACACCGTTTTAGATGGATAGACTTATTTACCTGCTATTTGAATTATTTATCGCTTAATGGTTTGTATCATCTCATATGTGTTACATTAGAAAATTGTAAGTTGTGTGTTGCCAGATTACAATTCTCTTAAAATTCAGTCAAAGAGCTACTGGTGAAACAACCCAAAAAAAATTAGTATTTATCCTGAGATTCGGTGACGGTTAAAAATTACTTTATATCACAAAATTGATTTTAAATAATAAAACCAAAATATGTTTAAGTTGTAAATGTATTTTTTAAAATTAAAATTAACTTCAGTTATGGTGTATGTTTATGAACACAGTCGCGTTATGTTACAAAGGTATTCAATTGAGCGGAATGGAATGGCTATTGTCGATAAATTCAAAAACTCGTATTCCAGTAGTATAAATGGTTATGTCATGCGACAGGCAGCATGGGTTTTCAAATTGTTACAAATATTTGAGTGTGAGAGAGATAGATTCGAAGCAGGGGCCGGAAACTAAATGTTCCCGAGAAGCTTTACTTAAACAGGCTATATACTTTCTTATTAATTTTTGAGTTAGACTTGTCTTGTTTTGTTTAATTTATAATTACAATTTATTATATGATATATTTATGAATTGAATACATTTTATATATACTGTATATAAGGTATATATTATCAAAAGAAATCATATAATATTTTACTCATCTGAAACCTATTAATATTTAATCCAAAAGGGTCTCATTTTATAGCTATTAATCCTTGAAAAAGTTTCTTAACCAGTTTAATGAAAATACTAATGCGGAAGTGGGTAGATTTGTTTTTCAAAAAACAGTAAAATAAGTGACATAACGTTATAGTTTAAGTAACATTGTTTACGTAACCTGTATCTTTTTTATGATAGATAAACAATATAGATAGATAATACACGTATGGTAGTTTACTTAATCAAATTAAAATAAAACGATAAAATCAATTTAGGTTTTTTATATTTTTATAAATTTATTCATTAGTTGATGCCATTGTGATTTGAAAATAGTTTCAACCAAATAACCGCATTATTTGAAGATCTGCTACAAGGTTTGTGTTTTGTAAAGTTAAAAAGTTTTCTTTACAAAAAACAGATGAAACAGATCAAAATGCATGAAAAGAAACTAAACTTATTTTCTGTATTCATTTCACATCTACTCGTAAAATTTGCATCTTCGTGTGATATGTTATGAAAGAAATAAATCAGTGACAATAAATTATTTCTTTAAAAAAAATTGCAAATTAATTAATCAGCATAAAAATATAAAAGGTTTTCAAACTCTGATTTTGACAACAGAATAACAGGAAAAGGGTAGGTAATTACCCGCATCCAACAAAAGGGAGGACGATGTGGATGATTCAAATAACTAAGTGTCTTCTCTCATTGCCGTTGTTAAAGCATTTAGATTATACTCGTACATTACGTATCTATTTGTATTGTAAATGGATTTACGATTCAGTAACAATGGGCATACAATAATTATTAATTCACAAAAGCATTGTTGGCTTGGCTTGGCTCGGCTCGGCTCGGCTTTGCAGGTTTGGTTGTACTCGTACGTCTGTTAGGACTATACTAATACATATTACATTGTTATTATTCTGAGAATGATTTATATAGATTGAATTGAAATTTATATTTTATAATATTGACTATATCCTTCTACTGTATATACATCGTATATACATTGTATACATACGAGTATGGAAATTGTTGAACGCCTACATTAAATTATCTATACTGCAACATACGTTTCGTTGTGTTTTGTTAATACGATAATACTAATTTTACTATCAATATTTGATATTAATGTTATGAAGATAATACATTATGATTTATTTGTGCTTTACTGTACATATGTAATCATATGTTGAGGTAAAATATTATCTACATTTTTATAATTTCTTTCACAAATGAATAATGTCTTCACACTTGCAAGCTTACCACATCTAGCTTTCTACTTTTTATATACCAAATGTCTTGCAATGGTTTCTCAGTTTCTCACTTGCTAGCCTAATTCAAGCTAATGGGCTTGTGTATTCAATCTTTAGTGGTCGATTTTTCAATTATTGATTGAAATTGATGTTAATAAATGTGTATTGAGGACCGTGGTCCTAAGAAGCCCGTGAAGTATTAATAAAAAAAATAAAAATGTACATTGGAGCGTGTCTATTTTATTAAATATCTAAATGTTAACGGAGATATAGCAATTAAAAATTTGAATTGTAGTTTTAGCACAAGAGATGGTCGGCCATTTGTATGACGTGAAATGCATTTAGCTTAGGTCAGTTGTTTGTTTAGTAGGTGCTGCGGTAATGTTTTGTAGCTGTTAGTAGTCGAAATAGTCAAGTCAAGTCAAAGAATAATAAGTTTTTATTTTATTTCACCCTGTTACGGCAGACATAATATTGAAATTTTATTGTTCCTTGAGAAAAAGGGAAGCAAAAGAGAAGGTGTACGTACATCACTACTAAGAGAACAATTGAGATCGGGTATCAAGAGCTCCAGGTGCTCTTCAAAGCAACTTTTATACGACTAAAAACCGTAGTACTTACTACATACGCCTTTCGTCCCATTTCCCTATTCTTTCACATGTTATACAATAAATTCAATGCGTTTGATGCAAGCCTTGCGGACCTGTGAACGCTTTAATACCTTTCCCTAACTATCTGACATAAATTCTGATTTACAACATTCGCATTTAATGTTCATCCAGTATACTTACTACAAGTATCTCATCGTAAATGAATTTACCATGTTCCTAAAACGTATCAGATCAATCACCTGTATCCTAGAACAACTTGTTATATGAAGAGAACAAAGGAAGAATAGTCATAGAAGGAATAGAACACTTCCCGTGATGGTAATTGATATAACATCGTGTAATCCTATACTCTGACATGGTATTTTGTTGTAGCTAGAGTTGACAGCATCATGTAAGCACGTCACGGACTATGACTTGTGAGCGACGCAGATGTCATTACAGAAAACTAATCACTGGACATTTATATCACCAACAAAGTGCTAGTACGTGAGCACTGTACCCGTGCTTAGTACGTCATAGGTCAGGGGATAGCAACAGTTTTCGTGACAAATTACATAGAATAAGTTTTTTTAACAATTAGATTAAAACATTTCTCAAATTATCTGTATAAATAAAAATTAAATGCTATTCGTTTGTAAGTGAATCACTAAAAAAAAATTATAAATATTTATAATAGTCTTCTGATTAAGGTTTTTAGAGAAAGAAATATTAAAAAATTTGCCGAGAAAATTGAAAAATTCTGCAAAAAGTGAAAGTGTTTTTTTCTATGAAATTTTTGTTACTATGTGCGCAAATGTCGTTTAACACCTGATTGTAATAGTAACGAAAAATTGATTCAGTTGTTTATTTTTAGTCGAATTTGGTTTATGTGAAATTTGGACAGGACAACGTCTATCAGTCAGCTAGTGACTAGGTAATTATTACAGGAATTAATGTATTGTACACTTTGTAGCGCTATAAATGTTTTTCTGATTACGATGTAACTTGCACCTTGCATAAACTTCACAAGTTTCTGATTAAATCTTCTTTGAATACATAATTACATCCATGCGTATTTTAAATTTATTAAAGGTATAAGAAAGATAAATTTTAATTTCAAGAATATATATGGTAGTGTACAAAAACATTTGCCCGAAGGCATAAGGTTTTTTATATTTTTATTCAGTGAACCATACATGCAGTGTCCTAGCAAATGTTGTTAACTGAATGAACGTGAAACTTGATTCAATCGTCGCAGAAAATAATGGTTTCCAGCTGTTTTTATTTTTATTTAGTATGATATTAATAGTAGTATATAAAACGTTTGATTTCCTATTCGCTTATTGTTTCCTTTTCTTTGTGGTTTTCTTAAATGTTGTTATAATAACTTAATTGAAAATGTTCCGATTTTTATTGATCTGCTATCCAATATTGTTTCTTGTAACTTATGAATTATATTTTGAAACTCAGTTAGTTTCATAAAAGGAAGGAAATGTATGCCCTGAATGTATGTTTTCAAAATGTATGCAAAAACAAATTACCAAAAGAGCACACAATGTAGAATTACGTGCATATATACATGTATGCTTATTAAATTTGTGAATATATGTGTACATAATAAACTTAACAACATCTAAACTTATAAAATATAATTCTGACCCGTGGATTGAATCCAAATACTTTGAACTCAAACAGTATTGAAGCAACAGTGCTTGCAAGTAATATAATAATAATGTCTTTTAAATAAAATACAAATTATTTTTGTAATTACGATAAAAGAAAAATCATTTGGCTAAGTTCTCTTCGTAACATTAATATTATAAAAATATTTGCACATTAATATATTGAATGTTCTAAGTCATATGTAGAAACCTTGTCACAAACTAATTCCAAGATTTATTTTCTACTTCGCATATAGAATTTGTTTTTCAAGCTTACTGTAAACTAATTAAAGTATAACACTGCGTTACATTTTCATTTTGGTAAATCAAATTCGTAATTGTAACATATTGAAGTGCACTTCTATTTTTATTCATACTTGTCTATTTTCATCCCTTTTATGTTAAAATCATTTATTAGAGTAGTCACATCGAACTGAACCTTGTTTTAATCTGATTTATTTATTAATTCATTTATTATATTACATTTTATACCATATTTCTATTCAACAAGTACACTGTACGGTGTACACATATCTATTGCGATGCATACACTACAAATATGTTTGAAAGAGGCAACGCCATCTAGTTTTCAACAATTGGTTGCAATCAGTGCTTTGTTATGTCCACATAAATATCTTTTGTGTATTTTTGTTGTGTATCGGGCGGGAAATAATTCGAATAAAAAACTAACTCACCCATCTGCATTTTACAATTGTGTCACAAATGATGTGCATCGAACATTATTCCACAGACCGAACAACACTGTCCACCCAGGTCCCACCCACTTACTGTACACCCGCTACCCAATCACTTCTCGTCGCGACCCGCTACACGATGCGATTCATTGACACGTTTGGCGGAATGAAATACCAGATTAATCTATTTAAAAAAAAACGTTGATTCGGTTGGTTAGTCAATTGATCATAATTCTTTAGGGTTCTGTAACAGTTACTTCTTAAGTAATTGTCATTACTTGACTGTTATTTTATATATATATTGCAATAATTTCAATGGTTTCCTAACTTTACAAGTATTTATCTAGTAGCACGCAAATTTTTTTATATATACTCTTTTTTTGTTCATACGCTCCAAATATGTATGGCGGCGCTTTATTATTACCATATATATTTTTGGTTGAAGTAATTACTAAACATAACAAATATAGTTTAAATCACGAGAGTTCGGCGGCGACTCATACTTAAAACAAGTTGTGGGGTATAAACAGCCGATATAACTAAAAAGCACTGACTCACTTGTTTTTCTATAATGTATTTAGAACGAATTAGATAAAATTCATTATCGTATTATAGATTTATACCGCTCTTATAACCTCTTTTAAGTATCAGTCACCGCCGAACTATCGTAATTTGAGCTGTACTAAGTAACAATTACAGTAAACATCTTGTAATGTATGGAATATTTCAAGTATATACGCCTTAGGTCTCACCTTAAAAGTACATATTGATAATAAACTATTTTACCATGAAAGTCGTAAAAACAGTTTTCCCATTCTGACTGACCCTGAAGTTTGTCGCGCAATCTCCTTAGTGCCAACGAATGAGATATCTAATAAATATCTAAGATATTAGATACAGCTTTGCATTAACATTGGTGGAACTCGTGTTATACGATTGTCTACTCCATATAACGCTATCTACAAATGAAAATATAAATCGGTTTTTAATAAAACAATTTGTTATTTAAGCCGATTTTTACATTGTTATAGACATTTAAAATAAAATAGAATAGTCTGTTAGAATATTACTCACATCAGTCCGTATTCATTTATATTCAAGAACGACTTATAATTCAGAAAGCGATCAAACACCGAGGGAAGTAGGTAGTAGTGGGTAGTGATGGTGGTGGTATCAGTAAAGCTTATTCACCGCTCTCCCAGCACGTAGCTACCCCTAATGGGATTATAAATAGTATCGTTGTTGCTGGATTCACTTCGTCTAACGTTATCTATCTTATGTACCCCCTCGTATCCCCGAACCGTGCCGTATCATACCGCACCTCGCGTTCGCCCCGTTTAGAGTAATCTTTGTCTGACCTCTCACCTCTTCTTCTCTATATCTTATGCCATTTTGGTCTGGTTCTGGTCACCACTTAAACCTCCAAACAACAATCTCCCGCCTGGCCGAGTGTCAAATTAGTTTATGTAAATTTAACTGCTGCTGTATATACAAACAAATATACTTGTATGTATATATATAGAGCTTCTCAGACGTGCACCAAATAAGCGTGTGAGGTCCATGGCAGCAACCACACTTAACCCTCTAAAAACTGTTCTATATATCTCATCAATGTCTCAAGAATGATTAATAACCTTATTTAGTAGTGGAAAGTTTTCGAAATATCAGCGTGTTAAATCTGTTTTGTAGTTTTTGTTAAATAAACAGTCCCATTAAAATAAGTTTTTACGCAATATTTAAATGTTATCTGCACAAAATTTTTGTTGAAGTTATACTTTTCAAGATAAACAAATTTTTAAAATGGCGACTGAATGTTTTTGGAAAAATATTTTAACATCAAATCAAGGTATTAATTCTTTTAATAAAAATATCAGTCAATATAATGTTCCGAAAATAAAACATTTGAAACTATAAAAATATCCTTTTCTTTTTCAGATAAATATTTTATAGAAAATTCTGGGCCAATTTGTTGTAAAATACTTCTTACTGAAATATTAATTAATTCTTTCTTTTATTCATCCTATCTCGCAACAAAGATTTGTATCATTATCAATTTATTTGTTTAGTTATTTAGAAATTGTTTTTTTTTAATGGCAAAATAAATACCAGATGACAACTCAATTTAAAAAGCAGTAATATATAGAAATAGAATTAATTTTTGAGTGATAATTACTTCATAGTAATCATCAACATTCTATAAAAAAATTTATTACTACTTTTGTTATATATATATATATATATATATATATATATATATATATATATATATTTTAATTTTATGTTCGCAAGAGAGAACTCTTAGAAATTTCTCTTTTGACGCTTAAGATATTTTTGAGAATGGCATTATTATAACCCGCTATATTTCAAAAAAATTAAGGTTTCTATATAAAATCAGAAAATTAATTTTACGAAATTACAAATTAAAATTACGCAAACGACAAATGTTAAGTAGCAGGTATTTATAAAAACTTTTGTTACATCCACCCTACGTATCTATCAATCAAATAAATTCTTAAAATTAAACACTGATTTTTATATAAATAATTAAATTCAACATAGTTAATTCAATTTTCTTTTGTTATACATATTTTGATTGGTTTTAAAAAATTCAATCCAAAAACAAATCAAAGGTATAACATTATTTGAACCATAAAAAATAGGATGTACATGAAATTTTTAATACAATGTTCGTTTTCCAATTTTCCGCTTGAGTTATGCAAATATCCTATTTTTCGTTATATTCAATTCCGCGAGACAATTAGTTTTTCATTGTGTCAGAGATTTTCTGTGTTATTTCTGCTTGTTCAGAGTAGAGGGAGCTTTAATACGAGTAGCGAGCTGCCATCTAGGAAGAGAGTTAGTAACTCACATTGTATACAATGAATTAATAAACTAGTAACATTACTCTCAAAAATGTTATAAATTTAACTTGTTAACTAATATATCATCTCGTAGAATTTTGTTACAGTTATAATAGTTACAAGTTAATACAAATAAATAACGTCAACCCATAAACTAAAGCAGTTTCAAATTCTCAACGTAAACTTCAAATATATTATATTGGCACTGCTGTCGCTTTATTGTTCTGCCATTACTAACATCAGTTGGATATTTTATAAAGTTATAGTTGTATAGTGGCGCTGGTGGTCTACTGCGGATACCCTCAGTACTAACATGAAACATGAAACGATGAAACCAAACCATCTGTGCTTTGTTTGCCATTTGCCGTATGTTGCATAAGTTATTTTTGTTACATTTTACATGCTTTGAATACAAGTATGGTAATTGTTGTATTATAATAATCAAATAAACAAATTTTATTATGAGGATTATACATGTGAAATATATTGATTTGTTTCTTAGCTAAATTAAATTTAAGTTCCATTCCAACCTTCGGTTTTCGTTTTATTTTGAATATGCTTAGTCTGTATGCATGAATATACTTTATTTAATATGATTAATATCTTTGTTTAATATAGATTATTATATATATTATAATTATATTTATTTTTTGTCATTATTTAATTAATTTTATTCACAAGCTGATACTTACATTTAAGATTAAAATGTATGCGAGAATGAACCCTTAGTCTTTTTAAACCATAGCCATACATATGTTAATTTACACAGTGAATAAAGACTAGTAATTTATAATAAGTCACACTATATCTTTAATTTTAAAAATATTTGAATTTTGTAAAAGAAAAATTCAAGTAGTATACAGTCTATATAATTAAAATTTACATATTATTACATACAGATATTAATTAAAGTACATTTAAAATGTAACAAAAATGGTATCAATTAAACCTGCTCTATAATTATATAAAAAAAAACTTATTTTCTGAATAATAATGCACTTATCTGGAGTTTCTTGTATTATTTCTTAATCACAGTTGTCAAAATGTCAAATAGAGTAACAAATGTGTCACATGAACTAAAAAAACAGTTTTGTGATAACACAGCTCAAACCTTCATTGTTTTTTCTTGTAGTTTTCTATTTTTTCATTTATTTTTTATATATTAAATCAGTAACAATAAACATGCGGTCTTGCTTAATTATTTCTATGTTTATTGAGTCTAATATTTTCATGAATGTGCTTGAATAAATAAAACACTGGCAATATTATTTCAATTATAATCAAATCTACGAAAACTTAATTGTTTTTCGGGATATAATTTTGTTATTGAAATCGCAGTAATATAATAATATGAAAAATGATTCATCAAATATTTTGTGTAAAACCTTCATAAAAGTTTCTCCTTCACTGGAATTTTCTCCCTACACACTTCATCTCTTTCTCTATATATATTTAGTAGGTTGTTATCGCTAGTGATATAGAAATCGTTATTTGGTTGTTGGGAAAACTTTGAGAATGAATAAGAGAGATAGAGATATGTTAGTTACTATGAGTTATTACCTATCTGTTACACAGAGAGCGTTAGAAAAATGGTTTAAAAAAAAAAGAGAAATACCATCTCACTTGTTTCCAATCTTCATCTATTATCGCTTAGATAAGTTACGTTTGTGAGAGTTGAAGTTGCTGTATTGATTGAACACATTCTGTCGTAGAATGTTACTTATTTATCCAGTGCTGAAAATGGACATTTTTCTGTCTCTTTATTTTGTAGTTTACGGTTTATCTTAGTAACTGATAAATAAAGTACAAATCCACAAAAGTTACAGGTCGAACAAAATAAAAATCTGAACAATGCAATAGTCCACTAACTGTAAAGCATATTGTTATTCAATGCTCCAAGTACTCATCGCACATGTAAGGTAATATTTATGTGGAAAAGATATTAATGAATGAAAGGTAGTATTCATGTTTTGTGTTTAGTAGGGAACAAATAGAGTACAAATATTTAAAAAACTCGTCAGGTGCTTATCCTGTAATCATTTGGGGTACCACTTGTATAACATTAATGTATTATATACAGTTAGATATAAGTTATATGTAACTAATACATAACCGTACTTAGTTATTAAAATCTTTTAACCCAATGAAAATAAATGAAATAATACCAAATAAAAGCACCATTTCCACCTCTGTATTCAGTTATCCATTTCTATATAAATAAGATGAAAGCACTATTATGTTTTTGCGAGAGTTGAAACTAAACTTGTCATACGAAGATAAAAGGAATAGTGGAAAGTCACAGCTAATTTCTTTTTAACCGAAGATTAAGATAAATGATAGGTTTTATAGAGATTTCTTATAATTGACTGTTATATATTACGGGGTGTATAAACTTTGTGTGTAGGTTTGTTTTTGTTCACAAAGTGATAAGTTACGTAACTACTTAATAGTAACCTATCTTATATTAATTAATTATACTATTATTCGTTCATATGACACTTTTTGTTTAAGCATCTTACTATTTCTCTCATTAGAAAAACTTCATAGGAAGTGGTTCATTTATATTTATGTATTTTAGTTTCTAATTTTACTTTAATGTATAACCAAATATATACAAATATGTCTATAATATTACGTAAAGCATTAAAAGCAATATAATACATTTAAATTAAAAATTCCAATACTGTCGTACTACTAAAATAAATAAGGTAAATGAAAATATATTTTACAAAAATAAAATGCAAATTCTGGTAGAAAATGAACCTTTAAATTAGCTTGTAGCAATCTTGGAACTGCTTTATAAGACAATTTTCTACCTGAATTTATTATAAATATTGTTAATATTGAAATTTAATGCAGTTGCACCGAATTATTTTACATCTGTTAAACACACTTACGTACATTTAAGTTTTATATAACATACAAAAAACAACCTCTTACATAAACAATCTTACCTAATCTTACTTAATGTTTTACAGCTTTTGATAAATAATTCTTCCTTTTTGCCTAATAATATAATCACATAACTTTAGGAAAGGTTTTTAAAATAGCTTTTAAAGTAATAAATAATAAGACCTTTTTAAATTAAATATAACTCGGTTTTGCTGAAGTAAACTATTAACTATTGCTGTGACCTAGACTTTGTGTTACTACGTAGTTTTTACATATTATTACTTACTAGTGTTGAAAATTATGATTGCCTGGTAATATCGACTCTAAATTTATAATTAGTAATGTTTCACTGCCTTATATGTTAAACCAATGAGCCCATAATCAATTTTAATTATTCTATTCAAATCTATATAATCAATCATATCAATATATTCAAAAGTAAACCGTCGTAATTGATCTTCTCTAAATTATATAAGAGAGGTTTAGTGATATTTTTGGAATTTTTCTAACACTATTTCTTTTTAATTTTTAATAGACTTTTATTTCTATTACCGATCCTACAATTTTAAAGATGAAAATCTCCACACAATTGTATAAACTCCGAAATATTACCTCTACAAATTCTACGCTCTAAGCTTAATGTTGTTTGTTATTATTTTTGTTTTCTAAGATATACATATCAACACTCAGACTTATTATTATAATTAATATTGTGACAATATTCAGTTTGCTTTGCAACTACTTTCTTGTGTACATAAAGTTAATTTGTACTATTTTAGTATTCGTTTATTTAACAAACAACAAATTTGTTTACTCATTTTACATAAATAAACAATACTAATTAAATTTATATTATAACATTATCAGCAAATCTAATTTTGCACAGCATACTGTATAGTTCATACAAATAAGTAATAAGTAACGAAAAGAAAATTACAAAGTTTAAATTTAATTTCAATGTAATATAACTTTCTGCTGTATATGGATAAATGACTGCAATGTGTGCGATGGTTTTTCTTTTTATGTGTGTGTGTGTTTGTGTATCTATAGTCAAAGTTGGTGGCACCTGAACGTCTGACATAATATTTCAAAAGTTTGTCTATTTATCAAACATTTCTCATAAATTAGAAGCATAAGTTTTCAAAATTTTATGGCTTAGATTCAACGTATTATTAAGAAAGATTTATGAAAACATAGGTCAAATATTTATTGGTAATAATAACAGTAAAGTTATCGATTTAGAAGTTTAGCTTTTGAGTTTTTGAGAGGAAAAATTATTTGTCTGAATTTGTTAAAGAATTCTTTGAAAATGCGCTGTGTATGTTATGAAAATGAATATACCCGGATCTGAATTTTTTTAATACATGGTTCTAAAATATTCCTTAGAACCTGTTCTAAAATTTATACAGTTTTTTTTTTGTATAATTATTGCCATAATACTTGTTTAGGTCTATCTCGAATGAAACTTCGAAGATCTGACGAGAAAACCAAGTAACAGTGATAGAAGCTTTCAATATATTAAAAAGGAAAAATAAGTTCCATAAACTCAGAGACAATGTACTAAAATGTTATTAAAGTAAAAATATAAAATGTGACAAAAATGAAACTTCTACTTATCACATTTACGAGAAACTTGTTATAAAATAAAATCAAACTGTAGAAGGTTCTTGAAACTACAAGAGTGTAAAATGTAGACAGAAATGCCAACGAAGCATTTGTTTTACAATGTGCAATGTGCGCCACCACCATTTTGTACTTTGTAAATGCGTCGACACAACATTTATTTTAATGTCTCAAATATTTTTATTTTTATACTTAATATTTTTTAAAAGTTATATTTCAAATTGTTGTTACTTCTTTTTTTTTTCTTTTTGAAACGCGTTTTACATTTTTCATTACTAGAAAAGACCTTTTAAATTAAAGCACATGAGAGAGTACTCGTACTTTTCTGTAATTGCTCCAACATTTATTTTTATAAAACGCCATGGTGTTTTTTATAATGTCTGCGAATCTGCCCACGTTTTGTAAGCTAGTCTGATTTTATATGCAGATTTCTTTTTGTTTTACTTTTTACGATTAATAACAATAAAACCTCTCCCAGCTTCTGTTTTAATTTAATGATTTAATCCTAAATTCTATGTTTTAATAGACATTCCTTACTACATGTTGACGTATTTTAAATTATTTTGAATTACTTAGTTCGCATACATTGTGAGTCTGTAATACAGATTTTGAAAATTTTGTTTGTGATTGAATTTCAACAATACCTAAGTGCTATTTTTAGTAATAATATTCTTTGAAATTAAAAACAACATTAGATCTTGCTATATTTACTTATCTTATTTTATCGCGATAAATTTCTGCATTTTTTAACATTTCTAGTGCCAATACTTTGACAGATGGTCATAGTTTATAGGTTATGATATAAATATGGTATTTTACACAGGTTTATTACACAGGTTTGAAACAACGTTAAATAAAATCATTTTCTCTAATTACTGTCAATAAATCACTATTTGTTTAGTATATTATGGGAGTATAACCAGTCCAAATATCAGGATTCTATTCTGACTCGTTTGATATATTTACAAATCAAAATAAATCCAAATTTAATGAGATAGAATATAGGAATATAAAAAAATATATCAATGACACAAATATAAGTTTTTTATTTTATTTTATTCAGCTTGAAATATATTTGATAAAGAACTCTTCTTAACAAAATAATGCTATAAATAGAAATAGATAGCATCATGTAATAAATGCGTCAACATTTTTACTATTCTATTAGCATACGTAACGTATTAAATATATTGCCAAAATATATTTTTTAAACAAACAAGAAAATAACATAACAATATTATATACTTTCTTATATAAAATCTCTATGCATTTGTGAGAGTATTTTCTTCTAAATTGTTCCCAGACGGGAAATCCATGCTTCTTCTTCACGCTATTTCATTGTTTACATGTCTCTTTGTTGTGTTTTTATTTACTTTTATAGTATTGTCCTTCTTTCTCTCTATGTATCTGTCTATCTCTCACTAGTAAAATATTTTTAAAATGAGACATATATTACATAATATACGAGTATAAATCTCACAGAAATAATATTAAAAAAATGTATAGTGGAACAGAGATGAGTAACAAAACAATTCAATTGTGTTTTCTCAAGAAAAATGTTTATGTAATGTTCTGTGTGGCAGCTCTTCTCGCAATATAAATATCTTTAATATTAATGTGTATATTTTTCTGTATTTCAGGATTCGGATTCGTCACATTTCAAAGTGAGGACGTCGTAGATAAAGTATGTGAAATACATTTTCATGAAATAAATAATAAAATGGTAAGTTTTATTTTTTAAATGTTTTTATTAATATGTTGCATTATAAGAAAGTTTTTAAATAAATTACTTTTCGCAAAACTGTAATATCTTATTACAGGGAGCAGAATGTATATGTGTAATTATTTGTTACGCAATATTTACATCATTTACTTTTATAAACGTATGTGCTACATAAATGATATTGACTAGAGAGATAGTTATTAATGTACCTTAATATCTTTTCATTTTTCCATCATCATCAGGTTTTAAATATAGTGTAAGTACATATATTTAAAGAAAAGTGTCTAGAGAAGTATTCTTATTTTCCAAGAACTCCAAAAGGCAGTCATTTTTATGCTCGTAAATTTATTTCCAAATCATAACAGCATAAGTAAATAAATAAAATTGAATTAATATCTCATATTATTATGTTTTTATTTTAATTACTTATTTTATATATTCTTAACCAAAGAGAATGAATGAAGGAAGTAATAGAACTAATATTTCAAAATCGTTTTTAATTTAGGAATACAAAAACATCAATTGATTCTGAATATTTTTCAGTGAGAGAAAATCCAGGGAAATGTCTTGTGTATGTGTTTTTATGCACGAAAAATAAGTTAAATTCTGTCACAATAATATTGTAATATCATAATCCTCGTACCACAAAACTGTATATCTTTTGGTTGTTTTAGATATTTTGAAAAACGAAAAACTAATCTTACTTACTTTGAGAGATCTCTGCAAAAGAAATATACATATACATCTCCCAAAAGACAATTTTTTTAGCTTTACTTAGAATTATAAAAGAATATTAAATAAAATTTATGTAGCATAAAGATAAACGTTTTTGAAAACAATAATATTTTTTTATAATACGAGTAAATATTATTTATTATAAATTTACCACTATGAGAAAGTGTATTTTAAAAAGGAAACATAATTTATGTATGGTTTTCCAGATATATGTTTTGCGTAAAAAAGAAAGCTGTAAATATTTTGTATCTGTCACACAAATTTCATTTTCCATTTTTATAATATTATGATATGATATATCACTTGTGTTTTTTGATCTTTATAATTTATTTTTTAGAGTTCTGATTATAATATATTAAATAAAAAATATAAATCATCTAAAAACATCTCATACCACGTGTTATTCAGTAAAGCAGACAGTGAGTGGAGTGGCTCATAGATGCCCTATAAGACGAATAATATCATACACCACTGTATTTTTAATAAAATATCTTTTTCGAGATAAGACACCCGACTAATATATGGGTATATATCACTTTGCCTTACGTTATGTTATATCACATCGTGTATAGTCGTCGTACGGCTATTTTTAGTTATTTTATACTTTTAAAGCTTTGCGATGCTTTTTCATGTAACATATCTTGTAAGCACATGTATTTTAACGTATTCAGTGGGCCGTCCTCTCACCATCCCTTCAAATACCCTCTTTAGTCTACATTTTACCCCTTGACACTCTAATACTATGGTAATATGAGAGCAGAAAAGCTCTTCAAGTTTTGGCTGATTCCGCAACAGTAATTTTTTAGCTTTCTAGGTAAGGTTTCTTGCAATATTTTTTCTAATTAAAAAATTATTTTATTAAAGCTATGTAAATATTATTTTATTTATTTTTAAACCGCAAAATACTTGAAATTTTAACCTTTTGCACTTATTAATTTTATAATTATTTCTTTTTTACTTTAACTGAGTATAATTATTTATATATGTTTATAAACAAACTGTTAACAAATGGTAACTGTTATATATTTCTTGTGTTAATTCTAATATTTAAACAAACGAATATTAACACTTACAAGACTTTCTATAAGTTTCGTTAAAAATAAATACAAAAATCTAAGTAACAATATGTTTATAGTGTTTTCTCTTTAACAAAAAATGTTGGACTCGTTTTATACTTTTTCATAATTTTAAATTAGTTATTTTTTTAGTTTCTTACTAAATTATTAATCTCTTTTAAAAAAATTTCGACTTCAATATTTTTATGAATTACAAATTTATTACAATTTATTTACAAAAGCTTTTAAGAGATAATACACCTATGCATTTAATTAGAGATTGAAAAATGCAATACCGGTCTAAGAAACATTACCTAAATTGCGATGCTTATAGAAATTTGAATATAAACATACATCCTGCTTAACATACCAAATTATATATGGCGTATATTATAATTTTAATAAACCAGAAAGGTCATTTTATGGTATTTAATAATAAGCTGTAAATAACAAGGTTATATTAACATTTTACTTGAACTGTAATAATTCCTATAAGAATATAATAACACAAGCCATTCGTTCTGAAAACTAAATGTCATATGCTTTTGTATATTACGTTTTAATATTATATATACAACATTGGTTTTTTTTTCGCCTATACATAGTACACAAGGAAAAAAGGGAATTTACTATCTTGAAATAAACGAGGCCCCAGAGACCTCCATTACTAAGATGAATCCATCCTGTCACTTTCTCAACATAGATATAAAATATAACAAAACAGCTAAACAGGACCTTAGCAAATTCACCATCTTATTCGCGTGTTACGGGTCCAAGTCCTTTTCTCACTATATCCTTTTGTCCTTATACCATGGAGCCATGGAACTACGGAGCTCAAAATCTCGTGTGAAAGATGACAAGGGTTTTATTCTTAAGCATTATCTATTCCACGGTTCTACTACTAAATACTGCAATATATTTGTGGGATTAATTTATAATTTATATTTTTGTAATTATTACATTCAGCTATATAGGGTTGTCTAATATTAATCCTTCAATTTTCTTTTCTTTATATATTTATATATATGTGTATGTGTGTGTATAAAGGACTCTCCATAGCAAAAGGAAAGACGCTTCACACATTTAGGGGACTCAAGATTCTAACTAAGAGTTCTGATGCTTTACATCCGTATGTTCAGAATGTTATTATCATAATAGTCTTCGTTTTTAAATGCATTCAAATTATCAAGGCCGGCTCAAGTGACAGGTCAGACGGGCCGTCGCTCTCATTTACAAATGCACTGATTTCATTAATTTTCAATAAATCAAATTAGTTTTTGTCTATAAAAGTAAATGTTCTCATGCTCTATTTGTAAGTTAGCAACGTAAATATTCCATTGACTATACTAAAATATTTGCAACACTTGTATTAAACTGCTGCAGCATTAAATAACATCGCTCGTTAATTAACGAAACAAAACACAATCTTCAAAACTCAACGTAAACATAAAATTAAAATCTTCTGGACAAAACTTTTCTGTTTCAAAACACGAATTTCTGTAACTTCTGTTATTTATATTTGAGTTCTATTATCGACATAATGAAGCTTATAACAAACCTTGCATCTCCCTCTCATTATTTTTATTTTACTTACACACTTATTCTTCTGTTTCTTCCATTACCAACCCCACTCTACTTGAATGTTTAAGTAAGCTTTTAAAGCTTGTAAATGTTTTTCAATGAGTTCCTCCCTTTTACAAATATAAAGCTCAAATTCCTGAGCTTTCACAGCTTTGACAAAGCACAAGCCATCTACACAGGGGGCAACTAGCAAGCTTGTTGCGAATACAACTTAAAGCTTACAAAACGAAAAGCTCACCAATCTATCTTACAAACATATAACGGGGGTACGGTATACGATATAACGAGAAATCGTATCGTTACTGTATACGAAGTACAAACTTAGAGCTTATAACGAAAGCTTCTGCAATTTATCTCGCCATACTAATAGTATCCGCAGCTCCGAACTGGGCTACGGAAAGTTGGTATTGATCAAGTGATATTGTTCAAAATCAGAAGTTGGGAAATTTTTGTTGCTCGGAAAATGTAATGCAAGTCGTGTAAGTTTTTGGTTGTTCCTCTAAAAATACCGGAGATGCATAACATTTTAAACAGCTTTCATAATTTATCTCGAAATATTTTTTATCTATTACATATTTTAGTTACTAAATTGAAAATACGTTCGATCGTTAGATTTTGTATACGAGTATAGAGTCAAAGTGATTAATTGAAATAATGTTTCAGGAAATACTGATTTGTTAGTTAATCGTTGTTAATCACGAACTGTCATGTCGGTTCGACTCTGAATCGTTTACTTCATCGTCGTAGGGTGAATATGGGTTGAAAAAGAAGGGTGAGAAAAGAGGGCGAAGTTAAGGAACCAACGTAAACCTTATTTCCAAGAGAGCTAAGTTAATTAATCGTTGGTGTAATTTAATGAAACGTTGATGGAAGATTGGCTGGATTACATCTCTGTGACGCTTAATATAAATCTATATAATTATTTTGCGGAAGAATTCAAATGAACTAAATTAGTAAACACTTTATGAACGTTTTTTGGGTGGTGTTTAGGAAAAGGATTTTGTTTAGGAAAAGTAGGGTTAATCACAAATAGCTGCAGATGACAACCGTGCTCATTTAGTGATGTTGGAATAATAGCTCGATGTTTAGACATAATATTTAATTGTGCTAATGAATAATCATCATTCGTGTGTTCCTAGTTAATAAAGTAATTAAATTGAAAAAGCATTTTAATATATAGCAATGGAATAGTAAATCAAAGAATTATTCCAGTTTGAAAACGTGTTTAACGTGAATCTATATTTCTTTAATAACTGATTGACTACAAATTATTAAGACAAAATCAAACAAGTTCAATTCTTTGTGTTAAAGTTCAGTTACACGGTGCCAGCTACTAACTTGACAGTAACTCGGATCAGCAGCTCGACTGGTTATGATCGATGACACGATCATGACTGGGTGTCATGACACAGGCCTGTAATTGCTGTGCATTGTGTAGTCTGCTGACGTTCTTCTGCCTATTACGTGTTTAAAATATTGTAAATCCGATACGAGCTACTGACTGACTCGCGCAAAGCAGTAACTCGCATAATATGCTTTCACGATGCGAGTTACTGTAGCACAGTAACTGACCAAGATAATTCGCATCGTGTTATTTGTATATTAAGCAGGTCTGCATTCATATGTGATGATCATTTATATTTAAAAACCCATCCTCAAAATCTGCTAAAATAATCTTGTTTAACATAGGTCGTAAATTAATACATATTTGTGTACTTTTTCAGGTGGAGTGCAAGAAAGCTCAACCCAAGGAAGTTATGCTACCTGCAAATCTCGCCAAGACTCGTGCTGCTGGTCGCGGCGCATACGGTGAGTTAGTAGTGCTGAGTGGTGGCCCCGGCCCCGCCCCCAGCGCCTCCGCACCCCCGGCATCCGCGTATCGCTACGCCCCCTATCCATTACCTGCAACTAGTCATGTGACCAGTCACGTATTACCACTCGCCGCTGCACCTGGGTTATTGCAGTATTCACAACCATTATATGATGTATCTGCATCTTGTAAACGTTTATTAGCTTCAGCAGCTGCAGCTGCTTCTTTTAGACCTCATCCTGCACCACAACCTCCTCGTACCACTCTTACTTATAGTATGGGTGATTTGTTAGGCGTTCAGGGACTTGACATGTCAGCTATGGGGGCTATGTACCATGCAGCTATACCAGCTGCTATGGGACTATGACCCACGGTGTTGACATCCATCCCCAGACCACAGTAAAACACAAATTTGCAATCGGAAATAAACGCGCCAAATCTATTGTTACGCTAATGTGTCTTCAGCACAACGAAACTTGTCTTCCACTTGTAAAAATAAACATCTATTTTAATTTATATTCTCTAAACATTCCAAGGTTACTTAAGTTTTAACTTTTAACAATCTTAAGAAAGACGCTCTGAGGAAAGTTTGATTTATCCTCAGAGTTTGAACATTTGCTCAATACTTCATATATTGTATATTGTAACTAACTTAGTACGTAATTTAAGGTAGCTTCCCCATGTAGAAATATTTGTATTTATGTGGCATACGTAATTAAACATTACGTCAACTATTCTGCCTAAGAATCAGTTGATATTTTCAAGGTCATTGATCTCGATATAATTTTGTGTCATATTAATCTTACTTAAGAGGTTCCCAAAACATTTTTCAAGGAAATCATCTTTAATTTGTTTTATTAAAGGGCGAAGTTTAATAACAGTAGACCCTTACTTTCCTATCACCTTCTTTGATGATTGTAACTTCTTTTTCTTCATTTGGTAGTAAATCTAGTCTCATTTTGAGATGTTTTTGTATTTGGAGAACCGTTTTGTCCTAATTATTTGGTCTAGTTCCTATTACACGTATATTATTTATCATACAATAACTTTATAGAAATAAAGATAATATTTTTACAAGTGGAATAAAGCAAGTATATGATTTAGAAAAACTAATCTTCCTATAGGATGTCGCATAAAAGTCCTCCTGTTCTAGTAAAGGTAGTAAAACTCTCATAGTAGAAGATTTACATCTATTTATCCCCCAACAAAATAAAAATAATTCTCGGTCAGGGAAAATCTGTGATTTTTGATTGTAGTAAATTAAATTTAAAGAGAAAAAAATCAATTGTAGTTGTTGTTTGCCAAAAGTGGCCTCATTTTATTATAGTTTATAGCCGCTAATTGAAACACAATTTTCAATGAAGACTGGTAGGTGACATTAGCACATTGTCTAGTCTGTAGTAATTAGTATTTAGTAGAAAAAAATAAAACGAACAAAGTGAGTTAGTCTGATTTAATTGTAGTACAAAAATAAGTTCAATTAGGACTGCGACTTTATGATGTTTTACATCTCGCGACAATAAGATTTGATCAATTTATAAACATATCACATTCTTGATCAAATATTCTAGGTTCTAGACTAGAAGTAACAGATGTAGGTGATAAATTATACAAATTTATTTAGACCTCATGTGGCCGGTACATTCCGAGACATATTCTTGTCAATCCTCTTCAATAGTTTGATGTCTTCCCAAAAACCATCTTATGAAGATAAAGTCGTTTATTCACAGATCAGATTTACGTTTAAGGGGCAAATATCTACATTGATATTGATGTTTATTACACTTCCTTTACTACAATTTCGTTACTAACTAACTAGCATACACATTATAAATTATTCCATAAGTTTCGTTTTAATTAAAATAAAAAAACAATATAGTTAAGCAAGCAACTTCTAGAACACTGAACATTAAACAAGAGAAGGTTTACATGTTGTAAAATTACAGAAAAATACAAAGCAACTAATCATAATAAATTTATGTTTACCTTTTACAATATTATTGCTTTTAATTAATTCTCAGTAAATCATATGCGTTCACATAGAAATTAAATCATCAAACTTAATCAGACGAAGTACAAGACTGGAAGCATTTCAATCTTACTTCGTTTTCATGTGTGACACACTTTAAATTTATATAGCATTCTATTACGCGTGGTCCAATTCATACGGAATTTAAATTGAAGTTGCCAAACGAACTGCTGGATCACAATCGTGATATTTCATCAATTATTTAGTTTGATTTTTTCTTTATTTAACGGGAAATTGTAGTAAAAGGATGTCATTGTATGACATCAATCTGTCATTTTGTTTGTTAAACTTCAGTTATGCCTAACTAAAGTTTACCTGTAGTTTAAATAACGGTTTTTAGTAAAATGTAGTATCGCCCCTTAAATTTTATATTTTGTTCCATTCCCTTCCGTAAATTAGATTATTATATTTCCCTCATCCCTTTTTCCCTTTTTCTGCGCTTAACATCATAATTATAACACATGTCATACAATAATAATCCTGGCTTAAAACATTGTCGGCGTCGGTATCAACGTCGCTCCTGGGGTAAACTCGAGGCTGCTGCTCTGCATATAAAACATAAACAAAAATAAAACACCAACAACTTTAATTAGTGTTCATCCGTGATTTGCTGCAATAACCCTAACCCTTGTAAACCAAAAAATCATTTTGAAAGACCTACTACTCGTATATGCACAACACCCCCCACTCACACCCCTCACAAAATACTTACAAATCGTTTCAACTCTTATTTTAAATTGTATATAAAATGAAACATCTTTAAAAGTTATTTACTGATGAAATAGCGTCAGCAAGAGTCTCTTAAGATATTAATTAAATTAATGAAGGAAGAAAATGTGGGGAAAAGGGGCCCACCAGAAAGTTGTGCACGATATTATATTTATGAGAGATTACTTTATAGAAATATAATTTTAATTAAGTAAAGGTCTTAACGATTATTATCAGTTTTAAAAGAATTTTCAATACTTTTCTAATACCTATGTTAATATTTCCAATTAAGATTTCTATTTTATTCGTTTTGTAAAATCCCTACTTTTTTAAAATTAACATTTTTTTCAGCTGTTCAATTATTTATATTATAGATAAATGTATATTTGTAAAAAAATGTGTTCGAACTTCATGAAATTTCTCAGTGTCTATGCTAGGGGCAGTATTATAAAATTTAGTATTTTAATATAAACAGATTTGTTCGCAATGGAATTTTAATGGACTAGCGACGATTTGTTTATTGCTAAACACAAGCACACACACACACGTGTTTTTGTGTGGAAGCTTATCTTCCATTAATTAAAGTTCCATTGTTAATATTTAACGAAAATAATCGTCAGTATTACCACTACTTTTATAGTTACATATTAAATGGTGATTGGGTGTACTATATAATTACCTGATAAATCAGGTTAATTATTGTCTAATTAGTAGTTAGGCTAGGATAGCGCGTAGCTGATTAAGTCAACTAGTTCAGATAGGAGTTAAACTCAGCTTAATGTGTACATGTCAAAATATGAAACTTATAGAACCGCGTAGACCAGCTTTCATAGGAAGCTGACAAAAATATTTGTGATATTGGAGTGTTTTTAATTCAAAAGTAGATTTTATAACTTAAATAATAAATATAATTAATTTTCATATACGAGTATTTTATTAAAATAAATTTATTTTTAATAACGACTTTGGACTGATTTTTAATGAACGAGTACTTTTACCTTGTACTTACCTTGTACTTACCTTGTCTTGGACCAGTAATTGAATAGTCAAGTAGATGATTTAGTGATTAGTTGTTTTGTTTTGACATTTACACATCATAATACTGACTTTAAATAGGCCTCTATGGCGAAATACGCCTAAAATATTTTTAATACTTACATAAGTAGCTTTCAGGTATTTTAGGTGATTTTCTAATATTCGTACTTAAGATGTAACTTTTTTAAAAATTTACATTAGATATTAGTTATATATTTTAGTACCAGAAAAAGAATTGCACTTTTTATTTTATAAAAAAGAAAAACAAAACAAATATCACAATATAAAATAATTATGATATCATATTTCTCTTAGATAATTCTACTTTAGTGAATTACTAATTCTTAGTATTGTAGATATTAATTAAATGAAATAACACATGCTGTGAAGTTATTGAAGTTGTATCATCTTCATTGTTTGAAGTTTCATCGCTCTAGTTGTTGATATTGAGTGTTTTTCTGAACTTCAAATAATCACATCACTATATAACTTCAGTGATCGTCTCATGGAAAGTATGAAACTGCTGGATTAATTGTTCTAATTGTGTTAAATTAGTCAAATATATATAATCTAGTCTTAGCATTAATAATAATAAATATATCTTATATATTATTATTATCTTGAATATTTAGAAAATGTTTTCCACTCTCTCTAAATGTTTGTAATTACATATAACATGAGTTTATTGTAAAAATGAGATATTACTGTTTTCTATTGGGTTATTTTCATTTTGACACTTTTCTAAATCTCCTAAACTATTTTCTAACACACTTCTTTAATCATTTTCTATTTTCAAACATTATCTTTTCTTTATTTTATTAATTAATTATTATTTTATTATTTAACTTTTTAATATATACAAAAATTAGGAAATTTCGAAAATTGTGCACATTTTTATTTACCTTTATTTCTTTTATAAGTTACACTAATAACATATTTTTTAACCTGTTTCATTCAATTATTATTTTCTTATTTAACAAAATTACACCAATTAGAAAACAGAATGTTCTCAAATCGCAAATTGTGCTCGTTTCTGAACTCAGTGTTATTTTTTATTATCTATTAATAAATAAATTGTTTTTTATATTTTATCTTTTAAATAATTAAATCGCGTTTTCCGCAAAGATGTTTTCCTTCACTATTGTCGTAAATTTTTGTTACTGAATTACTGAGTTACTGTTATCTTATCTAGAAGGTAAGCACATACACTATTTAAATAAAAATAATTCTTTTAAGTAATAATACAGATAAGTCTGATCACAATAATTAAATAAATTTATCAAGGAAATTTTACTGTTTTAAAATTATAAATATTTTTTAGAGGAATTAAAGTCCACGGGTTAATTTATCCAACAAATGACAGTCAGTTCAAAAATGTGAAGCACTTTTTGCAATATATCAAAAATATATATATAAAAATATAAATATATACTAAAAATATAACATTAATCATAAAACTCGAGACTTGTAAAAAAATATCAAGAAATCTGCTTAATAGAATAAAAAAATGATTTAAAACTTAATCAATTTGTTATTCCTCAATTAGAATAGAAAAATAATTAAAAAACTAGTAGAATAGAATAGTAGAATAGTATATAAACAATACAAAAGTGTATTTAAAAAAAAACGAAATTTGTTTTATAGTCCGTAGCTGTCTTATATCGCCTTTTGCTAAATAGATCATTTATATATGGGCTTAAAAAATACATACGCAGAAAAAAGTCCAATTTTTTTGTAGTTTGGTATTTTTGAATTTAAATATCATACTGTAGTGTAGACACTGAAAATAAAAAATAGTTTATGAAATTTCATGGATACTGTAAATGATTTTATTGCGAATTAAATTTTAAAATATCGCTAGGATATTTTTAAATTTAACTTTTAGTAAACTCTTTCAATACAGTATTTGTTTTATAAATATTATTAGAAATATTTTAATTTTTTAGTACTTTTTTTTATGTGTGCGAGTGATTTTTTTTATTTTCTTTACAATTATTTATATTCATTTTATTTATTCTTTTTTTCTTTTTTTTTTCGATGTATTTAAATGTTTTAGATTTTAACACTTTTATAAAACAAAATTACTGAGAAAGTGTTTGTTTTCTACATTTCTAGATTTTATGTGGTCGCTGGGAGCACTACCTGACGGTGAGTAGATATCGATTTTTGTATTTAATTAAGATTAAGTTTTATTTTTTATTTTTATATCGAAAATATGTATACGTGTTTAAAATTGCCATTTTCTTTCAAATAATAATTTTTTAAATTAATACTAAACCTTTTCAAAGTATTTTTATTATTTTATACCTGTACTTTAAATTCATTTATTTATAGTTTGTATTTTCCTAGTTATTCAAGTATTCAGACTTAAACAAAAGTGTTTTTTATACTCAAAATATGAAATTTCTAATACTAAAAGCATGCGTCATAAAATTTGTTACAAGAGCATTATGTATGAAATGGTTTTTTAGATTCCATATTCTTAAAACTTTTATGTTCATAATTATGAGGTTGTGTAATACCATTTCGTGTCAAATTTATGTTTGAAATATTAATTATGATAAAATTAAAAGCATTTTTGTGCATTATTATAAACGGTATTTCAATGGTAACTACAATAGTTAGCTTATTTATTATTTGTATGGCAACTGTCACCAAAAATCGGGTCTGACTGGAAGTACTAAAATGTTTTTATCAACAAATTTGTTTAATGTGCTTCAAAACCATAGCTCATTAGCGCTAGAACATTGGAAGCTGCCTGAAACTTTTTCTGAAACATACATTTATTAGGTACTGTTTTATCATATCTAAATTACCTCAAACACAGAATTTGTTTTTTTATTGTAATACTCATGCCGTTGGTGTTGATCAGATGTAGTACTATTTAATTTTAACAGTTTTTATCTGTTTTATAATTTGGCTTTCTTGACTTAAAATTTTCAGTGTATGTAATACTCTTGTAACATTAACTTATTTTTTTTCTTTACTAGTTTTACGTTATATATCAAAGAGTTCATTTTAATTTTGAATAACAATCTTGAAATAACAATTCATTGATATTAACCTACGGTACATACTCGCTAAATACAATACATATTACTTTAAATACATACAAAATTGTATGTAAGTTAGACTTCTGGAGTCATTCATGTGTTAATCCCTACTATAATAAATAATATAATATATTGAAGCTTAATTTACGTCATAAATCCTAAATTTATGTCAAAGGATAATTTATGCAATCGAACTTTTTATAAAAAGATGTCTTACGTAACAGATATTATATTTAGACAAATTGTTATTAAAATTATCATTTCCTTTATTCAAATAAGGAAATATTACAATGAACTTTAAGATATATTATTTATTCAGTTTAATAAATATTTAATGAATAAATTTGTAATTTTATCTAATATGAGTGTAAATATTTATTTCAGGTTTTCCAGCGGCCGCCTATGCCGCTTATGCAGCTGGTCGCGGCTACTCCGGTTATCCTAGTTTTGGACTCCCGTACCCCACAGGTAATCATTTGACAAGCAGTTTACATCATCATCATCACCACAGTCATCATAGTCACCCCCACCACCCGCACCATCCCCATCATTCCCATCCATCATTAACATTGCTACCGTGTCATCCGCTTGAGCACCTGAGTGTGTACGGTGCTGCCATGCATCTGTGAACAATGTGAACTAACAGTTAACTTTAAATGTTAACCGTTAATATTCGTATGTATCCTCCTTTGAAATGATCAACTAATTAACGAATAAAGCAATAACCATCTAATTATATATTAATTAATGTAATAATATGACATGCATCGTATTCAGTTTATGGCAAAAATTATCGTCCAAATAATAAACCTTGAAAACTATAAATTAATTAATTAAATAAATTAAAAAACAACAAATTTAAATATTTTGTTAATTTTAAATAAAATCAACCTTTCATAAACGAAATTCTAGATTTATTTCGTTTTCTAAAAAATAATTACCTGTTTTTTATTTAATTGGAAAGTTATCAACTTTATACAATTTATGTTAATTTAATATTAAATGATTCTAAATAAATTAATAATCAATTATATATAAATAAATATAATTTATAATTAAAGTAAATAACATATAAAAATCGTTTAGAATCGGAGGGAATAAATATGAAAATTCATATGTTAAATTCAACTAGCAGCTGAAAACTGAAATTTTATCCAAAACACATGCTTTGTGTAATTTGGTAAATTTCAAAATGTTACTAAAACAATCTTTTATTAAATATATATTGAATGCATTAAAACGGAAATATTCAAATATTTAATGGATAGTGTAGACACTTAGGGTGTCCGAATTTATCTCCATTACAATATAAATTTAACATTAGATTAATATATTCTATAAATAAAATATAAATCTTAACAAAACAATATAATCTAGAATCCGATTTAAAAGTTCTGTACTTTCTTCGTTAGCAATTTAGCGTTAGTTAACAAATAACTTAACTTCAAATAATAAACATATATATATATATATAAATATAATCAACATAGTTTAATGTTAAAGCATATAGTAGTGTTTCTAAAGCTTCCAAAAAAATTTAACCTAAAAACTGGTTTTATAATAGTTGTCAAAGTTAGTAGAGTATAATAAATATTTCTTGTAAGTGAGTCTTAAATAATTAAAACAGTAAATTCTGTATTAAAAAAAGACAACCGTGCACTTTGGGTAAAAGCGTCAAACATGGATTTAAATTTGAGTTTTCTGGTACGTCACCATTCACCGCCATCTTGATACAGTGTGTTTTGATAGTCAGTGTTTTTCGTTTATCTTGAAAACGAAAGCTCCCACAAAAAGTCTGTTCAGAACATTTTTGTCAAAAGTTATAAACTAAACTAAATCTAACATTAAGAAATGTCTCTTCATTACACAATTAATTTTAAAATTATTTTTGTCTATAACTTTTTATTATAAAAGTTTCAAAGCAAAAGTTAAGGGTAATGTTAGTATCTACCAAAAAGCTCTCTTCAAAATTTTGTAGAAACACAAAAACTTATTCCATCCTTACTTTCAAAATAATGACTGAGTGGAAAACAAATCAATCAAATTTAAATCCAGTTGTGCCTTTTAACATGGTGGAAGAAGAAAGTAACTGCTCAAAGCACACTTTCTTATCGGTTTTACTGTATTACATATAACTTGGAAGCTTTAATCTGTTAGTGCTGTAAAAAATGACTAAGTAATGTAGTTAAATATTGTAGAAATTAACTTGTGGTTCAATATATCAATAGGTATAATACTAGTACTAAAATTAGTAATTTCTTCTCAGACTAAGTCGTTTTAGTTTAGTGGTTTAGCTCGTTTTCTTATCTTATCTCATATCTACATCGAATTTAAATGATTTTTATCATCATTCCATTCGTTATTGCACAACACTATATGAAAGTCATTTCGAAGTAATATCTACATGTAAATATTTTTGAAAAAATCATTTGTTATTATTTGATATTTATTTATTCTTTGTGAGTACTGGAAACATCTTTTTTACTCCGAATTAATTTATTTTCTGGGATAATCTACTGTGGAACTATCAAAACTTTGAACAGAAGCAGTTCATAAACGTATCTTGACTTTTACACTGGACTTAGTAATGGTTCACTGCTTCAAACATGACGGAACGACACACAGGAAGGCATTCTAACAATGGCTTGCTGTTCTACACAGTTTTTATCATCCAGGGTTGTAGTAGTGTCAAATTAAATTCATTACACAACTTTAAATCTCAAATATAAAAGCTCATTACGCAAATAAACATTGCAAATGCAACCCTGCTTTCACAAAAACATTTTGCTTTTTAAATTTCATTTCCTATAAATTATTTCAACCACATATACACCACTGGCAGTATTGCACACTATATTAAATGTGCTGCTGTAATTGGCCACGACAAATGATTTATTCGAACGCCTGGTGTTCCCAAAGACCATGTATTACAAGTCACCTATATTACATCTGTTGCCTCGCTATGACTTCATATATCGTGCATTATATCATATGTAACATATACCACCACGTTATGTATGGCATTTGTATTGTTATACGTATGTGCGGGGAGTTAGGGGTACATTACACCACCCCACTTCATCCCTAGTCAACCCAGCTTACAGCTACACGTTTACTTGATTGATTTATTTACCTTTATATTTGATTTTAATTTACAGATATTCAAAATATCATGCTCTTGAATTAATAAACGAAATTAATAAATGTTACATTAAAAAATTAGAGTTCACTTTTTATATTTTATTATATATATTATTCAAGCATTTTAAAATCGAACTGCCAATTAATGCAACTGATTAATTACCAAATGTTACACACTTACGTAATTTCAATAAACTTTCAATGCGATTATTGAAAATATATTTGTAAATGAAAATCACATATCGATTTCAATAAAAATATACAAGAATTGAAAGTTTTTTAGTAGGTGTATTAAAATTATAGCTAACATATTAATGTAACATGTAATAAAACAATTTTAAAATGAAGTACGTTTTGCTAATAATTATTATTTGCTTTATCAAAAATTTACATAGTGAATCAAATTATAGGTTACAGTGCAATGCAATCATTCAAGTTTTACCAGAAATGTTCAGCCGGTATTACGATGAACAATCTACAGGCAGTTATAAATCGAAAACGTGATGTTTATTCGTAAATCGTAATACACCCAGCTTAATTGAAATAGCTACATTGAATACACAGTAATTCCCGCTAAACTCAGAGTTTGTTGATTACTTAACGTGAAAAGAATTACTTTCTACGTAAAAAATATTATATAAATAAACATTATTTTGCTTATTGCTATTAGAATAGTAATTAGAGCTTTTTGCAATAAAGATATGGAATTCATAACGGCTAAATAAAAAAATATAAGAATTCTGAATTAGATAATCACTTACCCCGAGGACCGAAACATAGGATGCTACCTTACATTCATACAATATTTTACTTAAAACAAAATCTAATAATATTTAATCTAAGTTGTTAATCTCTAATCTAAAACCTAAATTTTAATAGCTAGTTTAACAACCTTTAATCTTTTAAAAGGTTTATTAGAAAATGTTATGATTATGTTAATATTTAAAACGGTAGACTCATTTTTCAAAAAGCTGAAAATTTTATAACAAAACTTTTTATATTAGGTATCATTATTTGCATAACTAGTCAGTCATAACTAGTTAAGTTTTAAAATTATTCTTAAAATTATTTGAAATGTTCTTTCCTAATATAATTACCGAAAATCGATTGCATTGCGGCAGAACCCATAGACAAAAATATCTCGAACAAAGTAATTAATAAGAATTGAACTAGCAAAGTGTACCGTACAAATAGGGTTGTCAACTGCTTTCCTCTGAGAAGGACAGTTTTTATTTCAGACACATTGCACTGAGTTTTTTCTCAACATCGAGTAGGATGTATTTGGTTTTTCTTCTGTACTTTTTAACTTTTTCTCATCATATCTTAAAGATTATTAATTTGTTTTTTAATCGCACGTATTGATAACCAATTAGGGCCTCCGCACATACGTAATAACTGATTAAAACCTATCCTCGTTATCACAACCACTGTGATTTATTTATAAATTTATCTAAGCGCATTCCATATAATTAATTATATATTATACAATGAAATAAATAAATAAAATATATTAAAATAATGAACTGTCCAGTTGTATTGATAAACTGTTATTAATATTAAAATATATTGTTATACCGTTTCCTATTTTATTCACCGCGCGCTATTTTTATACTTTTTAACGAATGTAAATTTCTTGAATATTACAAAAAAAATAAAATTTCATCATTTGCATAAGATATAACAAAAAAATATGAAGGTATTTTTTAAAGGAATTTCGCTACGCTTAAATGAAATGTATTATTATATAAATATTTATAAAAAAGAAAAATAATTTTAATATTAAAATTTAATTTAATATTGTAATTATGTGTTAATTAAATTACTAAATTAAAACAGCAGTTGAGACAAAGTAAGCATATTTTGAATTTCTGTAAGATTGATAAAGATTTTAAATTCCACCTCATTGACATTTTCTATATTTTATATAATATTATTACAATTTTAAAATAATATAAACAACTTCTCAGTTTGATGATGCAAGTTCTTTTTAATACAATTTAGAGCTGTAACACTGAGTCGCCTCACAACATTGCAAAGAAAACTTTATTTGCGTTTTTTTTTTCTTTTATGCGATTTTCACTTTAGCACGTTTGTACCCGATTTATCGAATTGATTTGAAATTTAAAAAATATTCTCATTATATCTAATCTCACTACACTAGGTAAAAGTATATCGGTGTTTAAGATTCTTGCTTAGGTATCGCAGCTATTTGCGAATAAGTTTTAGTCAAAAAGTGATACCTTTTTTTAAATATTAATCATTTTAATAATAATTAAAAGCAACACAAAAATGTATATATACTTTTTTCTTATTGAGTTTTTAATAAACTGCATTAGCATATAATTACAATATTTAATTAAAATAAAAAACTAACGTGTTCCCTAATTTACGTATTATTTTATATTGCTAAGCACCCGCCGTCCATCGTCCTTTTGACTATTTCCATCCACTCGCTTAAAAATAATTGACTAACATCTCCGATTTGGCCCTTTGCACCCTCCGAGTTTGCCACCACAGCTACCCACCATACCTTGTGTGCTTTATAACTTTTAGAATGTTTATTTTTTTCTTTTCGTTTAATCGTTGTTACATGCACTCCTAGTGCCCGATAACGGTCCTCTTGGAGTCTCGCTCTGGATATCACGTTAATGTCGTTTATCTCAATAATTTTATATAATATCTGTTCGTATTACGCTTTTATTTAAGTATATACATACATATATAAATATATGTATATATATATATATATATATATATATATATATATATATATATATATATATATATATATATATATATATTAATTATTTATTTAAAATAAATTCAGTATTTTTCCTTTTATTTCTTTTCTCACAGGTGTGGTCGGCGTAATGCAAGAGAATCAAATTCTTGTCGGCGATTACGTAAACATGAATATCGTAGGGCCACCGACGTCTGCTTCATAAATAGACACTAAATTAAAAATAATCAATCATTAAATAAAATAAGTATAATTTATCTCTATAAAAATAATATTAACTCTTAAAATAAAATTTTAAAAATATATAAATTAATTAAAGCATATAAAATCTTTTTTCAAAAATAATATTTGCTGTTAATTTTCCATTTAAATGTTAATATTGATGTGTTATAACACGATTTTATTCAAAGTTACACGACAAAAATTATAAATTTAAATTTAAAATAAAAACCCGTTGTTCACAGAAGCTTTATGGCACCGTCCGATCTAGGAAAGCGCTAAAAGATCATATTTTTAAGAATATGTATTATTGTATATTTAAATCAGTGTTTTTAAGAAATAATATTTATTGTTAACTTTCATCAAACATTAAAATATTTAACAAGGATTATAATTTAGAAAATTGATGGAATATTGAAATAATATTTAAATATTAGTATTACTGTATCGTTGTTGATTTGAAACATTGATTTAAATGAAAAATAATACTGTATCAAATTCTATATAAAATAATAAAAAAAGTAAGTAACTAAATTGTAAATCAGATTCCAGCGTGCTCTTTACTATATGAAATTGAAACATAACCAAACCATATTATAATTTTGAGTATTGTGATTATAAAAAAAATTATAAATTTTATTATTATATTTAAAAAATCAATTATATCATAATTTCATTATTCGTTTACATTACATCAAAAGTATAAAAATTAATTAAATAAATTTTTATTTAACAAAATAATAGATAACACATCTATTAATAGATATATTTCAAATGTATGAATGTGTTCGCTTGTTTGTTGTATTTTTGAATGCGTTACAAAAATAAAACGTATATGTAAATAAATTTAAAGAATTATATTATAATTATATTAAAATGTATAAACAAATATATAATGATATCAATCGTCCCGCGCTCTTTGAAACATTATATGTATTATATAATACCTATTACATATATTGAATTTTAAATTGCCTTTTATTATTATTCCTCAGTAGTCAGAAAACCCATATTATACAATAATTATTATTTTGTCTAAACATTATAAAAATCTTTAATTAATTTGAGTTTTACTTTTACTTGAAGTAAATTTAATATATTTTATTTAAAAGTTACAGAATTTTCAGGTTTTTTATTTTATTTATATAATTTTTCTGGACACGTTAAAAATTATCACTAACATTTTATTTTACATTGTTTGAAAAAATTGAATACAGTTTTAGATTCAGGAATACTTTTATACCATAATTAAATATGCATTAAATCATTGCTTATTAAATAATTCAAAAATTATTCTTGTTGTAAAACTTATCATTAGTTTCTCTGACTCATCCAGTAAAATAATCATTTTTCTTCAAAAGTACATAACTATTATGTTTTCATGATATGAAAACCAAAATATGTTTTCATGAGTTTGTGCTTGTATAAGATTATGGAACTCTTCCTCCTGAAATGACGAGACTGTTTTATCAATTTATTTATTCTATAAAGAGAAGAACACAGAAATATATCAGTGACTTAGTGCTAAAAGGGCCAATGTTAATATTCCAAATGATAGAGAGAGATGGAAAATTTAAAGAATTGCAATAAAAGTTTCTCAGATAGAAATACAACGCTTGAATTAGCATGTAACGCACTAACCACTTGACAATTTCTATGACGGAAGTCGAAAATAAACATATAGTAGCAAGCTTGAGACAAATAAGCTGCAAGACAATTTTTCACCTGGGTCTTATCTAAAATAATTTTTAAATCAATTGACCTAAAGTATAATGCGTTTCAGTAGTTCAAGTTTGGCTAAAGCGTAGAATCTGATTATGAATTTTATATTTTGGAATTGGCCCTTTTAGTACCAAGCCACTGATATAATGCCATGTTATTACTTAATAAGTGCATATGGCTCGCGTGGGAGCAATAATACATTACTCGTAAATAAATTGCAGTAGGAGGGGTTCAGCAGCCGAGCATATGCAAAATGCGCCACAACTCATGAAATTTTGGTTTGTTGTACAAAAACAAAATACTAAACATGACAAATATATTTCGTACTGTTGCTTAAGAATGAAGTAGTAATAATCAATATCTTTAAAAATGAAGTACAATAGTGTGTATATCACCACAACAGGGTTTTCAATTTGCGGCATGAGTCATGGGCCCCCTTTGACACTGGGGCGACGTCCTATATCATTGAACACGTCACGGAGTCCTCTATTGGCCGGTAAGCCAACTATTCACCCGTTGTGTCTACGAGGAAACAGCTTTTGAAGGTCCCCTGTTATAATTTAATATTTTTTGCTCATTCGACTGTTTGTAATAATTAGGCAAGTAGTTGTACTAACATCCTTTAACATTTATATTTGTTACATTTATCCTGAATAATATTTCGAGGAATCATGCTGTAAACATTCTGTACGTTCATTTACCGTTTGAATCCTCATTTTGGTATGCTATCTAATAACCCGTATTGTCCAGTAATGGAATAGAGTTGTAGTTTTAGAATCCTTGGTACAAAGTGATTTTTAATTAGAACCTATAGTTAATGTTAATCTAAATTTTCAATCAATTCTACTAATGAATATAGCTTTACTGGTTATAATAACATAATAATTAATCATAGAATCTTTTGAATTATACGTTCATATCACCTTAAATATTGCCTTGGATTAAACTTATAATATTAAGTCAATTTAACTCTTTCTAACATATCTTTATCTATAATGCAAAAAAGTTTCATAAAAATTATTTTTATTTATTCCCAATTAGAAAATTGTCTTGCAGTGTAGTTTCACATTTGCTAGCTTACCACAAGCTAACTAAAGTGTTACATTGCGTTACATTTTCTACTTGAGGTATATTTGAGAAACAAGAAAAAGATAATTATCGATGTATATGTTCTACATATGATCCGTCTAAATATTAATAATTAATAAATATTGTTCACTTTATCTTACTGCCTATAAATTATATTCTGTGTAACCCTTTTTATGTATTGATAATAGGTAATTTGTCAAATATGAAACATAGTTATTCTAAAATTAAAGAATTATGTGATATTACTACTGTCTTATTGATAAACCTATAAGAAACACTAAATTTTAAATCTATTCTTTTTAATTTGTATGCAATATTATTTTAAGCTAATCTTTACAAAAGAAAGAGGAAATTCAGGAATTATCCCAGTCAGGAAAGTTCGGAAAAGCGTTTTCTTCTTTTTGCTCGTATCGTTTAAGAATTGTTTAAAACAAACCCGATCTTGAAAATTAAAAAATTGATAACGTTAGTCATTTCAATGCGGATCAAAATATTAAAATTTTGAACACAATTATTGTAAAACTACATTTCTTGACACCGCTTGATTGATAACTGCCTGGACTAACTGTCATCATATTGACTTGGCTTTTTACAATTATTACATTTTCAGTTTACAATCGCGATTTTAATTGTTGGAACCATTTGTTAATTACAATGACGCTGTCATTTTCAAAAATTTCAAAATTTTGGGAAAGGGGATCTTGAACACCTTGTATTTATATGCCGTTCATTTGTTACCATAAATATATTGCAACAGCGTTGCAGATCCTGTTGCTGCAAGAATAAATTGACTCCTACCAATGTGACACTCATAAAAAGTCAATTTTCGAATTGAGCTTCCAGATTGGGATAACCCGTTAATTCAAAAAAATGTAATTTCACTGTATAACTTTTAAGTAAAATGTCAATTAATGATTTAAATTAACAAAAATAACGTCCAGTTAAAGTTTGTAAAAATAAATGACTGTAGATTATTATTTTTTGAACTGCGAACAGCTGTTATACCGAAATGGATCGTTTAATCTAATTTCTGACATGCCAAAATGCCAAATGGCTCCCAATGCTTTAGTTAATTCTAGTAATTAGTGGAAACATGGAATGGGCTATGAAGCACAGCTCTGGCACTGGCGCGGGCGCGGGAATATCGTTATCGTGATTAATAGAGGGCGCTCATAACTAAGCGTTTAGCTGATGTGTGATGATTATTTAACGCCGAAGCGTACACAGTTTCTGTACTCATATTTCTGCGCGTCTGTACATTTCCGTCATAGCGGTCATGTGCTCAAACACAGTGTGAAGCATGGCTAACGTTAATAGCAACCTATAACCGTCAAACCTATATATGATAAATTACTACCGTTTTTTTGTTTTTGTAGTATAATATATTATTCAGTCAAATTCACGTGGCTCAACTTTATATTTCACGAATAAAATCATGAACAAAGTCCCTACGGTTCAATTAGTAAGATGAAAATTAATTTAGTGCAATGAAATACAAAGCTAACTGATAGTGCCAAAAAATTGCAGTTCAAAATGAACTGGTGGATAACTTTATTAAAAAAAACAATCCAATTTATGATGAGTTATTTAAAATAGTCCTTACGTAAAAGCGTAAATATTACATTAAAATTATTTAATGTATAGTATAATATTCTAAATACTCACACTGGTTAGTATGACCAGTGTGAAAAATAAAGTTAAGTCCCGGTTTTCCTACACTTTTCCATAATAACTCTCTCTTTTTATATGCTTGTTGCTGTACTCTTTGATTCATTCGTCACAAACGTGGCCTCTGTTTGCTACACATGCTTACAAATTCACTGCAAAACTTATTATTGTCACCAAGTGACATTATCATTAAGTTTATTCAATTATTCAATAATAACTCAATTACTACAGAATAATAAAAACTTGCCATATGTTTCGCACCAGTTCAAAAGTTGAACTAAATTATCTATGACCAACATGCTTGCCATTGTGTTTTGCATTTATTTTGCCGCTTGACTTATATCAGGCTGTGTTACGCCAACATGTGCTAGCATGCTGGCCGAGCTAGTTACCAACCCAACATAATTTCAGTGTGTACGCGGCCTCAAACTTTTCCTTCATTAACTCTAACTCTAACGTCCATTAATGTGTACTTTTAAAATCACATTCCACTGATTCGTTATCACCATTAGCAATTAGCGGTCATGCGTTTACAATCTCGTTATCTACAGCATTATCAACGCAGTCCTTCAACGCACGTGATAGTGTTTATGCAAATAACTCATGCGAAAAAATACGATTAAACGATTTGATAATTTCAAAATAATTAAATATTATAATTCAACAATGAACATTTAATCCATTATGAATAATAGCTACATTGTATATATTTACATTTGTATTTAAATGTTTCGCACTATGTATTCCGGTTCATTAATTACAATTAAAATTAATTCCTATTGTTTTAATTAGTTCATATAATTATATTTAAAATATTTTGTATTTAAGTGATAACATTATTAATAAATAAATTCATTAAACTAATTAGTTATTTTTTTAATTGCTGTGTTGATTCAAATGATGCAGGTCGTTAGTCGATAGATATTTAAACATAGACTGCCTGCTTAGATTTCCATCCAGTTATGTTTTAGCTTATATTAGACATATTTATTGTAGATGTATAAAATTCAACCCCATAAATATGAATTTATTATGTATACCTATATTTACTAACTACATATTCTTGAATAATAATATCCCGCTATGCATTCAAAAACACGAATAATGATTTCCGCCTAAGGTATTTACTCGTATCATAACATCACAAATAATCATATCCAACCACTGTTTTTCTTTTTAATCAATGTAACAATATATATTTTTAATTACATACTTATTGTAGCTAGGGTAATTAGGTCAGTCTAGGTTTTGCACACTATATCGTGCTATATTTTCTAGATACTTTCATAAAACATCAATCATAAAACTTATAATGCAGCGGTGTTGCTCACTATAATACTATAATTACTGTCAACGTAGTAGGAGGTCGTCGGTGATAGGATTCAGCATTGGAAGTAGGCCAACGTTAAAACAAATAAATTTAAAAAAAATAATAATAATTTTATGAGTACGTTACTATTACAAAGATTATAAATAAAGTGAGATAAATTCTTGTCAATTTGTTTACTTACAATTCCACCTTAATAGGCAGAAAAGTTTGTACATCGTTTAGCTATTTACTGATTCTGCTCATGTGTAAACCACACGATCTTAGTTAGTACTGTTCGAGTTAGCCGTTGGTTTAATTTCTAAAATTAAATTGAAATTAGGTGGCCACAAGCATGTTTCCAAATAATATTCTTCAACAATATTATAATAAAATTACAAAAGTCATATTCGTAATTTAAAATAAACTTGAAAGTCGCCAGCTTTTATTCGTAGATGCTTCCGTTTTATTATAAACAGAACGTCAAATGATGTACAGATAAACATCGGTACGTAGTTTCTACAAATAAAATATCGCAGTTTTAAGTCATTGGTTCGTAACTAATAAGAAATAAAAATAGAAACTAAAATGTATACTTTTGAAATTTTCTATTAAATATAACCTAAGACCCTTATTTTTTATATTTTTTTTCAGACGTCGTTGTACATTAGACGGGTTTATTAGTAGCTTAACTTTATTTAAAATAGTACCGTCTAATTTTAAACAACGTCAGATAAAGATATAAAATAAAGTTCTTAGTTATAATTTTATTGGATGAGTCACTAAGTTAGATCATTCTTATATTAGTATTTGCAACATTCTGTAGAGCTAATAAAGATATCTAATATTAATTATTATTTAAACATAATTATTATTTACGTTTTTAACGTGTCCAAGCATGTTTTAGATTCTTCTCTGTTCCTTCTTTATTTTAATTTCTATTACAACATAGAAAAGTTTAATTTTCTTATTGATAATATCTATATAGTGTATTGTTTAATCTTTCAAATATGTAGACTAAAAATCATGTAAAAAGTTTATAAGAAAATCGGAAGAGATTTTGTCAACGTTTTTAAATATAATAATTGTAAGCATAGCTAAGGTAAATACGACGAAATATGGATATTTAATTAACTAAAACGGTGGAAACGGCAAGAAAGTGTTTTCAAATTTGTGATTAAATGAAAAACTGATGCAAAATATCTCGGAACTTCATTGGGAACCATCTTGGATCTACCACGAAAAGGATCTTCGAAGTGGAGTACATGATCTAATCTGAAAGAAACGAAAACAGTAAAATTTATCTCAATCTTAAGCAACTATCAAAATTATTAATGAGAATTCTAGATAGAATAGATCTTTTTTTATTTGTGTTCAAAATAGAATAGAAGATTCTCGTATAACAGTTAAAAATGTGTGTTTTAAAAAAATGTCGTTTTGTAGAGAGTTTTTTTTAGTGATATTAGTTTATAAATGATATAACTAATAATTTAATTTATTGTACCCGTTTTGTAATTACGAATTCCGATGTATCTAACATCTAATTTCTACGTTGCAAGTTATTTATACTTACTTACGTCAAATTAATGTCAATGACTTCACAATATAAATAAGTGATGTGTTAAAAAGCATGGATTTCTTTCTGTAGTTTTCTCTGTTGAATCCTTATTACTAGTTACTAACTTTATACCCTCCTTAAAATGTTAAATTGTTATCACCTTTAGCATCTAGTTTCATATCTGTCTGACAAATAGAAAACGAAATATTAATTTAGTCGATCAGAAACCAATGTGGTTAAGTCCAAAATGCATTGAAGAACATCTAGTCAGTAAATGCATTATTATTAAAATGATTATTATTTATTTAATTAAACTTGCAAAAATCAGAAAATATAAATAAATTGACTTAATCGCAAGAACTTCGCTTGAATTTAGTAATGCGATAAGACAAAGTCTTAATTAGTAAGGGAAGGTAGAGCAAGAGAAACTAGTAACTGGATAAAATTAAATTTTGTGGCTTTTTCATTTAGTGAAATTTCAAAAGTATCACTTTTATATCTTATTTTCACTACATACATATACAGTCTGGAAAAAATATTCAAAATGACACTACTTAAATATAAATCCAATTATCTGTAATTAAGGATTAAGGATAGCAACTAAAATCGTAATCGTGTTAATAAAAATTATAATTAATTTGATGAAATAAATATAAAGACTTGCACGTAAAGATTTTTCCTCAATAATGTACAGAACAAAATTAGCTAATTGGATACTGCATTAATGAGCTATTAGAATATGATTAGTTTCATCGGAATTCGTCAAACAGCTTATAAAAATATTATGTAAATCAAAAGATAATATAGTCTATAGATACATAGATAGTTATAGACTATTATTTAGTTTATAATAATATACAGAAAATAGTTTAAAATAAATAATCTAATTATAATAATAGTTTCTTAGAAATCTCATTTTAGGACAATGATGACGAAAACATTTTAGTAAAAGTATATGTTTTATATTATCAAAATTATATAAATCAAGAATCTAGTTTTCTATAAAAGAAAACTTGCAATTATGTACTTTCAAATAATTTGAGTATTACTTGTACTAAGTACAGAACTAATACAAAATATATACTTTTTATATTTAAACATAGTAACCTATTATATAATATTAAATACAAATATTTAAACAATTAATAAATAATAACTATAGCTTTAGTAATTAGTACATAGTCAATAATAGTCAATATTTACATAACAATTTGTCATTAGAAACTAATGTGTGGTGTACTTGTGTGTGTGTGTGTATATTGTTCATATTTATTTTTCTAGTGAGCTTTATAACAATATTTAACTAATAATAAACAATTTACCTAATGTGTGTGTATGTATACTTTTGCTTACATTTTTCCACATATAAATTTTTTTGAAGTAATATGTTTTACTTTTTTATTTTCGTAAAGCTATGATGTGTACCCTTTTAATTACAATTTAACTGCTTCTATACCAACGGAACTAATTAAAAGTATTTAATTTGCCCAACTTTGACAATTAACTTCCTTAATAGATTAAAATTAATTATTAAATTTAATTCAATAATTACTAATTTTTACATAAACAACAAACTGTAATCACAAAACATAAACTCGTGTATTATTTCACGTAATATTTTTTTCCTAAAGTTATATTGTGTTATTTTCCACAGTTTAACATAATTATGTTACATTATTTAAGAGTTTATTAATATCGGAAAATGTAAATTTATGACGAATGATATTTGTTACATAATTTTATATTATATCAACCAAAAAGCGTATTATATAACGGGTACACTTTTTTATGTTAAATAAAGGTTAAATATACGTACCTATATTTAACAGGAGAGTTGTATCCTTTTAACATTGTATATTTTGTTCGAGTCCTTTTTTAAGAATTACTTATTCAAATAATTTTTATATGATGAAACCTTATGCAATAAAAATGAAAGCAAAAGTTTTATATACGAGATATTTAACAAAAGATCAATTAATTAATAAGTGTCATAGCTTAGACCATAGTAATAGCTCAACACATATTAATACTCGCATGGCTGACCTTAGACCGCCAGCAAAGTAAAATATCTTTCTAATCTCTATGTTTACCATTCTATAATAGTTACCATCAAATTTTATACTTCTAAAGTGATTGTTGAACCATTTCTATATTTATTATGAGTTACTATTAGCAAAATTAATTAAAGAAACTCTTATTTCTATACTGTAGTTAAATTAATAATTAATTATGTATATTTATGGTTCAAAAACACTTAATATCCTTACAAATTAGTTCCTATAATCACCACCAGAGCGATCTCCACCAGATGACTACTTTTGCTTATATAAACTTTAATGATTATTATGCATGATTTAATTAATTATTTAAACCCTGTATATATTAAGCTAAATATCTAATGTGTCAGTCTAATGTGCAAAACATATTAATTACCATCTAAACAGGTCTGTTTCTCTCGTAGTGTTTGTTTTCGAATACTCTTGTCCATTTATCACAATATTTCGTGAAGTTGTTTTCAATAATTTAATAAAATTAAATTATTGCTAATCCATATATGTACCTACACATCAAACCATTCTCTAGTTAAATACGATAAAGATTCTGATATATGGTACATATTTACTATATAGTTATTAAAAGAAAAATCATTTTATTTAATAAATAACATAGTTATCAATTTAGTATATTATAGTGATTAAATTACCTGAAATTAAAAAAATTCAGAACTTATTGTATTTTGAATATTGGCACTGTGTTTCTGCTGTAATTTGTTTGCAGGATATATAGCCCTGACTGATAATTGATTATTTTTTATTTTATAAAGCTTACATTAGAATTTACACTTTAGCTGCGTAAGAAATGGGTTATTATTAAACATCTATCTTGAGTGTACATTAATACGAACTCGTTATTACCTATTATAGCATAGAAAACACATCGCGCGTAAATACACTTGCTGTAAAATTGAAATAAAATACAACAAAACGACGAGTATGAGGCTATGACGACACAAAAACTGATAACGTAGTAGGAGGCCATCAGTGATAGGACTCAGCATCGGAAATAGTCCGATTAAATTAAATAAAAATAAAAGTTTATAAGTAAATAATTAAATGGTTCAGTGTAAGGTTCACACTTGCTAACTTGTCACAAGCTAGCTCCAAGGTTCATTTTCTATCTGGGTAAAATGTGTATATTTAGAACGGTTTTACAACGCGGCTACTTACCCATGTCATATTAAATTAAACATAACATCCACTCATTTAACATCGTATAAATATTTGTCCGTCCATTCACCATGTTCCGCCATATTTCGCATTGCATGTTCATTATCAATAATTATTTCATATTTTATATTATTTTTAAAAAATGCTAAAATAATTATTATGTTTATAAATATTCAAACCACTCGTGGTTTCATATATTCCGGTAATTCTGTTTTCCGGTGTTCCGGTGTTTTGGTATTCCGGTACCATCATTTCAAGTATACGTAAAAAAATATGTATAGGGTGTTAGGTAAATCGATGTTAATTTGGAAAAGTGTTATAGAGAAAAAAAAACCAAATATATTTAATAGCGTCATGGTTTTTAAAAAACTGGTATTTGCTCAATTCAGGTGAAACTTTTAACCTGTAAATTTACATATATATATATATATATATATATATATATATATATATATATATATATATATATATATATATTTAAATTTCACTTAGAGTTAGCCCGTTTTTTCAACGAAAACCTTGAAGCTTAGTACATGCGTTCTATACCACGTTTTAATAAATTTAATAATTTTGAAACATAACAGCCTCTATTTTATACAATTACTGCATTTATGATTAGAAATTTATAAATTGAAAAGGTAACAACTATCACTAGTCTTGTCAACAAATACTGATACTTTGAAATCCCTGACACATTGTATAGTATCATATTGTTTCTTTTCATATTTTAATCTCTACTTTCTCGCTTGGTATCGATAAGGCCAGCACCCTGTATATATATATTTTCACAGAATCATAAATATAAATGGAAAAACATTTAAAATTTATTACCTATGCGTGCGCAGTGCTATAGATGCTCAACACAAAACATTAAATTAAAAATAAATTCTAGACCATCCCAGCAAAACGTTAACTATACTTTTGCATATTTATTATTTTTTGACATTACAATTGATTATTTATTTAAATAACATGAAAATAATTGAAATAAAACGAAACTACATAAATTACTGTTTAAAAATTCTATTACTTTGTAATGTATATTTTATTGCAATTATAATTTTTATGCTCATTTCTTGCAAATTTATTCAACAAAATTAATCTGATTTTTTGCTATTTTAACGTTCAAGAATGTGATTCAAATTATTTAAAAAAATAATGAAGGATTTAAATCATGATTACATATCATAACATTTCGACCATTAGTTTAGAAGTTATAGTAGATTTAGTGGCGCTACTTTTGTAGTTTTCTAATGGAAAAATAAAAATTTCGTACGTTGATTGCTTTTTAATGAGAAGAAATATCGTTTACGCCAAGCAATGGCTTGATTAGTACTTATTTTATTATTAATACTAGCCAGTAATATTCGAACTCGGTATTGAATATGAATTCAAAATATTCTGGTTTTCTGTATTCTAGTTATTTGTATGAAGTAAAATATTTATTATAATATTTTATTTAAATGTATATCACACCTTCACTTTTACCAATATTTTTATTTTTATCTAATAGTAAATAGTGATGAATAACATCTTTTCCATGTTCAAGAAATACATTCCTTAAATAATGTCAATTTTATAAAACAATAAGTGATTGAATAAAATTTTAATCACAGGTTTAATTCAATCTTAGTTATCTTGCACTTGTGTGTTTTAGCGCTGATAGATTAAATTAAAAAAATAATTTTCAAACTAATTCCAAGCTTAATTTTCTACATTTCATTTAGATCAATCGTAAAGTAGTAAAAGTAGCCAGCTTGCTAGCTTTCTACAAGCTCATTTCAGTATTCATTTCTACCTAAATTTTAAGAAAGTCAAATAGAATATTATTTACAAATTAATGTTGATGGAAATTTTATACTTCCTTTAAATGTAGCTTTACTAGATTTTGAAAATCAATATAATTTGACCTGTAATCACTTCTTGAATTTGTATATATTTGATTTATCGTAATGCATCATGTATAACATGTACTAACTCAGTTTACTTAGTCTGACACATTGGATTAGCGTAATATTTGTATTTCTGTTAAACTTATTTCAGTGCTGGTTTAAAGATGATTTCATTTGTTTCATTTTCTCGCTTTGATACCTGATTTGTTTCTAATTTATTTTGTTATTATTTATAGTGGATCTCACAAACGGTCAGCTGACTCCAAATAACAATACCCCCCTTCTGACGCAAGCGCTGTCAGGTGAGTTCAGTAAGTTTATCGCCTTTTTTATTACTTTTAATTTTATTTTAATATAATATACACTCAATTAAATATTTAGTACATATTTATCTTGGGAACCAATTACATGTTACCACTGTTTTTCTTCTAATAATGCTTCAAAAATTTCCAATGTATTTATTTATTCTTTTCATCTTATATAGTTCTTTTCAATCATTTTTAAATTCGAGAAGGGTTATTTATTAATAAAGTAGAATCGTGGATTAATTTACCTAGCATATCAAGCATATCAAGACTGTGATGTTTCTACGTTCAAATCTCAGATCAAAATTTTGTTGATTAAATTTTAAAGAATGTTTCTAGTTTTTGATTGATTTTCAAAAAAAGAATCTGGAATTAAAATCGCGACAAAACAAAAGTTATTAGTTTTAATTATTATTTGAAATTGCAAACCAAATATCCCAACATAATCGCAGTGCCCGCGGTTGCAGTGATGAACAACTACCAGGCTGCAGCGGCTGCCGCCCAGTTCGGCCCCCCAGCGTCCCCTCACGCAACCACCGTCACCACCAGAGGGGGGTTTCCTACGGCTGCTAACTCTCCGGGACCCACAATTGACATGTACAGTTCAAGTGGACCCGATAGCGTTGGCTACGTTCAAGCAGCAAGTCCACAGCCGTCTGGATTTCCAGCGATCGCCGTAAGTCGCGCACCTCTTAACTACAGCCCGGTAAGTGTTTATCAACAAGCGTATTTACGAAATAGAAGTAATTTAGAATTGTATAATACAATGAATGGTACAGTTTATCAAAGTTGGTAAATATATCACTTTGAGTTTTTTAGAATTTAGGATTATTAAATTTTTTGAAAACATTTTTAACGGACATTTATATTCTGTTATTCGTCTGTTTCCGACCAATCAATATTATGTTTTCAATAACGTACATTTTTCTTTAATTCTTTTAAATCTCAAATATATATACCTAATATATTGAAGTTATAAAATGTTTCTTGATGCATCGGCACAAATACAAACAGCCCAAGCAATAAAGCCAATAACACACAGTTTTCCAATGCCATACTACAGTTATTCAATATACGTATACTTTCTTACTACCTACTAATGCTTTATTAACTTTCAAAGCATTATAGTTATGTGTATCTTTTTTATTCTTGGAAGGAAACCATTGGATATTACTGCAGTACCTGATTATTAAGTGTTGTTTGATAATATATTATATGTTATAGAATATTCACTTTAATAATAATAAAGTTAATTTCACTTACCACTTGTAATCCAATCGCTAGGAAACCTTAGGTCAGTTTGTTGTACAAGTTGTGTTGGAGAAATGGTACCTAGAACTACATTCGCTAACTTTACAGAGTTGTAAACAATATAGTTAACGTCTAAAAGTGTTGCCAGAGATAACGAAAATTAATAAAAACCTCTACATCTTTTAAAAATATTGCTAAGATTATCGTTAAAACTTAATTTTGATTACGATTTCACTTAATACATAAATTTGCGTGAAGGTATTACCTGCTGTATCTCAGTAAGAATTATTCATGTAAAATTATGATTTTGTTCTAAATTTAGTATGCTGCAATAACTTCCGGGTAGAAAATTGTCTTGCAGTGCAGTTTTACGCTTGATAGCTTACTACAAGCTAATTAAAGTGTTACATTTTCTACATACTTACTTGTCCCTTTTTATATTCGTTAAATTGCTAATACTGGTTAACCAAACTGAACCTTTTCTCCAGCAGACTTTTACCTAGCGACTGGAATATTGCTAATTCCTTATTTAAAGTTTACATATAAGTTTAAAGCTGATACATCAAGAAACCGTTAAATACAAAAAAGCAAATTGTTAATTATATTTGTCAACCTACTTTACAAGAATACTAAATGTTTATTCTTAAATAATAAAATAAGTATACCTAGTTAACTATAATAATATAAATTTTAACAAATTGTACATTCAATAAGTAATATGTAATTAAAAGCTTTATAAAAAAAGCTTTTTGGTGGAACAGCCGGATATTATAATAAGTAATTTTAATGCAAATATTAAATGTTATTAACTTTAAAAAAAAGGCCCACTTTAAATTATTGTATATAGTAGCAAGTTTGGATTTAATCATTAATTGTAAGTCTTTTTAATTACTGTTATAAATCATGTCATTAAATACAATCGAAGATCCTTATGTTGAATCTATCGAAATATTTAAATCATGCTTGCACATGTTATATATTTTTTATTATTATTATTTTTTACATTGTAAATCTTTTTTGTAAATATGACACGTCCATGCTCGTTTATCTTCGACATATTTCGTATTCTATAAATGTTGTTTTAGAAAACTATTTAAGGGTATTTGCCGTGTAATAAATGCAAAATTTTATTAAGGATATATACATGCATGCCGCGTGAATCTTTGCTGTCTATATCGGTTCTAATCAGATTCACATTGTCAGACATAGTCTTACGGAAATATACGCGCGTATACGGTTCCAATGTGAGAGAAGCATAACAGTTGTTGAAATCCCTTAGTAGTTACAGTCTCAATCAAAATACTTAATGAAATAATTAGAACGCTATCTTTCAAATTACACGATTTCTTACAAATTTTGTTTTTATTATTTTTATAACTAATTATACATCTTTCTTTCTTATATAGTACATATTGTAAACTCTCCTTATTGCGCATTTTCACTCTATGTTTATCGAGATTCGAGTAGGTTACAAGTTAAATAGTATACATTTAAATTAAATAACAGTGTTAAGGTTACATTAATAACTCTATTTGTCCTCAATTTAATTCTGCCTCCATTTTGCCTTATGATAAAGTACTGTTGTTATAATTTTAATACGTAATCAAAATTTATGCACACGTTTTGCAGTATTTTCTAAAGAAAATAAAACTTAAAAAACACATTGCCTTGCAGTACAGTTTCATACTTGCTAGCTTATAACAAGCTAGCTCTAAGTTTCATATTTTACTTCTTATATAGAAAATTGCCTTGCAAACTTTTTACAATTGCTAGCTTACTACTAGTTAACAAAAGCTTTACATTACTTTACATTTTCTGCCTGGAAAGTGCTCTTTCTTATTTTTAATCGTTGTCGAGTATTTCCAATATGATTTCTACCGCTAAATATTTGCTTGTATTTATCAATTCTTTGACAATTTTACATAAAGGATTTTATGTCAATTATATTTTTTTTTATATATAAAATACAAATGAAGTATAAATAGCTGTGATCAGTGGGTCCTGGTATCGGTATTTGGCGAATAATATACAATTCATAAAGCAACAATCAAACGATTTATTAAACAACCACACGTAACGTTTTATTTCCATTGCATTATACCCCTAATATTTATGACAAACAATCTAGCCTCGTATATTTTTAAATAAAACTACCATATTTTAAAAATCATAAATTTATATTCAAAAATAAAATTTTAATGTAAAAATATTTTTAACTGGTCTCCTCTCATGTGGTAGGAAATATGCATAAATAATTGATGGTGATACTATCGCGGTCATACTGATAGAGTCCTGTATGTGTAATTCCAATACATAGACACATAATGCATTAGTAATAATAATAATGAGTTAAAATAAACAATGTTAACAAAATAATGATCAAAATAATACAACTGCCGCAATAACAAAATAAATATGATGGTATTACACTGTTGAGAAACAATTTGCTGTTGTGGAAATTTGTGCGCTACTAAAATCAGTTTCAGTAAAATCATCATCATGACACTTAATTAGAAATAATGCCAGATTCAGAACAAATTATAAAATAAGTCATTCGAACTAACAAACATGCTAATAACCAACCGTTATTAACCTAAAAAAAATTAAGTTTACTCACTTTTGTCTAGTTCTATTTAAAGTAACATTTTGTCCCTTAGTTCTTATGCCGAATTGAATTCATTAATGCAAATGTACATCATCTCCAATTTTATATTTATTGAGAATTTTATTTCTTGATATTTGACATTTTCGCTAATTTTGCTAACTTTTATTTTATTCCATATGCCTGTAATCCTGAAAAAAGACTTATTATGATGTTAGTTTTTGAAAAGGTGTTCTTAAGTATAAAAAGCAATAAAATAGGTTGCAAAACGTGTATTAACAGTTAACATTTGTTATGTTACATAAACCTTAGTAACTGTGTTGAGCGATTAATATATTTAATATAACAATATTGTAAATAATATTATGAACAAATTATTGACAGTGTAATTATATTACTAAATGGCCATTAAAATTAACCACTAACATTTTAATACAGACCAATTAACAATTTGACGTATTTTATAATCGTACAGTATAGCTAGGCAACCATCGTCACCATATTTAATTCAACATCCTTCTACCCCTCGTACGATTACCAACACCAACTCCCTTCCCTTGTACCCCTAACCATGTGTGTGCAAAATGCTTGTCATGAACGCCAGATGACGCGTATAATTGTTAATTAATTCATGTGCAATCATATTTTATGAATTCATTTATTGCACAAATGTCACGATTAATTTAAATTATTAGTTTTTTTATAATCATATTAATTCAATATTTATATAGTATAGATTCTTTCCATAACGCATACCAAAGTTCTTCCGGAATTAGTTTTTTATGATTTTTATTCGTTGTGTAATCCTTGTACCCCCTAATTTTGTGACGGGTTTTTTGTTATTGACGATATTATCAAAAACTTTTATTAATATCTTTTTGTTGTAATTTTTATAGTATAAAAGTACGTAATGCAATTTTCTGATTTTTTGAAATTATTTAAAATATTTTTATTCTGCAACATTAAATAATTAAATATAATTTTTTTAATTAATTACAAAACTGTTAAATCATTTTAATTAACATGGGAATATTTACATATGCATTTAGTAAAATTTTAAATTTTTATTTTATCTTTTATATTTCCTTTATTTGATTAAACATTAAATTAAAAGCTTTATGTATATTGAAACTGTTCAAAACCATATTATATAATAATATAAAATGGATTAATTATCATAAAATCAGTCGAAGTATTATAAATTACAAGTAATTAATTAAAAATAAAAATTCAGTCAAATACATATGATTATGTACCACATTATTTCATTATTGAAACAGTATTCAATTGGGTATTGTCCACGCTAATACCAATATTGACTATTTTAAGTTGGTTTACCATATTTTATATCTCTTCCACATAAAACGTTATTATTTTCCCAGTGAATGAATTAATAATGAATATAATTGAATTTGGCAACGATTGTTTTAACTTACTCTGTTATTTTATTTATATATTTTGTAATTAACATTATGATGTTATTACGTATTTACTTCAATTCGAAGTAGTTATTTAATTCCATTTCATTCAATCATTTATCGTTGGTTGTTATTATATACTCACTAACTGTGTTATTTGTCTAGTTTATTATTATTTGTTTCAGTTAATTTTACGATTACGTTCAATTACAGCAATATATGCAAAGAGAGACAACTATAAATTAATATGATATGAGAAATGTATTGTATTCAACAAAATAACAAATTCCAACGTTTGTTCGTAATTATTCGTTGAAGAATCGTTTAAAAAGTTACTTTCAATTATTGCAATAATATTTTGAATTTTTATATTACATTTCCCCGAAATTAATAGAAAATATTTCACTTTTGGAAAAAGAAATAGTCTCTTAGAACACTTGAATTAGCTGACAATCATGAAACCGCACTACAAGATAATTTCTATATGATAAGTAAAAAATGAACCTTGGAATAGCTAGCTTATGGCTAACTAACATGAGTATATCTATCTTTCTACCTGAGTACATGAAAAATTTAGAAATAACAACTCTACCGATTGCTACAGACCCTAAAATCAATCAGACGAGACTAAAGTAATTGGCATTTAACATACTAACATATAGACTCTTGTTAGTATTTGATAAAAAATACATTACAATTGTTGGACAGTTTAATTGAATGTCAATAAATTGATTTTATGTCTACAATTTATATAAAATACTTTTTCACAATGATTACAGGTTTCAATGAATTTTAAAGTGCGTTCGAAAAATTTATTTTATTTACTTAACCAATACCATATGAACAATTAGCAGACGTGAGTTTTTATGAATAATAAATTACGTTAATTACTTTTCTTTCCATTTATGTTTAATATCGATGAACCACTTGCGTAATTATTTATATGTCTCTTTATTTATTTAGAATAATAAATTTAGTTTTCTTTTCATCCTTTTAACGTTGCCTATTATGTCAATTTGACGAATAGACCAATGTATATTAAAATTCTAACCTATAAACAACTACTTAATAGTCCACGCAAATCTATTATATATTTATCTGTAAACAAATATTCAAAATTTTAACTTACTCTTACATATATATATTACATTTACCGTTGCTTAAATACAAGTGACACCAGACCAGCTTTGATTAGCTGATATACCAAACCTTGTCAATAATTAATATTTAAACTAATATCACAATTTTACGTTGTGACAATTTGTTTTCTTGATGTTTATATTTTTTTATATATGATAGTAATATAGTACAATTCATTATCTTCTATAGCAGTGCCATCTGTTATATGAAGTACTAAACACTTACATTTGTCCCTTTGTTTGTTGCAGGGCCCTCTTATACCCGCGGCATTCACCAATGGTTACCATTGAAGTTAGCTACAGATATATAAAATGATATTAGCAGGTGAGTTCATTAACGAAGACATATTAAGCTCTACCTTCAGTAAATACAACCCTCTACAAGAATTATAAATAAAATAAAACAAGTATATAAAAAAAAAACAAAATAAAATCAAATTGCGAGCTGTTTGTCCTCTTCGGACTCATCTGTAGGATCAATTATAAAATAGAAATCAAAAACCACATCACAATATGTCATGAACATCATTTGTTCTTCAGACATTGCAGAATTTCTCTGACGTGCATTATTTGTAAAATGCGCGCGCCATAAATTATAAATATCCCCTTTATCCAATAATTTAACAAATATGCGCTATACAATAAATGTATGTTGCAAATTATAAACATATTATAATAATCATACACATTAACACAACAAAATGAAAACATAAAGGTTTTAAAAATAAATTACTATGTTGTAAGAATAACACGAAACTTCAATTTTAATGTACATTGTTAAGATTTTAAATATTTGATTTAATTGAAAACATTTAGTTATTTAAAGCCGACATTTTATGTTCCTCTTTTAAGAAAATATATTTATATATAATATATATATTAGTAAATTTTATAAACATATTTCCCTTTAGTTGATTTCTCGCAAAAGTAATTCCCTGTGATCCCCACTTTATAAATGTCGAGTTTATTTTTATTATTTTTTAAAGATTTTTAAAATTATTTTTATTTTTGGATTTAACTCGACTATCACTTCGTCTCGTAAATATCTTTAAAATAATAATTATAATAATAAAAATGTAATATAAAAATAATATTAATATTATAATAAAATAATTATATAAAATTAATAATAAATGATAACTAACACAATACAGTATATTAATCATACATCTGGCAAAAACACACTTATTAATATTCACCTGTTTGAACCTTGATGCGAGAAATAAAGATGAGCAAATAACTTATAGTTTATTTCTTTGTAACGATACGATTTGATATGATTCGATGGGTCTATTGATTCGGTGAGGATGCGATACGATAGGTACTAAGATGACACATTGATGTCACCACAAACGCGCATAGTTGAAATAAAGCAACTGTCAATTTACGTAAATTAAATTGTAATAAATTTAAGGAAAATTTCTACTCACACATCTTTTGTATGCATTTTGATAAGTGTAAAAATGTAAAAAGAAGTTTAAACATTTTTGAGAAAACGAATTAAAAAACTTGTTTTTACGCACTAAGTGGAAAATACGAAACATCGGGTATCAAGAAATAGTACAAAATTTTGTAACGGAGTATGAATATACAATCCTTTTTACATTTTTACATAGTTCAATATGCAGGCAGAGGTGGAGTTAGTCAGTTAACAAATGTTTTAGCCCGGCAGTTGTGCCCTTCTCTTTAATACTCCCATTTCTGAATAAAAGTATAAATTAAATACATTATATGTAAAGTAAATACCTCTAGAACTCGCGGCAAATTTAAATGGCCGACATTTTGTCCTCTATTACAAAATATTCAATTAATTGTTTATTCATTTTAAATATATTTCTTTATATATTTTTAAAGAAAATTTAAATGAAAAACTAAATTACTTATGTGAGCACTAAATTTATAGTAATATTATTCAAATTTTAATGTTACATTTGGCACGTATGAACAATTGGTGAGGTACAATATAAAATGTATCCTATCCGCATCATACAATAATTATAATTAATAAATAATTGAAAGTAAGAATCCTTTACACAAACTTACAACATAAACATGCTCGTTGTAAATATCCTTTTCCTTTTGTTAATTTTATAAGAGCAGTTTCCAAAATGCCTATCTCGTTCATGTTTCTTGTATTATCACATCTATATTTGTACATACTGTTAGGTTTATTAAAAAGTAACTGACAGTGTCATTTGGAAACTGGCATTAAATTACTTTGCAAGTGTCTAGATTAGTTTTACACCAGTGCTTTTTAAGATATGTTTACGAGTATATGAAAGACAAAGATAGATAATTTAAGTAAGTGTATATTTGCAAATAATCCTAACATATAGTCAATATTTAAAAAATAAAAACACCAAATATAACTTCCTCGTGGCCATTTTGTATTTGTAATGCCCGTTTTGTATTTTTAGTGCACAATTTGTATATTTAGTTTTTTTATAATTTTTCTTTTAAATAATGAATTACAGGGTATAAATAAAAAGAAAGGGGTTTATATTTCAAAATAAATAATATTATATCTTTATTACAAATAATAAAAAAAACAAACAGACAAATTTAAATATTATTATAAATTATATGATGGACCAAATCGTCCCAATGGAACTGATCGTGATCCGACATCCTAACAACGAGTTCCAAGCAATTGGTTCGCTCTAATTATCTTGTATAGCTTAGTTACATTTTACCATCCGTACAAATTTTATACAATTTTAAAATTCCAAATTATTGTTATTTAAATTTTGATGGGGATTTTTGTTAAATATTAAATTGATGCTTTTTAGGAAAGAAGTCTGTCAATTGTCATATTTAATAAATATGAAATATATTTCCAAGCTTAATAACGCCATATACAAAAATGTTATTTTAAATAAATTAAATTTGTTTTCACGTGTTTTGTAAAATAAATTTTAAAAATATTTCATGTTACTATCTCGATAGAAAAAGTCATCGCTTTATGTATAAATTTTAAAAGTTTGCCGTGTTATTGTTTATAAGTCTTAGTTAATTATAAATAAAAGTAATTAATATTAACAGTATATCCAGTATATGTAAATAAATGTCAATAAGTTTTTATAAATATTATAATTTTATACCTTCTATAATATCACCGTAACTTCAAACTATGAAACCCATTCATACGAGTATTTAATGTGAATTGCACTTTGCAAAACGTGTAACTTCCCAATTCATGTCAAGCATAGACATAGACTTCAAGGCAATAATGTTATCGTTCATGCTAAATGAGTAGCAAATATAATACGAAATAGTCATCATTTTGTTTCTTCTTTGTTTTGTTTTGTTTTGTTTTGGCATCAACAAACACATACAATTCAAGTAAAGTTAAAGCAACATCATTATACAAATATATACATAATAACAATATATTTTAATTAATAACAATATAAATATAATGCATTTGTAAATAAATTTACCAGTGTTTTAAATAAAGAAAACAAAAATTCATAAAAGAATACAAAATTTCCTTTCCAAATCGCTAATTGTAGCTTTTAGTGTTCTCTGTAAATTAAATCAAAGTAATTAATTAAAAAGTAAAATAGCCAATAAATGAAATAAATAAATGTCCGGTCTTTGTAACCTAAAATTGTGCTAAAAGTCAACCTTTACGTGCGAGAGTCTTTTCAATGTTCCAATATTATTTCGTAACTCCTTACATGCGTTTACACAAAATCGACGAAATGGTTCTATTTATTATGTTATTGTGCTAAAATTTAAAAAATTAGACACTAAATTTGTACATTCTAATAGTTAGAAAAATTTATTAAATTACAATTATTATTAATTGATTAACTGTAATCTTTTTTATTGTATTTCACAATTTTAGCACAATTTTAAAATATTTGTCACTTATTATAGATATAATGATACAAAATAAAACAAAAACAACAAATACCGTTGTAGTTTTAATGAGTAATATTTGTTTAGTGTTTAAGAGTATAAATTAAACAAATTAAAAATCAACAATTAATTAATTAAATGAAGTCTATCTATATTAAAAAATATTATATATTATATTAAGTGTTTATTGTTAACAAAATGAAAAAAATAATAAAAATAGAATTAAAATTAAAAAAATGAAATGGCTAAAAAAAATATTTCTTATATAATGGGAGGGGACAGTTGTCGAGCAAAACACAGAGAAGTAGAATAATAATATTAAAAATATATACAAATATATTATATAATATTCATACGTCTACATTTCAAACTATCGTTCGCTTTACGTCTTATAGTAGAAATATTATTATAAAAGTACAGGTCGTACAAGCCCTCAACCAACGTCGCTGGCATTAATAACGCGTGTTGACTGTAGATCAAAAACATGATTTATAATATTTCTATAATAACCGTAAAGCACAAAATAACATTAATTAATATACTTTCTAATTGTTTCTAATACATTTCTATTTCTCATCATTTCATTGCATTTTTTTTTAAATAATTTCTAAATCGGCTTGTTTTAATTTTATATTATTTACATTATACTAACAAGCTACAACGTTATATATTTAAAACCACCTTTTAAATCACTTAATTAATTAATTATTCAATTAATTAGTTATGATGACTATTGTTGACTGACAGGTACACGCAGCTATATTTCCCATTTAAGTACAAATTAAGGGGAAGGGCCCCGTTCGTTCGTTCGTTAGAGAACTGTTAATATTGTAGAACTAGGAACACAATCAATAAATATTGAAATGTGTAGTTAAATAAAATAAACAAAGAATGTATAAGATTGATCGATACAGGTTTTATAAATGAGTAAAAATAAAATAACGGACACATAAGTTAACGAAACTCTTAGGTAAATGCAATTATGAACGAAATAGAATAGTGAGATAATATCGAATTCATGAGCCTCCGCATTGATGATTAAATCGAGTATGTGATATCGACAGAATGTTAAGTTACAATACTACACCGATGTGAATTAAACAAGCATTTACCAATTTACCAATAAGCAGTAGTGTACAGAAGTCCGCTCAAGGTCTATTTGTGGTCTATTAAAGTTATCTATGAGTATATATTTTTTATTAAATTGTTAATTTAAAATCGAAATTATTTTGTTCTTTTTGTTTTAATTAAAAACGGTTTTTTGCTCTTTTTTGTTCTTCGTTAAAAAAGTTTTTGATTTCATGTATTACAACCTCTTTACCGAAATAAACCGAAAAAATATCCTTTATCTTTATTCCGATTTGAGTGATGGATATTTGAATAAGTTTGAATTAATTTAATGCTGAGACTGGGTATTAAACAATGAATTCATTATTGTAACAACATTCTGTCAATACATCTTCGTCGATTTTGAAGGAACTTGACGGGTATTTTTCTATAACAAATGTAACTAACGGGTTGTTGTAGATTCGTTTATTCAACCTTAAATCAAACGGTATTAGAAGTGATCACAGGTTAATTTAGCTGCCCAATCAAGTCCGTGATTAATATTAATCATAAATAATATTTAACTATTATTATTGCATTAAATTTTAAACTTTAAATATTTAACACAATATTATATTATAAATGTAGCTAGAAACATGTATTATAAATATAAATATATATATATCACAAAATAAATTCTTCATCGATATTTAATTATACATTATATAAATTAATAAATAATTATTGTGTATTCGTAACTATTAAGGAACAAATACCTATTTCTATAAACATTTAATTTTTAAATATATGTAATTTCTTTACTATTTAATTCTATTGTTAGAGTATTTTGATTTTAAATAGAATGAGAATTAAACGTAATATTTCTTAAATGTTTTTTTTTAAATGTGCAGGGATGTTAAGAGAAATGAATTACAATTTTGTATAAATTTTAAATAGCGTCCAGTTATTTCATAACTAGACATAAAACAGATATAGATATGCTAGGATCTCTGTTTCGAAAATTAGATTTCTTTTAAATTATTCTAAACAAAACTTGTCTCTGCGTTTCTGCTGACGTAGAAAGATGTCTCTGGCATAGTGTACAATCTCATTAAAAAATGAACATTGTACAAAACAGTAACGTCAGCGTAGAACAACGTTGTCAGACGCCAAAGCTGGCTAGATAGGGTTTGTGAAAGGGGGAGATAAATTTTATGCAACTTCTTTGACATAAGGCCATAAGGTATGAGGATAATTTTGTTAAAATAATTTAAAATCACTGAACATTGTGTTAATTTCAATATAATTTAAAGAATGATTTATTGTTTTATTTTGATGAGGATTGGACCAAATGTATACTATTTAAACTACTGACTTATTACCGTTGTATAATTAATCTATGTTTATGATTATTAATTATAAATATATGTTAATTTAACAATTAAATTTGTCGACGATTTGTTATTTAATATGTCCATATAGTAATATCATTTAGTTGTTTACTTGTTAATATTATGTTAATTAATTTTTCTTGTTATGTAATTATTAAATATTTAAATATAATTAAAAGTAACATAATTTAATAACTATCTAATTTTGAAACATTGCTTTGATAATAACTTAATAATGTAATTTTTTATAATTGTTGATTTATTGATATATCCAATGAAAGATTATACAAAAATATCTTGTTTTTGTTTTTTCAAATCTTACTAAATTAAAACGATAAAGTAATAAGTTATTTTTATATAATTTCCGTCCATATAAACAACGTTACTGGCTAATGACTAGGATTTACGAGTTTGTAAAAGACTCTGCATTTAAGAAAAGTTCAAGTTTGTAGTATTATTGAACATCATGTTCATTTACCGAAAAACGCGACTTACGCTAAACAACTTTTATCTGTAAATAATGTGACTTGATCACTGCTTAAATCGAACGATTATATATTTTTAATCTCGCAAAATCAAGAGATAAGAAACCATTTGTACTAAACACAGCGCTGCTTTAAGTCCTATAATTTTATCAAATATTTTATCAATTATTAACCATATTATGTCTTTAGTTTATGTGCCAAAATATCACATACGATTCATACGATATTCTTATAAATAATAATCATATTTTTAAACGTTTTTAATTAGTTGTAAAAAATGTATTTTGGTTGGTTAAGCTACAGTTTTGTTCAACTTGATTAAAAATGATAGTTGAGAAACAAAATTATCAATCAAGGCTTATAACAAAACCTCAGTTAGTTGAGAATTCTAAAAACGACCTTTTGAAAGTCGATTAACAATTCGCTACAATCATCTATTTCTAAACAACGCTACCATAATAAAGTTAAACCGTTGGAGGGCGTTATGCTTAGACCTTTCAAAAACCTTTTTTGAAAAACATAAAATGGTGTTTGGCGATATTACCGCACGAGTAAATAAGGTATTTTTGTAATATTATCATTGGATATATGTATGTGGATGTTATTCTTATTTGAAGTCAGCCAAACGCTGATCAATACATAATCAACGATTTTTTATCTATTCTCAGTTCTGTTATTATTTACCTTTATTCACTATACAATTTCTTTTTAATTTATTTATTTCCTGTAGTATGTACTTTGACTTGTACACTTCTTTGGTTCGTGTGCATGTGCTTTCGCGTGTAATGACTGATTTTCAAAAGCAATAACATAAATTTAACTAACAAAATAGAGATACTCCAAATATTATACTCAATTGTATGTATTTCGAATTTATTATATGTATTAAATAGAAAAATATTAATGCCTCTGTTATTTTTTACAAATGCGTAATAATATAAAAAAAAAACAGATTTTTCGAATTACTCATGGATTATTTCGATTTGTATAGAAACGGGTTGCTATTTTTGAAATCAGTGATGCATATGACGTATGCATCAATGTTAGTAAAAGCCCTTTAAAGTAGGTACTTGTACTGTCTGCCGTATAAATTTACTAAATACACTTATAAAATTTTAATGTTGTAATATAAATGGATAGGTTTTTATTTTTAAAAAAGGAACAGCGATAAATACAACTAATTAATTTTAATCAAAATAAACTTTTCATAAATTCCTAATAATTCAAATAAATATTAATTACCTAACCAGTTAACCATATTAGAATTGAATTCGTATAGAGTTCGTATTGGATTCACCGAACGAGCTTCAGTTAACTATGAATTCACTATTGATTCTTTAAAAAAAACTTAGTTCTGGGTTTTTCTTATTTCTATAAAATAGCAACCTCTTAAGATGATTAGATTTGCGTTGGACTAATTGATGTAATTTTGTTTTGCCTCTGAGATGCCCTTACCGCCTTTTATTTGCCAACTTTTCATTTCTAATTACAAAATATTTTATTAATATCGACATAAAATCGAATCATCGAAACATCGATATATCTTTTATATATAATTTTATTTATTGATTTATTTATTGAAGTGTTCGCTTTTCTAAATTGCTTTAAAATATAATCATTTTGCTTTTTTATCGCCTAATCACTTTTCTTTTTATTAAAGAACAAGAACATCGTTTGGCTGCCATCACGAACAAATATTGTTCTCATTTTGTAATCTGTCTTCCTCCATTTTTTACTAAAATAGTAAAGTTATTCGTTTTCGATATTCACTTTGTTAATTACACAAATTAGATAAACTAATTAAATGAAATAAATAATAACCGAAAATAAACTTTAATCAAGTAAACATTTTGTATTGTATACATAGAAATTCGCCATGATGGACAAATATGATCTCTATGAACGGGAACGTGAATAAGCACGAATTTAATATGAATGGAATTCAACACTGATAAATGGAATAAATTGGTAATGTTTTTGCAATCGGAATGTTTAACTCAGCGTACGGTACGATAGTACTCGAGCACTTGAGTACTCGTATGCTGTATACCCCACACAACATATCAGTAAATAAAAACTTTAATTCATATATTTTTTTTAATACATATTTAAACCCGGATGAAATAGGCCCGCGTTAATTCCAATTCACATTAAATTTGATTCTTAAACAGTTGAGCTGCACTACATACGAATAATAATAAGATTAGTATTTTATATGTACTAATAAATAAAACTTTATTATGGCTATTAAAATTACCGGAACCGGAACAATTTTACCATATTTGTGCTAATATTGATAGTAAACTTTGCTTAACCGGCATATACTTTGAATATGTATATGCCAACTATAACCCTAACCTCAAAATCTGCAATCACCGTACTTAACAGCGGTTCTTGGTTAAACATCGGTTTACGATGCATTGATAATGTGTTAGAAAGAGATGAAGGCATGAACGAGAGTGTTTAGGAATGGGTCTCAGGTTCAGAACAAAATTATTACATGAATTGTTCAAACATGTACTTAAGGCTTATGAAGCTTGTAGGACGAAAGCTTGAAATGGTTTAATGTACTTGCTTTAGTAACTTTTAATTAAACTAAACTTTAATTTCTTTGGTTGTCTCTAGAGCTGTCAATAGCTGTTCGGTATCTCTCCACTTGATTGAACAATTTCGAGCTTTTGTACGAATTTATTTTTGCAACAACAGAGGTTAAACATACGAGCTGATTGACTTATGTAAGGCATAGAGCGTAGTGCGAGGCGACATTCGCGTTAGAAATGTCCGCCATTTAATCAAGTAATTGCAGTCAATAAATTTGACTGATTTTAAAATCGTGAAATGTAGTTATGAATCGGTTAGGTTTTTTTATCTGCATATCTTTGTGTAATGTCAAATCAATATATATTCGAATACAAATATATGTTAATATTGAAACATAAACATCTTAGAGTGGCATTACTATATTTTTTTTGTTTAAATAAAAATGCCATAGTTAAATCAATGTAGGTGGAGTTATATTATATTTAAAAAAACATAAATTATTAAAATATTTTAAAAAATAAAGTACGTCGTTATTATATTATTATCTCCCTGATAAGGAACGCGTATCTCGACAATATTAATTCATATATAAATATATTATAAAGAAAAAATGATTACTGTAAAATGTTTTTCTGTTTAAGCGTATAATCTCCAAACTTTGTATCGTGGGCCTTACTTATATACTAATATTTTAACGTGCTGTCCAAAATACTGTTGCATTAAAGAAATATGTATAAATTATACTGGAATAAACGAGGAATACGTTATATACATAATGTAAAACGCTCGTTGTTTGCGTTGTTGGCAGCCCTGACTTCCAACGTTCATCTAAACATTGAGAGAATCATAACCTTAAAACCGTGAACTTTGAAATTCATTGCTGCCAACAGCGTTGATCTAGTTCTGGCTCGACAAACGTCATTCGCCGGATAAACCCGAACATTGACGATTGTAATGCACTGAACTATGTTTGTGTTTTAATAAGTTATTATTAATATAAATATAATGCAACGTTGGTATAAATAAAAACACTTATATCGAATATGTATATAATATTAATTGTTCATCACCAATCATCATATCTGAATGTTTATGTTATATGTTTATTGGTGGAATTATTGCAAACGTACGCTAAATAAATAAATATTCATTACAAAACATTTATTATACCTAGTGTTAAAGCGTCACAAGTGACAAATACATCTCATCTATTAAATTGGTTTGAATCTTTGCTACACATACATTGAAATAATATTTGAACATCTTAGATTGTTTAGTTGTGTATATTAATTTGTTTTTGACAAATGTGATATTATTTGAACGTATGTGGAGTTAGGACTCGAATGCACTAGCCCTTGAGCTACATAATTACAAAGCTACTGTCACTTGAAGCGCTGCATTCATCTTTCAGTGTATCTTTGCTATAAATATTCGCATCGCTGACACCAGTAGATAGAAGCGCCACATTTTATTGTTCATGTTGAAAAAAGATAAATCAATCAATTTCAATAAAATGTCGCGCAATGCATGCACTACTTTTCTTTTACAAGCCCCCTGTGGCGGCTTTTTGCAATAAAAAAGCAATAAGCTTTGAAATTTTTAAAGTTATATAAAATTATTAAAAAAAATTATATGATTATATAAATATATATTATACAATAAACAATTAAGTAGTACATACATTTAACAATTTATCAAACGATATTTTACACAAATGATGATAATAATAAAAAAAAATCCCAAGATGATGATGAAAGTATGGCTTAAAAATATATTTGAAGAATGTACAGAATTTAGAAGTTTTTGTAAAACAATATAAAGACAAAAATGCTTGTGTTGTTTAATAAAAAATAAAAACTTTAAATATTTTAAAAAACAAACTTGATAATTTGAAAGCTGATGTGCACAGAAACAGAAGCACCATTAAAATTATTGGAAACTATGATTTAATAATAATTATTAATAATAAATAATAATAAAATAATAAAATAATTAAAAAAAAATTATATATTATAATATTATGTCCGTATAAAGTAACGGGCTCCAATGCGTGTGTGACGATGTATGGATACATATATATATTGTACAATGTACATATGATTATTATAATGATTAAGCAAGGTTCACAACGTGCCGTGTGTATGTGGAAATAATAATAAATATAATATGGACATTGTTCAAAAAATAATACAAATGTTTTTATTTAATGCCTTTCATCCCTTTCATCCGCCCATCCTCAAGTAATATAGGTAGAATAAGAACTAGAAATGGTACAGTATTTATAAACTAAAAGACCTCGGATTAACTACATTCAACTCGTTGGGAGGAAAATATCAATGGATGTTAAAAAAAGTAAGTAAAAATTAAATTTTCTGTCAAAAAAAATAAATTATATCATAACGCCAGATCTTTAGTCAAAAATATAGTAGGAGAAGCACAGCGTCATGTACTAAGGTCCTAATTGAAAGTTCGTATAAATATCAGTGGACGAGAATAATTGAAATCCCGCTCAGAATTAAAATGATCAAGTAATTGTATTAGCTGCTGATGAATTTTACAAAACAAACATTGTTAACGAATACGAGTCCGTTGAATGCGTCCAGGTCACTCTGCCCAATGCCATTCACTGTTCCAGCGATCCTTTTGTTTTCAATTCGATTTTGTTACAGCATACACATGGGCTTTTGATTTTGCAATCAGCCTTCACACTGCTCTAAATGATTGATTTAACGTTTTTTTTTTTTTTTTTTAAATCAAATTATAAACAGCATGGTACTATGATGATTTTTGCAAGGTGTTTAACAATAATCTGCATTATTTACACCTGATCATGCTGATATCTCGAGAACACAGAGACCAATTTAAAAACAAATTGCAGTTTTGGAATCAACATAAGACACTGCGTCAAAAATCATTAAAATTTTAACAAAACAAAATTTTAATTCTTATGAAATTAACATGGCTGTATATTTTCTATTGAAAACACATTTTTATTTTGATTTATTAAATATATTTTCTATCATATTTTTTACGTTGATTTCAAAACTGGAAACGAGTCATAAATATCAACATTATTTAGCCTAAACATGCTGATATCTCGAAATACAAGACACCTATTGAAAAATAAATTACAGATTTGGTATGAAAATAAAAAACTACGCGAAGAACCAATAAAAATTAATCAAAACTAAAATCTAAAATTCTCAATAATTCTCTAAAATTTTCAATAAACAACACATTTTTATTTTGGCTTGTTAAACTCATTACTTATCGAACGACGCCTATTCGAGATTCGGCCCTGCATTTAAGTTTACCACATCTAACAATATGCAACCAACAAAGTAGCGGACAATGTTTATTTAAATTAGTACTGTATAAATAGCTGAATTATAACGAGACTATTAATATCACTTTAATTAAAACTTATAAAACATTCATGTTTAACATCTGGCCACACAAACAACAAAAAAGAGAAAATAAATACAACTTTGAAATCCTCTTTCCCTGTATCTCTCCTCTGTCGCCCCACTCGTCTCGTTGCCCGCAGACTATGTATAATCATGCCAAGCTTTTTTCTGGAGTTGTTTGGAAAATTATATAATCTTTTCGTAATATGCCTAACAGAGTTTGTTTCTGTTTACGTGTCACAGATGTCACCACCGCGACCTTTCAGGTTTTGCTTTTACTTAATTTGAAACATTTTTTTTTCAACTATTTTAAAATGACATAAGCAAAGAAGTTTTAATTGGAAAATGATGCAAAGTATTTAGAAAGTTGCTGTTACTTTTTTATTTGAAGAGAGTTTAATAGTATAAACGCGGCTACGTTTTTTATTTGTACTTTTTATGCGTTCTTGTCATTTTATAGATATTTTATTTTAGTTATTAGCTTATGTAACGCATCATAAGTTAGTGTTATGTATAAAGCTCAGCTGACTAAGCTTTCTGTACACTAAACTGATTATCGGGTACAACTTAGAGCTTATATAGACGTAGAGCTTATATATTGTATAGTTAGTGGTTAGGCATTTTCAATAGGGTTTCTTCGAGAGCAACTCGATCTCAGATAACCGTTCTGGAATAGCCGAATTTAAACATGAGAAGTAGAAAATGAACCATGGAATTACCTTGTGACACAATTAGCAAGTGGAAAGCTGCACTGCATGACAATTTTCTACTTGGGTACTCTTACATGGAGACTTCCTGTACCTTATTATTCAATTTCCACTGCTTACTAATAGTCATATATCCGAAGCATCAAATCTAGCGAATTTAAAATGAAATTTTATGGTTGTTGCACTTCATATTATAAAATGAGAGTTAGTTATCTTTTCGACGTGCGTCACTGAATATCTCTTCGCTAATTGGCCGTGTAATTTGACATCCTGTTCATCCAATAATTCAGAATCATTCAATTTGTGAAATCCCTGGAGCCTATTGTTACGGTAATATAATTTTTCTACCTTTTACTCAGTTTTATAATTCACCATAGTCAGAAATATATCCCTGTCACACTCATGCACATTTGAGCTATTTTTGAGCCCTTCATTTCATCACATTTGGTAAATGTATTAAAACATTCAAAAATAATTTCATTTGTCTACATGCGCATTTATGTATATGAGGTCAAATTCTCTACACGTTAAATTAATAAAAGAAATCTGCGCTTTTCTGAAATTTATTGAACATATTTTAAATTCATGAATTTTATTTTCCTGAAATTAAACTTTTTAAATGATTTATGTATCTTAACGTAGTTTTTTTTCTATGCTGAATTCAAAAAGAAAAGGTATTTTTAAAATCTATTATGATTCGAATTTATTATGTCGATATCTCGTAAAAAAAGAAAATTTGAGATAAGCATTCAAAAAATATCTCAAAAACCGTTATAAAAATGAGATAATTTTTTTTCAATTTTTATGAAATTAACAAGAGCCTTTAATATATTTTACCAGAAAAAAACTTTTACCTTATTTTAACAAATGATATATGTCTTCTAACGAAATTTTTTATGCTGATTCCAAGAAAGAAAGTAATTTTAGATTATCTGTTAAGGTTTTCGAATAATTAGCGTTTAAAGCAATAATTAATTTTGACTTTAATATGCTCATATCTCGTAAACCAAAACAGTTATATTAAAATAAATTGCATATTGAAATCAGCATTCAAAACTACTATAAATGCATTCTATTGACGAACTATTTTTTATTTTTTTTATGAAAAGTAACAAGAGTTATTCTTATTTTCACATTTCATATATATTTTCTAACGTAGTTTTTTATACTGATTTCAAAATTAAAATTCGTTTTTAATTTCCGGTTACGGTTTTCGAATAATCAGCGACCTTATTTTAACTTTATTATTGTTTGCATAAAAGCCAGAAAAGTTAGTTAATTTAACTTGTAGTGGATATAACCCTATCAAGAAAGTCTTGCTTTCACATATCCGGTGTTATTCAATGCGTACTTTTTAAAAACAATTCCTGGTTAGCCAAGAAACTGTTTCTTCGGAAGGAACGCACGGTACACGGTACAATGGCACAGTTTCCAGTTCCACATTCGTAAGCTTACATGATGAAGAATGCTGAGGAAGACAGTCGGAGAGAAGGGGGAGACTCCTATCGGTATCCGGATGAACTCAACCGTAAGTACAGATTACCGCACTAACGCAAATAAATTGCCTGCGTGTACGTCGTGCGTAGTGCGTGTGTGTGAGTAGCCTGCGTGGGTGTGTGTTGGGCGAGTTGTATCTTCCACAGAGACAGGCGTCTGGAGCAGAGCCGGGAGAATATTCTGGTTCATCCAGTATAATAAAATGTCGTGTCTTAAAATGACTAAAGTTGAAAGATACGATTATTTCTTTGAGAATATATTTCTTTTTACAACATTTTCTGGACTAAATTTTTTAAAACGACTTTACTTTTTTACTTTAAAAGGAAAAATAACAAGAAAGAGTTTTTTATAAAAAATGGTTTTTAATGTTGACAAAAACTACACATATGTATGTATCTATAGAAAATAAGTGGATGGTACTAATCATGAATTTAAATCGATATTTATTAAAATGTAAAATTCGAAATGTTTTTTTTTAATATCATCAGCTCGTTTTCAATTAATTATTAATGAAAAAAGCTTGGTTTTAATTAAAAGATATAAATTTATTGTTTTAATATTCCAATCGATCAGTGGTGCTGCCATCATGTGTAGTTAGGTAGAAGTATAAATATTATGAAAGTATTTTGACCAAATAATCTAAGTTGAATATGCTAAAATTTATATATTTAAAAAAATCTAATCCTAATTTTGTCAACTTCTCTAAACTATAGTTTTTCTATGCCTTAAACAAAATAAATGTATTTTTAAAGTGAAATATATTTTTAGCAGTACATCTAATAAGGTAATCTACTGAAGAAGAAGATATTTTATTTATGAAAATTTAATGAAATTTAAATTAAATCCTAGTTGTAACAAAAACGCACTATAATTTTTCTATTTGTATATTAATTGTTTAATAAATCATATTATAAATAACCTATAAAATGTATGTTTTTTATTTCATAAATCTTTATTTCATATTTAAAATTTTACCTTTTACGCAATCTTTCTTAAATTCATGGGCATACTTCTCTAAAAGAAAAATTCCATTACTTTGATAATTTATTATGCAATTATGTTCGTCATGCTCTAAAATGAAAATCTGTTTTATTACATTTTAAATAACTACGCGATTCTAGCTTTTATGCGAACTTTTACATTTTCATGAACATTTTTTTCAAAAGAAAAAAATTGCATTTCCTTGCAATTTTCGATACAGTTATGTTCGACATTCTCTAAAGTAAAGATCTGTTCCATTACATTTTAAATATCTAAGCGATTCTAGCATTTACGCGAGCTTTTTTATTTTCATGGACATTTTTTTCAAAATATGAAATTACATTTTCTTGAAATTTTTTAATGTAGTTATGTTCGATATGCTCTAAAATCATAGAATTTTAAATCGTATAAAAGTCAGACACGCGTAGTTATTTAAAATGAAAGAATTCTATACTTACGTAAACTTACGATAGAAATATTGCTTTTTCATTATTTCATATTGTTAAGTATTAATCCATTTTATTGGAAGCCACATTAACTTATATTCCAATCCGACACACCCTGTTGATTATGTATTATCAATTTCATTTTATACACTACGTATTATGACAATTTCCATTGTAAAAAATCATTCAAATGATTATGCCGATAACAGAAACACAGTTAAAATATTTTCACCCTGAATAAATGTACACGGGGTGTTACAGAAGGGTTGTAATAAAGAGGTGAGGTCTACGTATCAATAGCATAAATATAGTAAACACAAAACGATTAAATAGGGGTAGCTACTGCTGCGTAATCAAAAATAACCATGGGGATGGTAGCCTGACAATACAGTGATTTATTGTTAACTAGTTAACTGACTAAATAAAATGATTTGATTTTATTGGTAGCAAAAAAAAATGGATATAGAAAAATGAAAATAAAACATAGAAAAAATTATTTGTACCTTGCTATAAGTTAGTTTTCAGAACAAGCGGATAAAATAAAAGGAGTGAATAAAACTGTATGCTTTTAGATATCTTTGAATAAAATATACATAAACATGAACACTCATGATTCCTGCAATATTAGGTTATGTTTGTTGACACCAATTCAGGCGCAATATGCCAAATTAGTTTTTATGCTTATGAGTAAATAAACAATTAAACTTTCCAACAATCAAACTCAGAAAATATAACGCTAGTTTAGGATCCCAATCAGAAGATACAGCACTCTCGCATCAACCATGCGTACGTCAAATAAATTGTTTTGAATACATAATACGTACCCTATATTCAATCAGTTATTCATGATGCCATCTATTCAGGAGTAATATTTATCTATGAAAGATTATAATCATTACGTTAATTTAAAATAGTGATGATTTCAATGTAATTTTGTGAATGTTGACAATTTTTCTGCATTCATACACTTTTGATTCATTAACTCACAATTTGACTTATTCAGGGCAGACTTTTCAATAACTCAGTTGCCTGTGGGTTATTATTGTGGCTTAGTTGATACCTTTGTTTCTTAGCTCTCATATTTTTTCGAGTAACTGTATTGAACCAAGGAATATCCTGGATTACATGTTTCGTTAATTAACCATGTTTGGTATTTCACAAAACTAAAGTTGAAAAACCCATTTTTTAATACAATTTTCAAGCCCACTCGGGGTCACACAAAAATCGGCACTCGGCAATCGGCAGATAAAAATTTCAAAAAAATTGAGCTCTTAAAAAATAATGATCAATGTAGATATCACCCACTGGTCAGTGATCACACAATATCAAAAATATTCCATGTTTCCCAGTTTTTTTTATGTCTTCGGTTTTCAGAAAGGAAACAACTGAACATATAATTTATTTGATCCCCTGTTTCCTGCATAGTTGGTATCCCTTGCATGATTTCGTTTCATTCCTGAACAAACAACAAACAAGCCTGTCATTAAAAAATATGAAATATACATGTAGACGAAAAGAATCTTTTATATTCCTCACTTGTCCTCCAGCCCGGCCATGTCTGCTCTGTCGCCGTCGTCTGGTACAAAGATTCCTCATACAGATCATATTAGAAAGTAAACAAGTATTAGTATTGCCGCTGGAGGAGATGATGGAGCTGCTGGAGAAACCAAACATCCGTATCCATATATCCCATATGACTTTACACATAATTAATTCTATGCGTTATCGTCGGTTCGTCGCAGCCACCCTAGCTGCCACCCTGAACCTAAAATGTCACTCTATGATCAAGGGAGGGTCCGTGACGACAGCCCGAGCATCAACTGACGGAAAGGGTCGTTGTCAGGGCCAAATTTACTAATAATGAATTTTTTAGCTTTCTTGGACAATTTCTTGGATTTTCTTTTTTGGGTAACAAAACTTGGCATCAAAATTAAAATGCATTTTTTCTTTAATATTCGAAGTGCTATACAGTTGTTAATTTTATTAAAAATTGAAATAAATGCACAATTTATAATAGTTCTTGACGTAATTCTTTATGCTGATTCTGACAAACATGTTTATTTAATATGCAAAGAAGAAATTCATAGAGTTTTGTGAAGCATAGGAAGGAATGATCATTATGACAAGAAAAGAGACTAGTAGGTGCCTGGATCTGGTAAAGTATTCTAAAATAATCCATAACAATTTGTACAAAATATAAATGAAAATGTGTGCGAGTATATACCCAGGTGTTTAACATAAAGAAGTTTACCTTTTACATTAAATTTTTTAGGTTATTATCATGTTAGAAGATTACATAACAAAAGTTATCTTTAAGATAAAAATTACATTAATTACATTAAATAATAAATGAGTTTACGTTTTGCGTTTAGTGGTAACAGTTTTATGTGATTTGTTCACAGTAGAAATGCTTTTTGCCCAAAAATTGGTTAATATTTTTTTTATTCTTTACTGATAAACTTGAAAAAAACGGTGTTTAATAAAAACCGATTTAAAGATATTATACGAGTAATATTTTCCCATAATGTGAATTTTATAAATATCCAATTTGTACCTAGAGAACAAATAACATCCTCTACATGACATCGTCCTTTCGACTTATTACACTATAATTTTACAAGAATCATATAAGATTCCAACGAATCGTATAAAATACAAGATTTAGAAAAATTGTTTTCAAGATATGTACAAATATTAGACATTATAAAATATAATTCAGAATAAAAGCCAAAGTGCGGCTCTGATCTTTTTTAAAGTGTATGTAAATAGCTGTAGACATCGTCAGCAAATGTGAAGAAGTAACGCGTGTACTCACACAAAAGAAGAACCCCTATCCCTCTGGTGTCCACAACTCGAAGCTACACTTCATGGCCCCTTTCATGAAAGCTCTAGAGACTCTAGTGTCGACGTCAAATTTCTGTCTACATAAACATTGAACTGACCAGATCGATTCAAAACAGTGACATTAGCAAAATCTAGTGATATATATTCATCAATATAATTATTATCGACATTTGAAGCCTGCTAAAGCGTTTAAACTTATACCCTTGGTTAGATAACGATTAGTAAGCTGAAACTATGTAATTTCATTATTCGAGTTTTTTATACTTCAAGTTATTTACTATGAATTAGATCTAAATATAATATATGAGAACATTTTAAATATGTCCACAGTTTAAACTTACTTTCAAACGACAGTCGCCGTGATATTGCTGCGCGTCAGGCTACTGTGTCTTCAGGTTCGAGCCCTATACCCAGATATTTTCTGCGTTTTGTTGTTATCAAAATTAAATTGATTATGTGCTCACACAATTATACAAATAATCGTAAATTAAGCAATGGTTTCCATATACCTTCATTTAAACCATACTCTGTCAAAAATGTTTCTATTTTAAAAAAATATTAAAAACTAATATATTATGATGTGGAAATTCCTACGTGGTCAGTGTGCTTGATTGTTGACAGGATATGGAGCGTGACGAGATTTAAAGTTTAACGTGTTATTGTAATGTAAAGATAATTATGTAGATATTGATAGTGTAATGTAAAGGGCAAAAAAAGGACCGAAATCCTAAGAAGCTACACAATGTGCAGTTGTGCTGTAAGATATTAATAACAGTAATAATTTGTTAACACAGATAATAAAATAAAACCACTTAAAAGAACAAAAGAAAGAAACAAGATTCTTATTTTATAAATTACATAGAAATATTCTAATTTGTATGAAATAATAATGTATTAAAGCATAAATATTACATTTCATACAATTTTCATTATAATATAATTGAAATAACTTGAATATGACCCTTCTACCGTGGCTGAATCCGTGGAGGGTTGAGTGGGTACGGGAGCGGGAACGGTTGATTCTCGGCTCTCAGTTCTCTGGTGTTGCTGGATACCTCACAATCCTGGGGTGTAGGTATCTTCTGATATAATTTCTTGTAGAGCAGCCAGAAGTTGAGAAGCCTGTCTCAGTACCATTTCCAACTATGAACCAATACCACACCGCTATCCCGACCCTACGTTCCCCTACGCCCTACGCCCTACGACCTGCTCTACCTACTACATTTGCTACAGTAAATTTATCAGAGACGTTTGCGTCCAATTTCCTTTGCTCGGTACGTCGCTGCATAAAGTAGAATACCAACATTTATATCACTTTATTAGGACATAACTTAAGTGAACATGAGTGTTAATACCAGTTCACAATAAATGTAATCACTTCTCATTTTATTCTACTTAATTATAACTAACTACTACTTCAATTATAAATCTGTTCACGATTTGTGGTTCGAGTAGTAGACCAAGACTACAATTCTGCAAACAGTGTTAGACTTTCATTAAAGGCAAATGTTTTGTACAATAAAATTACGTTCAACGAATTAAATAAAATAAATGCATTGAATGTGCTATGTTCCCAGTAAACATTTTGGAGTCACTTTGACATCATACTGAAGATGCGTCATGATTTTTTTGTCTACAAGAGTTCATTTATAGTTCAGTTTCTCACATTTTTTCATATAAAATGTCTACTTTATCTGCTACAAATGGCGAACTTACTCCACCTGTCGGAATACAAATGAAGATAAAGTTGATGCGAACTATAATTGAAGTGAAATAGTGATAGAAACGTCACTAAATAGGGCACTTCACCAAATTGTTTACTGGGTAGTTTAATAATAATTTAATTAATAATTCTAGTTTAGTCGTTAACACTATAATACAGTTTTGTGGCTGTGGAATGTAAATAACACTGCTGACGTATAACACTCGTAATATTTGCAGTTTAACTTCTAAAGAAATTGTGAAATAATCTTTACTTTATTTAGAAGGGTGTGTTTCACACAGAAATAAGGTATGTTGCAAACCCAAAGTATGGTACGAGTAACTCAGACCCGTAAAGTAAGAGAGAGAGAGAGAACACTCAGTAATAATAAATTAATTTACGGATGACTATCTTTGACCTAGGTGATGCCTTGTTGTTTTCATTGTTAAAACTAAATATTTTATGTAAAAGTGAAGAAATATATCTTGTTACCGTGTTAAGAGTCTAAAGTACGTTGTACGAGGCATGTTGCACATAGTTGTGAAATAAAGCTAAATTAATAATGTGATTATATTTGTACATTTACATAGTGTATATACGATATAGTAATAAAATATAGAGTGTTGAGAGCCTCGATGTTTATTTTAAAAGTTTACTCAATCTTTATCAAAATATCTGACTAGAAATTTCACTGGGATTGCCCTTAACATATGTCTTGACCCAATTGGGCCCCAATGTGGTTAGGATAACCTAACGTAAAAATTAAGAGACCATTGTAAAAATAAATAGAGTAATATCAGTTTTGCCTAATTGGTATAACCTAGTTGGGAAGAAAAAAAATCTAGTTACAATTAAATTACCCAACAAAAATTTTGGTGCATGCAATATGTAAAAATGTTTTTATAATGTATTTAGAATATTTTTCTTGTTTATAACAGAAGTAGCCAAAACCTTCCCAAATTGATTCCTAACTTAATATGCAGAGGTCCGTTGATTTGTCCGTTGAATTTCCCAGAAACATAACACTTCCAAAAGGTCAGCTTCTGGTAACCCTTAGCACTCCTGTTACAAGGAAATAAATAAAACAGAGAGACAAGAAGAGAAAGTTTACAATCATAGCCAAATCAATCATGTATCTCAAAAACTATAACTGCTATGAATAAAGTCAGGTATTTTTGGAATTAGCCCGGCGTTAAAACTATTCAAAACCAATTTTTACTTTACTATAGAGTTGAACTCTATATTCAACTACATAATTTTAAATTTACTTCCATCGAATAAAATCAGAATTCAGTAGTTTTTCTAATAGACAAACCTAATCAATAAACTCGATACATTTGTAACAAACGAAACCAATTAAGAAAGTTTATTTCAAACATATTTAACTTTGTAAAGTAATATTTAAAAACATCTGAAAGATACTTCTCTATTAGGTAATGAAATGCATTTACTTAGATCTTATTCCACTGCAGCACAGCACAGCACAGTGCAGCGAAGCCATTTGTTGTTTTGCTTCCATTTTACATCTTATTTTTAAACATCATCGACTATAGACAAGAAAGTTATATTCTTAAATGCCAAATGTTGGCAAAACTTATTGGAAAACTTCTTAAGTTACTCTACATTTACTTTTTGCCTACGGTTGTATTTTACTTTAACGTTAGTCTGTACGTCTGTACGTACGTCATTCGCTAACATTTGCTTGTGGAGTTTACTCGTAGTTTATTACAAATTCATTATTAACTTTATAGTATTGACTAGCATTTACCCCGTCGTAGAGCAACGTCTGTTTCGTATACAGTGGTCGGCACTCGAAGTGTTACTTGTCAATTTTCAATTTCAATGTCAATTTTGGTAATTAATATTAATTATTGTAAAATCATTTAATGAATAAATATCTTTGAACTTGAACTTGCTATTTTGTATATTTTTTTTAAACTAAAAATTAGGCTGAGTAACATGCAAGTTTATTGTTTGCTGAATTTTGAATTTACTGAGCATAACAAATTAAACGCAGAAAAATCAGTGCACTCCACAAACTTCATATAATTAAACATAAAATCAAGAAGTTTGACAGAGTACTCATAACAGCATTACTTTCGGATCGGCTCGGATCAAATCGGATATGAATATAAAATTCGTTTAGAACTAAAAGTGACAGCGGATGGCAGCACTGTGCTGCGCTGTCTACGATGTTTTTGATCTATGTGGCTAGGCACTTTACTGCAGTAATAACATCACGTAAGCTGAAAAAACAACATACGTCAAAGAAAATAAGAAAACTTATTGCATGTGCACTATACCACGAAAGCTAACTTCACTGTTGTTTGAAGAATAAGATGGTCTTATGCGAGCTATAAACACAAGAAAGGGATAAGTATACATATCATAGTAGATGTACAGAATTCTTATTTTGTATTTGAACATCTATAAAAGTTAAATATTTAAAATCTATCGTTTTACGTTGTACTATACTATAAATATATAAAACAACAAGTTGAACAAAATGTATTTAAAAAGTATATATTGTAATACTTTGTCATTGATATTTGATGTCTGTCGCGTGATAACACGTGACATTGGATAATAAATAATAGGTTCTATGACGTCATATGCATATTAAACTACAAACTAAATTAAATATGTTCTTTCATCGAAACTCGAGGGTCTTTACTCACTGACCTGGGTCGTCGACGTACTTAATGGAACCCTATGTGAATAGGCAGAGATGTATTAGCGGTGGGCATACTGGGAGCGCATTCAGTTCTCTTTAAGAACATTTTCATTTAAACACTGCATCAGTATATAATATTTAGCTTAATTAAGAAAGTGTTTGTATAAGTCTTTTGAAATATGAAGTTTTTAATTCTTAAAAACAAACGCTCTAATTGCTATAACAAAGATAAAACGATTAATTAAGAATAAATGAATGTAAAATATTTGAATCCAACCAAACAAATATATTTATATTTATATATTCAAAAAGTAAAGCGCTTTCCTTGGTTCATTAGTACGTTGCGGATTTACATATTATTCCTCACTTAACGCGAATAGCGGATAGCGAATAACAGAGGTTGTTTCATTGATTTTTTAATTAGAAGAATCTCTTTTAATTAGCTGAGATAAACCTATTTGTATTTCGAAAAAAGGTTTTGTTTAATTAAAATATTATTAATCAAGATGTGAAACAATATTTAATTATTAGGCTATTATTTATTAAACTTTTGTGAGTTTTTTAAATTAAAGAAAGTACAATATTTTAAGAAAAATATGAAAGAAATAAGAAGAATTTTATAAGTTATAACTTAATTATTAAATATCTACGGAATTAATCAACGATGTCTCGAGGTACATTCAAGAAATTCTGTTAGATTTAAAAACAGAAACATTTAATTTCTTCAGTAAAGCAAACCTTGCTTAGATAAATGCTATGGGCCCCTCACTTGAATCTTTTTAAGACCTTTCTGTTAAACCCAGTATAGACTAGTGCGATTCCAACATGCGGCATCCAACATTAATAAGTATTTAGACATGAGTGTACTGAATTATGAATTAATGTATATATGCTAGTTAACTTTAATACCTAATTAAATTATTATAATGTCTGCAGAATGACATAAATAAAACATAAAATAAATCAAATTCTATATCCTCAACTTCCGCATAACAATAAATATAATTTATATCTCAACATTTTGTTTGATTTACTACATATCATCAATTTCACCTAATTTTTGAAGTTTAGTGTATTTTTCAGACTCAACAATCTGGTGGCAAGGGGGGTTGGTAGATATGATAATATTTTGTACGCCAGAGCGCAGCATTCTTTTTGGCCTTTTGCCTAATACCAATTGCAGTAACAATTCCGATTCTTAAAAAGTAAAACGAATAAAGTTTTATTAGCTACATGATGAATGTGTTTTACGGTTTTGTATGTATGTTTTTTTATTGCAGGACTTTAAGCAATTAAGGTCAATTAGAACTGCCAACTTTCCGGTATCATGCCAAATAACTCCAAGAACAAATTATTAAAGATTCTATATAAAAAATTTAACTGTATTTAGTTATTCCAAAATAACGTTTTCTCAGAAAATTCGGGGAAAAATTCGATTAAGAACAAATGTTGATGAAGTCGTTTTGAGAAGTTGTAAACATTTAGCAATAAGTAAACATCTATATGTATGTTACAATATAATGTATTATTTATAAAAAAAAATTACAAATTAATAAGAAAATATGTCGCATGTCTCGCATGCTCCTCGGACCGGCCCTGTATGAATCTTACCTTACATTTAAATTATATTTTCCTCAAGCGAAACTTAGTAATCTAAAAGCCTTCAATCCTTGCGTTACATATTAGGTAAAATCGTTTATGTAACAGGTATCTTTCGTTATCTTAGATAAACCTTAAATAAATATTACAAACCTTAAACCTTACCTTACAAAAATAAATATTTGTACAACTCGTTACTGTGTTTAGTCTCGTAGATATAAATACAAGATACTTTAATATTGAAACTGCTATTATGCTTACTTTTACAGTAAGACCTTATTGTTTTCGAAACTGGCTTTACCGTTATCAAACACAATAAAAATTAAACATAAACCACAACGACGATGTCTACACTTAACACAAAGTTATCTAAAGAAATTTAAGTAGACTTTAATCTAGAGTCTCACAAATAATCTAGACTCTAGAGTAATAAAATGTTTTCCGAGTGTACTCGAAATTGTTTTAAAGCAAAGGTAAAACGTTTTTATGTTCTGTTTTAACAATCCCCAATCTTTCAGACCTTAACTCTCGTAACTTGCTTGTTTTTTTTTATAGTCAGGTGATTTTTTATACAAATATCATTTCACATCTTTATATAAATGGCAGAGCTTAACATTTATATCACATAACAAAAAAATGGAATCCTGGCCACAACATAACCCCTGATATAAGGGAAGGGGGTGATAATAACCATAATAACAACCGAGTTATTGCCTGCCATAAATTGCTGTCATTTGCAGTGCGTAGTTATAAACCTAGTGCCTAGTGCCTAGTCCACGCTAACAAATCCATACTACATGGTACAAGTCTTAACATGTTGGATGAGTCTATTGAGCTATAGACATAGAACGATATACGTTATAGTCCTAGTCTTAGTCGTAGGCAACCAAAAACCATTGAAATTTGTTGAATTAACCAGAAAATTTTGAAACAAACCTAATAAAATTTTAACTACTTATATAAGTCGTAACTTTACTCAAAATGAAAATAAAAGGAGATTAACTTCTATTGTACACAATGTATGACACATTAACTACGCGATGAGTTGAAAGAAGTGATGGAGAAACTTATGAAAAGTTATTAGAATGCGTTTTTGTAGAGTATCAACAAGGTCAAAACGATAAAAAAATCATATTTTCGATAATGTTTTTTAACGACACAGTTAATAGATAATTATTTCTATAATTACTACATGATAAAATGACATTTGAAGAATACTATGTGAAATTTTCATAAATAAATATCATGAAATGAGGCATTTACAACGAATCTCCGCAGACGTCACAAAAAAAGTAACATTGCGGTGCCACTCATAACTCATCACTTAATTATCTGAATTCAAAAAACCAAAATGATTTCATTAGTTGATAAATTTCAGATTGCAGATAACTCTGTCGAATTTTTTTTATTGATTATTTTTATTGTTATTTTAAAATACGTAGATATTAAAAACTCGACAGCGCTACATCGGCATTTATGTAAAGAAGTAGTGTGCAAAATTTCAAAAGGATCGGTTCAGTAAATTTTAAACTAGAGAGGGCACCGAGTCTGAAAAAGCTATGTGTTAGAAAAACGCGTTTAAAAGTTTCAAAGTAACACGAAACCAGACCAGAGAGTTGAAGACTTAAAATTCTATATCTCCGGCAGTTTTACTCCAATCGACTTCAAATTTTCACACAATAAACTTAATATGTTGTACATTAATATAAATAAATAAAAGAAATGAAAAAAAAAGTTGAAACCTTACTACCCACTTCCTCTTAAGAGAGATACGTATCTGTCACTGATCGTGTATCCATGGTTAACTAACTTAACAATAGGTCAACTGCTAGATTCACATACCAAGTTATTATAAATGCAAATAAGTAGTAGTACGTTTTATTGCAGGAATGTATTTAGTTGCATATCCATTACTAAAGTTATTAAATATTGTATTATTTAAATACAAATGTTTGCCACAAAATCATTTCAAATTTTGAATCAATTAAAATATTCATAATTTTGTGTAGGCATTTAGTCGTCTAACAATATATTATTTCTCAGTCGACAAACCTCTAATCCCTTCTTTAAAACGCCTAAATAATTTGACAGTATTAATTCTAAATCTTTTTGTAATCCCAGATATTAAACTGACATGATTTCAATTTAGGTCAAAAGTCAAACTGATAAAATGTGAAAGATTTAAATTGCAATAAAGTAAAATTAAATACATTTCATAATTCATTATCATTTTCGAAACATTGCCATCGTAGCATTCGCATTAGTATATATTTTTATATATAACGTCTATGTATAATCCTCAGTAGCCGGGATTATAACAATATCCAGATAATAATGTTTCATTAATATTCAGTTTTTGGAAAACGGTGGTACAATGCGATTAAAAATGAATAATGTTTATTTAAAAGAATTAAAAAATGTGTAGCGTTTTTTACTTAGAAAAAATTAGCGTTGTATAATAAATACGAGTATAAGGTTACCAATTAAAAAAAAACAAAGGAAGTAGTAAAAGTTATATAATATATAAAATGTTTTATAAACTGTATTACCTTGAATTATGTATTTGTTTGACCACGATGTAAGCGTTTGGTGTTTTTGGTGACGTTTGACCAATTTAATTCAAATTTTAATTCCAGTTTAAAAATAAAATATTTGACTTGAATTGTAACATTTGCATTTTTTTATTTTCTTATAATTGTTTTGCAATTAGGAAAATTTACAATCTCCTTTTCATTTAAATTAATGTTATTTATACTTTGTCCTTTTTGACAGAGTGTATCCATCAATCTTATTTTAAAACAAAATAAAAAATATTTTCAATTTTGAAAATTTGGAATGTTCTTACTCGATTTGTAAATTTGGTACAAAAGTATATCAACTTGGTAGCACAATTTTTCACTCTTCAAAAACTGCCCACCAAATACATTGTTAAATTTCCATTTTCTTTTATGAATAAGATAGCATGTATCTCAGTTATGAGTGTTAAATAATCGAAAACTTCAACTTTCTCCAAAGATTCTTACCGAACCCTAAATTTTCTCAACGCCCTTTTTAAATATTTAGACTTCTAGATTCTGAAATATTGTCACAATAAATGACGGAATTATACAATTGTACAACTATAATGAAACAAACACATTATGATTAAAAAGTAATTCCTAATTTCCCACAAGAATTTTTTTAAATATTAAAAATGAACAAACTCATATATTTTTAGTTTTTCTAATTGAGTGTACCATTTTATTATACATTCTACATATATAATCCATAGTCCACATTTTATAAAAACGGGTATTAAATCAAATCCGCTGGGATTCAAATAAATCACTTATTAAGAGATTAAACTCTTGAGTTATCTTCATTTTTCCAACGACAAACAAATTTATAGGACTGTTTTTCTAATTAAAGAAAAACTTTTAAGTTTTGTATAATTGCGAAATTACTCAGATATTGTGAGTTAATATTTCGTTTTAATCCAATAAAATTATGAAAGAATTAACGTCTTTGAAACTAAATTAAAGATGCAGAACTTTAAGGGAGTTGTTCCAATTTGCAATTTTCCCGCAAAACATTCTTGTAATATTCTACTTAATCAAAACCTAGTAGTATTTAATCCAATAGGGTCTTATTTTATAGTCTCTAAAAAGGGCTTTTCAAAAGATATTCGTAAGAAGTTTTATTAGTATTATAAAACACAAAAGGATAGGTTTATTTTTGAAAAAGTAATAAGCAGTAGGTTAGAAAATAGTGTATTATGTAAAATCGGTTACGTAAAAATAATAATATTTTTGTTACGTTAGTATAACTTTAGTGTTTGTTAAACGTAACAGCGTGTAGAAGGTTATGTTAAATCTCTCTTGTAACGTGTCAAAAGTTTATAATAAGGATTACATAAAGTTACATTTTGTAACCCTCTTGAAAATTTTCTATGAACGTCTATAGGAAGATAGATTCTTGTTTGCTAAAATGAATACATTTTAATTTTCGTAGATTTTAAAATCTAGATTAAGAAAACGGAATTAGCGTCGGTTCAATAAATTATTTGAATCCTAAAAATTGTTTCTATCACTCGTATTATTTAGACTTAAAAAACAATGTTGTAATTTTTATTTAATTATAAAATAATGACTATTCTAATTACATTTGTAATTCATATAAATGCTTTCATGGAATAACCTTACATCCCCTCCTTACACCCCCACCATTCATTATTCGTTAACGATTACATTGTTCTAATCATCGCCATTATTTTACAAAACCATTCCCATTACTAATATTTATAGACAGTGGCGAACTTACATGTAGACTATAAAAGCTCTCTCTCTAACATAGAGGCTCTTATACTACGCAGAACCCTGCCCCAACGAGGATTAAATACTGAATAAATTCTATCTAGAAAGAATAGAAATTCAATTTGAAAATTACATATTTTTCGGCCAAAAAGGTTTCAGCCTAGAACCCCCTGTCAGCTTAAATCGACTGTGCTCACAAGGGCAGTAAATACCTAATACCCAGGCAGAAAATTTAGCAATATAGCAAGTATGGACTGCACTGTAAAACAATTTCTATATAGGAAGGAGAAAATGAGCTTAGCGATTTGCTTGTGGCAAGCTAGCAAGTGTGAAAATTCTACTACGACAATTATCTGCCTGGGTATGGGTAGGTAGAATGAAATCTAAGATTTTCTAAAAAGTTAATTAGCTAGTAATGATATCATCTTATACTGGTTGTAATTGAAATTGACATTTCACAAATTTATTTTAAATATGGTTGAGTTTTTAAATAGAAAAATTCTTTATCTTACCCCAGTGTCTCGGATTCGCCACTGCTTATACAACGTAAACCCTGTGCCTGATACCTTTAATGAAAATGTCCGAGCTTGTTTGTTTGATTTTCAGTTGAAACAACATTCATAATTGAAATTAATCACCGAGGCTAACGATGGATGGAATTATTTTAAGTTTTAACTGTGAGAGGTACAGACTTTAAGTAAAATACACAAGAGGCTGAAATCTCATTTCCCAGAGAAATGGTAAATGGTTACCGCAACATACAGCGACTACAAAACTCTCGTGAACAATACAGAGGTGCCAAACACTATGTCAGCGATGCGTTATTAAAATTAGAGAGTGTTCATTAAAAAAGATTTGAATAAGTTACTTTTGTATTGTACTTTTTTGAAAAGATAATTTTTAATAGATGTATTTTACAACTTATTACGTATTTTATTTTATGATTTGTTTATTTTACTATGTTTTAAAAAACATTAATACAATTGATAAATTACATTATTTTAAAATAATTTAAAATATCTAATAGACGGTTTAATACCAAAGTAGTGTCAATGCCAAATAAATAATACATTTAATAAAACTACAATGCTTTCCCTACACTATAATGCAACACATGTCACTGTTAAATAGCATTGCAACGTCTTCTGATATCTTGCAACATATATGCAGCCATTAGAGAAAAAGACAACATCAAATGACAATTACCGGATACCATGACCGTTCTTCAAATCACCGTGAAACTAGAGCGTAATGTTTCGGCACAGTGAGCACTGATACTTGCTGTGTCTTCCGGTTTGATCCACAGACCAGAGTTATATTTTACGGATTGTTGTTAAATTAAATTGATTAAGTGCATGCATAATCATAAATTAATTAAGCAATGGTATAGAGCACGTATATGAGGGCAGCACACCACAAAAATTACCAACATGGAAGAAGGTCATCGGTGATCGATATCAGTATCGCAAATAGACCGACATTAAATAAAAAATGAAATAGAGGACCTACTATTGTGATAATGATAACTTTTAGGATTCCATATGAACTAATTTATTACGTGAGCTAAGTTTTACTGCAACTGAAAAATATTATTGGATTAAATATCACAATACAATACGAGCAAGTATATAAAAAGTTGTCTATTTCTTATATATGTTAAGTTTTTTACCAAAGTATGTCATATTCGCCAACCAAAGCTTTTCATAGCCTTTGATAAGATAGTTTTATGTTCTATTAATCCAAAGAAAGGTAATTTTATTGCTGTAATAGCAATATATTTTACTTAGATAACATTTTTTACTTGAAAGGTAACTTTTCTTGGTTAAATATCCCTTAAATATATGCAACTGTATTATGCGGGAATGATTTACAATGCACAATGTCTTGTCCCCCCTTCCAACTGAAATAAAACGAATGTGATTGAAAGATAAAACATGTGACATATTCAATCATATTGTTTGTTTCTAAAAAGATCCATATTTATTGAGCTACTCCTGATGCGCAAATAGATTTATATTTTAGCAGACATTATCTTCAACTACTCAAAGAAATTTCAAATATTTCGTTCAATTTGGGTTCAGAATGTCTGAATATCCAACGTACCGGTGCTATATAACGATTAGACCTGAGAACGTTCCGACAATGAGGTTGCTGTATTGAATTACCACCATTAATTATATTTTAATTAAAACGGACTGATTAGCCTCACTAAACCGGCAGAATCATTCGCTTGAGGAACGGAAACATATTGCATAATACTCGGTGTACACATAGTTTATATGTATTAGTGAGGCTTGTTCTTGTTCAATGTTTCCCTGTTAGCACAAGATTTGCTCTAACGCAATGGCGTAGCATCAGGCGCGTCGGGACGGGAGACATGGCCGGATTAAGTGAGAGAAAACGGTAAATTTTATTGTTAAATTTCATTCTTCTCTTGCCAACTCTGTTTATCATCAATGGAATTCTATTCTATTGAATTTGGAGCCAACAAAAATTTTTTGAAGGAGAGCGAAAGATGATCAGTTCAATTACCCAAAAAAAGACCAAAAGTGGCTATGGCAAAGTCTCTTAAGAAGGAAATAAAATGCGTATTAGTTAATGTTAAGGCTAAAATAAAGAAGATATAGAAGATGTAGAAAATGAAGATAAAGATGATGACTGGAAAAAAGCTTAAAGACAACGAAAGGCGGCGTTTGATGCAATAGAAACAGGACGGAATGCAGAAAAAAAAAGAAAGGTTAGAACGAATTCAAGTAAGGATAGAGAAGCAGAGAAGGCCGGAATAGTAAATGAGGTAAAGGGAAAAAAGTAAGGAACGAGTTTAGCAGAAAGAATAGGCGAGGAAATGTTTAAAACGATCTTGCATGTAATGTAGCCCTGAGAAGTCCATCAAATTATAATTTAAAAAATATTTTTTATTTGAAATATCAGTAGTAGAAGTGGTACTGTTTATGGTACGCCACTGCTTCAACCCGAGTAAAGTGTAGGTTAGTTACAAAGGTTCTCCTCGTTCTATTTGGTGCTAGATTGGATCTATTTGATACAACACAGACAAATCGGTTTCGTCTCGCAATGAAACGACGAGGCACGCCACGCGGCGTCGGGGCGCATCCATTGCCAAAAGCTTGCGGTTGTTATTTGCTGCGAACTGCAGTCTAACCATATAGAGGTATGATTGAGAAAGAGCTTTCATTAATTAGAAGGTATACATTAGAGCTTTGGCTGCAGCACACAAATTTAGAAACAAACAATTACCGTAGTAATTACCTCATAAACCACCGCATGTAGCAGTTTGCAATCGAAATGTGGATATAAATCGATTGTCCTTTTCAACGTTGTGTGTAATTAGTAAGATTCACTTGCACTATGCATTACGCTACGCTGGTGTGTTTTAGAATACCAACTCCGGATCAGTGCAATATTTTTATTTGGTTATTATCAGTTTAATTAATTGTGTGCTCACATAATTATAGACTTAATAGGTAGCCCACATACGATACGACATCAACATAATAAGAGATCGTCAATGACAGAACTTAAACCTCATTCCCAATCACTGTTTTTAGTTTTAATTCAAGGTTTTAACCTCAAATATAATTTTGAACTTGTGAAATCATGCGTCATGCGTGTGTAATATATCTAATTCTAATTAAATATCTAAATTAACACTAAAACTCTGTGAGTGGGAATGGGGCTTTAGCATCGGAAATAAATGAACATTAAGTAAATTAAATTTAAGGAAAGTTATATGCATTACCCTCAAAACACCTTTACCTACTTAAGCAAAACCTAGTAATGTTTAACCTAAAAGGGTTTTATTTTATAGTATTATTATTATTATTATTATTATGAATGTATTATTTTAAATATATGGGTAGTTTTAAGATCTTTTATGAGTATTCTAATGCGGAAAACGGTAGGCTATATTTTCTGAAATTAGATAATAACGTTTACGTAACAGATAACGTATATGTTATGTTAGATACACCTTAAATATACGTAACTGTGTTTAACAGATGTGAATGTTTATGTTACTAGGCAAATCTCTTGTCAGGTTGTGTTCAAAGTTTGAAAAGCTCTCTATAAAACAGTAGGAAACTGCAGATATTTATATCCTTTACGCAGGTTCATAATTTGAGTGAACACATAGCTGCATGCTTTCATCGTTTACATTTATGTTCAGAGTGATTTATCTATGATATTCCCATTAAAACTATATTGATATTTGGTAATTGGCAAATTTAACAATAAGACATGCCCGTGGTTCCGACCATAATGAATTAACAACGTCCTGCTGTAAAAGATGTCAACACATGTGTTTAGGCAAGCAGCTTTTCAAGACATATCATTAGCCTTGAAATATTTATGCCACATTCCCATTGGATTCAAACTGCATCTTATGCATATTGAATTTTACACTTGTAGAGAATAAATGGTGGTATACCAAACAATATTCAAAACACCTTTAAGAAATACAACAAAGATGGAGTCACTTTTCTTCACAAACAATTTGTTATATAGGCCACAAAATGAGAACACATGCCATGACGTCAAAAAACATGTGGTTCCATCTGAACATACTCGTACTCTTACAACAGCATTACAAGTTGTACAAAGACGAAACACTAATTGAGTAGAAAGAGTATAGTATGGAGATTTGTAGGATCTGTGAAGGATAGCAAGGATAAAGGTCTATGGGGATGTAGATATAGATGTAGATGTGGATGTCGTACTTGTAGAGATCTGGAGTGATGGGGGCTGATGTCGTGGCTTTGTCAAGCCTCAAAGAGCACCACTCAACATAGTCCTCGAGTGGCAAAGTCACTAGCTTTTGCTTCACTCTTCTCGGGTTTCGTTCTGGAGAACGAAGCCTCGCTCTCAACATCCTCCTACTTCATGTCTTCAGAAGTACATTCCTGGTAAAGCTAAATAAAATGTCTGTCTTTGTATGCTTTGTGAGCTTTGTATGAAAATTAATAGAAAAACGGATTTTTAATGTTGCTTTTTTAAAGAGACTTTTTGGTTAACCAAATGCTGCGGTATACCGGCTCTTTAACATATGCTTTCACTTTATTATTAACTAATATTATCTATGTGACTTAGTTTTTCAATTTGAACTTATGCCGTTTTCTTTTCATGATTTCATTCCACAATGTTTTGTTTACACTGTCAGTTTGGTACCGTTTTACCGCTTTTCGCCATGAATAGAAAACTATGCAATCAGGCCTGGATTAAGGGAGAGCAGGCAGGGCTACTGCCCAGGGGCCCTCACAATAGAGATAAAAGCAATAAACTTTTAAAAGACTTGACGGAAAAAAATTGTTCCTTTATTCGGAAAATAAATAGGAGCCTTCGCTCCTTCGTTGCTCTAAGGCCTCCACACCTCGAAATCTGGCCCTGTATCAATACTAATTTATACAATAAACAAATCTACAAAAACTCACAATTATTATATTGCCATTTAAACGGGATATAACCTTACTGCTGAAAAAGTAAAATCAAATTTAAAGAAAAATTTCGTAGTTTCGATGCCCCAGAAATTTGTCATTCAGTTTTTCACTACTTTTTTCAATATATAAAAATAGAAGAAAACTAACGCCCAATATTTTGCTTATATATTATATATTTTGCTATTGATTATCATTACACATTACAAATATATCATTATTTTGGAATAAATTTTTGAAGCGTTAAATTTGTTCAGTATGTTGTAAATTAAATTAAAATAGACATCACGATTAACCTGCTATATAAATTTGGTACACTCATTTCAACAAACGTAAACTTTTTGTTATATCTTCAGCTGATACGAGTCTATTAATTTCGCGTAATAATTTTTAATTCTATTATCATTAAACATATAAAACGTCACCACTAAGTTAACAACTTCATTTACATCATAACAAAAAACCTTTTAATTGTGCTTTAAAGTCACCAGCATGTTACAAATGTGATGTGTTTGAGCAGCTCTGTTTTTCAAAAAGTTAAATAGATGATACACCCATACAGAAACCTTTCAAACACATGCATACCACCACACACACATTCATATATGCTTACATATACATACATTGTGTACACGAACAAACACGGATCCATTGTACGCCGATGAAAGGAACTAATTTTGCGGCTACCACGAGATCAACTTCCTGCAGCCTGAACGTATATAAATATCAAGCAAAATACATACGACATACTCTGCTGTGTTGTATAGCTAGAATGAGCTCGAATGGAAACTGCGAGAAAATCAGGAAAATTAAATGTTGAAATAATTAGAAAAATATGCAAAGTTCGAAATTGTAATAAATTACACTTTATCCAGGTTGGAAATGCTAGCTTATAGTAAGCTAGCAACAGAAAAACTGCACTGTAAAGCAGTTTTAGCTTTTGAGAAGCTAACAAGTGTAAAATTGCATAGCAAGACACTTTTCTACCTGTGAATTTAAATCTGGGAATCTATTCTGATTGTTTCTTAAAATTAAAATAATTCACTAATTAATTTAAAATCACTTAACAAAAATGTAGCATTTACTAGAAAGGTTTTGCAAAAAGGGCGGGTTGATTTAGTATCATTTAACAACATACTAATGAATCAAAATAATTTGGTTAATTAAATTAAGGGATTAATAAGAACTTCTGAAAAACGAACACATTATTGATGACAAACCACAATAAAACAAATCAGTAAAAAATTTATAAAGGATAAATGATCTGTGCCAATAGAATATTCTAAAATTAAATCCTAAGTTCAAAATTATATTTTTGTTATTCTAAATTTATAATTCTAAGTTTATGGTATATTCTAAATTAAATAAAAAACAATATTAAAACGTTCCAAAGTGTATGTCTTTGAACATAGATCCAAAACTATATATAAACTATATAAAATATTGTTCCTGTGATTATTCCATATTCCTGATTTCCAGCACACACAATTCGGACACATATCTTGTGGACATCCAAATACCTAACATCCTGAACACGACGCGGACGGACTACCTTTCTATTTTCCAATACTATCTATATACTCGTATGTGTATGATAGCAGCAGTAGCCGAAGGGCAGCTAAAATGTCACTGAAATCTATAAATCAATTGTAAAAAGACTCTCGCAAGTGAATAGTGTCTGGTTTCATGCTCCTAGAAAACCTAGACTATCTATTGGTACTTCTGTTACCTTACTACTTATACTATATTGAATTTCTTATTTTAAACTTGCATTGTATTGTATAATATTTTAGATGTCAAGTTTTTGAATTTTTATTTTATTTATTTGTTTGGTTAGTTTATATATATATGTCATTTAAAATATTTTTGTTTGATGTATCAATGTTATCGTGCAGTTCAAATCTTACACGAAGCAAGGAAGATCTTGTTGTTTAAAGGACAATGTCAGGTTGAATATTGCGTCATCTGTTACAACGTTCAGGTATTTACTACTTAATATCAAATATAACTTTATTGGAGTAATTGGCTTGCTGCAAGCTAATTCCAAGGTTCATTTTCTTCCTCTCACATAGAGATTCTATCGCAGTGTTCCACATTCGACTCGCTAGCATGCTACAAGCTAATTCAAGCGTTACATTTCTATCTGGAAAGTTAATATAATTTGTATTGACTTACTGTTACTACAGCGAAAGTGGTTCTCGAAAACTCTGGGCTTGGATCATTGGGCAACTCACTCCTAACCCTTACTGTACCTTTAACATAAAATCGCTAAAATAAGGAAATCTTCTGTGATAAGTTTATTAAATAATTTATAAGTGCGATCTAGCGATAAGATTGCTAAAAATTGCAAATCAGAATAATCACTTTATTCTCCATTACATTTAAGATCGTCTAATATTTCTGGACTATAGATGATGATGCCTGTGAATATTATTACAGGTATATTAATCATCCAGTTGATTAGTGAGATATCTTCGAATATTCAGTTTTAGGTAACGACAATATTTGAGTTCTATGTATTCCAATTGTATTAGACCAGTTTATTTGCATTTTAATTTTGTTTAGTTGCATTTATGAGTTATCTGAGTTAATTGTTACAGCTCATGCTTTTGTAATAATTTTTTTTATAGTTATGCCAATTTTAATTGGAGGATTTGAAAATTGATTAGTTCCATTAAAAAACATCATACGAAAAATACATAGAATTATTTTCAAATGAGTAACAACACTGACACATACGATTTTATTCGGTATTACAAAATCACATTGCTTTGATAATGACTCAATTTGATTAGAGAGTCACTCTGATCCAATCCAGTGTCCAGTATCCAGTCTCCAGTTGAACATTTTGAGTTAACAATATAACACATGAGTCTACAGTTTCAAACAATTGTTCTTGTCAGCAATAGAGCTGCAGCTGCAGCTATATCTATAGCTACTGCAGGCCAAGCTGACTGGACGCATTTAACTTTAACAAAGGATGTAGGACGATTCAATTATAACGCTCGTTGTTCGGTAACTTTACAAAGAGTTGACAAGTTTTGAATTTTTTATCTTCATAAAACTAATAATGGAACAACGGATCAATATATGAACTTGTTATTGTTTTTTAGAAAAAAATATAAAAAGGATTTAGAATTAGAAAATAATCGGTGTTAAGTATAGTATGGTGTATTCACAGTTACATGTATTTAAGGTTTATCTAACGTAACAAAATCTTAAAAAGTCTTTAAATACGTAATAAAGTTTACTTATTAGACCTTTTCAGTTTTTAGATTAAATATTGTTAAGTTTTGCTTAAGTAATCTATTACATGAATAGTATTAACTTGCATTAAAATAAGCTTAATAATAATAGATTCTGTATAAATCTTATAACAAGTATACATAAGGTGTATTTCTTCAAATTTCAGATTAGAATAGGGCCCTAAATATGTTACAAGTTACTCAAAATTTTTTTAAACATTTATCTAAACATATTTAGAGTTATCATTTTCTTCTTTTCATAAACAGATGCATATTTATCCAAATATTGCTTACAAAACCATAATGCAACACTCAATTTCATGTCAAAAATAATAGAAATTGGAAACAATAACATACAGTTATTATTATAAAAAATATTTGCATGATAGTACCACACAGTTTTTTGCATTTCAAAAGTTCTATTTAAAAGTATGCAAAAAACAACCAACCTCCAGTGAAGTAGACCTTTTTATTTGCTGTAAGACTGTTACCTTTTACATAAGAAATATTACCTAATCATAACAGAATATATATTTTTTGGAATTATAGAATCAAAGAAAATTCCTTTTTAGAATTACTAAAATCTAAAGAAGGATTATCAACGGATGATTAATTATTTTTAAAAACCATAAAATAAAACGTATGTAGAGAGAATTGAAACCTACGTATGAGTAAATTAACGCTGTTTCGAAATAACATAGTCTGTTCGAAGCTTCAAAATTTACTCATTCTTCAAATTTATTCATTTACTAATTCTTCAAAATAAATTTACATTAAGCTAACAGCGAAATAATACAATTTAAGGTTAGAATCTGTTAATAATTCTGGTTACCCATAAAAGACAGCGCTCCTAGTTGTAGACCTCAGATAAGGATTCATCCCCTCCACTTAAAAATAGATACAACCTAGCAGTCATCAATTGCGGTATTAATATATTCTCTTTAAATATTTAGCACGCGGAACTGCGTTTTGTTTTGCTTCGGGTCTCGTACCTACTCGTACGTCTCTGTTTTTCAAATAAGTTGAATATCGTATTTATTCGACAAGGAGAAACCGCATCACATCATACTTGCTCAAAAGTTCCATTTAAAATGTGGTTTACTGCAAAAGCTCCACTACTAAGCCTTTGTCCTGCGCTTCTCAATGTTTGCATTATATTTCCTTTTCTTTTTTATTATTCATTTATGTAATTGCAAGTGGTCTAATGTCGAACCAGTAATTTATCCATAACTAATTCATGTATACATAACATACGATATTATGGTTCGTCCAATTATATTTCCTTAATTTACACTACTTTTATAATTATCTTTGTAGTTCGAAGGCTTGCTTCCTCTTAAGTCTTCTAGTTAACGCTTGGTTGTCCAACAGGAAGTACCTCGTTGGAGTACATTCGGATGACAATGCAGTCTGCCATGATGCTTGGAAGCATATCCCAGAGATCCCAGTTGAGGTCGCTCAATTCTAGAAGTGCACTGTGAGGACTTAATTAGGAGTATACAACTGGAAGACATGTGTAAAAGTGATACACAATAATAAAAGTAAAATGCTGATAGAAGAAGTTCTTCCTCTACGATAATTGGAATGAGCATTTCAAAAAGAAGAAGGAAATGCAATGTGGGACATAGCAGTTATCGTGATGCAGTTATTGTTGAAATAGATACAGATGAACCTATAAAAATACAATGATGTTGAAAGATGGATAATGAAGTTACTAGAGAAGCAACGACGAAAGAATTTTTAATAAAATGGGAAAGAAGCTGAATAACAGAAGAAAGAAATTTTTAATCATATACACTCGTACATTTATTTAAAAGGTTTTTTCAAGACGATTTCCTGTAAAATGATTTTATGTAACCCGTAAAATAACAACCGCGTTAAATAAATATCTGTTTTAAATATTTTCATCATTTTAAGAATTAGGTAACTGTTGCAGAATCTCTGTAACAACAGTCATATGCAGAACAACTTACTTTGTACAAACGATGCATTCTAAAGTTTTGTCATTTGCGACACTTGATATATGATAACTTTTCCAGCGATATTTTTACCGAATTGACTTTTCACTCTGTCTAAAATAAGTTTTTCCTAATTTATTCTATAAATACCAGACACCTTACAATGAACGATTTGATTGATTTCTTAAGTAACGCAAATTGTTTTTATTAAAATATTATTAGTTTACTTCGGGACCATCCATAAATTGTGACAAGATGTGACAATGTAGGGAGAAGTGTCAGAAGCTTTGTGACGTCACATGCAATATAAAATATGTTCGCAGGTCAGCATAGCAGGAAATTTGTGTGACCTATTTTATGGATGGTACCTGGGATCTAACATTTTATTTCTAGATATAGTTTTAAATACAGATATTCATATTACTGCTAAAATCGTACATAAACTCGCAACATTTCCTGTATGTTCATTTCTTTCAATGATTTTGAACATCAAAAAATGGTTTATTATAGTTCTCAATATGACACTAATATAACTAAGCGGGAATATAATATAATAGTACTTGCCAGTTGTAGTTTGCTAAATCATCGATTAGTGTTCCAATTATATGAAGAGAGAAATAAATATACAATTTGGTTATCTTGCTATGATTTTATAATTGGATTCCTATTTTATTACTAATTTCTAGTTTCCTATTTATTTCTAAATGACATTGATATGACATATCACACAAGCCCGAACATCATTAAAAACATTATCATTAAAAATGGTACATCCGAATAATATTTTTATTCATAAATAATTTATAAAACGAGTTTTTTTTCAAAGTACCTCGTTATTAATCAGTAGATCAACATGGTTCAAAGCGTTGTTATTGTTATTAACAACAACAACATTTGCTGTACATGTTAATTAACCAACATGATATTTTTGCAATACATGGAGATTTATATATTGCATTTTATTTATACTCGTATGCTAATAATTAGTTTTCAAAGCAAATTTGGTTAAGGGAATCATCTCATTGATAATCAACTGTAACCCTACCCCCAAATATCTACTATCTATATATGGTGGTAGTTACTTATTTTATGAGAGCGATACTACAATCGTCTCATGCGAAAGTTCGTTTATGAGGATCTGGTTCCCCTTGAGTCGGATGACCAAGCTAATGCTAATTGTGGAGGCTTCTTTATTATTCAGGACTTATTACCTCATCTAATTATATTTCATAAATATATTAGGTTCTACTTACTTTTTGTACTTTCTCTGCAGGCAGCTTCCTCTGCTTTGGACAATCACTTTATTTAACGCGATGCGACCGTTAACTCTAAGTACTTTTACAATTAAAACAAGGGAATCATTAACACTTAATTCTTTATTATTCAAAAACTTAATTAATACAAATCTTAGTAATTTTAATAATCTTTGGGACGACTATGGCAACTGACTTAAACCGAACGTGTGATCTGATGGTCTGACCCCCTCTACTCTCTTAAACTAAGCTTATATAGATTAAAACCCTTTGTTTGAACATATGAACTCGTTTGAACTCAAATGTTATTTCGTCATCACTACTAAAATCAGATGACATTCCGTCATCAGTTCTTTGGACTTTTCATATTTGGTTTTAATATAAACATTATTTGAATCTCCACGTGCCTCACGCCCAAAAGCTACACGTGTCTTAAACAAAGGAAGTTAATTAATATTTCTCTTAAAAGTTATTGTAAATACTGCGTCAGCAATTTTGATTATGATACTAATATACGGACATGGTTCTCTCGATAAAGCAATACTAAATGTAAATAATGTTCACGACATTTAGACGCCTAAAACTAATAAAAATACAAAGTATTTGAATCTTCCAATGGTTCTTAAATAGTTAGTTAAAATATATTATCAATAATTAATGAATCTATAATAATCTATATATATATATATGGGACTGTTACATTGCTTCCCGTTTTTAAATTAAAATCTATAATCCAATGATTATAATTTTATTAGTCTTTCCCGTATTTCTAGATTCATTCATAATTGAAACCTTAATAAAATAAATGTAATTTAAAATTTAAATCAATAAATCAATCATATATAGTCGTTGATAATTAAAATAATTCTTCTTTATCTGCTTTATGTAGGTGATTTTGTTCTCATAATTTCATTTCAAAATGCGAGTAACTTTGATAAATAAGTGAATACTTTTCTTCGTTTCGAATACGCTCTGCCTCGGTTTGTTTTCGAATGCGTCCTTCCCTACTGCTTTGCGGCTTAGCATTTGGTTCTCATATTCCGTAGCTCGTATAAACAATACTGATAGTTTTTAATGGTCCATTACATTTGTAAATTCTCGTTCTGTTTACAATACTTGTAGATTAATACACACATCATATATGTTTTCTTCTTAAGCGATTACTGCTTCACTTAGACCCTTAATTTCTTCTCGATTATTCACGGACTTCGTCATTTCGTATTGTTTTCTTCATCTTTCAATTTGCATCGATTTCATCGGAATCTTCATCTCATAACGTCTTGCATTCTGGTAGTTTCTCTCGTACATTCGATCATTGACTCGTTCAAGTAATCACACTTATTACCTTAGTCTTACGCATTATGAAAATCAACTATTTGTCTCATCCTTCAGTTCCTTGTTGTTGTAAATGCTGCAATTTATACCCTTACGTAATTATCTTAATTATAAATTCATTTTCTGTCTTCTTTTCTATAATTTCTTACAATTGACATAACAAATTTGGCTCTTGTATAGCTCTTTTACTAATAATTCGATTAACTTTACTTAGAAGTTATAGTCATTACAAAATATGAATTTATTTCATAACATATCTTAATTTCTAGTTATTTTAATTATATTTTAAACATAACATGTAAATATCTTACGGCATGTGTTTCTTTTTTAAATATCATCAATCTCTTATTACTTTCTTTTTCTTTGATTGTTATATATATGTTTTCCAACTTTACAATATTTATGCCATAAATTATTTTCATACCTCTTTTACAAACTACTTGTTAGTTCTACATAACAATGAAATTTAATGTAAACATACTTTTTCTTTAATTAAAATACAAATTTAACTTTTCTCTTAAATTTAGAATCAATATTCCATACTTTAATTTATACTTTTATTAACGAATATTTTAATGAACTTATTCTCATTTACTGTATTTTTTCCATTTAACAAATTTATTATATTTAGTTTTCAAATCAAAACATTATTCTAACATGTTTATATCAAAAATTATTTTTAAATCTATTTATTATTTTTAAACAACAAAATCTTAACTTGATAGATACTTTACTCAAATACTATAATCAAGGTAAACATAATTATTAAACTTCAACACTTGTTACTTGAATTTAAAACAACTTTTTATATTCGCATGTAGTTTTACATGTGTTTCACAAAATAAAATTTCTTTTTCTCTATATTATATCTCAATGCAATTTAACAATACAAGTGTTCAAATTTTCAATGAATACCTCTTATCAATTTTAAAATCTGCTTCTTTCTCTATTAAAATTTCCAAAACGATCTGTGAACAGAAAAACATTTTAATTTATTCAATATTTATGATATAAAATCTTCAATAGTCATCTTATTCTGCAATGCTGCATTCATTATATATCTTGTCCATATCTGTAACTTCTGGTCTAGCTTGTTTATTTAGTACCCGTATCTAATTTATGTTCTCAAACCCTCTGTTAAAAATCAAATTTATTATCACTCATATCCTCAAGTGTTAATTTCTTCTATGACCTTTCTGACTCGAATTTCAATACATCTGTTACAAATAACTTTAGTGCCTAATTATATGTTTATTTTCTCAACTCATGACCTTTCTGTTTTTATGTTTCTTTTACTCGTAAAATATTAAAGTACCATATTAGTCTCATTTAACTATTTTAACGATTAAATAATCCCTTTTTTAAATTGACCTTAACCTAGTTTATGTTTGTAACAAAAGTTTATATTTTTATTCAAATTCTATACTCTTACACATTATTCAAATTGCGCTGTTCATTTATTATGTTTTTTAACCCTTTGATATCGCTATCTACCGTTCTATTTAAATCTCAAGTTTCCTTTAAACTTTATCCCATTATTTACTTTTCTGTTTTAAATTTCTTAAAATCAAAATCCTAATCTACTACCTACCTAAATCTTAATGTATCATAATATATTACCAGAGTGTGAAAAATGTCTACTTTTACTTGTATCTGTACTCATTATGTTAATGTTTGTTTTGCTAAACGTATGCTTTATTACTTTTCGAATTGTTTTACTTCTTTCAAATTTGAGTGTTCTTTATTTCATCAACGTCGATTTGCAACTAATCATTATTACATATTCAATAAATATCTACTTATCCGTAGCTCATTGTACACCTTTTAGTACTTCTTAACTTTTTCTTATTCAATTTCCTGGTTTCCTTTAAACCGTTCATCTGGGTTTCCTATAAACCGTTCATCTGGGTTTCCTATTACCCGTTCATACCGATTTCCATTTTCGGCGATAACTGAATAGTTCCATATACTTCTTGGTTTCCTTTAAACCGTTCATACCGATTTCCATTTTCGGCGATAACTCAATAGTTCCATATACTTTATTTTCATCATTATTTCAGTATTCAAATATCTCATAGTCAATAAATAACTCATAGCAAATCACGGATACAATCGATTCTCTTTAATTTCTAACTAGCACTCATATCAAATCTTTTTTAAAATCATACGTCTATAACAACAATGCTACAATACTTTAAAATCATTTTAATAACTCAACTGTGTAACTCTTAAACAAAACTATCTTGACACCCTAGAACACGTTTACTGTTAAAATTATCCTTTCTATTTCCAAAATTTCTTATTGTTACTTTATAAAATGATACTTATGATCTATTCTAACATTTAAATGTTCTTATTCTATGCAACTTTAGTTCAATTAACAATCATCTTTATCCGATTTTTCTAGTTAAAATACTCTCTGTTATTCTCTAATGTCTAACGGCAAATTAATCTGTTTAACGCTTACTACTAATGTTTCCTTGAACATCATCTTAATTAGAATCATGAAATAAATGCTTAACTTAATAAGTGCGAAAATTTCTAAAATTAATCTTTTAAAATTACTCATCATTACTAAATCAATCAATTTACTCTGCAAATTATACTCTCTTTTTCTTAAAACAATAGCAATATTTTCTCTCTCAACATGTATATTTTCTTCCAGGCTTAAGCTAATAGTGTTCGTAACTATTCTGTCTGTTACAGATTCCTTTACATCTTTTACATTTTTTCCAATTCTCTTTTCATCAATAATTATTTCGTTTATAGTGCCCTCACTTAATAAAACTTTATCAACGCGGCTAGAATCTATTTTTTCTAACTCTTTATCAATTATACTTTCGTGTATATTCTCACATAGTTTATCTACTTTTATCGTATCCTTATTTAAGCCCTTACTATCCCAACATGTTTCTACTAACCCGTTAATAATGCTATCTTGTTCAAATTCTACAATATCATTATTTGCATGTAAATTATTTTCTTCGGTAACTAATTCGTTCGTACCCTTTCTATGGACTAAATCTGTCCTGTCACTGTTTAATTCTATCGATGTATTTACGTCATCTTTATCAATTTTAATTACGTTTGAACTTTCATTTAGTTCGTCTACTGCTATATTATACTTATTGGAAATTGTATAGTCGTTTTCAATATTATCAAATCTATCAAAATTTACGCTGTCTTGTACATATTTGTTACTTAACGTTAAAGTACTTTGGCTTTCTTTTAATTCTATATATTCTGCTAAAGCTAAGGCTTCGACCAATGTTTTTGGATTTTCGTAATCAACAAATCTAGAATAGCTGTTACGTAAGCCCAATATAAATCGATTTAAAATTTTATGCTGTAATTCCATTAATTGTAAATCCCGTTTACTTTGTTCAAAACTAATATTAATTGTTTTTCTAGCTAATTCTGCTACTCTTTCTGAAAATTGAAAAACAGACTCTCCATGGTTTTGTTTACAAGAATTAAAATCAAATTCTGCTCTCATTAACTCTGCTGGTCTACGACAATTGTATTTGTTAAGTAATTCTATCTTAATTTTTTCATAATCTTTTAATTCTGTTCGAGTTAAAACAATATGTAGAAATTCTAGAACCCTTGTGTTCAACTTTACTGATAATGCAAAAACCCTTTCTTTATTATTCCAACTAAAAGCATCTGATATTCTCTCTAATTGACTCAAAAATAACGTAATACTATCTTTTTCTTCAAATTCCCGTAAAAACTGTAAACCTTCTTCCAACTTTTTAAATCTATCCATTAAATTATCCATTTTTAATACGCATAAATCAATCTATTATTTCTTGTTATATTTAATTACCATTCTACAAAAATCATTTCAAAATATTCCCCTTTTTATAATAATCATGTTAAATTCAATCAATACTCTTTAATTACTTTATTTACGTTCCAAGTCTTTATATAAACATCGTAGTCCAAATCTGTTTCTTTTACATACTCGTAGTATTCATAATCTTTGTTGTCGATGCGGTATATACTCGTATTTCTGTAGCTATAACCAACTGTACCGATCCTTTACAATATGACCCTAATAACTCACTCATGTTTATTACTCTCTTAAATGTTATACAACACTGATACATTTCTCCGAAATTTAAATACATAACTGCAGTACTATTTGACATTTTAAAATCTTTCCTTTTTCTTTAATAAACTTTCTTTAATAAACTTGTACAAATCTATTAGACCCTTGTTAAATTATTTCATTTTTCAATTATTTAAACTTTCCCTTGTCCAATTATTCTCTTTCTATAGGCATACTATTTCTATTACATATATGAGGCATACGTTCACTACATATATGTCCATAAACAATATAAGCTAATAATTACCAAACTCCTATATATTTCACATGAATATAAACTGATTCAGGAATCGAACCTGAAGACACAGAAACCAGCATCAAGCTTTCATATACTGTATCGTCACAATTATTCTTATATCTGTTCTTTTCTAATTATTAATATGCAGTTGCTAGTTGCAATTAATAAACTATATCTCTTTTTTTAATTATTAATATGCAGTTGCTAGTTGCAATTAATAACCTATATTTCTTTATCCCAGTTAATACAATTTTATCCTTTTTTTCCAGTTACTACAATTTATTCCTTTTTCCACAATATTTCTTTTTCCCAGTTACTGCAATTTATTCCGTTTATTTTCTCAAATTAAATTTTCCACTTAATGCCTTTTTCCAATTAATCAAATTTCTGCCTTTTTTAATATCCCACAATTTTAATACCTTTTTTAACGTATCTCTCTTTTAATATATCTCTCTTTTAAAATACCTTACAATTTCTATACCCTTTTTCTTTTAAATGACCCCACAATTTCAATACCTCTCTTTTAATATATCCCACAATTTTCGTATCTCACGTATTTTCGTATTTTAACGTATCTCTCTTTTAATGCACCTCTTTTTATACTACCCCTCTCTTTAAATGACCCCTCTCTTTAAATGACCCCACACCTGACACCAAAATGTAACCCTACCCCCAAATATCTACTATCTATATATGGTGGTAGTTACTTATTTTATGAGAGCGATACTACAATCGTCTCATGCGAAAGTTCGTTTATGAGGATCTGGTTCCCCTTGAGTCGGATGACCAAGCTAATGCTAATTGTGGAGGCTTCTTTATTATTCAGGACTTATTACCTCATCTAATTATATTTCATAAATATATTAGGTTCTACTTACTTTTTGTACTTTCTCTGCAGGCAGCTTCCTCTGCTTTGGACAATCACTTTATTTAACGCGATGCGACCGTTAACTCTAAGTACTTTTACAATTAAAACAAGGGAATCATTAACACTTAATTCTTTATTATTCAAAAACTTAATTAATACAAATCTTAGTAATTTTAATAATCTTTGGGACGACTATGGCAACTGACTTAAACCGAACGTGTGATCTGATGGTCTGACCCCCTCTACTCTCTTAAACTAAGCTTATATAGATTAAAACCCTTTGTTTGAACATATGAACTCGTTTGAACTCAAATGTTATTTCGTCATCACTACTAAAATCAGATGACATTCCGTCATCAGTTCTTTGGACTTTTCATATTTGGTTTTAATATAAACATTATTTGAATCTCCACGTGCCTCACGCCCAAAAGCTACACGTGTCTTAAACAAAGGAAGTTAATTAATATTTCTCTTAAAAGTTATTGTAAATACTGCGTCAGCAATTTTGATTATGATACTAATATACGGACATGGTTCTCTCGATAAAGCAATACTAAATGTAAATAATGTTCACGACATTTAGACGCCTAAAACTAATAAAAATACAAAGTATTTGAATCTTCCAATGGTTCTTAAATAGTTAGTTAAAATATATTATCAATAATTAATGAATCTATAATAATCTATATATATATATATGGGACTGTTACACAACTCTACTCAGGGAAATATAGCGAAGACAATCGTGATCGCAATGATCGTGATTAATATGTTTTATTTGAGGAATAAAAACTGTAAAAACTGAGTAAAGTAATTGAAAAGGATGGCTTAGCATTCCTCAGTTTTTACTTGCATTTTTAATTAAAAATAAACAAAGATAATTAAGTATTAAAGTGAAAGTGAAACCTATAGATCTGCAAGTTCGAATTTTAATCGATACTCTATAGAAACTCTTTTATTTTCCATGTTATAGTTTATAAGTAAATAATACGACAGTAGTTTATATATATCTTAAGCCTGCTGCACACGTAACGTGTTTTAACCCGAACGGAACGTGTTTTAATCCGGACGGAACGGGACGACAATATCGTTTCATATAAAATGTATAGGAAATCACGGGTTCACGGATGGGACGGCGACGTGGGACTAAATGAACGGGAAAAATATTGTCGACGACAAATGATGAAATGGACGTTAAGAAAATAGCTATAGAATCTATCAAATTATTTGCCAGCCGCAAGCCGTCTAGTTATATTCGTCAACATAATATTCATTTTTTTCAGCACTAAATGAGCGGATGTAATTAGTATTAAAATATATTTTGTGAGTTTCCAAAAATTTATCAAAAATTTATATCAAAAAATATTTTAGATTAAACATACGAGTGACATTACCTAAAAATAATTACTGCAAATAACTAAATACGTCTGTAGCCAGTGCTGTATTTATTATTCGTAAGGCCCGAATAAAGATTCCATTAAAATATCAATTCATGTGTATTTCACAATATATTGATGACTAAAATTGACTAAAATTTACAGTTAACGAACAAAAGTGTTGCCAGAGGAAAAATTGTCAATAACTTTTATTCTGTCAATTATTGAAATCACAAGTTGGCCATTTTCTATTGTTTACATTTTGCTTTATGACAAAACCAAAAACTTGAAATTGAAATCACAAGTCGACCAATTTTCTACTATTTTACATTTTGTTTTAAGACAAAAACAATCACTTTTATTATGTAAATTATTTAAATCATAAGTCATAAATCATAACATTTTGCTTAATAACAAAAACAATAACTACAAAATTTTACTGTTTTTCAAACCCAAGTGCAAAAATAATATGGGGCACCACGCATTTTACGAGCCTATTCATAATTACACCTCTGCTTATACCGTTTAGCTACAAGCTAGTAATGATTTCCGTTCTGCTCGGACCATTTCCAACAGATTCTTCGATAACTAAAAGCTATATATACCTAAACTGAAATATGAAATGCAATTCAGAAAATAGAAGTCGAATCTGTCGTCATGTTAGTTTGCCGGATGAAATTCGTGTTGAGTGCAACGTGGCTGTGGCTGTGCCTGTCGACATATTGGATCTTGTTGGACTCAGTGCAAGGAGTGACTCCAACACTCTTCGTAAAACGGATTGGACCATGTGGACCTAACAACAACACAATCCACATCCCCGATCTGAGCATCACGCAACCAACTCGAGGACACTACGTCATTAACGGACCTGTTTATTTCCATGAAAACATAACCAAAGATTGGAAGGCTAAGGTAGATATCTACAGATGTCAAGACGCAGTAAACCACGATTCCTGTCATAAGTTTATCTCGAATTTAGATGAATTTGATTTGTGCACCATGTTATTGGATGATAATGCAATTTATTCAACTTTTACCACAGCTATTGTACCCCCCATGAAATGCCCTGTTATCGCGGGGGTATACCACGTGGTGAATTCCTCGGTGAGCAACGGACTCATCGAGTACATGCCGTCCATGGGGACTTCGTTTTGGGAAGTTATCTTTCGTTCTTTTATTAACGGAAGACAAAATTTATGTGTTAAGGTTAATTTTCATGTTTTACCTAAAAGAGGTAGGCATTAGATACATACTCTTATTAAGGGGGTACCACGTGGGGTATTTAAAAACCGGTCAATCTTATGCCGAATTTGATGATTTTTCTTAAATATTGATAATTTTACATATTAACGTCTTTACATGTTAAAAATTGACGCTCTATTCAAGTAATTAGTAAAAATTTGAATAAATAAAATTATATATGTACCTGTCTCGTTTGTTCTAATACTACGCAGACATAAGTGCATCTCGCTTACTCATTGACACAAAAATGATGAGCCATAATATTTCAATTATATGAAAAAATAGATTTTTTATCTCCATTGCTGCGCAATGTGAACTCTAAATTATTTCTTTTCAAAAGTAAGTGAGTAAGCGAGAATTCCTTCCTATTATAAATTCCTATTATAAGAACAACAGGTATATTATTTTAAGTTTTTTCATCTTTGTGAATTTCCTGATTAGCGCGTTACTTTTTAACTTATAAAGGTTCTAATAATTTAGGTTATCAATATTTAAAAACAAAACCATCGTATTCGGAATAAGATTGATCGATTCCCAATTAAAAGCCTCTGCCTTACTCCACTATACATTCTATAATATAACATTTAAAAAATGTTACGGATCTTATGTAAGTCTTATGTAAAACTCTTATGTAACTTTTCCGTCTTATTTATATACTGTTTTTAATAAAGCAAATTTTTAATTAAGTTACATTATTTTGCCGTAATATTGACTTCAATTTACGTTTTATGTTTGTTATTAAAATTTAATAAATAATAAATTGCTTTGTATTTCTTTATTCAAATTATCCATTAATACAATTAACTTTTAAAATTCTTTATAAAGTTGGTCTTTTGTTTATGTATACTTTTCATTCTCTAACATTTTAATGTTTAAAATACCACAAAAGAAAAACTATTACACTTAGCTTTAAAAGACAGATTACAACTGGAGCAACGATTACTCTGACATATAAGCATGGTCCATTTCAGATTTAATTAACACCTCAGGTTTCAGAAGTGAACAAATGTTACACCATTCATTATTCGTCTGCTAAGTTCTCTGAAAGCAGAAGGTTCATTAAATGGGAAGAAGCATTTATTGAACTGATTGTGGGTGAGATTAGTTGCATTCGTTAGAAAGGGTAGCCGTTGCCTGGAAATTTTAGTTATGATTACTAATTTTAAAGGTGCCATTAAAAATTTCGCAAAATGTGTATATTGTCTGTACAAGTTAACTGTATGCTATATTATAAATTATTACTTGAAAGTTAAATATGGTTTGAGTTTCCACTTATTTTGAGGCTCCATCTATTGAAGAAATGCTTCACTATATTAATCGCTCGGCCGTTTAATGTTTCATCCCAATGTATATGCAACAACAATAACAATTATCAATTCTAGTAACTACTAAAAAAAAAATTATCAATTCTTTATGAAAAATATTTATTTAAAATATATTGGTTTTGAAATACAATTGATTTTACAGAAGAAAATATCAAAATATCATTGAATAAAAATTAAACAGTGGTGGGAACTTAGCAAACTTTCAATCCTTTTTGTTTTATTGGTAAACATAGATTATTCTCATGCAAATAACATGTTCGTCATAAAACGTGGATTTGGGTAGATTTTTTAAAACATTTTCAGGTATATGAAACAATTACTGATTCACTTCAAGTCGTCCTTAAACATTTCACTTTCACACTTATGTATATAATGGTTTGAAGTTTTACTATAGCTGGAGCGCCATCTGCTATACTAACACTTCACTATACAGTTTCTGTCTATTAGTTCTTAGATGGCGCGTTTCATCTAATTTTACATTTGTTAATTGTACAAAATAAATTATTTTTTGTTGTTAATTGATAATAAAATAAAGTTTAGATCTGTATTCTAAAACAATTAAAAATGTAATAAGTTATTTACTACAGTTTTAAATATACATCTAACAAAATGTTGTGTACATACATGCAAGTCCCTAAACAATATAATAAACATATTTTTATACTTTTTTTAATTTGCTATCAATTAATAATTTATTTTAATCATTGCATGCAAACTACTTTAACCTTAAAGCAGAGTCGAATACCTGGAATGGACGATTGAGACAAGCGAGTTTTTGAAAAACTGAAAAATATTTGTTTTTAATCTAAATCATTTATTTGCAGTCTAATCTTTATTCCTACTCGTTATGATAAATCGCAATTTTTCTAAACAGTTGCCATTTCAAAGTCATTCATCTTAGTTGGGCTAACTAATTAATCCTGCTCTTACCTTTACCCAGAAAATGTAATATATATATTGGCCTGGGAACGAAACCCGGCGTCTATGTTAATTAGTTTTGACATGTTTACTTCTTTTTAATCTTATCTGCTGTAAATTGAAATAGAAAAATCCAATTCAATCCGAAATGGGATTAAACGTAAATTTTTTTAGGATAGAGTAAGTTTATTGTGGAAAATTTATCGTGACATAATAACACCTCATATTTTAATATTTCTGATAATTTTTTCCTTGTTGAATACATATATATTTCGTTCAGGAGTATTTGTGTGGATGTGTGTATGTGTCGCTGCGTATGTGACAGAGCTAGGCTGACATTTTGTATTCCATTTTTCTGACATCACCGTATATTCTGATCTTAACTATTACTTGGTCATACGATGTAACAGTTCACAGTCTAGACTACTAGTATTCAATATCGTCATATTCATTATCTCACGCCATACCGCGTATACGGCTACATGTGTTTTGTAGTATTTCATATTGAATATTCATTTATGTTTCATTATAAATTTGTAAGATCCAAAACCGGAAATGAACACGAAATTATTTTTTTAAAGAATTTAACATTTCGTTTCTTTACAATTTTAAATAAATTAAATCTTATTTTGGCTTTTTTATTTCATTTTATTTTGAATTATTTTTTTTAACGTTTTCATATTTCTTACTAAAGTAATGATTTTTATTTACAATGCTAAACATGTATGTAGTTTGGGGAAAACCAAATGTCATTGATTTATTTATTATAGCGTTTGTAAATTTGTCATAAATTCCATTAGGCCACTATGCAAAACCGAGTCGAGCCTGCGTGCATATTGTACATCTCACAAGGTCATCCGAATACTGTGCCCCTTTTTTAGAAAATAAATTAATTAAACTCGTGATTCCTGTTGTCCTATCTATTCACCCTGTCATGAAATTTTAAGTATACTTTTACAAAATCACATTTTCAAAAGAAACCGAGACGGTCACAGTGGGTAATAGCATTAATGCTTGACCACGGACTACTTTGTCTTCAGATTCGATCCCAAGACCGGTGCTATATGTGCTAACATAATCATAAATTTATTAGGCAGCGGATTAGTAAGAGGTCGTTAGAGATAGGACTTAGTATCGCCGAAATAGGCCGACGTTAAATAAATTGAAAGAGAATAATTTAAAAATAATTGTTTCAAGAAAATTTTCTAGCCACGGCGTGGTCCAACTCTCTAAGAGTTGTGTATTTTCTCAGAAATCACAAATAAAGAATGTGTTTAGTATTGCTTAGGTCTCGAAGCCAACATGTGTGACGCATTTTTATATAGTTTTAAATGTAGTTATTATATTCTGCATTGCTTAGGTCCAAGCTAACATGTGTTACGCGTTTTTATATACTTTTAAATTTAAATATTTTTCTCTTTAAACTAACTAACACTGTTATGAGTGTTTTAAATAGTTTTTAGTTTTGTCATTTAAAGTACTGAATTTCCTGGAATGTGTTATAACCGATGCCCTTGTTTTTGTTTATATAATATTTGGGGTAGTGTTATATTGAACCTACGCTGCCTGAGAGCATTATATTTAATGGATACATATTTAATGTACGAGCAAGAGACATTTGAAAGATGACGTAGCAACAAGTCGTTTATTTCATGCAAGTCATGCTTATACTACGAAACTGGCCAGACAGTGGTCCGGATAAATAGCTTTCGCGAGGGAGCGATGCCCCTACAAGAGCGAGTCCCCGGGCGGCTGCCCTACTTGCCACCCATTACGTCGGTGAAGTTCGCAGCGCCGTCTAGCAGCGCGATGGAAACTAGTGGTGTTAATAACATAGCTGTCTACAGTCTCATAGAGAATATTCGAAATTGCTATTATACAGTTCAAATGCAAACTTAACCGTCATTATTGTTACTATTGACATAAATACAAAATGTAATAATAGAAAATAAACATTTGCAATCATATATTAGCACTAAGGAATAATAAACGTCTATACAAAAATAGAATTATTTTAACGAATATGCAAACATTAGAATAAGTAACTTCTCATCTTTATTTTTATAAAATACTTAAAACGTTAAGAGTGTTTACATTAAATAACTATATTTTAAATTCAAAACAATATAATAAATTCGGAATCACAGGTATTTGAATAGTGTTGTATTTCATACACTCAGGTAAATATGCTGATATAAAAACTGAAAAAAAAGGAATTATACATCTTTATTTTTTAATAAAATTAAACGTGTGTATAGTATACACTATACATAACAATAATTTAAATTCAAAACAGAAGAAAATATCAAAATATCATTGAATAAAAATTAAACAGTGGTGGGAACTTAGCAAACTTTCAATCCTTTTTGTTTTATTGGTAAACATAGATTATTCTCATGCAAATAACATGTTCGTCATAAAACGTGGATTTGGGTAGATTTTTTAAAACATTTTCAGGTATATGAAACAATTACTGATTCACTTCAAGTCGTCCTTAAACATTTCACTTTCACACTTATGTATATAATGGTTTGAAGTTTTACTATAGCTGGAGCGCCATCTGCTATACTAACACTTCACTATACAGTTTCTGTCTATTAGTTCTTAGATGGCGCGTTTCATCTAATTTTACATTTGTTAATTGTACAAAATAAATTATTTTTTGTTGTTAATTGATAATAAAATAAAGTTTAGATCTGTATTCTAAAACAATTAAAAATGTAATAAGTTATTTACTACAGTTTTAAATATACATCTAACAAAATGTTGTGTACATACATGCAAGTCCCTAAACAATATAATAAACATATTTTTATACTTTTTTTACTTTGCTATCAATTAATAATTTATTTTAATCATTGCATGCAAACTACTTTAACCTTAAAGCAGAGTCGAATACCTGGAATGGACGATTGAGACAAGCGAGTTTTTGAAAAACTGAAAAATATTTGTTTTTAATCTAAATCATTTATTTGCAGTCTAATCTTTATTCCTACTCGTTATGATAAATCGCAATTTTTCTAAACAGTTGCCTTTTCAAAGTCATTCATCTTAGTTGGGCTAACTAATTAATCCTGCTCTTACCTTTACCCAGAAAATGTAATATATATATTGGCCTGGGAACGAAACCCGGCGTCTATGTTAATTAGTTTTGACATGTTTACTTCTTTTTAATCTTATCTGCTGTAAATTGAAATAGAAAAATCCAATTCAATCCGAAATGGGATTAAACGTAAATTTTTTTAGGATAGAGTAAGTTTATTGTGGAAAATTTATCGTGACATAATAACACCTCATATTTTAATATTTCTGATAATTTTTTCCTTGTTGAATACATATATATTTCGTTCAGGAGTATTTGTGTGGATGTGTGTATGTGTCGCTGCGTATGTGACAGAGCTAGGCTGACATTTTGTATTCCATTTTTCTGACATCACCGTATATTCTGATCTTAACTATTACTTGGTCATACGATGTAACAGTTCACAGTCTAGACTACTAGTATTCAATATCGTCATATTCATTATCTCACGCCATACCGCGTATATGGCTACATGTGTTTTGTAGTATTTCATATTGAATATTCATTTATGTTTCATTATAAATTTGTAAGATCCAAAACCGGAAATGAACACGAAATTATTTTTTTAAAGAATTTAACATTTCGTTTCTTTACAATTTTAAATAAATTAAATCTTATTTTGGCTTTTTTATTTCATTTTATTTTGAATTATTTCCTTTAACGTTTTCATATTTCTTACTAAAGTAATGATTTTATAAAGACACGTTAGCAGTTCGCAACAGACTATATTTGACATAAGAAAAAGTTTTTACACAACAGATTACAGATGGCGTTACTAGTTACAAAGTAGTGATATTTTGATACCTATTACAATACCCCCACTTATCAGAATAATCTAAGTACACATGATTACACAGAAACAATGCCAAGTAAATTCATAAACTTATAATGTTTCAGATGACAAAGACCTTTTGTTAAAATATCTGCAGGCATTTCTTCAGTAGGAATGTACTTAACTTTTACAAAGTTGTTCTTTACAACATCTCTAATAAAATGACAACGCACATCTATATGCTTGGATCTATTATGACTCTGACTACTCGAAGCTAACTTCAATGCACTTTGGTTATCACAATACAAATCAATTACATTAAATACATCAGTAATTTCATGCATTAAATTTCTTAGATAAATAGCTTCTCTTGAAGCTTCAGAAAGAGCAGTGTATTCCGCCTCAGTACTGGATAATGAAACCGTTTTCTGCTTCCTACTTTGCCAGGAAATGGCAGACCCTGACAACATAAAGCAAAATCCAGTATAGGATTTTCTATCTAGAGCATCACTTGCCCAATCACTGTCTACAAAACCTTGTAAATTACTATTGTTATTATTGGTATATTTTAAACAATAACTTTTAGTATGCAGTAAATATCTTAATACACGTTTACAATAATTCCAATGTATGTGACTATAACAACTATTAAATTGACTGAGATAGCTAACACAGTAAGCAATATCTGGTCTTGTTAATACTGCCAGATACATCAGACTTCCAATAAGTTTTTGATAAGGAACATCAGGTAAACATTTATCAGATGACTTATCTAAATTCAATTTAGGCTCAATCGGAGTACTTTGTGTCTTACAATCAGACATTTGAAATTTAGAAACTAACTGTTCAATATATTGTTGTTGATCTACAGTAATAACATTTTTATTTTTATCTAAATTTATTCTCATGCCTAAATATTGTCTTACAGGTCCCAAGTCTTTTAACTTAAATTCTGAACCTAATACACTTTTTAATTTATTTGTTTCAAAATCATTGTTTGAAAAAATCAAAAAATCATCCACATACAGGGCCACTATCACTTTAATTTTACCAGTTATTTTTGTAAACAAACATGGTTCATATTGACTATTTTTGAAATCTAATCTACTCAAAACTTCTTTAACTCTTTCATACCATGCCAGGGAAGACTGTTTTAGCCCATAAATGGCTTTATTTAATTTTAAGACCTTTCCCCCACTTTTGTTTACAAAACCTTCAGGTAATGACATATAAATATTTTCTTTCAAAAAACCATTAAGGAAAGCAGTGGTTACATCTAGATGTGTTATACTCATTTTCATTTGAACACTAAGTGCAAACAACAATCTTAGAGTAGAATGCCGCACTACCGGTGAAAAAGTATCTGTATAATCAACACCTGGTTTCTGCGAGAAACCTTTTGCCACTAATCGAGCCCTATACCTTACATTGTTTTCAAAATCATACTTTTTATTTAGCACCCACCTACACTTCACTATTGTCACATCACCTGGATGGTCCACAAGCTGCCACGCATCACTGTCCTCAAATGACTGTAATTCATCAGCCATTGCCTGCTTCCACTGCTCCCGGTCAGGCCCTTCAAGAGCCTCTGAGAATACAATCTCCTCCGATGCTGGAACAGTACTGGAAACACATATGTTGCTAATACCATAGCGCTCAGGCTTCTTTCTCTGACGCTTACTTGGCACATCTGGCACTTGCTCAGGTATTGATACTGCTTGTTCTGGAACATCTTCAGTGTTTATTTCAGTCAGTGTTTCATTGTCATCAGTATGTAATGAGGAACCTGAAGAGCAATCTAAAAAATCTGTTTCTGAAACATTATTAGACAGATCCCCCACTGAATCTCTGCTCTCCCCCACTTTATCTTTACTTTCCTCCACTAAATTGTCGGTAGGATTTTCTTCATTGGATATCCAAATAGCTGACTCTTCACTGACTTCCTTGATAGGTGTTACATCTTCCATCACTATTATATCTCTACTGATCATTACAGTGTTCTTAGAAGGATTGTACACACGATAACCTTTAACACCATCACCATATCCAACTAGAATATGTTGTGTAGCTTTCTTGTCCCATTTCAAACGTTTCTGTTTGGGTACATGCACCATAATTTTGCTTCCAAACAAACGTAGGTGACTTAAGTCTGGTTTTGATCCATACCATAACTCATAAGGTGTTTTATCCAATCCTGATGCAATCGATCTATTTTTCAAGTACACAGCAGTATTGGCTGCTTCCGCCCAAAATTTCTTATCTAAATTTGCATCATATAGTAAACATTTGGCTTTCTCAACAACTGTACGATTACTCCTTTCACAAAGTCCATTTTGCTCAGGTGTATAACAATTTGTTTTCTGGTGTATAATTCCAGCTTGCTTCAAATAGCCTTCAAATTCCTTGTTACAAAATTCTAGTCCATTGTCTGACCTGATCACCTTTATTTTCTTACTCTGTTGATTCTCAACCAATGATTTGAACTCTTTAAATCTGTTCAAAGCTTCATTCTTTTGCTTCAGAAAATAAATAAAAGTCATGCGACTATAATCATCAACAAATAACAGGAAATAGCGAGCACCACTCAAAGAACTTGTTTCCATTGGGCCGCAAATATCTGTGTGGATTCTGTGTAAAGTTTCTGTACTCCGCTCACCCACATGAGAAAATGGTAATCTCATTTGTTTTCCCTCACAACAAGTAGTACATTGTGATTTGGTTATGTCAAGTGAGTTATCATAAGACAAACCATCAACAATACCATTTCTCATTCTGTGCATGTCTTGGCTGTTTATATGTGCCAGTCTTCTGTGCCATAACTTTGCACTAGCTGTAGTAGCCAACATACAACTTTGTGATTGTAATCTCAACTTATAAATACCATCAGATAAATCAGCTGTCGCCACCAAAACATTGTTCTTGTCTCTAATATAACAGTTTTTCTTTGTAAATATCACATGATTGCCATTCTGAATGAGCTCACTAACCGACAATAGGTTGGTTGTCAGGCTAGGCACACACAACACATCTTTCACTGTTATATTGCATCCAAGTTCAGAAATAATGTCAACTTCTCCGGAACAAACAACTGGCACTTTTGATTCATTTGCTACAACAATTTCTGGTATACATGGGGTTGTGTTCATGTTCTTTACCCAATCTTTATTTGCTGTTATGTGTGCACTTGCGCCGGAGTCAACGTACCATTCGTTTTTGTTATACTTTCCGTTTAGGAAAACAACGTTAAACACGCATTTATTTGTGTTTTTCTTCAACATTGGGCACTGATTTCGATAATGTCCATCCTCTTTACATTTGAAACAAGTGATTGTTTTTGCTGATGTATCTGCCGCGGTCTTTTTGTTCGACATTGGGTTGCCGCCATATTTCTTTGGTTTACCGCTGCTGCCAGAATTATATTTATTTCTCGCTGCAAATGCCGCCGTACCGCCAGCTGCACCTTCAAAATCACTGGTTACTTCCATGTCGAGTAACTTCGACTTTATAGTATCCGCACTTATCGAAATGCCAGAATGTTCTATTGCCATTATCATTGGAGAATAGCGATCAGTCAAACCTGCTAATAATAATGATCCGACCCATTCATCTGTTATTGTAAATCCAGTGCCATTTAACTTTTGAGCCGTTTCGATCATTTGTGTGACATAGGTAGTCATCGAATCACAGTTTTCAAGTCTTATCGAAATCAAATGTCGAAGTAAGGTTATTTTTCTTGAGAAACCGGAGTCATCGAACATGGCTTTCAATTTTGTCCATAATTCTGCCGAGCTCCTGGTATTCCTTATATGCACGTACAATGCTGGATCGATGGTCAAAATTAGCTTTGCCTTCGTTTTGGAGTCGTCCACTGGCTTAACTTCGAAGTCTGCACTAGGTTTGATGTACTTTTCCATCCCTTCTAGTACCAACAAGTTTTCGGCCGCGAAACACCACTCATCGTAATTCTCTCTGCCTTTTAGCTTTGGCACACTCGCAATATAGTTCGTAGTCATGTTTCCGCGAAAAAAAAAAACGTAACAATTTATCTATTTTATACTATAAAAAAACTGATAAACCGGTAAATTTGCCCATAACCTATAAAGACACGTTAGCAGTTCGCAACAGACTATATTTGACATAAGAAAAAGTTTTTACACAACAGATTACAGATGGCGTTACTAGTTACAAAGTAGTGATATTTTGATACCTATTACAATAGATTTTTATTTACAATGCTAAACATGTATGTAGTTTGGGGAAAACCAAATGTCATTGATTTATTTATTATAGCGTTTGTAAATTTGTCATAGATTCCATTAGGCCACTATGCAAAACCGAGTCGAGCCTGCGTGCATATTGTACATCTCACAAGGTCATCCGAATACTGTGCCCCTTTTTTAGAAAAGAAATTAATTAAACTCGTGATTCCTGTTGTCCTATCTATTCACCCTGTCATGAAATTTTAAGTATACTTTTACAAAATCACATTTTCAAAAGAAACCGAGACGGTCACAGTGGGTAATAGCATTAATGCTTGACCACGGACTACTTTGTCTTCAGATTCGATCCCAAGACCGGTGCTATATGTGCTAACATAATCATAAATTTATTAGGCAGCGGATTAGTAAGAGGTCGTTAGAGATAGGACTTAGTATCGCCGAAATAGGCCGACGTTAAATAAATTGAAAGAGAATAATTTAAAAATAATTGTTTCAAGAAAATTTTCTAGCCACGGCGTGGTCCAACTCTCTAAGGTCTGTCTCAGTATGGGACCGTATTTAAGCGTCGGCGTATTCGGACGTAAATCTGCGGATTGGAGTAGCTACAAAGGAAACCGCCTATGTGTGGTCACAATACATGTTTATACTAATTTATTTATCTATACTTTTGATGCAACATTCAGTTGTTGTTTACGTCTTAAATCTAGTGTGCCTGGATGTTATCTTATTATGTTATTGGATACCGAGCAGATAACATAATCAAACGCATATGCTTACTGCATAATATACATACTCATAACATATACTCGTACTCATACTCATACTCGTCATACTTGATGTCGCGATAGACGCGAAAAGACCCGTATGGCAGCGAAAGAAGTAGCAATCCCCTCCAGTCTAGGCGGCTGTTTGTATTTACAAAGGTTTGTAGTAGTAGTAGTAACGCTTGGATAAAATTCTCCTTTATACGCTTCTACTGTGCGAGGTCGTGCCTCCCGTATTCGGACGGCTTTGTAGCGTGCAGTCTGAGAGCTCCAGAGCGATCTCATTACATTTACATGGTTCGGATAGGTAAAGCGTAGTAGCCCGTATACGTCCGGCAGAAATTCGCTTAAATACGGTCCCATACTGAGACAGGCCTAAGAGTTGTGTATTTTCTCAGAAATCACAAATAAAGAATGTGTTTAGTATTGCTTAGGTCTCGAAGCCAACATGTGTGACGCATTTTTATATAGTTTTAAATGTAGTTATTATATTCTGCATTGCTTAGGTCCAAGCTAACATGTGTTACGCGTTTTTATATACTTTTAAATTTAAATATTTTTCTCTTTAAACTAACTAACACTGTTATGAGTGTTTTAAATAGTTTTTAGTTTTGTCATTTAAAGTACTGAATTTCCTGGAATGTGTTATAACCGATGCCCTTGTTTTTGTTTATATAATATTTGGGGTAGTGTTATATTGAACCTACGCTGCCTGAGAGCATTATATTTAATGGATACATATTTAATGTACGAGCAAGAGACATTTGAAAGATGACGTAGCAACAAGTCGTTTATTTCATGCAAGTCATGCTTATACTACGAAACTGGCCAGACAGTGGTCCGGATAAATAGCTTTCGCGAGGGAGCGATGCCCCTACAAGAGCGAGTCCCCGGGCGGCTGCCCTACTTGCCACCCCCTAAGACCGCCTCTGCCATTAGGCGACTATTCAGATTGCAATATTCGGTATTGCAAAAAATATTTACAAAATTGTAAGAGCATGCACTCTCTGTTGAATGTTATTCGTTGATTTCAATCATCACTAATTTTCGGTGAAGTACTCTACTTTACAGCGGTGCAGCTTAATATACAAAAGAATCTTTAGTGATGGAAATTTGACCGAAAAAGGAGAATTATTGAGAAACTGTTCAATTCGATTTGGATGATTTTTTCTATATAATTTGTAATAGTAAAAGTTTTCAAGCCAAAAATTTACACTTTTAATAAGGAAATTAGTGAAAACTCGAAAAATTAAAATTATATTCCTGTCTCGTTTGTTCTCGCACTGCGCAGTGCTTCTCCCTTACTCATTCATACATATTAAATTTAACATTAAAATTATATGAAGAAAAGGTTAAAGGATTATTTTAATGAATCAAATTGACTCCTCTATAGTGTGTTTTTATCTTAGGACCAACTGGTGAGGAGATATTGCAAAGAAACTGTTTGAAATCCTTATCTTTTCTAAATTGAGGTCTAAATCATCAACATTCATGCTGATAAACCAAATATACGAAATCAGCATACTCAAAATTGTCAGACAAGTTTATTTAATTGATTTTACGCTAATTTGTCGCATTAAGTTATTCAGAGATACATTTCAGAATAGTTGTTTCTAGAATATAATAAAACCACAAAGTCTTGAGATTTTTGTCTAACCTGTTTAAATTTCTAGAACAGCATAAAAGTAAATAAAAATATTTTGACTCATTTGCGTTGTAAACAAATACATTTTTAAGGTGTTACCCTAACCATTGCTCTAGACATTTGGGATCAAGACATTTCATATATCCGATCTATCAAGTGATATTTTTAACATATCATTGCATCAATGGGCGTAACATTCTTGTTATATTAAATAATCTTGCTCTACTAAGATCATCATTTAGAGCGCATAAGATCAAGGGGACTTTTTGCGAATCTATTTATCATCTAATATTTATAAATTAGTATTATGAAATATTTCATTTTAGCATTTCAAAATAATGTTTTTAAAATATTGTCTATGCGTCATTGAGTAGAACTTATATGCAAGGTATGCCGTTGCATAGAATCTCGGAAGTTTAGACGTACTGCTGAATTAGATATAAGCATTTTGAAGATCATGTACTCAGCATCGGAAGCCAATATGGAGCAATAATAAATATATAAATGAAATTAGAATGATTTGCCAAAATGAAATAACAACTTTTAATATTTTTGTCTGTCTTTCTAAGCATACTACTGGTTCAATCTAGTATAGTTTTTACTACTACAGTCAAAAATTCCTCTAATCGTACATTGTACTCGTATGAATTAGTCATTTTATAAAAATATCAACTCTGCTAACTGCTATTATGTATGCATAGGTCCACCAGCAGTACACATACAACGTCGGTGTAGTTCGCAGCGCTGTCTAGCAGCGCATTGGAAACTAGTGGTGTTCATAACATAGCTGTCTACAGTCTCATAGAGAATATTCGAAATTGCTATTATACAGTTCAAATGCAAACTTAACCGTCATTATTGTTACTATTGACATAAATACAAAATGTAATAATAGAAAATAAACATTTGCAATCATATATTAGCACTAAGGAATAATAAACGTCTATACAAAAATAGAATTATTTTAACGAATATGCAAACATTAGAATAAGTAACTTCTCATCTTTATTTTTATAAAATACTTAAAACGTTAAGAGTGTTTACATTAAATAACTATATTTTAAATTCAAAACAATATAATAAATTCGGAATTACAGGTATTTGAATAGTGTTGTATTTCATACACTCAGGTAAATATGCTGATATAAAAACTGAAAAAAAAGGAATTATACATCTTTATTTTTTAATAAAATTAAACGTGTGTATAGTATACACTATACATAACAATAATTTAAATTCAAAACCAGGAGAAAATAAATTATATTCGGAGGTACAGGTCTTTGAAAAGTGTTATATTTCATACGCACAGATATACATGGTGATATAAAAACTCAAAAAAAAAGGAATTATAAATATTTATTTTTTAATAATATTTAACATGTGTATTATACATTACTATATTTTAAATTCAAAACAATTTAAAAATATTATAGATTCGGTAGTACAGGTTAATGTAAAAAGAAATAGTTTATTTTATTGTGAATAATTTTTAATATGCTGGTAACATCTAGTATTTTAAATTATGTCACAATAATGCTCACAGATGACACTGTTAGAGAAGATATTTTTCTGTATAATAAGCGAAATACGTTCATGAATTTGGGGATTCCCTGTTCATATTGCCGCCAAGCTGTCTGTCATAATTTGTCATTAACGCTTAATATTACTGTGTAAATTAAATTATTGGGTGATTTGTGCTGAAACACTTTGAAACTGTAAGTACCTTTATTTTGTTACACTAACTGTTGTTATATGTATACATATATGTATATATAGTATTTTATTTTTAAAACATCATATCGAAATAATCTTTTTTTTTAATTACTTCTAATAATATTATATTCTATAACAGTAAAATTCTATTATTACATCTATTTATTAAAGAACAATGATTAATCAACAACATAATGGATCAAGAAATTACTAACATCAATCCATTAACTATTGCCAATTTTTGGGCTGCGCTGATTATTACTATAGAAATTATAAAAATTTTAGAAATGTTATTTATGTTTGATGAAATATTGTTTATTATTACTTATTACTATGTTTATTATTACACTACTGTTATAATATAATACATACATTTCTTGAGAAGACGTTTACAAATAGATTAACTAACGAGTAAATTACTACTATGATACTATTTATTTCAGTCACTTCAATTAGATCAACAATAACTGATATTGTTCAAAAGAGTAGCAGAACACATTAAAGAATTGTAAAACTTTACTGCTTAGTAATATAAATTTAATATATGCTGCTATTGCAAAAAGGTGCAATAAAAGGAAACACTTATGTTCCAAGCAGAAGTGTAGTATTAGTTGGATCTGTTGGATATATACAACAACCATATTGTTAAATTAGAAAAACGTAATACAACTTACAATACAAGTAAATCAAATAAACAATGCATAGTATTGAAAATAATTTTATTTAATTATAGAAGACCATATAACAGTATTAGACATACGTAACGAATTTAAAGAAAACAGTGGAGAAGTAAAGGAAACATTCTCTGAAAGGTAAATATTATAAAGTTATGTCTTACTGAAACCTAACTGAAATTTTAATAATATTTTTATTCTAAATTGAAGGTATTACCATGATGGCAGGACGGATCGGCTACATTGGAACTTAAGAGGGATTAATGCAGTAGAAGCATTAGTTAAAAAATATCTATAATCATCTTTTCTTACTTCAATTTGTATAAAACGTATAATAATCCTTTCCTTTTGGCTGACTTTTGTTAATGAAATCTTTGTTTATCATATTAAAGTTTAGTTTTTTCTTCATACTAAAAATTTCATATGTAAGTAATTTCACTTTCATTTAAATTTCCAAATTTATAAATTTATAAATCCCAGTTGCCTTTTCAAAGTCATTCATCTTAGTTGGGCTAACTAATTAATCCTGCTCTTACCTTTACCCAGAAAATGTAATATATATATTGGCCTGGGAACGAAACCCGGCGTCTATGTTAATTAGTTTTGACATGTTTACTTCTTTTTAATCTTATCTGCTGTAAATTGAAATAGAAAAATTCAATTCAATCCGAAATGGGATTAAACGTAAATTTTTTTAGGATAGAGTAAGTTTTGTTAGAAACAATACGGTGTACTAATTAATAATTATAAGTCGAACTTAAGGTTTGATACAAATATCTTTATTCATAAATATTAGGACCGTTACACAAATATGTTAATCTACTGCTCTGTTCTAATTCATAATGCGACGTGCCCAGGGCCACGTCATGCTCAACGGGTTGAGATGGGGGTGAACCATACAGCCCCACTTAAGATTGTTAGCTTATCTTAGTTCTCGGTAATGCAGTGCAGTGGTGTAGTGTATAAGGGTTCTAACATTCGGCCATACTGACATAGATTAGTCCTCTAATCTACGGCTGTTCTGAAATATATTCAAATTGATTAGTCTGATGTTTTTCTGAAAAAAAATGCATCATGTTAATTCCTATCAGTTGATGATATGTTGAATCGGCCCATGTTTGTTAGATGACTGCAATCCAAGGTTTCATTTTGTTGGCCGGTACTGTGGCTGTGTTTCTGCGTGACCCTTCTCGCAGATCTTGCAATTCGTATCTGTCGTTCGGCTAAGTCCTGACCACAAGATAAGGTCCTTTGAGCTTATGATGTAGCTTACGACTCTAGCATGCGGCTGTATCTCCTGTGACTTGTATTGTTACTAATTGTTATATTTATAGCGCCGTTTACTGTTTAGCGTACAAATCATAACAATATGCATTGTCGTTGTATCGAGAGAACGTTTGGGTCGCAAACGCACTTCGAAACCAACGTGGCAACATTTACAGCTTTGAGATGTAACAGAATCTGATACAGCTCAGTATTTGTTACCCTTTCTCAATTAACGATGTAGTCTGACTATTACAACTGTACTGTCATTGTACAAAGTACTGTTTGATTTCGTTCTTTTACAGTTTACAGGGTTGAAACGTAGTATAGCGCCGTACGGCTCAGCGCTTACCACCATTCGCAACTTTACGTTTGTACACTCGGTTACAAACCGACTCACATGCGAGCTAAGCAAAAGTTTGTGCACATCTGTATGAGTGGTTGCCAACCTGTGTTACTTTGTGACCAGAGTCCTCGTCAAATTTAAAACGCAGAACGCGCTACATTTGCTTTATAATTTTGATTACAAGCCGACTCATAATCTGTACGAGTGCTGTCAATCACCGAATTTACCAGTGCCGAAACAGATGTACAAGGTTTAACAATGCCTTTACAACGTGTATTAGTAAAAGCTTCCAAAGTACAAACAGGTATTTGGTCCGCCTTTTACTAGTCTCAAAAGGTCCTACGTGGTCGATGTGTATAGTATGGAAAGGTACAGTTACTTTCTCTATACTATGCAATCTTCCCTCACGTTTACCTGATTTACTCTTGTAATAGTTGCAACTCAAACATGCAGCTATGTATTTTATCACAAAACGCCTCATTCCAGCAAACCAATAGTTTGAGCGAATCTTAGCGAGTGTTTTGTCGATACCAAAATGACCAGTGTCATCATAACATAACTTACAAATCTGGAACGCAGCTGAGCGTGGTACAACCCAACGTTTGCTGCCGTTATCCAATTTGCGATACAATCTGCCTTTGACAATCGTATATTGTGCAAAGTATTGTTTAGTCTCATTATTAACTTCTTTAGCCAGAAGGATTTGCCTGATCCTCGCTAATTGTTCACCTTGCAACTAGGCTGATACCACCCAGTCGCTTTCAGTCAGATTAAAGTGAAGCGTTTCCACCGAAAAGACAGCATTTCGGCTCAACGCGTCCACATGCAACATTTTAGGCCCTGGCCTATACTCAATATCAAAAGAGAATTCCTGTATGTCAAGCCACCAGCGGCCAATACGAGGAATGAGATCTTTTTTTGTCAATGTTGTCCTGAAAGCATTACAGTCAGTGACAACTTTAAATTCTAACCCAATTAGATAGACCCGAAAGTGTTTCAACGCTAACACAACGGCCATCGTTTCTAACTCGTATGAATGATACTGTCTCTGATCAACAGTTGTTTGTTTGCTAAAGTATGAGACCACTCGAAGGTCTTTACCATGCTTCTGAAACAGAATTGCACCCACACCTAAACAGCTGGCGTCTGTGTGCAATTGGGTTTCTAAAGATGGGTCAAATACAGCAAGTACGGGGTTTTCACTCAGCAGTTTCTTAACTGACGTGAATGCCGCCTCTTGACTCATTGACCATTCCCATTTATTATTATTTTTAGTCAACTTTGTCAAAGGTTCAACTAAACCGGCGAAGTTGCGTATGAACTTCCGAAAATAACTAGCCAACCCAATAAATTGACGTATCTGCTTATTGCTAACAGTAGCTGTGACCGACATTATTTGGGGTACCCTTAAAGTAGGTAGCCGCCGTATTGTCACGGTATTAGATAATTTTATTAACATCACTTCCGGCTGATCTATGAAATCACGACCGACTAGCAATGCTTGTGTTAACTGATCGTCTTGAATTACGATTATTTTTAGGGCAATAGAAAATAAATTATCTCAATTTCATTGGTATTTCCGGTTTTTAATGGAACAGTTAAACTCAATATCATGTTTCAAAAATATTTATTTTCACACAAATAATTCCAATGTATATAAATGTAAAAAAATTACGTAACGTGACAATTTTAAAGAATATATTTTTTAACGACAAAACAATTATTTTTAACTACATTAATATTTTATGGTATTTTGAAATCTTTATTAAATGTAAATGCTTGTATAGCACATCAAATATCATATGAACTTCTGACTTAATGAATTAACAATAATTATAGTATTAATATACAAAATAGGAATTTACAAAGTCATAATTCACGAAGTATTGGGTGTGCTAATAAATTAATTTAGTAATAAATAGAGCTAATAAATAACATTAAAACTATATTAAATTTATCTCACTGTATTGGAAATTCTTTCAATTAAAACTTAATAAGAAACATACACTTAAATTTTGAAATTTTCTTAATTGTAATATTTTAGTTTCTTTCCTCTTATATGTAATTAAATTTTATCCAATGGCTGTACAAGTTGGATTTTGCAGCAATGGCGCTGAGCCGTGATCAAACAAGAGCTATAAAATAAATCCACAATTTAAAATTGACTTATTGTCCTGAATTTCGACGTCTTTAGTTGGTGCAGTACTGGGTAGAACGTCCTCCTCACTTTCCTCAGGAAGTGGATGATAAATGCATCCACAGCATAGATTTCTAAATTTCCTTTTAGTTGATTTAAAAAAGTCTGTCTCTTTCACTGCATCCATAATGCAACCTAAAACAATAAATAAATAAATATTATGGGGTATTATATAAGATAATTAATATTGTTATTTACTACAGGAATAATATATAATAGACGTGCAATATAGTAATACGGATTCTACGTTCGGTACATAAACTGTGTTTTATTCAAAATACGCCAAGCCCCTATACAAGTTTTACAAGTTTGTATTCTAAATGCACCAACGGTGTGTACTTTACTCCATCATTTTTAATCAGAATGATTTTAAATTAACTTGGAAAGAAATGAAAAAGAGAAGAGCGGCATAAATAAAAGTAATAATAACAATTAACGGTGTTATAATATTGCTACAGAATTTTAAAAAAATTTAATCTCTTCATTTTTAGTACACATACTCAATTATTATTATTATTTACATTTAGTACCCATATGTTTTGTAAATGTTTATAAATGTATATATATTCTATAAAGTGCTAATAACTTTTGAAAGTAGATACACTCAAGTAAAGATTAAAAAAAAAGTTTAAAATATTCTTCCAGGATTAGATTATAAAAATATTATTATTATAAATTTTCGTGTGATGCAATTAATATACAGAGTGAGATTAGCGCCTTGTATTACTACAACATCTTTCTCTTTCACACTTCATGATAGAAGAACATGCTTTTAAGTAGTAAGACTATTGCAGAAGTACGTATAATATTAATGCCATGCAATTTATAAGATGACTGTTGTATGACTGAATAAGATAACGAACATACTGTGTTTCAAAATAAGCAGTTGTGTTTAGATGCAAGACAGTATATTATTTTAAAACGCTTACGGGTTAAACGTAACTGCTTTTTTGTAACACCCTATACTATTTATGAAAGAGCTATTTTAGGATTAACATTTATATTACATGCTACATATTTAGTTTACCTGTTTTTGGTGTACAGACGCTCACATGGTAATGTTAGTAATTAAATGCAAAACTATTTAATAGTTAATTAGCTGAAGAATCTTTTTAGTATATTTCCAGTAATTCTATGAACACCGAATGATAAAGATGTTTCACTAACATTATACAATTGAAGATTTGCGTTAGTGTAAAGCTAAAATTATTAGTAAAGTTAATAGGACAATTAAGTACAAAAGACACACATTACATATTATTTCACATAAAGAAAACTTTGCTAATTTTGTAATAATTGAAAACATTAAGATCATTATCTACGCAAAACTGTTGCTCAATATTTGTAACACTGATTTCGAGGTTATGCCATTAACAATAAAATAAAACAAAAAACGTTCTTTGTTGTATAGGGATGGGACCCGCAGAAAGTTTAACAGGTTCGTTCATTATTAAATTTGTCACAGAGACCGATCTATCTAGTGACTTAAACTGTATAAACCTGGGGACAAATATATCTCGTTTGTCTCTACTTGCGGATGCCTTCATTTGCAGGTATAGTAACTTTCTTTAAACCGGCACGTTCGGGATCACAACAATAACGGGGTTAACATTTTTATCAAGTTTTGACGGAAATACTATAAGATAAAACCACTCTAGATAAAAATGCAAATGATTAAACATATATGTTATGTCATGTGTTTGCGCATATTATGAATTTGTGCAGTCGATATAAGTATCTTAAAAAGTATTTCGTCAACATTTGCCTAAACTGTTAATGCGGAACTAGTTGTTAACTCTGCGTGTGTACACTGGGTCTTTTAAGGAACAGTTGAAATTTCAACCTCTTATTTCTCTCTCATGAGTACAGAGCGCTCTTCACCTATGCCCCTAAAAAATCTAGGTAGTGGTAGAGACTTAAGATTTCAGCAGCATTCGGATCTAGCAGGTTACTTGCAAAGCGAGCCAGTTAAACTAAAAGGGTCAGTGTACAAACGACGTTAGTATTTTCCAATGTTAGTAAATGCATATTTTTTTGCTTTTCTCCTTGTTTTACAGTTTTTTCATGGTTAAAATAAATGTTTTATGTAATATAATATATTATTTCTTAGATTATATATATAGATTTTTTTTTTATTAGTTCATCCTTTTACTACAATAAGTTTTTGAAGATGGGTGACAATTCAACGGTTGCGCACCGTAAATTCTTTTTTTGACACTAATTATTATTAACTAATATTAATTTTTATTTCATAACTTTTGTATTTTCATTGATAAAAATTTATTTTGTGTCGAATAATCACCCTTCCATTTATTATGACATGCCTGAATTTATTCCCCACTTTCAGATGCACAAATAATTCAACTTTTTGTAGCTCACGCCAAAGACACTACATTCTTTCGAAAGCTTATAGTCTAAGGTAAAAAGGCCTACAAACGTTTTCTTAATATTTGTTTGTTATAAAGTTATACATTTTTTAACAATATTCCGTTTTTTCCGCGTTTTTCACTATTTGTGAATTTTTATTAACAACGGTTTAAACTTTGGACTTTGGCAACTTCTGGACCATGTAGTAGATACTTCAGGAAGTAATCAAGAATTTTTTCTGATTTTTTGAGAGCTTAGAAAACTCAAAAAACTCAACCGTTTCCTCAAAGACCCAGTGTACACACCATGACTCGAAATATATAGTGTTAACACGGAGGGTTAATATTACAAAATTAACAAAACTTTACGATGGTTATTTTCACTTTTAAAATAAATTATTATTAGTTTAGCTCACTCTTTTAGAAAATAATTTGAAATACCTCCAATACACCTCAACACCATTGTGCCGCAGCAGGCGCCAATGGCCAACAGGTCAATTTCTACACCCATCCTGAAAAGAAAATTAAAAAATAAGTATTTAAATAAAATTAAAAAATTATATGAAAAAAAAGAACATACATATTAACACAATTTAGGACAGGACACAATTTAATTTTGTATAAAATAACTCGAAAAAGTTAAATGTTACTGAGTGTATATTTTTGCAAAGTGTTAAAAAACTACGTAATTATAAGCTAAACGACGAGACGATACAATTTTGTGAGCTGACTCTGTGATTGGTTGTAGTATGCTAGGGTCACATTGGTGCCACATATGCAAAGTGGTCCAGATAGTGCCATGTGAGCCTGGTGGTTATTTCGACAATGGACGCATGACTTTCAGATTACCAGAGGCCACCAAAAATTTATTTAATCATGATCACGACATTGTAATTTAATCATTATATTTTTATTAAGTAATAAATTGAATTGATGTAATATTTAAAACTTGATTGCGATTAGTGCGCCTATATTCTAGATGCGTCACTTTTAATAGAGATAAATGAACTACGCATTTTTACAATCTTTGCTCTATGCGTCCAAATACCTTATGTACTACTTGCATGCACAAAGGAAATGTTAATTAAAATAAGAAATTATTGTAAAGAGAAGTAATATTTTATGTAAATATAAAAGAATTTTAGAGATGGAGAACGGTGTGAATAAATAATGCATTATTTTTTATATGTAGATATCATCCTCTTGCATCATCCTGAGCTGCCTGCAACGAATGTGTCATATTCGTCTATATTTGCGGCAGACTGTTATTTGTTTAAACGGTATATTTGTGGCATTTATAATATACAGGGTGTCCCAGAAGTCGACGTCAAGCCGGAAGTGGGTGATAGGCCAAGTCATAACACTTATCAGAAAAATATTTAAAAAAAATTGAGAAAATCTGCACCCTGTGACAGTCTTTTCACTCCTGTTGCTACAAATCTTAACTTTTTTTTTAAAATGTTGTTGTTATGTGACCCTAAATAATGTTTCTGTAAACTCTTGCTTAAAATGTGAAGCTAACTGCTCCAGATTGCAAGAAATTGTCACTTTTTGTCCAACCAAATATTCAAGATTAATTCTTCGCCCAACTTTGAGTGACTGTACTGAAAAAAAAGTACTATGCGAGATTGGCATGTTACATTAAAAGTTGGCGCATTTAATAAGGATTCCAAAATGGTATCACACTTGCTAGAATATTTCTTAAATTATGGACCATTTCGTATTTTGCAAAGAAACCTAGTATTGAACAAATTGTTTTACTAACCTAAAAATGATTATAGTGTACTCAAAGCTTAAGGGCCGTAACTTTATGATTCTAGTTGTAGAGCGAGACGGAGAGAGTCGTTTTACGAAGTGTGAGCGAGAGAGATAGTTTTATGGTCGGATGAGTCGACATTCGAAGTGTCAAAAGATGGTTACATTAATATGCATAACTTGCACGAGTGTCCTTAAATTATATGAGATACTAACAATTAAAAAAGTAAATTTGCCTATTCAATTATTAAAGTGATCCAACGTTATAGAACATTCCATGCATGGTACGTCACATTCGACGATTTGCCATCTTTTTATACAACGGAGACGCATATGAATGTTTGTGTGATAAAAATGCGGGAAACCTGAAATTCAAAATTGATATAGCTTTAACTCCGTTAACTTTTGGATATTTATGAAAGTAAAACCGCAAATATGCATTTATTCAAATTTATTTTAATCATCTTTCTCGCTTCACTAGTATACAGAACTATTTGTATGCAGAACGATAAAATAAGATAACTGAAAACGAGGACCACCTCTTATAGTTTATTTATTATTAACATTGTATTTACATTACTATATTTCACACACACACACACATACACACTGGTTTTATTGCAATGAGTGCGAGCGGCATGTGAAAAGTAGATAACATGTCTCAATAAAAAAAAGTTGATAATCTATTAATGTTATCTTATTTTTGATTAATTTTTTAACAAAATGAATGTCGACAAGAGAATTGTTTTTCATAGTTTTAAACTTTAAATAATGAAAATTATTTCTAGTGATTTTTTGCTATGTGCGTAATGATGACAACATACATGTAAAATGTACAAATACAACTAATATCAATTTTAACGCGATAACAGCGCTTGACGAGCGTATGAGCATACGCCATGCAAACAAGAACATGTAGTCAGATTGTCGGAGTAAGTAAGGCCCTCCGCATACGAGGCGACTGGTTGCAAACCTTAGCCCCGAATCAACCCGAAGGGAATGTGATTACAAGTGTTGTTAGTGAGAGATCGAGATATGAGATATGAAATAAAACACGAGAAGGGCACACGAGTCGGCTGATTGCAAACTAAACGAGAAACGAGAAAGTTTTCAACGAAAACGAGCACGAGCCATGTCGAGCCGTGTATCGTGACTCTGTAGAATTTTTAACAATAGCAAAACAGGGGATTCTATTAGTGTTATATTTGATTGTATGTATGTATTTAAATACTTTTCGTAAACATCTCTGTTGATGATGTCATCATGAAACCAACAGTGCCCTGCCGACCGAGAAATCTAGTTGCTGAATATATGCTCAAAACCAGTTTAAAATCAGTTTAGTTACGTTCATGCCGTGTGCTTTATCTCACTCGTAAACACTTTCGTTCTTTTACTAACAACACAGTTGTAATGACATTCGGTTCGAGCAGATTCGGGGCTAAGGTTTGCAACCAGTCGCGTCGTGTGCTGAGGGCCTAAGGCCTGTCTCAGTATGGGACCGTATTTAAGCGAATTTCTGCCGGACGTATACGGGCTACTACGCTTTACCTATCCGAACCATGTAAATGTAATGAGATCGCTCTGGAGCTCTCAGACTGCACGCTACAAAGCCGTCCGAATACGGGAGGCACTACCTCGCACAGTAGAAGCGTATAAAGGAGAATTTTATCCAAGCGTTACTACTACTACTACAAACCTTTGTAAATACAAACAGCCGCCTAGACTGGAGGGGATTGCTACTTCTTTCGCTGCCATACGGGTCTTTTCGCGTCTATCGCGACATCACGTATGACGAGTATGAGTATGAGTACGAGTATATGTTATGAGTATGTATATTATGCAGTAAGCATATGCGTTTGATTATGTTATCTGCTCGGTATCCAATAACATAATAAGATAACATCCAGGCACACTAGATTTAAGACGTAAACAACAACTGAATGTTGCATCAAAAGTATAGATAAATAAATTAGTATAAACATGTATTGTGACCACACATAGGCGGTTTCCTTTGTAGCTACTCCAATCCGCCGATTTACGTCCGAATACGCCGACGCTTAAATACGGTCCCATACTGAGACAGACCTAAGGCCCGGTTGCTGCTTTCATAGTTACCTATCCGATGTACGATAACTAACCCGGTAACTATTCAATAGCACTAAAGCTTAGATATCAACTGAAAACATCAATGAGTATTATTGTGAAATCTCCTGTGCTGCACAATGTTGCAATTGATGAAGATGAGGAGTTTGCTTATTCAAATCTTCATAACGAAATACAAAATGCAGAGGATTACTCGCATCGAATAGCTGGACAAAGTACAATTAGAGTCTATGTTATAGAATCTTATTTCAGATAATAATAATGTAATTATTGCTTGTTACAAATCAAACATATGTATTATTTTAATATAATGTAAACATTGATATTTATTTTTGTTTTATATTACATCATATTATTAGTGTTTGGGGAGTTTGGACCTTATAGAGATCTATAGGCTGGCTAGGGCGTATCTGCGATCTGTCGGCGGTATCCAAGTTCTCGAACGGCAAATGTCGCTCAGTTCCTTTCAATAGCTTAGGGTGCGCACAATTTGTTATAAAGGACCTTTTTGTTATTAACTAATTAATAACAATTTTTTATTTATATCAAAGACACAGCAAAACATCAGAACTTTTTTAGATTACATTTATTTTAAAACTACACTATTGAATTACATAAATTGATTAAATATTTTAATTGATTAAAATACTAGTTACGACACTAAGTAAATGTAACTCGCGGTTTTAGTTATGTATAATAATATGTGTAATTATCATTATTTGTATATGCACTAATAGGTTAAAGCGTGCGTTACGTTCCAGGTTTGAGTTAATAAGAATGAATCGGAAACATTTACGTAGTGTGAACCCTAGAGAAGTGACTCATATAAACAAAGGATGTTTACTTAAGCAGTATTATGGTTGCCCAAGGCGGCAGTATATATAAAAACAAATACGCATAAAATATAAATGAATTAAAACAGAGAATTCTTAAAACTAACATTAATTAAAAATAAAGGCAAGATATCTATTGATATATAAATATGAATATGGCATGCATTTATGAACATTCTCCCGGGCGTTGAAATTGGGATATGTTATCAAAGTTTCAATTAATGTTCGATTGGTAGTGGAGCAAGATGTCGCACTAGACGTTTTAATTCGCCTTTGATTGTTTTTATAGTGGCTAGACAAGCCGTTAAATCATCACTGACACTCACTTTCACTATACGACCCAACATCCAGTGTGATGGAGGTAGATTAGGTTCTTTGATTAAAACCAAACTTCCGGGCTGCGGTACAACACCTGTAGAAGTTTTCCATTTTGAAAGTTGATTGCAGTGTCCAAGATAATCATTCGACCAGCGTTTCCAGAAGTTTTGAATGCAGTCCTGAAGTTGTGTGAAGCGCTGCATTCTGCTAAGATTGATTGGAGCGTCCTCTGCAGGAGCGATGCTAGTAAGCTGCCGTCCTATTAGCAGGTGTCCAGGTGTGATGGGAACTAGGTCGTTAGGATCATTGGAGGCGAGGTAAAGAGGGCGAGAATTGAGTATTGCCTCTATTTGGGTTAGCAATGTGTAAGTGTCTTCGAAAGTAAAGTGATTATTTTGTATGGCGCGTTTAAGATGTGCTTTTGTGGACTTGATGTTACTCTCCCACAAACCTCCCCAACTAGGCGAGTATGGTGGAATGAACTTCCATGTAATGGTTAAATCAGAAGCCACAGTTTCTATTGTTTTTGCATTATTTCCATCCGATAAAAATTTACCTAAGGCCCGGCTGGCTCCAACAAAGTTGGTGCCGTTATCAGAATAAATGATATTAGGTTTGCCTCTGCGCGATATGAATCGATTCAGAGCAGCTAAAAAGCACTGAGTCGTAAGTTCAGTAACCAATTCTAAATGTATAGCCTTTGTTGCGAAGCAGATAAATAAGAAAATGTAAGATTTTAATAGCTTACTACCTCGGCCATATTTGTTTCTGACCATAATAGGGCCAGCATAATCGACGCCGGTGTCTTTGAACGGAAAGTCCAAAGAAACTCTTGCAAATGGAAGAGAACCCATTTTTGGTGATGGAAAACGCGGTTTTTGTCTGAAACATGTCACACAGCGATGTACGATGTTTTTTGCTAACGAAATGCCTTTAATGGGCCAATATTGGTCCCTTATGCTGAATAATAATTTTTGAGGGCCTGGATGAAATAATCTCAGGTGTTCCTTCTCCATTATCAGCGTTGTTAATTTGTGTTTGTTGTGTAGAACAATAGGATGCCGTCTGTGAAATTCGAAATTTGAATATTTTAGTCTGCCACCTACTCTAATGATGTCGTTATCGTCGAGAAAGGGATTGAGACAAAGCAATGTGCTTTTGTTTGCCAAAGGTGCGTTACACTTTAGAGCTTTTAATTCAGACGCAAAATGTTCTTTTTGTGCTAACTTCACAAGAAGTTGCATTGAATCTTGTAATTCTGTAACCGTTAAAATGCCGTTTGCCTTATTTTGTTTGTTTCTACAGTTGTGTATAAAACGTAGGCAATACGCGGTGACTCTATTGAGAGTTCTTAAGTTTGAGAATGTATCAAATATAGGATTTGATTTGGTTATGGAATGATTCGCCAATATAATTGATTTATATTGCTCGTTATTAGCACACTTTCTTTCAAGTGACAGAAAGCGTTTAGTAGTGGCCGTCTTGGAATCTCCTAGCATTGATGCAGGCAATTTTAGTGGTAAAGTTACTACAAATCTACCATCGGAATCGCGAGTGGTAGTTTTATTGAAATGTTCTTGACACGCCTGTTCCTCTATCGTTAAAGAGCTACATTCCTTAACAGACTCAATTTCCCAAAACTTGGACATTTGAGTTTGTAAAGATGCGTGGTAACAATGAGCATTGTTGTTGTTAGTATTAACTTTATAGTTGGTAACTATCCAACCCAAGGAGGTACGTTGCAAATTTAATCGATTATTAAAAAGCTTTGTATTGCCAACACGTAGGAGTTTCCAAAATACATCGGCACCCAATAATAAATCCACCGATTGTGGTTTATTAAAACTAGGATCCGCTAGTTTTATATTAGAGGGTATTGCTAAATTGTTAATATCCAATGTAGTGTGTGGAATATTATCAGTTATTTTGTCTATTATGAGACAGTTTACAAATGTTTTGTAATTTGTATTTGCAGAATGTAAAGCGATTTTTACCTGCTTATTTATTTTAGTTTCCGAATTACCGATTCCCGAAATTACCACGTGCGATTGTTTGGTAGGAATATTTAATTTGCTAATTAAACGATTGGTAATGAAACTAGTTTGACTACGATTGTCAAGAAGTGCGCGAACGATAATCGAGCTTACCGTCTTTATCAAGAATGCTTACCAAAGCGGCCGAAAGCATTACTTGATTGTCCGATTGACATGCGCAGTATAGGTGTTAGAAGTGCTAGCTTTAGGAACAGAAGTATCCGAATCTTCTGTTTCAATATGTAGCAATGAATGGTGTTTTTTGTTGCTATGCAGTGTTTGAATGTGTTGTATGGTAACGCGGTTTTTACCCAAAAAGTTTTATAATATTTTACAATAAGTGTAATATACAGAATTCTTACGATCTATGAGTCGCAATCAAAACGTTTTTAGAATGTTTTACAATCGGTGTAAAATACAGAATTCCTACGATCTATGAGTCGTATTCAAAACGCTTTAAAATGTTTCACAATCAGTGTAAAAAACATAGAATTCCTACGAACTACGAGTCGTAATTAAAACGATTTAAAATGTATAACAACACTGCAAGACACCGAATTTTTACGATCTATGAGTCGAAATTAAAAATGCAATGACTGGTGTTTCTTTTTGCAAGTATTGTAACTGTATTTTGAATTACAGCTGTTAGTAGTGTGACCTTTGCGTAAGCAATTTAGGCACAGCTGTCTTTTTCGGATCTCGTCGATTCGAGTCCTTACGTTAAGTTTTAAAAAATTATTACAATGTCCAATAATGTGATCTTTATTGCAAAGCAGGCATTTGTCGCGTTGTGAAACTAAAAGGGATTTATGAAGTCTCGAGTTGTGGGTAAAGTTAGAATCACAATTGTGTTCATCTAATTTATTTTCATCTTCTGTCAATTCTATCATTTGAGCGTGAATTTTATCAATAGAAGAAATTTGTGGTTGCCATTGTTTATAACAAATTTTTATTTCTTCCACATCGTACGTGGATGAATCTGCTATATCAATATTTCCAATTGCCTGGCTGCATTGTATAAATGTTAATTTAATACGATGTGTTTTTGTATTTAAAGTATTTAACGACATTGTGAATGGAGCTTTAAATAATTTTTGCGAACTCTTTTTAAATGTATGTATGTTTAAAAATGATTTAATGTATATATTATTGTTCGAAATAATATTAGTTGTGGGCTATTACGTAACAGACGTAATACGAACCCTGTGTTCAATAACACAAATGTTTGAATGTATATGCCCTACGCAGTCATAGTCCAGTAGTAGAACGTTAAATGACTGAAGTATAAACGGCAAAAGTTGTGTCCAAGTAACACGAAATACGAGCTCTAAAAATAGTCATAGCCTAGTAAGGCGTTAAATGGCTAGATTAAACGAGGCAAGAGGATGTGTCCAAATAACACGAAATACGTCGCTCTTAAACAGAACAGTCATAGTCTAGTAGTGACGTTAATGACTGGAGTATACGAGGGTTCAACGGCTTATCAAATTCAACAGAACTCACATAAACAATAATAAATTATGTGAGTGAGACGCATGAATGACGTAATGAATGTTAGAAATATTCATTGATGGCCAAACACCTTGAAATAATGCATTAACAACTAAAACGTAATATATGTAAAAGTGTATAAAAATAAAATGTAAATGAAAAAACCCAAAATAGAGATAATATTAAGGATAGGTGGAATTTATAAGAATAATGTTCAGGAATACCTTGACCACCACTGGCGTGTGAAGTTCTTTGTTCGAAGCTGAACCCAAAATGGCTGCAACTTGCTGCGTAGTTTTTGATAAAAATTGGGCGCAAAAATGAGGTTTTTTGCTGGTATGTTCACCTTACTGATGAATATCCGGTTCGAAGAAGGACCAAAATGTTTGGGGAGTTTGGACCTTATAGAGATCTATAGGCTGGCTAGGGCGTATCTGCGATCTGTCGGCGGTATCCAAGTTCTCGAACGGCAAATGTCGCTCAGTTCCTTTCAATAGCTTAGGGTGCGCACAATTTGTTATGAAGGACATTTTTGTTATTAACTAATTAATAACAATTTTTTATTTATATCAAAGACACAGCAAAACATCAGAACTTTTTTAGATTACATTTATTTTAAAACTACACTATTGAATTACATAAATTGATTAAATATTTTAATTGATGATAATACTAGTTACGACACTAAGTAAATGTAACTCGCGGTTTTAGTTATGTATAATAATATGTGTAATTATCATTATTTGTATATGCACTAATAGGTTAAAGCGTGCGTTACGTTCCAGGTTTGAGTTAATAAGAATGAATCGGAAACATTTACGTAGTGTGGACCCTAGAGAAGTGACTCATATAAACAAAGGATATTTACTTAAGCAGTATTATGGTTTCCCAAGGCGGCAGTATATATAAAAACAAATACGCATAAAATATAAATGAATTAAAACAGAGAATTCTTAAAACTAACATTAATTAAAAATAAAGGCAAGATATTGATATATAAATATGAATATGGCATGCATTTATGAACAATTAGGTATACATATACTTAATTCAAATGGGTGAAAACTTTAATGAATAATCTTTAACGAATTTTTGTATATTTTTGTAGTTCCTTTAACATTATTTCAAATTCTACTTCTTTACATAACAACTCTCACACAATAATGCTAAAATTAATAGAATCACCATCTATTGAGCGGCAGATCTATTAAAATATATATAAAAAAAATGTTAAATCACATCGGGTAACTAACGATAGTTAACATACTGTTGTTTTCATACGCAGCAACCGGATTTATTTGAACTGGTGATAACTATTGAGATATCTATGAACAGTTAGGTACCTATCTATACGTTGAATAGTTAGATGAGCAACCGGGCCTAAGTCTTTTAAATTTGTTTTACTAAAGATTTAAATATGTTCATAGTAAATAGTGATATCTCTTTCGCACAAGTATACTCGACGCAGAAACGAAATTTACTTTTATTTAGTTTGATATGTAGTATTCGTCTATCAAAGTCTAGCACAGTTTAAAATTAGTTTTAAGTTGGAATTTATATAAGAATTAAATGTATCAGGAAATATAATACTGTACATTGTAAAGCAGAAAGACATACAATTAATTAATACTAAATAATAGTATTCGTGAATAATTTGTTTGAATAATTGAAAGATTTAAACGAGCTAAAAGTTAGGTTAATTTCGTCAGCGACTATAGCATTCCTCACATCTCTGTGAATATCGTTATTACATATCCTGACACATTCATAATATTCCGGATGCCTTTGATGTTGCTATCTGTGGCTTCTTCATATGGTTTCCGTATTCGATTATATTGTTTAATAATATTGTGCAATCTGACGATTTTCTATTAGCCAATACAGTTTCTACGCTTCTTTTTGCTTTTCATATGCATTGTAGGCTCTTTTTAGGATCTAATGTCTTTCTCAGATATTTTCATTTCAGCTGCATTCATAAGATGAAGGTTTATTACTGATGCTATAGTAGTTAGTTTGTTGTAAGTAAAATTAATACATATTTAGATTTCATCATTTAATAAGGTGTTAGAAAAAGGTATTATGGCATTTCATTGTTACTAAAGAAACTGAATTCTCTCAGTGTAAGCTTATAACTAATAGAGTACTGGGTTTTAAGATATCTAATCCTGGAAGACAGAGGAAGAGTGCACTTGCTCATTTATCCATGGAATAACGTGTCACATGCTTTAAGGGATTTCTCGATTTAAAAGTAACACGTGGTTTCAACAAGTTGTGTTACTGCGGTGGATTCACCGTATTTACACACACACGTATACATAGTATAATGGGCTTGTGAACTCCTTTTAGTTGTTTCTTTAATTTTTTATTATGTTTTTATATTGACGTTTATATTTTTTAAATATCCAGAAGTTTACGGAGTTATAGCTATATCAAATTTGAATTTCAATTTTTCCGCATGTTTTAGCTTTGAATAAGACGTCATAGAACAAATTAGTAATCCAGATTATCTTTTCTTTTTCACAACTATCGTAATATAATACTTGCTAGGATACTTAACCCAACTTTTCGTATCCGTCTCTGTTCTATAGAAGAGATGTCAAATCTGCAGCGTGACGTACCTTAGATTGGAATTTTTAATAACGTTGTATCTCTTTAATGTTAAAAGAGACCTTCTTTAACTGTTAATATCTCATAAACTATACCGAGTTAATTAAAAATAATAGGACGTTTTAGGTTATGATAGACAACTTTATCAATATATGGTACAGTCTTATAGAAATTAAGGCAAGGCTCTTATAGATATATTTTGTAACACACATTTCTATTTAATATTCGTATATTTGAGCAGTCATGTGAAATGTATCCTAAATAAATTCATTTATAATAGCTGTTAACAAAATATGAATCACAAACAAATTGAAAATAAATGTCAAAAGAAAGCAAACCGATAAAAAATGAATTAGCGCGTTTGGGAGATAAAGAAAGAACTATCTTCTGTCTCATTTCTACAGTGTATTACCAAGATTATTTCATGTGTACATATGTTGAATTTAAATAACACAATAATCAGAGCTGCATCAAGTATTTGGCGATTCATTAACTTATAAATATTAACTACGGTTACCAAATCTATTTACTTCTAATTAACAAAAATTATGATAACTATTGAAGTATTAAATTACTCTTTAACATGATAAATGTTTAAAGAAAATGTTAAATACAGTTTCGGAGTCCGCTAATATCGTTATACCGCTCATTTGAATGTGTGCATGCCAAATTAAATCTATATTTATTAGGCAGTGCTACTGTTAGTAGGATTCAAATGGGAATATAGCCTCCGTTGCGTTGGTTTTGTGTGATTAGCATTATTACTTAATTAATTAATCTTGTGTAATTAGCGTAAGTAATTTCACGAGATTGCATCAAACGTGTCATTAAATAATTTTTCTTTAAAAACGACACAAAAATATTTTATGGCCCTTTTCTATTCAGAAAAATGGTGCATTTGTATTGCAATTCTTTGATCTCCTACTGCAGTGCCGCATTTACCGTTTCGTAGGCCAGGCGCAAACATTTATTTTTTCATTACGTTTTAAGTGCGAGAAAAAACTTGCAATTCGCAAAAAATTACATTTGTTCTTTGTCAAAATCACTGCACGCAGGACATAACATTTTTCAATAAAATACGGTAAAACATGTAACTCATTTTCTAATAGAACATAAAAATATCACTAATCAGAAATTATCTAATTATAATTACAGAAATAAATTATTATTTTATTCTGCTATTCTCTTTATATTAGCTATTCTCGTTAGCTAAACTTGAAATGTAACGTTTACGTAAATGTTTATATTACGTTGTACGTTGTAATATAAATGGCATAAAGTTAATTTTACAAAAATTGTAAATTAATTAAAAGACAATTTATTTAAAAAACTAAATTGTGTCAAATTGGAATCGATAAATCGATACGTCACAACATGGCGATGGTTCAGTGACGTCATATGTTCAGCAATGGCGTTTTCAATTATTCTGGAAGATTCATTTTCATTTCATTGTGCACTACTTTTTAATCTGGTGATAGTCAGGTCAGAGTAATATAATATTACTGAACAACAATCATTTGCAATAAAATACAAAAATAACTGCACATAGAAAACGTCATTAGATTACACACGTTTTGGGAATTTATAGTTAAAAAATCTACAAAAACAATAAGTTCTTCCTAATTCGTTTTATAACTGTGTTCAATTTATCATTTCACTTTTTTTAACCAGGAAGATGACACTTTTGGGGATTTTCAGTAACATCTCACGCAATTTTTCACAATTTGTGTGTTTTACTAATTTGATATTATTTCTGAATTGTATAAAATTCATTCCATAATATTTGCTCAAACTGCTCGTTTGAAATTATTGCACAACATTTTATTCACACAAAAATATTAATTAAATATCAATTTATTAATTTATATTATTTTTTTATATTTTAATTTCCGTTTTAATTTTGCTAGATGAACTAGATCAAGTTATTTATGTGGTTTGTAGGTTATTTGCTTATAGCCCTGTTATATGTCTATTTGAACAACATAACGAGCTTATCATTTAAAAACAGTACTGAATCCCTAAAAATAAAAAATAAAAAATCGCTATGGTTTTTAAGACCAACACTTTTCCGTTTTCATAAACTTTTTTCACACTTTAGTTTTTTACCGATTTTGTTTAAATATATAATTTCACAGTAGAATTTACAGAGAAATTCAAAGAGTATGGTTTAAATATATTCTACAAACTACATACATGCATAACATAATTGATTATTAGAAATGATGAAAATATGTAACACTTTTATATATGTATAATAATTAAAGGACTCTTACCTGGAGATTTACTAGCAGTAATTCAGCTAAAATACAGGACTTATATCGGTATTAAACCGATGTTAAATAAATTAAATATATAGAATTTTAAGAAATATTATTAAATATTCTTATCAGTTTTACTTGTTGATTTTATCTCTTCCTTCTCGTTGAACGAATTGAATGGGTCTGGTCGCGGGAATCGTTTTCGCGTTTTCAAGTTCAGTACTACGACAGAGTGGTGGGGAATATGTAAGGCGGTGTATACTTTAATACATAAAAACCTGGTAACAACACTGTTGCAATACTAACGTATCCTAAGTGTTTGGACTATAAATCCTAATTTCATGAACATTTGCAAATTAGTTTTCTTTAGTAGGTAGATAATTCCTTGAATGTTACATGATGTATTTTAATATTATTGCTATGTATCAGGAATGTGGCGCATATATCGAAATCATTTTAGATCTTTATCTATTAGCATCATTGAAAACTAGTGAACTTGAACTTGAACTTATTCACTAAAATGAGTGGCATATGCCTTACCTACAGGGTACAGTCACATCGTTAGACACTAAGAATGTTCTTGCCACCCAATAATGTTGCACGGAAATTAACTGAATGTTTTTTATGCAGTCAGTGGTTTTATAATGGTTCCTGAAACGTAAACAAAGGTAAAAACTTGTAAAAATATAGTTTTTCGAAATATATATATATATATATATATAGATATATATATATATATCGAAATCATTTTAGATCTTTATCTATTAGCATCATTGAAAACTAGTGAACTTGAACTTGAACTTATTCACTAAAATGAGTGGCATATGCCTTACCTACAGGGTACAGTCACATCGTTAGACACTAAGAATGTTCTTGCCACCCAATAATGTTGCACGGAAATTAACTGAATGTTTTTTATGCAGTCAGTGGTTTTATAATGGTTCCTGAAACGTAAACAAAGGTAAAAACTTGTAAAAATATAGTTTTTCGAAATATATATATATATATATATAGAAATATATATATAGATATATATATATATATCGAAATCATTTTAGATCTTTATCTATTAGCATCATTGAAAACTAGTGAACTTGAACTTGAACTTATTCACTAAAATGAGTGGCATATGCCTTACCTACAGGGTACAGTCACATCGTTAGAAACTAAGAATGTTCTTGCCACCCAATAATGTTGCACGGAAATTAACTGAATGTTTTTTATGCAGTCAGTGGTTTTATAATGGTTCCTGAAACGTAAACAAAGGTAAAAACTTGTAAAAATATAGTTTTTCGATATATATATATATATATATATATATAGAAATATATATATAGATATATATATATATATCGAAATCATTTTAGATCTTTATCTATTAGCATCATTGAAAACTAGTGAACTTGAACTTGAACTTATTCACTAAAATGAGTGGCATATGCCTTACCTACAGGGTACAGTCACATCGTTAGACACTAAGAATGTTCTTGCCACCCAATAATGTTGCACGGAAATTAACTGAATGTTTTTTATGCAGTCAGTGGTTTTATAATGGTTCCTGAAACGTAAACAAAGGTAAAAACTTGTAAAAATATAGTTTTTCGAAATATATATATATATATATATAGAAATATATATATAGATATATATATATATATAGAAATCATTTTAGATCTTTATCTATTTTTTTTTTTTTATTGATATTCATTTATTTCTTAATATTACAACTACAAAACAAGGATCTTAGTAAAACATTTTATAGTAGGAGTATTCTACAGTGAGGGCTATCTTCAGAAACATAAACTCTATCAATTCTTGATGCTATGTTCATTCCCCTAAAGTAAGTGAAGCCCTGTTGAGTTTTATTCTTGAGGATCCAAATATCAGATAGAATTCGTTCAGTTATTAACCTATTTAGTCCAGAACAGAAGTTTAGATTCCCAAGTTGGTCTCTCTGGTTCAGCACACAGTTAAAATCGCCAGCAATGATTAGAGGTAGTCTTCAACAGTTATCGATAGGATACGTCCATCTTCTTCACATATGCAATCTGTAGCTTCTATTCCAGGCCTTAACAAAATCGCAGTTCCTCTATTATTTATGCCAATGTTCGAGATATAGGAATAATGTTTGAAGAAACTTAAATTTTCTATATTAACTTCTTGTAATAAAATTATGTCCAAATCGTGGTCTATAATAAATTGTTTCAGCATAATTTTAGATGTTACAGAGGATAATCCATTGATATAAAATGTTGCAAATGTTCTTAGTACCATATTAATAAGATATTGAATAAATTAAGGTTATTCAATTGTTTTATCTTTTATATCCATTGCTTTTCCTGTCACTTTTTTTTGTTTCTTTGGTCTTTTGTTATTTTTCTTATCTTTTTTTTCCAATCCTATATCCATTTTGGATGCAGCGGAATTATCTGAGCAATCTTCAATTTCAGAATTTGCCAAAGTATCTTCATTTGACGATGATTCTACAATTTTTCTCTTAATTTCTTTGTGTGCTGTAGGAATTTTGGACAAATTATCATTATTATTTACAATCGCAATAGTATCATCATTAATAGCTGTTGAAATGATTTTTGTTTCATTTTGCGTATTCTTTGGCATTAATGGTGGAAAAATTGAATTATTGACAAAACTTAATTCTTCATTTTTTGATTCAGTTGGAACAACACAATCAGTTACCGCTTTGTCATTCATTGTATTCCCCGCAATGGCTGCATAGCTGCGTGCGAAACCATTTGAATTTATTCTGTTGCTAATTTTAGTAGGGCAATCTTGTCCTAAATGGTCTTCTCTATCACAAAACCTACAAGTTTTCTTTTGGGTAGCATAGCTAACCCAAACCTTTCTGCCAATCATTGGTATGTACGATGGGATTTCTTTCTTTAAAATCATCTTTATTGATCTTGTTCCGTTATAAACTGGGAAAGGCATATCACTACCCCATGTTTCTTTTTTGATGCTAATAACTGTACCATATCCTTGTAGTGCGTGTTGTATCGTTATATCTTGAATTTCATATTCTATATTGTGCATTCTTACAATTGTGAATTTATCGGCTCTTTCTATATACACATTATAATTATTGTCATCCGTACCTTTGTAAATTATTTTCCCATTTGTCATTTCAATAATGTTATCAATTAATAAATGTTCTGCAATTTTCACAATCATCTTGTTTCCATTCACTTGAATTGCCATCACATCTTCCACTGATAATTTTAAATCGTTTTTTAAAAATAAGTGTAATTCGGTAAACGTCATTCTATAAATCACTTCGACGAAGTCTACACTTAAGGTGTTTTTCCTATTATTATTTTCCATTTTTTTTTAATCAAATCAAATTCTTACACCTATTTATTAATTTATGATAATTTATTTAAATTATTCAAATAATTTTTAAATACATTTATTTTAAAATGCGCGGAAAGGATGTTTATTCCACGAAAAAACAAATGACTGTGTGATCTATTAGCATCATTGAAAACTAGTGAACTTGAACTTGAACTTATTCACTAAAATGAGTGGCATATGCCTTACCTACAGGGTACAGTCACATCGTTAGACACTAAGAATGTTCTTGCCACCCAATAATGTTGCACGGAAATTAACTGAATGTTTTTTATGCAGTCAGTGGTTTTATAATGGTTCCTGAAACGTAAACAAAGGTAAAAACTTGTAAAAATATAGTTTTTCGAAATATATATATATATATATATATATATAGAAATATATATATAGATATATATATATATATATATCGAAATCATTTTAGATCTTTATCTATTAGCATCATTGAAAACTAGTGAACTTGAACTTGAACTTATTCACTAAAATGAGTGGCATATGCCTTACCTACAGGGTACAGTCACATCGTTAGACACTAAGAATGTTCTTGCCACCCAATAATGTTGCACGGAAATTAACTGAATGTTTTTTATGCAGTCAGTGGTTTTATAATGGTTCCTGAAACGTAAACAAAGGTAAAAACTTGTAAAAATATAGTTTTTCGAAATATATATATATATATATATATAGAAATATATATATAGATATATATATATATATCGAAATCATTTTAGATCTTTATCTATTAGCATCATTGAAAACTAGTGAACTTGAACTTGAACTTATTCACTAAAATGAGTGGCATATGCCTTACCTACAGGGTACAGTCACATCGTTAGACACTAAGAATGTTCTTGCCACCCAATAATGTTGCACGGAAATTAACTGAATGTTTTTTATGCAGTCAGTGGTTTTATAATGGTTCCTGAAACGTAAACAAAGGTAAAAACTTGTAAAAATATAGTTTTTCGCTTAATACTCGCCTCGCTAGACAATAGGTTTTTCCTAGGCGCCAAATAATTTTGCACATACATTAACAGAATAATTGTTATGCAGTTACTAGTTGTATAATGGTCACTGGAAGGTAAATAAAGGTAAGAATATGTTTTAAATGCTAAATACTCACCTCGCTAGACAGTAAGAAGATTCTGGTCACCAAATAATGTTGCTGAGAAATTAACTGGATGCTTTTTATGCAGTCAGTAGTTCTGCAGTGGTTCCTTGAAAGTAAACAGAGGTAAAAATATGTTTTTCTGTTAATAGTCGCCTTGTTAGACAACATGACTGTTGCGAAATAATGTTACACGGGAATGAACTGAATATTTTTGTATATAATGGTCACTAAAACGTAAATAAAAGTAAAATGTCTACAAAATTTGAGATCCGTGGGCACGCTGTCATAAGATTTCCTATTAGGGATAGTTATTGTTGTGAAATAAGATAATTCAAAGACACAGTTATGTGGGGATCCATTTTTTGTGTTTAAATTATGAATGAACGCCCATGTCTTTTTCTTTCGTTAAGTCACCGAACGAACCAGTGCTATATTTGGAATTATATTTCGGATTACAGAAGAAGAAATCTCTACAGACAAATAGGGGTGGCAAAGTGAGAGATATCGTAATTAGATAAATTATCACCGGATAAATATTGCAGGAAAAGATCAATGTTTGTAAATTTTATGTACGAGTTATGTTTGTTACACAACAAATACTTAATAAATATATTTTTAAGTCTTGAAAATATTTATACATGCATAAATACATTAAAAACCTGATAAAGCTAGTAACACAATATTGTTTTCGCTTTCAATTCACATCTAATAAAAATAATATCGTTTCCGTTTTTCTCTTGTGAGAGAGTTATGCAGGGCTACGAGAGGACAGGGGGGAGCTAAAGTCAAGTTACGTAATTTTCTTCATTTATTTTATTTAGCACAATGAAAACAGTTTACTAAATAAGTAACAGTATATGGTTATTTATTTCTAAGTTCGCTATATACTGTAACTGAAAAATATATGTTTCCAATAATTAATAACTTGCAGGAGTGGCTAGTGTCACCATTTGAGTCAATGTTTTTTTATAACTTTAAAAAATTTGTATATTAAACAAATATCAGTTTTGTTCATTTTATACCCAATATTTTTCAAATAGTTTTTTTGTATTAACAGTTATTAACAGAAAGCACAAAATCCGCTCGACTTAATAGGGAAAAGACTGCGTTCCCTGGAAGTGGAGTCAGGAGAAGATAAGGGGGTCATGGTAAAAGCTATGTTAGGCTACATGAATGTAGTGAGTAGTTCTAAAAGGGCCGAAGGGAACCACGTGGTTTATGAACGTGGTTGAATAATAATGTCATTGCGTTTTCATTTCTGTTCCGTTTTTCATCCCTAAATCTCTCACCTCCTCAACTTATTTCAAGATTTACGAAATATAGTACACAATTCTATAATGCGAGTTACTATAGTTCGAATTCCTACAACACGAGGTGTTTTATAAAATGCGATTTCTTGAATAATACCAGGACTGAATGTATCCAGGAGTTCATGAAACCGAAGTAGCATTACATAGCTCGTACGATTGTATTTGATGTAAAACTGTCGTTGAAAAACATGCACTGTTGGCCCATTATATCAGCGATAGCCAGTCGTTTGGATATCTCGGTCACTGTAACTGGAAAAATACAAGTCTGAGACAAGCACAGAAAATTTAATGTAACGCTGATATTAGTTTTAATAGAGATGATAGATTTGCAGTTTGGTGAGGCGGTGATTTCATAAATTTAATTGTAGGTTATGTTGCAATGTAGTGTCTGTAGCGCCTGAGTAAATGCTTTTGCGTCTGTAAACATGTATGTGACGTCGGTGAAGTTCGCAGCGCCGTCTAGCAGCGCGATGGAAACTAATGGTGTCAATAACATAGCTGTCTACAGTCTCATAGAGAATATTCGAAATTGCTATTATACAGTTCAAATGCAAACTTAACCTTAACCTTAATTATTAAAAAATAAATATTTATAATTCCTTTTTTTTTGAGTTTTTATATCACCATGTATATCTGTGCGTATGAAATATAACACTTTTCAAAGACCTGTACCTCCGAATATAATTTATTTTCTCCTGGTTTTGAATTTAAATTATTGTTATGTATAGTGTATACTATACACACGTTTAATTTTATTAAAAAATAAAGATGTATAATTCCTTTTTTTTCAGTTTTTATATCAGCATATTTACCTGAGTGTATGAAATACAACACTATTCAAATACCTGTAATTCCGAATTTATTATATTGTTTTGAATTTAAAATATAGTTATTTAATGTAAACACTCTTAACGTTTTAAGTATTTTATAAAAATAAAGATGAGAAGTTACTTATTCTAATGTTTGCATATTCGTTAAAATAATTCTATTTTTGTATAGACGTTTATTATTCCTTAGTGCTAATATATGATTGCAAATGTTTATTTTCTATTATTACATTTTGTATTTATGTCAATAGTAACAATAATGACGGTTAAGTTTGCATTTGAACTGTATAATAGCAATTTCGAATATTCTCTATGAGACTGTAGACAGCTATGTTATTAACACCACTAGTTTCCATCGCGCTGCTAGACGGCGCTGCGAACTTCACCGACGTAATGTCTAGAGCAATGGTCGGGTATTGTATTTGTATATGTATTTGTTTACAACGCAAATGAGTCAAAATATATTTATTTACTTTTATAATGTTCTAGAAATTTAAACAAGTTATTATATTCTAGAAACAACTATTCTGAAATGTATCTCTGAATAACTTAATGCGACAAATTACCGTAAAATCTATTAAATAAACTTGTCTGACAATTTTGAGTATGCTGATTTCGTATATTTGGTTTATCAGCATGAATGTTGATGATTTAGACCTCAATTTAGAAAAGATAAGGATTTCAAACAGTTTCTTTGCAATATCTCCTCACCAGTTGGTCCTAAGATAAAAACACACTATAGAGGAGTCAATTTGATTCATTAAAATAATCCTTTAACCTTTTCTTCATATAATTTTAATGTTAAATTTAATATGTATGAATGAGTAAGGGAGAAGCACTGCGCAGTGCGAGAACAAACGAGACAGGAATATAATTTTAATTTTTCGAGTTTTCACTAATTTCCTTATTAAAAGTGTAAATTTTTGGCTTGAAAACTTTTACTATTACAAATTATATAGAAAAAATCATCCAAATCGAAGTAGAATTGAACAGTTTCTCAATAATTCTCCTTTTTCGGTCAAATTTCCATCACTAAAGATTCTTTTGTATATTAAGCTGCACCGCTGTAAAGTAGAGTACTTCACCGAAAATTAGTGATGATTCAAATCAACGAATAACATTCAACAGAGAGTGCATGCTCTTACAATTTTGTAAATATTTTTTGCAATACCGAATATTGCAATCTGAATAGTCGCCTAATGGCAGAGGCGGTCTTAGGGGGTGGCAAGTAGGGCAGCCGCCCGGGGACTCGCTCTTGTAGGGGCATCGCTCCCTCGCGAAAGCTATTTATCCGGAACACTGTCTAGGTTCAAGCGTAGGTTCAATATAACACTACCCCAAATATTATATAAACAAAAACAAGGGCATCGGTTATAACACATTCCAGGAAATTCAGTACTTTAAATGACAAAACTAAAAACTATTTAAAACACTCATAACAGTGTTAGTTAGTTTAAAGAGAAAAATATTTAAATTTAAAAGTATATAAAAACGCGTAACACATGTTAGCTTGGACCTAAGCAATGCAGAATATAATAATTACATTTAAAACTATATAAAAATGCGTCACACATGTTGGCTTCGAGACCTAAGCAATACTAAACACATTCTTTATTTGTGATTTCTGAGAAAATACACAACTCTTAGAGAGTTGGACCACGCCGTGGCTAGAAAATTTTCTTGAAACAATTATTTTTAAATTATTCTCTTTCAATTTATTTAACGTCGGCCTATTTCGGCGATACTAAGTCCTATCTCTAACGACCTCTTACTAATCCGCTGCCTAATAAATTTATGATTATGTTAGCACATATAGCACCGGTCTTGGGATCGAATCTGAAGACAAAGTAGTCCGTGGTCAAGCATTAATGCTGTTACCCACTGTGACCGTCTCGGTTTCTTTTGAAAATGTGATTTTGTAAAAGTATACTTAAAATTTCATGACAGGGTGAATAGATAGGACAACAGGAATCACGAGTTTAATTAATTTCTTTTCTAAAAAAGGGGCACAGTATTCGGATGACCTTGTGAGATGTACAATATGCACGCAGGCTCGACTCGGTTTTGCATAGTGGCCTAATGGAATCTATGACAAATTTACAAACGCTATAATAAATAAATCAATGACATTTGGTTTTCCCCAAACTACATACATGTTTAGCATTGTAAATAAAAATCATTACTTTAGTAAGAAATATGAAAACGTTAAAGGAAATAATTCAAAATAAAATGAAATAAAAAAGCCAAAATAAGATTAAATTTATTTAAAATTGTAAAGAAACGAAATGTTAAATTCTTTAAAAAAATAATTTCGTGTTCATTTCCGGTTTTGGATCTTACAAATTTATAATGAAACATAAATGAATATTCAATATGAAATACTACAAAACACATGTAGCCGTATACGCGGTATAGGGATTGAGAAACATGACTTTGACGCCAACTACCGTGAAAAATGTAAAACAAAGTGGTGACAAGTGGTATAGAAAACAATAAGGAATTTGTTAAATTAATAATTTTTTTAATCTAATCGAAATAATTTTAAGTAATGTCTTCTTCAAAAGTATCGTGCTGTATCCGTGGCTGTTTCAATATGCCATATAAAAACAAAAACCAAAATACAAGTGTGAAATTTTATCGTTTCCCTGCGAGTACTATGGATAACCTTCAAACGTCAACAATGGATAAATGCAGTGAAAAACTATGTGTAAGTAAATTATTTTAATAAAAAAATTTAATTAATCACAATCAAATTTGAAAAGCTAAGTATCATAAAATAGAATATTAAACTATATAATAATTATTTTATGAAATAAATAAAATAGTAATAAGTAAAAGTAAAATTTAAAAAATTTGTGTTTCAGAAAATATCTAAAGGATTGGGAACTAACTAAAAATACACGCATTTGTAGTGATCATTTTGTGAATAATCAAAAGTCAGAACATCCTCGGCATCCTTCATACACACCAACATTTTTTCCTGGTAAAGTAAATACCAAAAAATCCACTCAGTCATTTGAACGTTTCGAACGATTACGGCAAAGGAATGTACGAAGTGAAATGAATATCATTAATAATAATAATAATAATAATAATGAAATTGAAATTCAAGAGGATAATTATGTAGATATTGAAACACAGAGCGTTGAAGATCATTATGCTTCTGATGCTACTCCACAAAAAACAACTCGTAGTATAACATGTCAAACTGATGAAATTGTTGATGAAAGTGTTTTAGATGAACATAAGTATTTTTTTTGTAACATAAATTCCCGTGATGGTGTAACTACTGCAGAAGTGCAAGTAAACATTCCAATATTATAATATAATTAATTTGCCGCTTTTACGAAAGAATGTTGAAGATGTTGGGTGTGATCCAATTACTCCAGATCCTATTAAATCTGATTATCAAGGTTTCAATGGAATTACTTCTATTCATGATGACCAATCGTTAAGCAGTTTAACAGGTGTTAATTTTTCAATATTTGCATTTCTATTGAATATGCTTCCCGACATAAAATCTACCAAAATAGATAAAAAAACGTAATTACTTATCACTTTGACAAAATTGAAAACTGGTCTGACATTTACAGCATTAGGAGTCTATTCTGCATCCACAGAACTTCAGCACAAAAAATATTTATCAGTAACATACAAAAACTGAATATTTTATTGAAAAATTTTATAGTTTGGCCTTAATTTAATTATTTTTTGCATTATTTATTTATATACTATTCTATGCATATACTATTTCTACGCTGTTTACATCACTATCCTTTACATTTATGACACCAGAGCGCTCCACTTTCGGCAGTAGTGCTGCCTCTACAGTTGTTGCGCAATCCCTATATTCTGATCTTAACTATTACTTGGTCATACGATGTAACAGTTCACAGTCTAGACTACTAGTATTCAATATCGTCATATTCATTATCTCACGCCATACCGGCTACTCCTTACGCCATACCGGCTACTCAAGTCATATACGGCTACATGTGTTTTGTAGTATTTCATATTGAATATTCATTATTCATTCATTCATTCATTCATTGTTCAACCGGAAATGAACACGAAATTATTTTTTTAAAGAATTTAACATTTCGTTTCTTTACAATTTTAAATAAATTAAATCTTATTTTGGCTTTTTTATTTCATTTTATTTTGAATTATTTCCTTTAACGTTTTCATATTTCTTACTAAAGTAATGATTTTTATTTACAATGCTAAACATGTATGTAGTTTGGGGAAAACCAAATGTCATTGATTTATTTATTATAGCGTTTGTAAATTTGTCATAGATTCCATTAGGCCACTATGCAAAACCGAGTCGAGCCTGCGTGCATATTGTACATCTCACAAGGTCATCCGAATACTGTGCCCCTTTTTTAGAAAGGAAATTAATTAAACTCGTGATTCCTGTTGTCCTATCTATTCACCCTGTCATGAAATTTTAAGTATACTTTTACAAAATCACATTTTCAAAAGAAACCGAGACGGTCACAGTGGGTAATAGCATTAATGCTTGACCACGGACTACTTTGTCTTCAGATTCGATCCCAAGACCGGTGCTATATGTGCTAACATAATCATAAATTTATTAGGCAGCGGATTAGTAAGAGGTCGTTAGAGATAGGACTTAGTATCGCCGAAATAGGCCGACGTTAAATAAATTGAAAGAGAATAATTTAAAAATAATTGTTTCAAGAAAATTTTCTAGCCACGGCGTGGTCCAACTCTCTAAGAGTTGTGTATTTTCTCAGAAATCACAAATAAAGAATGTGTTTAGTATTGCTTAGGTCTCGAAGCCAACATGTGTGACGCATTTTTATATAGTTTTAAATGTAATTATTATATTCTGCATTGCTTAGGTCCAAGCTAACATGTGTTACGCGTTTTTATATACTTTTAAATTTAAATATTTTTCTCTTTAAACTAACTAACACTGTTATGAGTGTTTTAAATAGTTTTTAGTTTTGTCATTTAAAGTACTGAATTTCCTGGAATGTGTTATAACCGATGCCCTTGTTTTTGTTTATATAATATTTGGGGTAGTGTTATATTGAACCTACGCTGCCTGAGAGCATTATATTTAATGGATACATATTTAATGTACGAGCAAGAGACATTTGAAAGATGACGTGGCAACAAGTCGTTTATTTCATGCAAGTCATGCTTATACTACGAAACTGGCCAGACAGTGTTCCGGATAAATAGCATTCGCAAACCACGTGGTTCCATTTTGGACCCCCTTGCCAGTTAGAACCCCTCACTACTTTCATGTAGCATTACGTAGCTTTTATCATGACCCCCCCCCCCCCCCACACCTCGAACACTATTTCACTAGTATGATTAGAAGCCACACATAGATACGGCAGTGTAAGTAAATAGCGAAACTAAAATATCAAAGAATGTAAATATATATCCATTTGCTGTTCCTTATTCTTTAAACTTTTGTCATTGTGCCAAGTAAAGTAAATGAACAAATTACATGGCTGAATTATAGCCCTCTGCCCTCATGTAGCCCTGCATAGCTTTCTACCAAACACCGTCCCACCTCCTTCGCTTAACCAAGGCACGTGGTTTATGTATCGTGCTTTAGGGATTCTCCCTGAGTTGAAACTCGTCTTTCATATAATACCTAGGCCTGTACGGAATGTGTTCCAAGTATTACCGTCTAGTATTATGCAATCATGTATTTTTTTTTTTACTACATTAGTAATTATGTCATTGTGACTACAGCAAAATCACAAGAACTTTAGTAAGATGCAGTAAATTCATGTAATTTCATATTCAAAGTTTTATCATACCATTAGGCAGTGGCGGCCTTAGCCATTACAAGGACCTGAGCGACAGATCTTTAAGAGGGCAAAACTTTAAAGTAATTATTTAAATAGTAAATTGAAAGTAAGTATTTTTGATGATGATTCACAAGATATAAATAAATGTGGAGTTTTAAAATTTTATATTGAAAGATTTACAAAAGTATACAAGCACAGAGACGACAAGTATTAATGATAAACTAAGGTACATGAATGCCTTAAAAGATATATGCAGAAATTCAAATGGGTTTTCTAAAGCGCGAGGCGCGAGATTCAAATACATATATGGTAATGAATTTTTCAATTTGCGTTGTTCCGCGAGGGAGCGAGGCCCCTACAAGAGCGAGTCCCCGGGCGGCTGCCCTACTTGCCACCCCCTAAGACAGCCTCTGCCATTAGGCGACTATTCAGATTGCAATATTCGGTATTGCAAAAAATATTTACAAAATTGTAAGAGCATGCACTCTCTGTTGAATGTTATTCGTTCATTTGAATCATCACTAATTTTCGGTGAAGTACTCTACTTTACAGCGGTGCACCTTAATATACAAAAGAATCTTTAGTGATGGAAATTTGACAAAAGAGGAGAGTTATTGAAAAACTGTTCAATTCTACTCCGATTTCGATGATTTTTTCTTTATCATTTGTAATAGTAAAAGTTTTCAAGCCAAAAATTTACGCTTTTAATAAGGAAATTAGTGAAAACTCGAAAAATTAAAATTATATTCCTGTCTCGTTTGTTCTCGCACTGCGCAGTGCTTCTCTCTTACTCATTCATACATATTAAATTTAACATTAAAATTATATGAAGAAAAGGTTAAAGGATTATTTTAATGAATCAAATTGACTCCTCTATAGTGTGTTTTTATTTTAAGACCAACTGGTGAGGAGATATTGCAAAGAAACTGTTTGAAATCCTTATCTTTTCTAAGTTGAGGTCTAAATCATCAACATTCAGGCTGATAAACCAAATACACGAAATCAGCATACTCAAAATTGTCAGACAAGTTTATTTAATAGATTTTACGCTAATTTGTCGCATTAAGTTATTCAGAGATACATTTCAGAATAGTTGTTTCTAGAATATAATAACTTGTTTAAATTTCTAGAACATTACAAAAGTAAATAAATATATTTTGACTCATTTGCGTTGTAAACAAATACATTTTTAAGGTGTTACCCTAACAAGACATTTGGGATTAAGACATTTCATATATCCGATCTATCAAGTGGTATTCTTAAGATATCATTGCATCAATGGGTGTAACATTTTTGTTATATGAAATAATCTTGCATTCCTAAAATCATCAGTTAAAGCAGCGCAATAAGATCAAGGGGACTTTTTGGGAATCTATTTATCATCTAATATTTATAAGTTAATATTTTTGTCTGTCGTACTAAGCATAGTACTGGTTCAATCTAGTATAGTTTTGACTACTACAGTCAAAAATTCCTCTAATCGTACATTGTACTCGTATGAATTAGTCAGTTTATAAAAATATCAACTCTGCTAACTGCTATTATGTATGTATAGGTCAACCAGCCGTGCACATACATGTTTACAGACACAAAAACATTTACACAGGCGCTACAGACACTACATTGCAACATAACCTACAATTAAATTTATGAAATCACCGCCTCAATAAACAGCAAATCTATCATCTCTATTAAAACTAATATCAGCGTTACATTATATTTTCTGAGCTTGAATCTGGCTCGTTTTTTTCCAGTAACAGTGACCGAGATATCCAAACGACTGGCTATCGCTGATATAATGGGTCAAGTGCATGTTCTTCAACGACAGTTTTACATCAAATACAATTGTACGATCTATGTAATGCTACTTCGGTTTCATGAGCTTCTGGATCCATTCAGTCTCGATATTCTTCGAGAAATCGCAATTCATTAAACAAGTCGTGTTGTAGGAATTCGAACTGTAGTAACTCGCATTATAGAATTGTGTCCTATATTACGTAAATCTTGAAATAAGTGGAGGAGATGAGAGATTCGGGTTGAAAAATGTAACAAAAATGACGCAATCGCAATGACATTATTAATCAACCACGTTCATGAACCACGTGGTTCCTTTTGGTTTATTTAGAATCACTCCCTCCTTTCATGTAGCCTAACATAGCTTTTACCATGACCCCCTAACCACCCCTTAGATAAAACATAGTCTTTTTTGTAGTACGTCCAGAGGATTTTGTGCTTTCTGTTAAGAATTGTTAATATAACAAAACTATTTAAAAATTATTCGGTATAAAATGAACAAAACTGATATTTGTTTTGTATACATATTTTTTATAGTTATAAACATTGACTCAAATGGTGACACTAGCCACTCCTTCAAATTATCAATTATTGGAAAAATATATTTTTCTGTTACAGTATATAACGTACTTAGAAATAAATAACCATATACTGTTACTTATTTAATAAACTGTTTTCATTGTGCTAAATAAAATAAATAAAGAAAATTGCTTAGCTTAACTATAGCTCCCCCCTGTCCTCACGTAGCACTGCATAACTTGCTACCTAATCTTGCTCACCAAGCCACGTGGTTGTCAACAAGAGAACAACGGAAACGATATTATTTTTATTAGATGTGAATTGAAAGCGAAAACAATATTGTGTTACTAGCTTTAACCGGTTTTTAATGTATTTATGCATGTATAAATATTTCCAAAAATTATAAATATATTAAGTATGTGTTAAGTAAGTAACTCATATGTAAAATGTATCGATTTGATTTATTTCCTGCAATATTTATCCGGTGATAATTTATCTAATTACGATATCTCTGGCTTTGCCACCCCTATTTGTCTGTAGAGATTTCTTCTTCTGTAATCCGAAATATAATTCCAAATATAGCACTGGTTTGTTCGGTGACATAAGAAAAAGACATGGGCGTTCATTCATAATTTAAACCAAAAATGGATCCCCACATAACTGTGTCTTGGAATTATCTTATTTCACAACAATAACTATCCCTAATAGAAAATCTTATGACAGCGTGCCCACGGATCTCAAATTTTGTAGACATTTTACTTTTATTTACGTTTTAGTGACCATTATATACAAAAATATTCAGTTCATTCCCGTGTAACATTATTTCGCAACACTCATGTTGTCTAACAAGGCGACTATTAACAAAAAAACATATTTTGACCTCTGTTTACTTTCAAGGAACCACTGCAGAACTACTGACTGCATAAAAAGCATCCAGTTAATTTCTTTCTATTGGTGCCCAGAATCTTCTTACTGTCTAGCGAGGTGAGTATTTAGCATATAAAACATATTTTTACCTTTATTTACCTTCCAGTGACCATTATACAACCAGTAACTGCATAACAATTATTCTGTTAATGTATGTGCAAAGTTATTTGGCGCCTAGGAAAAACCTGTTGTCTAGCGAGGCGAGTATTAAGCGAAATTTTTTACAAGTTTTTACCTTTGTTTACGTTTCAGGAACCATTATAAAACCACTGACTGCATAAAAAGCATTCAGTTAATTTCCGTGCAACATTATTTGGTGGCAAGAACATTCTTAGTGTCTAACGATGTGACTGTACCAGACTGTACCCTGTAGGTAAGGCATATGTCACTTCATTTTAGTGAATGAGTCAAGTTCAAGTTCACTATTTTTCAATAATGTTATTAGATAAAGATCATTCGATCTAAGATCATTAGATTAAAATGCATCATGTAACATTCAAGGAATTATCTACCTACTAAAGAAAACTAATTTGCAAATATTCATGAAATTAGGATTTTTAGTCCAAACACTTAGGTTCGTTAGTATTGCAACAGTGTTGTTACCAGATTTGTATGGATATTAAGTACACACCGCCTACATATCCCCCACCACTCTGTCGTAGTACTGAACTTGACCGCGTGCGTTTTAATCGGCGAAAACGATTCCCGCGACCAGACCCATTCCATTCGTTCAACGAGAAGGAAGAGTTAAAATCAACAAGTGCTCAAAGTGATCCGAAGGTGATAAAGTGATAAGAAAATTCTATATATTTAATTGATTTAACATCGGTTTAATACCGATATAAGTCCTCTATTTTAGCTGAATTACTGCTAGTAAATCTCCAGGTAAGAGTATTTTAATTATTCTACATATATAAAAGTGTTACATATTTTCCTCATTTCTAGTAATCAATTATGTTATGCATGTGTGTAGTTTGTAGAATATATTTAAACCATACTCTTTGAATTTCTCTGTAAATTCTATTTTATTTAAACAAAATCGGTAAAAAACTAAAGTGCGAAAAAAGTTTATGAAAACGGAAAAGTGTTGGTCTTAAAAATCATAGCGATTTTTTATTTTTTATTTTTTATTTTTAGGGATTCAGTACTGTTTTTAAATGATAAGCTCGTTATGTTGTTCAAATAGACATATAACAGGGCTATAAGCAAATAATCTACAAACCACATAAATAACTCCATCTAGTTCATCTAGCAAAATTAAAACGGAAATTAAAATATAAAAAAACAAATTGATATTTAATTAATATTTTTGTGTGAATAAAATGTTGTGCAATAATTTCGAACGAACAGATTTTAGCAAATATAATGGAATGAATTTTATACAATTCAGAAATAATATTAAATAAAACGTGTCCCAAAAGTGTCATCTGGATAAAGAAAGTGAAATGATAAATTGAACACAGTTATAAAACGAATTAGGAAGAACTGATTGTTTTTGTAGATTTTGTAACTATAAATTCCCGAAACGTGTGTAATCTGATGATGTTTTCTATGTGCAGTTATTTTTGTATTTTATTGCAAAATGATTGTTGTTCAGTAATATTATATTACTCTGACCTGACTATCACCAGATTAAAAAGCAGTGCAAAATGGAATGAAAATGAATCTTCCAGAATCATTGAAAACGCCATTGCTGAACATATGACGTCACTTGACCATCGCCATGTTGTGACGTATCGATTTATCGATTCTAATTTGACACAATTTAGTTTTTTAAAAAAATTGTCTTTTATATTACAACGTACAACGTAATAGAAACATTTGAACTATTTACGTAAACGTTACATTTCGAGTTTAACTAACGAGAATAGCTATGAAATAATAATTTATTTCTGTAATTATAATTAGATAATTTCAGATTAGTGATGTTTTTATGTTCTATCAGAAAATGAATTACACGTTTTACCGTATTTTATTGAAAAATATTATGTCCAGCGTACAGTGATTTTGGCACATAACAAATGTGACTTTTTGAGAATTGCGAGTTTTTTCTCACGCTTAAAACGTAATGAAAAATAAAAGTTTGCGGCTGGCCTACAAAACGATAAATGCGGCACTGCAGTACGAGATCGAAACAAGTGCAAAACAAAGGCACCATTTTTCTGAATTGAAAAGGGTCATAAAATATTTTTATGTCGTTTTTAAAGAAAAATTATTTAATGACACGTTTGATGCAATCTCGTGAAATTACTTACGCTAATTACACAAGATTAATTAATTAAGTAATAATGCTAATCACACAAGACCAACACAACGGAGGCTATATTCCCATTTTAATCCTACTAACAGTAGTACTCCCTAATAAATATAGATTTAATTTGGCATGCATACATTCAAACGAGCGGTATAACGATATTAGCGGACTCCGAAACTGTATTTAACATTTTCTTTAAACATTTATCATGTTAAAGAGTAATTTATTACTTCAATAGTTATCATAATTTTTGTTAATTAGAAATAAATAGATTTGGTAACCATAGTTAATATTTATAAGTTAATGAATCGCCAATTACTTGATGCAGCTCTGATTATTGCGGTATTTAAATTCAACATATGTACACATGAAATAATCTTGGTATTACACTGTTGGAATAAGACAGAAGATAGTTCTTTCTTTATCTCTCAAACGCGCTCAAATTCATTTTTTATCGGTTTGCTTCCTTTTGACATTTATTTTCAATTTGTTTGTGATTCATATTTTGTTAACAGCTATTATAAATGAATTTATTTAGGATACATTTCACATGACAACTCAAATACACGAATATTAAATAGAAATGTTTGTTACAAGATATATCTATAATAGGCTTGTGAACCTTGCCTTAATTTTTATAAGACTGTACCATATATTGATAAAGTTGTCTATCATAACCTAAAACGTCCTATTATTTTTAATTAACTCGGTATATTTTATGAGATATTAACAGTTAAAGATGGTCTCTTTTAACATTAAAGGTTATAACGCTGACAAAGATACAACGTTATTAAAAATTCCAATGTAAGGTACGTCACGCTGCAGATTTGACATCTCTTCTATAGAACAGAGACGGATACGAAAAGTTGGGTTAAGTATCCTAGCAAGTATTATATTACAATAGTGGTGAAAAAGAAAAGATAATCTGGATTACTAATTTGTTCTATGACGTCTTATTCAAAGCTAAAACATGCGGCAAAATTGAAATTCAAATTTGATATAGCTATAACTCCGTAAACTTCTGGATATTTAAAAAATATAAACGTCAATATTGTTGTAAGTACGCATATGTCGCACTTACCTTTTATTTTTAATGATATTAAATGTTAATTATGTAATAGAATTATATTATGTAAACAGTTTTTGTATTAGTATTAAGATTGTAAAGAATAATTATTTAAGTTTAGCGCTTATAAATATTGTCTCTGGTTTGTGGAGATTAATATTGATTTAATGCTGGTAATTCAGTATTGGCGTTCTGTGATGTGAAATAAATTATTATATATTAAATTGCACAAGACGCTGAAAGCCAGTCTTCTCCTGAGTCTCAAAGCAAGCATTACTATTCGCAACTTCGTACGTATTGAATAGTGAGCACATTTCAACTATTAATTAAATTATAACACTATAGAATTACATTTTGTTTTATATCTGTCATCTTCGTTAATCTAATAAAATACTATTGTAATTAAGTAAGCAGATATAATATTACAACGAATAAATGATATATTTTAATAAAAGTGTTTGTATTAATAGTAATAAAAAGATACTAATTGTTCAACCGTCGCATGTCGCAACGAGGTTACTTTAGACCGCTCAAGTATTCTCTAATTGCAACAATACACCGTCTGAACAAGAATCCTTATTAATCATCTTAAGAAAGATATTCGATTACTACTGTAATTGGTGTTGGAAGTCGTCAACTGAAGAATCTACTACCAGAAGCTAGCATCCCTGCAGAATGTACTAGTAAGCTGAGTAATCCCTCCAGAACGACAATACGACTCTATTTTACAACATTGGTGTCAGGTGGGGTCTCGAAGAGATATTCCTACACATAAATATCCAAGAGGTACGCCCAAAATTTTTTTCTATATATTCTACACCTGGATGCAGATCAATTATTCTGGATACCACTACGTCGATCGATTATTTCCAAGATTGCCGAAGAGTACGAGATAGAACGTCAATTCATCTGTATTTCACATAATTTTTCTACAAGTCCGGTGGATGTAAAACAACAGCCCGCTGAACCAGAAAAAAAAGAAATCTTTTGCCCCCAGCGAATGGATGGATGCTTCTAGAACAAATGGAATAATCTAAACTGATGTTAATCGTTTCCAGAACCCTGCACACAGCTGTACATAGATCAAAATCGAAAGTTTTTTTTGTTAAGTATAATAAGACAGTATCTTTTTATCTTGTATACAATTATTATCATAAATTGATAATTGTATTTTTTTCTATTAGTAGCATCCTTGTAGTTCATTGAAGCTATTATTTTTTTAGTATTATATTCAATACTTTTGAATATTTGCTATAACCTATCTATTAGTAGCATCCTTGTAATTCATTGAAGCTATTATTTTTTTTTAGTATTATATTCAATACTTTTGAATATTTGCTATAACCTATCTATTAGTAGCATCCTTGTAATTCATTGAAGCTATTATTTTTTAGTATTATATTCAATACTTTTGAATATTTGTTATAAAATAACAATTTTGTAGCATCATTGTTCAATATTTTGTTGTGAGTAAGATTCGAGGGCGGATGTTACACCTGACATCAATGTTGTAAAAAGAGGTCGGATTGTCGTTCTAAAAGGAGATTACTCAGCTTGCTAATACATCACGCAGTGTTGCTAGTTTCTGGAAGTAGATTCTTCAGTTTGACGATCATCCACCTTCTTGAATTACTCACGTTGATAAGAATTAAGTCTTTTCAGATGATTAATAGGATTCTTGTTAAGACGGTGTATTGTTGCAATTAGAGAATACTTGAGCGGTCTAAAGTAACCTCGTTGCAACATACGACGGTTGAACAATTAGTATCTTTTTATTACTATTAATACAAACACTTTTATTAAAATATATCATTTATTCGTTGTAATATTATATCTGCTTACTTAATTACAATAGTATTTTATTAGATTAATGAAGATGTCAGATATAAAACAAAATGTAATTCTTTAGTGTTATAATTTGATTAATAGTTAAAACGTGCTCACGATTGAATACTTGATGTTACAATTGGAGTATTGTACGAACGAAGTACAATTAGTAAACACTTGGTTGAGACTCAGGAGAAGACTGGCTTTCAGCGTCTTGTGCAATTTAATATATAATAATTTATTTCACATCACAGAACGCCAATACTGAATTACCAGCATTAAATCAATATTAATCTCCACAAACCAGAGACAATATTTATAAGCGCTAAACTTAAATAATTATTCTTTACAATCTTAATACTAATACAAAAACTGTTTACATAATATAATTCTATTACATAATTAACATTTAATATCATTAAAAATAAAAGGTAAGTGCGACATATGCGTACTTACAACACTCCTCAACCAAAGAAAAGGAACGCATATAAAACAAAACATATGCGTTTCTGCTCTAAGGAGAAGAAAAAGGAAAAATTGTGATAGGGGAGATGTCGTACATATCACAACACCCCCTTTCAAAAAAAAAGGGACACGTATAAAAACAAAATATACGAGTTACAATTCTGGAAAAAAAACAAAAAGAGAAGCAAAGTGTCGACAACGATTCTGATCCCATCGTATAGAGTTAACACTGCTTCACAAAACAATCATCCCTGACAAAATCCATCTTATTCGTCAAGGTTTTATTCATTGGTACAAAATCTCTTCAATCTATTCCTATTAACTACCGTATACTTTCTAGGTGAAAAAAAAAATTGACCCTTCTATCAAAATTTAATTTAAATTTTGGTTTATTACTAGTAAATTTATTTGTAGCTAAATCAATCGTAGAAGAATATTTTGCACCACTAAGTTGGTCTAGTATGTCAAGTACGAGAGGCAAAGTATAAACATCACTTGTCGTCTGTTCATTAAGTTTACGATAGTCGATTACAACGCAAAATTGTTTGTTCCCCGACACATCTGCTTTTTTAGGTACCATTAACAGAGGTGCGTTAAACTGTGAGTCGCATTTTTCAATAATGTTGTTAGCCAACAGTTCTTGGATATGCTTCTCAACAATTTCTTTATGCGCATGAGATAATCTATGCGGCTTAATGTTTACAGGGTTAGGTGAGTTACTCAGTGCACTCGCACAAGATAACTTATCTACCGGGAAAAAAAATATGTTATTAAAATTATTACAGATTTCCATTAAATCTGTTAAGTATTTTGAATTAACATTTGAAAAATCTATATTATTAAATAAAAGATGTCGTAAGGATCTTTTAGGATCGTTAGGATTTCTTTTCAAAAAATGGTAAAAATTAAATTTATTTATTGGAATAATATCTGGTTTAAAATTGTCAAGTATTACATCTTTTGCTGAGGAATTAGTTATTGATATATAAAAAGTATTATTAACAGGATTAATTAATGCGTTGGCTAAAAAAACTTCAGGTAGCAATTCCTTGGCTACACAAACTCCTACCGTAGAACCCGACATAGGAATTAATTTCCTAGTACGTGCTGGAACTATGATAATACTGTTTATGTTCAATAATGGTAATTCAAATATTTTGCCATGTTGTGAGAATTGTACGCTGTTTGTTTCCAAATTAATTACTGCTTTAAATGTACGTAAAATATCTAAACCTATGATTCCATCATGCTTAATGGGGAAATCCTCTGACACAACCTGAAAAGTATGTTTCGACCTAGAACTATCTAAAATTATAGAAGTTTTTAGTGAACCTAAAGTATAAGGCGTGCCTTCAGAGATTCCCTTTAATAACACTTTAGATGTACTATCTATTTTGATATTATTTTTTAAAATATTTTGTTTAATTAAAGAAATTTGAGAACCAGTGTCCAATAAAAATGATACAGTCTTTGCTTTGGCTGCGACTATTCTGAATTGAACAGTGTCAGCTGTTTGCTTGTCAATAACATTTTCATTGTTACAGTTAAAATTTGTTATATCATTGGTATTTTGTATTTCTTTAATCTCAATATTTTTATTTAAACTATTAAATTTACGTAAATGGTGATTATAAAAAGAACGTGAATTTTGTTTTGTATTTTTAGTAAAAGATACTTGAGGACCATCAGATTTAAGATGTCTCGATTTTTTACAATAAACAGAAGGTTTTGAAAATACCGTATCTCTCCTACAAATATTAATTTGCGCGACAGGATATACCGTATCCGCATTTTCCTTCTTGATAAAACAATATTTCTCTAAATGACCATTTTTTTTACAATAGTTACAAAAAAAAGTTTTAAATTTTGTTTCGACTTCGTTAGCAAATTGTTCACTTGAAACTGGTTCACTACTAGAAATAGAATGACTTGAATCTGTTTTAAATTCAACATGCCTTCTTCTTTCTAGAGTGCGCCACCGTGTTTCAAGAAAATTCGTAAAATCATTTAGGGTTGGTAATTCAGAAGTATTTCTGTTTTCCCATTCCTTTAATGTGTTAAAATCTAACTTGGTCTTTAAAAAATGTATAAAAATAAAATCTGAATGATTAGAATATATTCCCAACTCGGTTAATGCTCTAATCGATTCATTAATTTCGTCTAAAAAATTTTTGATATTAGTTTCTGATTCTAAACGTATAACATTGTAGTTTATCAAATTGTTTAAATAGGTTTCAATAAGTGCTACCTTGTTATCATAACGTTTACAAAGGATGTTCCAAACAATTTCATAATTATCGTTTGTTAAAGGATAATTCTTTATGAGTTTGAGTGGTTCTCCTGTCAAATTTAATTTTAAATAATGCATTTTTTCAATGTTTGATAGTTTGCTATTATTACGAATTAAATTTGTAAATAATTCCATGAAACTTTGCCAATTAGTATATTCTCCATCAAAAACGGTTAGTTGCATTGGACTTAAGTTCAGATTTTTTATTGAATCTATGCTTTTTGAGTCGTCTACAATATGTGTATCATTCTCAAATGTTTGCTTATAATTCAACAAGTAAATAAGAGTGTCGTCATAAATACTTTCAACTTCCATAGACTTACTAACGATAGCCGAAGCTTCTTCATTTTTTAGAGTTGGAAGCAGTGCTTCTACGATACTATTATATTTGACCCAAGCCTTTTCTAAGTTTTTGATTTTTAATTCAACAATCGTTAAGGATGTTGATTGGACTTCTAGATTTTTTGAAAACTCATTTATTAGATTGATTGTATTCTCAACTAATGTGAGGGAATGAACGCTCGGTGCCATAGTACTTAATTAAAGTTATATATAATATACAGACTAAAGATTATTTTGTACCAATAAACGACTCTCCGAAAAATAGGATTCTGACAAGGAAAAATTGTTAGCGAAAACAGTAACTCACAGGAAATTTCCGATGGGGCTCAGACACCGCAGTTGTAACAGGAAGGTAGTCTCTCTGATTGAACAGACTGCTATCTAACTGCTTCAGCTCTTTACTTCTCCTTTTCAAAATTCCCTCTCGTTCAAAAAAAGATGTTGTTCTAAAAAAATATTAACATAAATTAGTATAATTGCGGAAACAATTATAAAAAATATTATAGTAAATATGCAAAAGTATTGGATATAATACTAAAAAAAAATTAATAGCTTCAATGACAAACAATGATGCTACAAAAAAAAGTTAGGTTATAGCAAATATTCAAAAGTACTGAATATAATACTAAAAAAAAATTATAACCACGTTAATAATGATGCTAATAAAAAATACTTGGATATAGCAAATATTCAAAAGTACTGAATATAATACTAAAAAAAATGATAGCTTCATTAATAACGTTGCTATATAAAAAAAAATACAATTATCAATTTATAGTAATAATTATATACAAAAAAAAAAGATACCGTTCTATTATACTTAAAGATTTTCTTATCAGTGATTATAATCTATACACAGCTGTGTGCGGAATTCTGCACGCGACCAACATCGATTTAGATTATTCCAAGTGTTCTAGAAGCATCCATCCATTCCCGTGGCGGCAAAAGATTTCTTTTTCCAGGTTTAGCGGGCTGTAGTTTTGCATCCGCCGGACTTGTAGAAAATTATGTGAAATACAGATGAAATGATATTCTAGCTCGTACTCTTCGGCAATTTTGGAAATAATCGATCGGCGTAGTGGTATCCAGATTTATTGATTTGCATCCAGGTGTAGAATATATAGAAAAAAATTTTGGGCGTACCTCTTGGATATTTATGTGTAGGAATATCTCTTCAAGCCTCACATCTGACACCATTTGTTGTAAGTAGATTCGAAGGCGGATGTTACACCTGACATCAATGTTGTAAAAAGAGGTCGGATTGTCGTTCTAGAAGGAGATTACTCAGCTTGCTAATACATCACGCAGTGTTGCTAGTTTCTGGAAGTAGATTCTTCAGTTTGACGATCATCCACCTTCTTGAATTACTCACGTTGATAAGAATTAAGTCTTTTCAGATGATTAATAGGATTCTTGTTAAGACGGTGTATTGTTGCAATTAGAGAATACTTGAGCGGTCTAAAGTAACCTCGTTGCAACATACGACGGTTGAACAATTAGTATCTTTTTATTACTATTAATACAAACACTTTTATTAAAATATATCATTTATTCGTTGTAATATTATATCTGCTTACTTAATTACAATAGTATTTTATTAGATTAATGAAGATGTCAGATATAAAACAAAATGTAATTCTTTAGTGTTATAATTTGATTAATAGTTAAAACGTGCTCACGATTGAATACTTGATGTTACAATTGGAGTATTGTACGAACGAAGTACAATTAGTAAACACTTGGTTGAGACTCAGGAGAAGACTGGCTTTCAGCGTCTTGTGCAATTTAATATATAATAATTTATTTCACATCACAGAACGCCAATACTGAATTACCAGCATTAAATCAATATTAATCTCCACAAACCAGAGACAATATTTATAAGCGCTAAACTTAAATAATTATTCTTTACAATCTTAATACTAATACAAAAACTGTTTACATAATATAATTCTATTACATAATTAACATTTAATATCATTAAAAATAAAAGGTAAGTGCGACATATGCGTACTTACAACAATTTTTAGTATTATATCCAATACTTTTGAATATCTACTATAATATTTCCTATAATTGTTTCTACAATTATATTAATTCATGTTTAATATTTTTAGAACATCTTTATGAACGAGAAAGAATTTTGAAAAGGAGAAGTAAAGAGCTGAAGCAGTTAGATAGCAGTCTGTTCAATCAGAGAGACTACCTTCCTGTTACAACTGCGGTGTCTGAGCCCCATCGGAAATTTCCAGTGAGTTACTGTTTTCGCTAACAATTTTTCCTTGTCAGAATCCTATTTTTCGGAGAGTCGTTTATTGGTACAAAATAATCTTTAGTCTGTATATTATATATAACTTTAATTAAGTACTATGGCACCGAACGTTCATTCACTCACACTAGTTGAGAATACAATCAATCTAATTAATGAGTTTTCAAAAAATCTAGAAGTCCAATCAACATCCTTAACAATAGTTGAATTAAAAATCAAAAACTTAGACAAAGCTTGGGTTAAATATAGTAGTATCGTAGAAGCATTGCTTCCAACTCTAAAAAATGAAGAAGCTTCGGCTATCGTTAGTAAGTCTATGGAAGTTGAAAGTATTTATGACGACACTCTTATTTACTTGTTGAATTATAAGCAAACATTTGAGAATGATACACATATTGTAGACGACTCAAAAAGTATAGATTCAATAAAAAATCTGAACTTAAGTCCAATGCAACTAACCGTTTTTGATGGAGAATATATTAATTGGCAAAGTTTTATGGAATTATTTACAAATTTAATTCGTAATAATAGTAAACTATCAAGCATTGAAAAAATGCATTATTTAAAGTTAAATTTGTCAGGAGAACCACTCAAACTCATAAAGAATTATCCTTTAACAAATGATAATTACGAAATTGTTTGGAACATCCTTTGTAAACGTTATGATAACAAGGTAGCACTTATTGAAACCTGTTTAAACAATTTAATAAACTACAATGTTATACGTTTAGAGTCCGAAATCAATATCAAAAAACTACTAGATGAAATTAATGAATCGATTAGAGCATTAACCGAATTGGGGATATATTCTAATCATTCAGATTTTATGTTAATACATATTTTAAAGACCAAATTAGATTTTAATTCGTCAAAGGAATGGGAAAACAGAAATAATTCTGAATTACCAACCTTAAATGAATTTACAGAGTTTCTGGAGAGACGGTGGCGCAATCTAGAAAGAAGAAGGCATATTAAAGTCAAAACATATCCAAGCGTTCCTAATTCTAATAGTAAACCAGTTTCAAGCAAGCAAATTCCTAATAAGGTCGAAACAAAAACTAAAAATTTGTTCTGTAACCATTGTAAGAAAAGTGGTCATACAGAAAAGTATTGTTTTATTAAGAAGGAAAATCTAGATACGGGTAACCCTATTGCTCAAGTTAATACTTGTAGGGAGGCCACAATTTTATCAGAACCTTCTACTTGTTGTGAAAGATCGAAACATCTTATATCTGATGGTTCTCAAGTATCTTTTACTAACAAGACACAACACAATTCAAATAATGAATTATAAAATGTAAAAACATAATAAAAAATTAAAGGAACAACTAAATGGAGTTCACAAGCCCATTATACTATGTATACGTGTGTGTGTAAATACGGTGAATCCACCGCAGTAACACAACTTGTTGAACCACGTGTTACTTTTAAATCGAGAAATCCCTTAAAGCATGTGACACGTTATTCCATGGATAAATGAGCAAGTGCACTCTTCCTCTGTCTTCCGGGATTAAATATCTTAAAACCCAGTACTCTATTGGTTATAAGCTTACACTGAGAGAATTCAGTTTCTTTAGTAACAATGAAATGCCATAATACCTTTTACTAACACCTTATTAAATGATGAAATCTAAATATGTATTAATTTTACTTACAACAAACTAACTACTATAGCATCAGTAATAAACCCTCATCTTATGAATGCAGGTGAACTGAAAATATCTGTGAAAGACATTAGATCCTAAAAAGCACTACAATGCATATGAAAAGCAGAAAACAAGTCAAGCATATTGGCTAATAGCTTATAGGAAAATGTCAGATTGCACAATATTATTAAACAATATAATCAAATACGGCAACTATATGAAGAAGCCACAGATAGCAACATCAAAAGCATCCGGAATATTATGAATGTGTCAGGATATGTAATAACGATATTCACAGAGATGTGAGGAATTCTATAGTCGCTGACGAAATTAACCTAACTTTTAGCTCGTTTAAATCTTCTAATTATTCAAACAAATTATTGACGAATACTATTATTTAGTATTAATTAATTGTACGTCTTTCTGCTTTACAATCTACAGTATTATATTGCCTAATACATTTTATTCTTATATAAATTCCAACTTAAAACTATATTTAAACTGTTCTAGACTTTGATTGACGAATTCTACATGAGTGATATAAAATATCAAACTAAGTATGACGAGTTTCTGCGTCGAATATACTTGTGCGAAAGAGATATCACTATTTACTATGAACATATTTAAATCTTTAGTAAAAGAAATTTAAAAGACTTACTTACTCCGACAATATAGAATCCTATTCGAATAGGATTAACTTAGAATGCAATTGCACATCTGACACAATATTAAAATTTAAAACAATAAGTAATATTTTATTATAAGTGTCTACCTACATGCATTGATTAGATAAGTAATATTGGCGAAATATTATATTGCAAAATAATTATGCCACTTTCACTCATTTCCAAAATTTTTGTAAAACCATCTTAATATTTCTACTGGTGACTTTAATATTATATATGTAATTATAATATATTATATTTCTTAACAAAACTTATAATTAGTTTATCTTATTTATGATATATCGATACTCTAAATGGATAACATTTTTAAAACGTATTATTTGTATGACTGCCACCTCAAACAATTTAAACCTGTACTATTATTATTAAATAGTATTTCTCGAATTCGTGTTAACATACATACAACTACTACATAAGATGGCAGTCGGAGCACCTCACAATCAATTTTATTTCTTTTGTATTACTTACTCAATTATGACACTGATCTGGATTTGAATAAAATTACATAATGTTCATTGATTTCACGAAATGTTCACGAGTCGTAAGATGAGGAATGTCTATCGGCCAAAGGAGAAGGTGGTGTACTAACAGAACTGCTGTTGTTACTAGCTACACTATGTCGAGAACCACTCGCAAGGTCTACAACCTTTGGAAAAATAATAGATTTTCATTAACTTGTCGAACACAATACACCCCGTATTGTGCCTTTATATTTTAATAATTTGAAAACAATCCTTACCTTTAAGACATCATGTAAACTTGACATAGATCCTAGGCTAGGAGGAGAATGCTCCCGATCTAGGTGAACACGATGTTCGCGTTCTCGCTCTGGAGAACGTGGCAGACCTGGAGGCTGTTCTCTTGGTCGAGGAGGTGCAGCACGTTTGGAACCTTCAAGTAAGTAATATATTATGTACTAAATATATTTTATTACGAATGCTTATATTAATTTTACAATCAAACGCTTTTATAATTTTTTTCTCTTAAAAATAACATAATAATTAGATTTATCACTAACACTTACCGTTATATGGTGGAAAAACAGGTCTTGGAGCAGCCCTAGGGGGTGCTGGTGCGTGCCTAGTGCTAACGAGCTATAAAGAAATTTTTGTAACAAATAATTGCACTAAAAATTAAAATTTAAATAGGAGATATATTTACCCTGTCTGCAGTTTCTATCGTTGTTGGCAAATCAATAAGTCTTTGGACTTGGATACCATCACCCGGACCCATGTGGGAAATATGATTAAAATTACTTGGAGCAGATATCATTTTAGAACGTCGGTCTATGCTCCTGAGTTGTTAGTAAATAAAAAAAATAGAACAAAAAGAAACAGTCAGCATAAAATGCACATTTAAATCATTCCAAAAATATACATAAGAACAAACATAAACTCACGGTCTTTGTGTTCGATTTCCTTCTCTAAGTGAAAATCTTCTCTTTGGTTTCGTTCCACGACTGTCTCTTTCACATGATGATAAATTTAATAGTTCTCCTAGCATAATTTAAATTGTTCAATAACTAATTCATGTTTTTTTTTTATATAAATGTCAAATATCAATGAAAAAAATACTAACTTGTATGTACGCTTGCCATATATACAACACAAGGCAAGTCGTTTAAAATACAGAGAACAAGATTTCCTTGCACATTCAAAGGTTTTGGTTTCTTTAAACCAATGCTTTGTACCCATTCAGATGTCTGGCAATTGAACACATCAATGTGAGTTTCACTGAACACCAAGAGATGCCCATCACAATATGCTGAATAGAAAGCACAAATTAATACTTAGTGAAAAAAAATATGCAAGAATAGACAAGAACTATCATTTAACGTACTTATTGCAGTAGGAACAGCAGGATACATAATTTCTCGATCCCGAGATTTGCGACCAATATTATCTACATATATTGCTAGAGTTTGAAACACTAAAAGAGTTTCACCTTTCGAAACTTCAACAACTCTCCATGCATCTACTCCAGAATAGCATAGGAAGGTTGAAAGCTGATTATCGGGATGTACCAAAGCTAAAAAAACATATAATATGTTATATTTCATTTAATAAACATAAAAAAATAATATTATATCCTAAGGGTCATAAGAAATCTCAAATAAATTCATTTATTTAATACTTACATATGGGTTGAGAATCTCCTGCTAAATAGCTTGTAAAACCAGCTTGGTGCCCAACTACAAGACGATAATCTGAAGTTATCTTAAAAAACAAGGGCATTTTTAATACGATAAAAATTAACAATGACGGTAAATAAGAGTTTAGAGAAACACATTTGAAATACAAAAAATATCTTACTTGCAAACTTTGTACAACAAATGGCACAATTGTCTCCCACATCTTTTCATGTCGGGTTTTTGTTCTGGTTATTTCATATACTAATAATTGACTTGTATTTTGTCGTTTAACAGCAACACATAAACAAAATGAGTTTGGATTTCTGCGCATTACACCAGTAGTGAATGTAATACAATTTTTTGTTTCGGCAACCTTAAATCAAACATAATTAACCGTAAAATAATAAGTCATTATATATGGTTAATATAGATTTTACCTTAATCCACTCAACATCTGTACTATACAATGCTCTTATTGGGACTAAGCGTATGTGTCTTTGTCTCCCGCAAAGAACAATTAACAATTGCTCTTCTGTAATATGATTAAGATTATGTACTTTTTTCGCTTCCCCAATGCGAGCTATTTCTAAAAAGAAAATTATAAATGAAAAACAATGTAATGATAGGTATAGAACAACCAAATTTAAAATTGCAGTTTCAATTTCAAAGATATAATGTACTGTACCACTTCGATCTAAATCTAGACAATAAAGACCATCTTCAGTTCCAAGCAACAATCTGTCAGGATCAATAATAAGAGAACAGAGAGCATTTCGCACTACCGCTAATGTTCCATCCAAGAGTTCTCTAGCTCTAAACATCTAGGAAATACAATAATTAATTAATATATTTAAGAAAACTAAATATTAACAAAACTTCAATTAAGAAATTTTATATGAAAATGTATTAACACTAACTGCAGTATTTGGCAAATTATTTCGTTTTAGTATTCGATGTAGCTCACTAAGCGCCACTACCCATTTGGTTTTTTCACTTTCTGTGTCAGCTAACATCAATGTATGACTATTAGGACCATTTTCGAGAAGAGATGTACTTATCTATGAATAGCGATAAGAAGATTTAGTAAGTAATTACAAATAAATAATTTTTCAGCATTGCTTTATATAAATACTAACTCTAAATATACAAGGAATATCTCTCTTTGCAGCATGAATTACATCTAGTTCTCGCACTCCAGCAACACTAAATTCGGGATCTCGCATATCCAGCACCTAAAAGTGAACACAAAATATATATTTATAACAGTATAATAAATAATATCAAGAATAACGTAAAAATAAATATGGAAAATAGTTAAGTACCTGAGATACATGAACACTTCTGTCGGAAGAAATATCATACAAAAATAATTTAAAATCGCATACTACAACAAACTGTCGCACCCATCCTCTTTTAACTCCTCCCAATTTAGGAACCTTCACGTAACCTTCATAAGCTGTCCCAATTCCTCTCGTTGGATCAATACCAAGTGGTCGTTTAGCTAAATAGTTATTCGTAAATTAAGACCATTAATCGTAATTACAAAAATCATATAAATTAAAACATATTTATAAACAATTTTTAACAAACTTTGATCTGATGGCACTGGACACTGCGTAGGAACTCTTTGGCAACATGTCATGTGGCAGGCAAATCCACAAAGTTCACAGACAACACCTTGCCGTGTTAGACCAACCTTCAAAGAATTTAACATTAAAAACAGTTAATCAAAGACACCAAACACAAGTTATTAAAGGTTAATATAGATATTACCATTAAAGATGTACAATGATTGCATTTTGTTGGGCTGCTAAATGTTCGTACTAAAAATTGATGAACTTTTTGTTTTAACCCAACTCCCATATGAATAGAACTGTGCTCCTAAAGAGTAATATAAATTAAATACAACATTTGTCAAAAATAACTAAACAATTATTATTGGAACAAGACTTACTAATGATATTTCTGACAGATTTGACTTAGAACTCGACAAAGACAAAGCTCTATTATCCTCAATGTCACCTTCCTCACTCTCCATGGAATGACCCAGATGTAAAGTGGAAGATATATTTGGCGATTGTACTTGGCTAGATAAACTTGGATTTTGAAATGGAAATTGAGCACTATGTACACTAGGACTATTAAGATTGGAAACGCTCTGAATACCGGATGAACTATTTTGTAAAGCAGCAATGTTTTGAGATGATGTATTTTGAAGATTTGATTGTTGAACTGTGGAAGTCTGGGTTGTATTTGTTTGAACTGATGATTCTTTTAGGAAATGATCTAAATATGACATCTGTGAAGATGGACGTTCCAAAACTAAAATAACAAATAATTATTAATTTGATGATGTTAAATACAAACGATCAATTTTTATAGAACTTCAACAGCTGCTTTTTTTGTTTACTATAAAGTAAGTTGTCTGGAATAAGCTGTATGAGCATCTAATAAAAGAAATCATTTGTTTATGAAATATACTAATTATAAGATAATTTTGGTTATATGGCATAATTTGTCAATTTCATTATGCAAAACAGAAAAAACAACAAATATATGCTATTAATAATAATATTAACCAAAACAATTCAAATATTTATAAAAGGCCATTAAAAAACTATTAACTTCTATAACTGAAAAGAACAGTTTTGTTGAAATCCAAGTTTCAAACATAACATTTAATTAATATACCATTAAGCGCTAGATTTGTATTTTAAATTTGGTGATGACCGTTATATAAATATTTATTTACATACAAAAATATTCTGTAAGCACATGAGAAAACAATGTCTGTTGATTTAATTAAAATTAGTAAACACACATATAAGACAATATATAACTTCGTTTATAATTGACCATACTGATAATTACTTAAATAAACAAAGCAAAAACAATGAATCAAAAAAATGTAATGATTTACAAATCTTTTTATATAATAATTGTATAATTTTTTGAAATATTAAATCCTTTCCTTTTATATCCAATCATTTTCTACTCGAGCAAATTATCAGTATTAGTCACAGAAACGGGTTCTTATTGCACAAATTTCAGAAACAAAGGTAGAGGGATGCTAACCAGAAGCTCAACACACTAAGGTAAGATCTATTATCTACAAAACGTTATAAAAAACTGTTATAATCACATTGGTCAAAACTGCGAAGGCAAAAACAATCACAAAATAAAAAAGTTATTATAAATTAAAAAAATCACACTAATATAAAAGTAACTAACCATTGGTAAGGGCTTTGGAAAGCCATAAGTTCACAGAGGATTTTCCAAGTCGAGCTTGTGTGACAATTTTAAATCATTATTTATTTATATTTTTAATTATATAGGGCTTACCAAAAAAACTGTTGGATGTGTTTTTGAACAAATATACTAATAATAATAATATTATTACTAAAGATAATATTTGCAACAATAAGATTATAAAATGTGTAATTAAAATCAATTTTAAATGCACTAAAACTAACATTGCACTGCGATAATATTAGCACAATAATGAAAATATTCCTATAACGAAACTACTCTTATAACAAAAATAAAGACAAAACATAAGAAAGAAGAAATTATAAAAATATAAATAACAAAACATATAAACTAAATTTATTTTAACATTGTATATATACACAGATGGAAAATCGTAAATTATAAGAATATGACAAATTAAAAGAAATCACACATTTCCATAACAATATATAAACAAGTACAAAAAATCATTAAAATAAACACTAGAATAAAAAATACAACTGATAAGTATTTTGTACTTTTAATATCAAATATCCATTTTAATAAATCACTCAGACAAATCACAAGATAAATACAAATCTAGCGCGTTTTTAGACTACAATAATAACATGGGATAACTTGACTGTTTCCTAACTACTTATACCATAAATTTACATTATATATTTTATATCTTTATATACCACTTTCTTTAAATTCACTTTATATAAGTTTTCATACCTTGTTAGTTATTTTTATTTATTGTTAAAAACTAAGATGGGTTTTCTTATATGCAGTGCCGGTGCTATAATAGAATGCGGGTTGCGTAAATAGTAAACTTCTGAAGGCATTAAGTTTTTATAACTATTATAACTTTGCAAATAAGTACCTTACCTAATGCAAAAATTACCTTGGCACCGGCCCTGCGTATAAGCTATTAGTTATTAAATAACTAGATTATTTATTAGAATGTAATTATAATATAAAAAATTATATGACCCAAAAATGATTAGTTTCGTTAATGTCTCTATTATTCTCTCAATGGAATAATGATTTGACTACTTAAGTTATTGTAAATTTATAGTATAATTAAGTGTGCAAACTATTATAGGTACAAATAGAAAAAGATAATAGAAGAATATTACTGAATATCTATATTTTCGTTTTTATTATAAGAATGACTAGAATTTAACTTTTTATGTAATAAATTTAAAATAAATATTTATATACAATTTGCGTTTTAAATATTTTCTTATATTGGGTCTAAAGTTAATAAACCATATAAATTGTTATGAAGTCTATATGTTTAAAATAAAGATATATATTTTTTTACATCTTATATTGTTTCAACTTATATATTGTTTACCTGAAACAATATATTTTAAAATAATAAGCGGAACTTTTTAAGAATAATTTATGAAATTGTTTAGTTGTTACATCTCGTTAATCAAATCTAGCGCCTAGCAGTAGTGCTTCACTAACAGCAGCAATATCCCCCAGACGCAAGACGTGACACCCACCAGCACGGCGAGACGACCACCGACCAGGCCCCTGGTTGCTACATAATATCTACTATACTCACTGAACTCAAAGCGTTAACTATGTGCCAATTTAAGCCATTGTATATTACTTATCAATACAACGCGATTGCTAATTATATTACAAATGCAAGAACGCTGAACTTGCATACAACAAATTTTGATAAACATCTAAACAGCTATTTTTTACTTTATTTGATTCTTATTCTCCAAAATTTCTTTTTTAGTATTATTGTGTAATAAATTTTTTTTGATTTACATTTACGTTAAACATTTTTCAAAAGCAGGAAACAATAAAATTATTTAGCAGAATGAAGATATATTTTATATACTCCTATCTTAACTTTTAGATATATCATAAGTGTTGTACTTAAATATTTTAAAATATGAAATATATTGCGAGTAATAAAGATAAAGAAAATTTTAAATATCCAGAAATTGTCTATAATATGTTATCATTTTGGTATATCAATAGATAATATATTTTTTGTAAATATATAAAACTATAAATAATAAATGTATGTCATATACTACTCCAAGTATCTCTTAATAACAAAACATTGAACAAAAGAATCAATATCTTATTTAATAAAATGTATTGTATATACTATGCAAAAAAATATTTATTTCAGCAACAATTATTTGTAGGTATACATATATTTAGGTACATCGAAAGCAATCTTGAATACGATAATAGAAGATGTTAAAAGTAATATATAAATAATGCTAATATGCAATTTAAAGTTTCGAGGTATCGCTATTTCAATATGATACTTATAATAATAAACTGTGTAATTATAATAATAGACTGAGCCGTTAGAACAGTTTCTAATGAAATAGAAAAATGAAACTTCACGCCGCGAGATATAATGTGAAAAATGATTTTGAAAAAAAGAAGCGTAAAATCATTCAAATGATTACAAAAAAAATTCTGATAAGTCATATCTGAAATTACATTTTCACGTATTACATAAGTGTTACATAAGTTATTTAATAACGTGAACAACATTTTTATGAAGACTATGTTTGCTTCACTTTATTTATACTTTTTATACCATTCATCATCCTTTTCAAGATTGATTGATAGCGATGCAACGATGCTGGGTTTCGACATATTTTAAAAGCTCAGGTTAAACTGTAAGTTTTTGCACGGTTCAGATTAGTTAGGGATAAACGTTCTCTTGAAGGAAATAATTCAAGTACATTTAGGCAATAGCTCTTGATGAATAATTATTAAAAGGAATAGTTTTCAATTTCTTTCATCAGTAACAAATCAGTCCAAAATTATTGTAATAAGAAATTTAAAATCAATTGGGTGGGTCACTTGAGACACACAGTCTCTAGCCTTTTAAATTGTAGTGTATATTGGAAACGTTGGTTATCAGGAAAGTAATACAATTACTGAAGAAGAATAAGATTTTGATTTAAGAAGTGTGATTTAAAGGGACAATTTCCCCAATCACACAAAGGACAAAGGTTCATCTTTTATATGACATCTCTCTGATCATAGTTCTGCTGATCAATATAAAGCATAATGCACTTACGTAAATATGCTAATTCAAATTCTTAAAATGAAAAAAAAAATCTATAAGCTCGGAGCTGCCACAGAAATTTCAACTACTCTTGTTTTTACAACTTGTACCATTCGGATTCCCAAGAGTATTTGTTTAGTTTTAAAAGAAGTAGAAATTTAAAAGTATGAGATTCTTTGGAGAGTTTGTGTAGTGTTGTATCTATTCTTGTTTATATAAGTAAATATATAGAATATATATATATATATATATTTGTGTGTATATAAATTTGTAGTAAATACTGAATTATACTAAATAAATTTCGAACATAAGAACAAGAAATAAATAAAGTTTTTAATTGCATTAACAAACTGGCATACATATGCATGAGATACTATTATGAAATACATTAAGAAAAGAATAATCAGGTACTTACATCCTTCACCGCTTTCTAACCGCCCTTGCATGTCTTTAATTTGTATTTCTTTTCTCTTTACATCTTGAGCTAATGAATCAAAACGTTGTCGGAAGTCTCGTAGATCTCTATTAACCCAAATAATAAAATATTGATTTTTTTTGAAAATAAATGAAAAAAAAAGAAAAAAGAAAAATTAATTACTTTTGAGATGCGATCAATTCTGCTCGTGTTCGGCTTAATTCTTCCGAAATAAGTGCTTTAGCCTGGATTTCACTTTGAAGAGAACTTTGAAGATTAAGAAGTTCCATTTTGTCTAGTTTCTGTGAGCGTCGGTTTCGCCAATTTTTATCAGTGGATTGAGTTGATACTCCTAAATTACACAGTCATTTAAAAACAAATAATGAACACGAAATTTTAACATTAATTAATTACAAACCGGCATGCTTCAAATATTCGAGTTCTTCAGTCATTTTTGTCGCCAATGCTTGCAAGTAACCTCGAGCATCTTTTTCATCAGATACCCATTGTATAATCTCACTAATTTGTCTTTCCCATTGCCCAATGGCTTGGCGTTTGCCCCTATAAAGGAAAAAATGCATATATATTACATGAATAGATATCATACATACATATATAAACATATATATACCAACTATATTACAAACCTAAGCTCTTCAAATTCGCCATCTAACTGCATTCTTTCCGATTGCATTCTGTGCACAGACTCACTCATCTATAATACAATTTTTATATTATTTTATCAAAACATTAATATTAATATAAAATGCAGCGGTAGTACAAAAATATTTACATTTTCCAAATCTGCTAGCAATTTTCTATTATCTTCCAGAAGTAATTTTTTCTCTCTATCATGTCTTCTTTGTAGTTCAGCAATAGCTTCTTCACTGTCAGTCATACTCTCCAAACGGCTTGAATCAAGTTTCTCGCGTGCAGACATCAACTTAAATAAACATTGACAAAATATGTTAAATTTGTAACAAAAATCTAGTTTTAATATGCAGAATATAGATACCTCTCTTTGTAACATTTCTTTTTGAGTTTCAGCTTCAGTTAACTGCTCCCGTAAAGAAGTCAGCTCCTTAGTGAAGCGTGATTGTTGTTGTGCCAGCCGTTCGCTAAATTGCAACTAAGAAATGTATTATGTATTATAATTCGAATCTTTTCTATTAACAGATAAATTTCAGCAAAAAGTAAATTACTTACTTCTAACATATCATATTCATTTTGTTTGTTAGAGGCGCTTGAAGTGTTAAGCTCACTTGAGGGTCTCACACGTGTGCGATCTGTTTCTTCCTGTAGTTGTCTACAATATTCTTCAGATCTTTCACGAAGTTTTCGTTCCTAAAATGAATTAACTATTTTAATAAAGTAAATATTATTATTGAATATAAAAATGGTATATTAAAAACGAACCTTGCTCGCCTCATTTATTGCATCTTCTACACGCGCCTCCATTTCTCTTCTATTTTTTTCTGCCCGTCTGATATCATTTCGAAGAGAATCTATTTTTTGCATGGCTACTTCTAATTCTTCCTCCTTATCCCTAACCTAAATTGATAAAAACGTTAAATAAATGTTCCAGTTAAATATTTTATAAAAAATAGTAATAATTAATTATTTTAAATATTATATACTTGGCGTGATAACTTTTGTTTTTGTTGCCTTAATTCAGACAATCTATCTGTGACTTCGGTATATTCGGCCATTGCTAGTTTGCGTTGACCCAAGGCATCTTTAAGTTCTTTATCCTAAGAAAAATATTATATAAACAATATTTATAAATAAAAAACAAGACATATTTTGCAATTTAACTTCAAGCATTAGAATAATAGAACAAACCTGAATTTTAAGTTTCTCTAAACAATCTTGCTTATCTTTTATACAATCTTCTTTTTCTTGTGTAAGAATTCTAATTATTTTTTCCAATTCTCTAATTTTAACATCTCCGCTTTCAACATGATCAATCTGATCTATTTTCCCAACAGTCTCAAAACTTTTAATTTGTGATTCTAATTCACAATTTCGTTTGGTTAAAATATTTATTTCGTCCTGTAATTTTCTCGTGCCATCTGGTGAAGATTTTTTTTCCTCAACAATTGAACCAATGTTTTGATTGTCAGACAATGGTAAAGATATCTTTTTATCGTTTTTTTGTTGATATACTTGATTTGGATCCACGGGTCGTAAAGTTGACATATCAGATAAACAACTACGAATTATTAGTTACAATTGTATTATAATGTAGATTAGTTTTTATATTATAGATTATTATACTTAGTTAAACAAACCTTCCTTGAGTAAAAGTGAATCCAACAAACGGCAAATGATGACCTGAGAATGCAGCATTTGAAGTTGGGGGCACAGCATCAGATAATCTACGTAAATTACAGATTAATCTTTAAGATGCTAAAGAACAGCATTTTGTCAAATTATAAATTTACTATAATACCTTATATCTGTATCATCAACATCAAAATTTGAAGTATCAGTAGGACTTGAAACATCTGGCACGTACGGAGCACATCCATTACGAATATTTTCCCAGTCGACCCCTTCAAACCATGGATGGTTCTAAAAAATCATATAGAGAATGTTTATATATACAAATACATTTTAAAAATGTGTCACAGAGTGATAAAACATACCTTGAAGTCTTGAATGCCATTCTGTCCTAATCTGAATTCTGGAGCACAAATTAACCGGCGAATTAGATCTTTTGCATTTTCTGAAACCTCAATGCTTGGATCGGACGGAAAATCAAAACAATTTCGATGATTCATAATTTTACCATAAGTTTCTACTAGACTTTCAGCATAAAATGGAGTTTCCCCATAAAGCATTTCGAACATACACACACCTGCATGATAATTGAAAATATTGATTATGTAATAAATATAAGTAACTAACCTCTTAATTAAAAATGAATGAATTAATTTAATAAAATTATAAACATATTAATAAACCAACCTAGAGACCACCAATCACATTCTGGTCCATAACGGCCTTGACCATCTTCGTGAATTGAAAGCGAAAACAATATTGTGTTACTAGCTTTAACCGGTTTTTAATGTATTTATGCATGTATAAATATTTCCAAAAATTATAAATATATTAAGTATGTGTTAAGTAAGTAACTCATATGTAAAATGTATCGATTTGATTTATTTCCTGCAATATTTATCCGGTGATAATTTATCTAATTACGATATCTCTGGCTTTGCCACCCCTATTTGTCTGTAGAGATTTCTTCTTCTGTAATCCGAAATATAATTCCAAATATAGCACTGGTTTGTTCGGTGACATAAGAAAAAGACATGGGCGTTCATTCATAATTTAAACCAAAAATGGATCCCCACATAACTGTGTCTTGGAATTATCTTATTTCACAACAATAACTATCCCTAATAGAAAATCTTATGACAGCGTGCCCACGGATCTCAAATTTTGTAGACATTTTACTTTTATTTACGTTTTAGTGACCATTATATACAAAAATATTCAGTTCATTCCCGTGTAACATTATTTCGCAACACTCATGTTGTCTAACAAGGCGACTATTAACAAAAAAACATATTTTGACCTCTGTTTACTTTCAAGGAACCACTGCAGAACTACTGACTGCATAAAAAGCATCCAGTTAATTTCTTTCTATTGGTGCCCAGAATCTTCTTACTGTCTAGCGAGGTGAGTATTTAGCATATAAAACATATTTTTACCTTTATTTACCTTCCAGTGACCATTATACAACCAGTAACTGCATAACAATTATTCTGTTAATGTATGTGCAAAGTTATTTGGCGCCTAGGAAAAACCTGTTGTCTAGCGAGGCGAGTATTAAGCGAAATTTTTTACAAGTTTTTACCTTTGTTTACGTTTCAGGAACCATTATAAAACCACTGACTGCATAAAAAGCATTCAGTTAATTTCCGTGCAACATTATTTGGTGGCAAGAACATTCTTAGTGTCTAACGATGTGACTGTACCAGACTGTACCCTGTAGGTAAGGCATATGTCACTTCATTTTAGTGAATGAGTCAAGTTCAAGTTCACTATTTTTCAATAATGTTATTAGATAAAGATCATTCGATCTAAGATCATTAGATTAAAATGCATCATGTAACATTCAAGGAATTATCTACCTACTAAAGAAAACTAATTTGCAAATATTCATGAAATTAGGATTTTTAGTCCAAACACTTAGGTTCGTTAGTATTGCAACAGTGTTGTTACCAGATTTGTATGGATATTAAGTACACACCGCCTACATATCCCCCACCACTCTGTCGTAGTACTGAACTTGACCGCGTGCGTTTTAATCGGCGAAAACGATTCCCGCGACCAGACCCATTCCATTCGTTCAACGAGAAGGAAGAGTTAAAATCAACAAGTGCTCAAAGTGATCCGAAGGTGATAAAGTGATAAGAAAATTCTATATATTTAATTGATTTAACATCGGTTTAATACCGATATAAGTCCTCTATTTTAGCTGAATTACTGCTAGTAAATCTCCAGGTAAGAGTATTTTAATTATTCTACATATATAAAAGTGTTACATATTTTCCTCATTTCTAGTAATCAATTATGTTATGCATGTGTGTAGTTTGTAGAATATATTTAAACCATACTCTTTGAATTTCTCTGTAAATTCTATTTTATTTAAACAAAATCGGTAAAAAACTAAAGTGCGAAAAAAGTTTATGAAAACGGAAAAGTGTTGGTCTTAAAAATCATAGCGATTTTTTATTTTTTATTTTTTATTTTTAGGGATTCAGTACTGTTTTTAAATGATAAGCTCGTTATGTTGTTCAAATAGACATATAACAGGGCTATAAGCAAATAATCTACAAACCACATAAATAACTCCATCTAGTTCATCTAGCAAAATTAAAACGGAAATTAAAATATAAAAAAACAAATTGATATTTAATTAATATTTTTGTGTGAATAAAATGTTGTGCAATAATTTCGAACGAACAGATTTTAGCAAATATAATGGAATGAATTTTATACAATTCAGAAATAATATTAAATAAAACGTGTCCCAAAAGTGTCATCTGGATAAAGAAAGTGAAATGATAAATTGAACACAGTTATAAAACGAATTAGGAAGAACTGATTGTTTTTGTAGATTTTGTAACTATAAATTCCCGAAACGTGTGTAATCTGATGATGTTTTCTATGTGCAGTTATTTTTGTATTTTATTGCAAAATGATTGTTGTTCAGTAATATTATATTACTCTGACCTGACTATCACCAGATTAAAAAGCAGTGCAAAATGGAATGAAAATGAATCTTCCAGAATCATTGAAAACGCCATTGCTGAACATATGACGTCACTTGACCATCGCCATGTTGTGACGTATCGATTTATCGATTCTAATTTGACACAATTTAGTTTTTTAAAAAAATTGTCTTTTATATTACAACGTACAACGTAATAGAAACATTTGAACTATTTACGTAAACGTTACATTTCGAGTTTAACTAACGAGAATAGCTATGAAATAATAATTTATTTCTGTAATTATAATTAGATAATTTCAGATTAGTGATGTTTTTATGTTCTATCAGAAAATGAATTACACGTTTTACCGTATTTTATTGAAAAATATTATGTCCAGCGTACAGTGATTTTGGCACATAACAAATGTGACTTTTTGAGAATTGCTAGTTTTTTCTCACGCTTAAAACGTAATGAAAAATAAAAGTTTGCGGCTGGCCTACAAAACGATAAATGCGGCACTGCAGTACGAGATCGAAACAAGTGCAAAACAAAGGCACCATTTTTCTGAATTGAAAAGGGTCATAAAATATTTTTATGTCGTTTTTAAAGAAAAATTATTTAATGACACGTTTGATGCAATCTCGTGAAATTACTTACGCTAATTACACAAGATTAATTAATTAAGTAATAATGCTAATCACACAAGACCAACACAACGGAGGCTATATTCCCATTTTAATCCTACTAACAGTAGTACTCCCTAATAAATATAGATTTAATTTGGCATGCATACATTCAAACGAGCGGTATAACGATATTAGCGGACTCCGAAACTGTATTTAACATTTTCTTTAAACATTTATCATGTTAAAGAGTAATTTATTACTTCAATAGTTATCATAATTTTTGTTAATTAGAAATAAATAGATTTGGTAACCATAGTTAATATTTATAAGTTAATGAATCGCCAATTACTTGATGCAGCTCTGATTATTGCGGTATTTAAATTCAACATATGTACACATGAAATAATCTTGGTATTACACTGTTGGAATAAGACAGAAGATAGTTCTTTCTTTATCTCTCAAACGCGCTCAAATTCATTTTTTATCGGTTTGCTTCCTTTTGACATTTATTTTCAATTTGTTTGTGATTCATATTTTGTTAACAGCTATTATAAATGAATTTATTTAGGATACATTTCACATGACAACTCAAATACACGAATATTAAATAGAAATGTTTGTTACAAGATATATCTATAATAGGCTTGTGAACCTTGCCTTAATTTTTATAAGACTGTACCATATATTGATAAAGTTGTCTATCATAACCTAAAACGTCCTATTATTTTTAATTAACTCGGTATATTTTATGAGATATTAACAGTTAAAGATGGTCTCTTTTAACATTAAAGGTTATAACGCTGACAAAGATACAACGTTATTAAAAATTCCAATGTAAGGTACGTCACGCTGCAGATTTGACATCTCTTCTATAGAACAGAGACGGATACGAAAAGTTGGGTTAAGTATCCTAGCAAGTATTATATTACAATAGTGGTGAAAAAGAAAAGATAATCTGGATTACTAATTTGTTCTATGACGTCTTATTCAAAGCTAAAACATGCGGCAAAATTGAAATTCAAATTTGATATAGCTATAACTCCGTAAACTTCTGGATATTTAAAAAATATAAACGTCAATATAAAAACATAATAAAAAATTAAAGGAACAACTAAATGGAGTTCACAAGCCCATTATACTATGTATACGTGTGTGTGTAAATACGGTGAATCCACCGCAGTAACACAACTTGTTGAACCACGTGTTACTTTTAAATCGAGAAATCCCTTAAAGCATGTGACACGTTATTCCATGGATAAATGAGCAAGTGCACTCTTCCTCTGTCTTCCGGGATTAAATATCTTAAAACCCAGTACTCTATTGGTTATAAGCTTACACTGAGAGAATTCAGTTTCTTTAGTAACAATGAAATGCCATAATACCTTTTACTAACACCTTATTAAATGATGAAATCTAAATATGTATTAATTTTACTTACAACAAACTAACTACTATAGCATCAGTAATAAACCCTCATCTTATGAATGCAGGTGAACTGAAAATATCTGTGAAAGACATTAGATCCTAAAAAGCACTACAATGCATATGAAAAGCAGAAAACAAGTCAAGCATATTGGCTAATAGCTTATAGGAAAATGTCAGATTGCACAATATTATTAAACAATATAATCAAATACGGCAACTATATGAAGAAGCCACAGATAGCAACATCAAAAGCATCCGGAATATTATGAATGTGTCAGGATATGTAATAACGATATTCACAGAGATGTGAGGAATTCTATAGTCGCTGACGAAATTAACCTAACTTTTAGCTCGTTTAAATCTTCTAATTATTCAAACAAATTATTGACGAATACTATTATTTAGTATTAATTAATTGTACGTCTTTCTGCTTTACAATCTACAGTATTATATTGCCTAATACATTTTATTCTTATATAAATTCCAACTTAAAACTATATTTAAACTGTTCTAGACTTTGATTGACGAATTCTACATGAGTGATATAAAATATCAAACTAAGTATGACGAGTTTCTGCGTCGAATATACTTGTGCGAAAGAGATATCACTATTTACTATGAACATATTTAAATCTTTAGTAAAAGAAATTTAAAAGACTTACTTACTCCGACAATCTCATATGCTTGTCAAGCGCTGTTATCGCGTTAAAATTAATATTAGTTGTATTTGTACATTTTGCATGAGTGTTCGTCACATAGAAAAAGATCGCAAGAAATAAATTCCATTATTTAAAGTTTAAAACTATGCAAAACAAGCCTCTTGTCTACATTCATTTTGTTAATTAAAAACAAGATAACATTAATAGATTATCAACTTTTTTTTATTGAGACATGTTATCAACTTTTCACATTCCGCTCACACTCATTGAAATAAAACCAGTGTGTGTGTGAGAAATATAGTAATGTAAATACAATGTTAATAATAAAAAACGATAAGTGGTGGTCCTCGTTTTCAGTTATCTTATTTTATCGTTCTGCATACAAATAGTTCTGTATACTAGACAGCCAGAAAGATGAATGGGTTTTCGGTTAAAATAAATTTGAATAAATGCATATTTGCGGTTTTACTTTTATAAATATCCAAAAGTTAACGGAGTTATAGCTATATCAAATTTGAACTTCAGGTTTCCGGCATTTTTATCACACAAATATTCATATGCGTCTCCGTTGTATAAAAGAGATGGCAAATCGTCGAATGTGACGTACCATGCATGGAATGTTCTATAACGTTGGATCACTTTAATAATTGAATAGACAAATTTACTTTTTTAATTGTTAGTATCTCATATAATTTAAGGACACTCATGCAAGTTATGCATATTAATGTAACCATCTTTTTCGACACTTCGAATGTCGACTCATCCGACCATAAAACTATCTGTCTCGCTCACACTTCGTAAAACGACTCTCTCCGTCTCGCTCAAACTAGAATCATAAAGTTACGGCCTTTAGAAGCTTTGGGTACACTATAATCATTTTTAGGTTAGTAAAACAATTTGTTCAATACTGGGTTTCTTTGCAAAAGACGAAATGGTCCATAATTTAAGAAATATTCTAGCAAGTGTCATACCATTTTGGAATCCTTATTAAATGCGCCAACTTTTAATGTAACTTGCCAATCTCGCATAGTACTTTTTTTTTCAGTACAGTCACTCAAAGTTGGACGAAGAATTAATCTTGAATGTTTGGTTGGACAAAAAGTGACAATTTCTTCCAATCTGGAGCAGTTAGCTTTACATTTTAAGCAAGAGTTTATAGAAACATTATTCAGGATCACATAACAAAAATTTTTTTTTAAAAAAGTTAAGATTTGTAACAACAGGAGTGAAAAGACTGTCACAGGGTGCAGATTTTCTCGATTTTTTAAAAATATTTTTCTGATAAGTGTTATGACTTGTCCTATCACCCACTTCCGGCTTGACTTCGACTTCTGGGACACCCTGTATATTATAAATGCCACAAATATACCGTTTAAACAAATAACAGTCTGCCGCAAATATAGACGAATATGACACATTCACTGCAGGCAGCTCAGGATGATGCAAGAGGATGATACCTACATATAAAAAATAATGCATTATTTATTAATACCGTTTCATCTCTAAAATTCTTTTATATTTACATAAAATATTACTTCTCTTTACAATAATTTCTTATTTTAATTAACATTTCCTTTGTGCATGCAATTAGTACATAAGGTATTTGGGCGCATAGAGCAAAGATTGTAAAAATGCGTAGTTCATTTATCTCTATTAAAAGTGACGCATCTAGAATATAGGCGCACTAATCGCAACCAAGTTTTAAATATTACATCAATTCAATTTATTATTTTATTTAAATAATTATTTTTTAATTTTCTTTTCAGGATGGGTGTAGAAATTGACCTATTGGCCATTGGCGCCTGCTGCGGCACAATGGTGTTGAAGTGTATTGGAGGTATTTCAAATTATTTTCTAAAAGAGTGAGCTAAATTAATAATAATTTATTTTAAAAGTGAAAATAACCATCGTAAAGTTTTGTTAATTTTGTAACATTAACCCTCCGTGTTAACACTATATTTTTCGAGTCATGGTGTGTACACTGGGTCTTTGAGGAAACGGTTGAGTTTTTCGAGTTTTCTAAGCTTTCAAAAAATCAGAAAAAATTCTGGATTACTTCTTGAAGTGTCTACTACATGGTCCAGAAATTGCCAAAGTCCAAAGTTTAAACCGTTGTTAATAAAAATTCACAAATAGTGACAAACGCGGAAAAAACGGAATATTGTTAAAAAATTTATAACTTTATAACAAACAAATATTAAGAAAAACGCTTGTAGGCCTTTTTACCTTAGACTATAAGCTCTTGAAAGAATGTAGTGTCTTTGGCGTGAGCTACAAAAAGTTGAATTATTTGTGCATCTGAAAGTGGGGAATATTTTACGGATTCAGGCATGTCATAATAAATGGAAGGGTGATTATTCGACACAAAATAAATTTTTATTGATGAAAATACAAAAGTTATGAAATAAAAATTAATATTAGTTAATAATAATTAGTGTCAAAAAGAGAATTTACGGTGCGCAACCGTTGAATTGTCACCCATCTTCAAAAACTTATTGTAGTAAAAAGATGAACTAATAAAAAAAATTCTATATATGCTATATAATCTAAGAATTTATATATTAAATTACATAAAACATTTATTTTAACCATGAAAAAACTGTAAAACAACGAGAAAAGCAAAAAAAAGTGCATTTACTAACATTGGAAAATATTAACGTCGTTTGTACACTGACCCTTTTAGTTTCACCGGCTCGCATTTGCAAGTAACCTGCCAGATCCGAATGCTGCTGGAACCCTACTACTACCTAGATTTTTTAGGGGCATAGGTGAAGAGCGCTCTGTACTCATGAGAGAGAAATAAGAGGTTGAAATTTCAACTGTTCCTTAAAAGACCCAGTGTACACACGCAGAGTTAACAACTAGTTCCGCATTAACAGTTTAGGCAAATGTTGACGAAATACTTTTTAAGATACTTATATCGACTGCAAAAATTCATAATATGCGCAAACACATGACATAACATATATGTTTAATCATTTGCATTTTTATCTAGAGTGGTTTTATCTTATAGTATTTCCGTCAAAACTTGATAAAAATGTTAACCCCGTTATTGTTGTGATCCCGAACGTGCCGGTTTAAAGAAAGTTACTATACCTGCAAATGAAGGCATCCGCAAGTAGAAACAAACGAGATATATTTGGCCCCAGGTATATACAATTTGAGTCACTAGATAGATCGGTCTCTGTGACAAATTTAATAATGAACGATTTGCCCTCACCTGCTAAACTTTCTGCGGGTCCCATCCCTATACAACAAAGAACGTTTTTTGTTTTATTTTATTGTTAATGACATAACCTCGAAATTAATGTTACAAATATTGAGCAACAGTTTTGCTTAACAGTTACGGCTCTTAATTGTTTTCAATTATTACAAAATTAGCAAAGTTTTCTTTATGTGAAATAATATGTAATGTGTGTCTTTGGTACTTAATTGTCCTATTAACTTTACTAATAATTTTAGCTTTACACTAACGCAAATCTTCAATTGTATAATGTTAGTGAAACATCTTTATCATTCGGTGTTCATAGAATTACTGGAAATATACTAAAAAGATTCTTCAGCTAATTAACTATTAAATAGTTTTGCATTTAATTACTAACATTACAATGTGAGCGTCTGTACACCAAAAACAGGTAAACTAAATATGTAGCATGTAATATAAATGTTAATCCTAAAATAGCTCTTTCATAAATAGTATAGGGTGTTACAAAAAAGCAGTTACGTTTAACCCGTAAGCGTTTTAAAATAATATACTGTCTTGCATCTAAACACAACTGCTTATTTTGAAACACAGTATGTTCGTTATCTTATTCAGTCATACAACAGTCATCTTATAAATTGCATGGCATTAATATTAGTATATAGTACAAGTTATCTGCAATAGTCTTACTACTTAAAAGCATGTTATTTTATCATGAAGTGTGAAAGAGAAAGATGTTGTAGTAATACAAGGCGCTAATTTCACTCTGTATATTAATTGCATCACACGAAAATTTATAATAATAATTTTTTTATAACCTAATCCTGGAAGAATATTTTAAACTTTTTTTTATTCTTTACTTGAGTGCATCTTCTTTCAAAAGTTATTGGCACTTTATGGAATCCCAGTAAACATTTTGGAGTCATCATAGTGAAGATGCGTAATGATTTTTTTATCCAGAAAGAGTTCATTTATAGTTCAGTTTCTCACATTTTTTCATATAAAATGTCTACTTTATCGGCTACAAATGGCGAAATTACTCCACCTGAAGATAAAGTTGATGCGAACTATAATTGAAGTGAAATAGTGATAGAAACGTCACTAAATAGGGCACTTCACCAAATTGTTTACTGGGATATATACATTTATAAACATTTACAAAACATATACATTTATAAACATTTACAAAACATATGGGTACTAAATGTAAATAATAATAATAATTGAGTATGGGTACTCAAAATGAAGAGATTAAATTCGTTTAAATTCTTTTATTATATTATTATATATAATATATATATTATTTTTCATTTCTTTCCAAATTAATTTAAAATCATTCTGATTAAAAATGATGGAGTAAAGTTGACTAAAGTTTTCTACATACTTGTAGAACAAAACGAATAGGGCGTAGCGTATTTTGTATAAAACACAGTTTATGCACCGAACGTAGAATCCGTATTACTATATTGCACGTCTATTATATATTATTCCTGTAGTAAATAACAATATTAATTATCTTATATAAGACCCCATAATATTTATTTATTTATTGTTTTAGGTTGTATTATGGATGCAGTGAAAGAGACAGACTTTTTTAAATCAACTAAAAAGAAATTTAGAAATCTATGCTGTGGATGCATTTATCCTCCAGTTCCTGAGGAAAGTGAGGAGGACGTTCTACCCAGTACTGCACCAACTAAGGACGTCGACATTCAGGACAATACTACTCAAGCACTGATAGAATCCCAACCTAGGGGATGTAAGGTGTTCATGAGCCCCGTCTATATAAGTCGTGATGGGTAAATAATAAATATTCAAAATTCTTACTGTTTTCAAAAATATAATTATCTATTTAAATATGAAATATGTTTTAAAAATATAATTGCGTTTTTTTAGTGAGGTGAGGCCAGTATACCCTACAGAACAACTTTTGAAGAAGATAAGGCAAAATGTAAGTAAGCTAATAACAAGTGTAGATCATTAAACCAAAAGAAAAGGCACTTTAAAATTTCTATTTTCTTTTTCTTTTTAGAGTACTTCCTCCAGTGAGTCATTTATGTCTGCAGTAGAAGAATTGGAGAGTACCGAAGAAGAATATGTTGATCTTAAATAATGTGTGGTAAATATGATTAAATAATTATACAAAGGTGAAAAAGGGAAAAATTGACCCTATATCTTAGAACATAAATTGTACCAGCATAGTGCACATAAGTATAGTTCAGTATTCGTTTAAAACAGAAGTCTGCATTTGACTGGTTGTGAACATGAATTTTGAGTGTGTTATCTGCTATAAAATATAATTGTTACGTAACTGCTAAGCTGTTGTTTACGCAGCTGTTACATTATAAAATTAAATTTGCAATCATTTTATTATTTTTATTTTCAGATGTTGTCACTCACTCATTATTGCAAGCAGGGGCGTCCTGAGCCGTCGGCCGAGGCTATGGAAAATTTTGAAACCATAATAATAATATTCTGTAAAATAACTTATCGCCTCTATTTCTTGACAAGAGAAATTTTACGCCCTCACCGAAGAACTGACTAATTCCGAATTTGAAACTGAGAACTATATAGCAAAAAAGATAATTATTCAAAAATGTATAGCATAAATATGTTCAATCTATCTGATCATATCTATATTATATGACTGAGAATTTTTTCAATAAGAACTGATGTGCAAGTCAATCTTAAATTGTGGATTTTATAGCTCTTGTTTGCTCACGGTTCAGCGCCATTGCTGCAAAATCCAACTTGTACAGCCATTGGATAAAATTTAATTACATATAAGAGGAAAGAAACTAAAATGTTACAATTAAGAAATTTCAAAATTTAAGTGTATGTTTCTTATTAGGTTTTAATTGAAAGAATTTCCAATATAGTGAGATAAATTTAATATAGTTTTAATGTTATTTATTAGCACTATTTATTACTAAATTAATTTATTAGCACACCCAATACTTCGTGAATTATGACTTTGTAAATTCCTATTTTGTATATTACTACTATAATTATTGTTAATTCATTAAGTCAGAAGTTCATATGATATTTGATGTGCTATACAAGCATTTACATTTAATAAAGATTTCAAATTACCATAAAATATTAATGTAGTTAAAAATAATTGTTTTGTCGTTAAAAAATATATTCTTTAAAATTGTCACGTTACGTAATTTTTTTACATTTATATACATTGGAATTATTTGTGTGAAAATAAATATTTTTGAAACATGTTATTGAGTTTAACTGTTCCATTAAAAACCGGACAAACCAAAGAAATTGAGATAATTTATTTTCTATTGCGGCGGAGAGCATTAATGCTTTATTACCAGATTGCTGTGCCTTCGAGTTTGATATTTAGAACAGCGTTCTGCTCTCACCATAAAAACATAAAAACTACCAAGATAGGAGAAAGTAGTTGCTGATAGCATGAACGTACAAAGTAGACTTAAATTAAAAATAAAAACTCAATGGATTTAATTTTAACATTGATAATTGCTTGTCCCAGAAAATTGGAAAACCTATATGATAATTTACCCATGAATATATTTATTTAAGATAATTAAAAAAGTTAACAGTATCAAAGAAGTTTATAAATCAAAAGTAGGAAGTGAAAATTTTAAATAAATGTTCGTTTAAATATGAAACGTGGTTGGACTTACTTAATGCTTACGCAAAGATAAAATAGGTTCCTATTGTTGTTGTACAAAAATTTGTCAACCATGTTTAGATATAACATTTTATTAAAACAGTTTTTATTTCTGCCATCTATTACTTTTTCTTTTATATTTATTGCATTTCCACATTAATCATCTCTATTTCTAATTTTAATATTAATATTCTGTATTAAAATGTATTTATTATTTGTTTCCTTTAATTTGATGAGGCTGGCAATACTATATTCTTATCTGTTAACCTGGAACAATTGACATTCGAATTTCTAAAAAGATAAATTTAAAAAAGTTAGGTGTTTCATAATCATAAAAATAAGACAAAAAATATTTATCTAAATAGCCATTACTTACTACCTTTGTTTATGTCGAATGTACCAAAGGATCCGTGTAAACCAAGTGCTTGCAAAATTCAACAATGTTTGCAAGGTACACTATTTGAGTTTAAGGTTATGTAACTCTAAAATTGTAATAATTATTTTCATTTCAGAGCATAATTTTCAAGAACAATCTTGTATTGACGTAATCGAACAAATGCGACTTTGTTGCGTTAAATGGGAAGGAAAGTCATTTGTATGCAACGGTATTAACACAGCAAAACCGGCTGATCTAGCTATCTCTCCAAAAAACACAAAAATTTCACGTTATTAAAAAGCTTGCCAATGAAACAGCGGACTACCAAACCTATTCCTACATGGATACAAAGAAATCCCCGTCTATTTTCTGGAACATTTATTGTTGGTTTGTAACTTATTTCTTAAACTATATTTTACACTATATAAACGCTATAGAAAAAACAAAGCCTTTTTACAAACGCATTCTATTAGTAGTTTAAAGAATTCTAATTTCTAAATTTCTAATTATTTAGTTTTTAATTTTCAGGATCGCTGCTTGTTTTATTCTCTCGTCCTCTTTATGATATTTTTATAAGAGATGACTTAGTTCCACATCCAAACGCCCCACAACGAAAACAATAAATACTTTCAAATTTTTTCAGAATCAAAAAGGTAAAAAATGTATTACAAGTAGCTCTCAGTGCTTAAAGCTAACAGTTTTCTGTTTCTAATATTCAAGTGGTAGTTTGCTACAAATTGGTTTCTTTGTGGTGCTAGGAAAAATAGTAATATTTTTTATAATTTCAAGCAAGCTTTTTGTTCTAATGTTCGAACTAATCTCTAATAATTTAACTTTAAAACACTTATAAACTAAATGTGGTAATATCGTAATACAAATCCGTAATAGAAGTTAACTTAAGTATTTGTAATTTTAGATGGAATCTGTACGTAAGGCTAGAGCTCGCTTATCTCAGTATCCTGCATATCTTGCTGAGTGTTCAACTGTGGCTTCTATATACGCAAGTTGTGTATGCAAAGACACTACAAACGTGAAAAAAGACCAGTGCCAGAAAGAATTTCTGGAACTAAAAAAGTGTTTTGTTAAAGCCGCAGAAAAGGCAAAATTAAAACTCTAATAATTCACAAGGAACAATGTTTAGTGATAGACTTAAAATTTTATCGGCGGCTGTAACTAAACGCATTAGGGCTTCAACTTTAAGGACCCACTTAGTAGTAGCATTTTTGATCCGCGTTATTTGTATTATATATGGCGAGATTCATGATGAGTTATCAGTAGTACCGTACACGGACGTGGACTATAAAGTTTTTATTGATGCATCACGATATGTTCTTGAAGGTGATTCTCCTTACCGACGGCATACATATCGATATTCACCAGTTTTGGCTATTATGATGACTCCAAATATATTTTTGCATAAAACATTTGGAAAATTATGTTTTTCTGTAATTGATCTTTTGGTTGCAGTAATTATAAAACAAATTCTTCTACATAATTTTAAATTAAACAAGAAAAATGAAGAAGAAAAGGATGAGGCTGGATTGATAGCAGCAGAAAATAGTGCATTGTTATGGCTTTATAATCCACTCTCTATAGTTATATCAACCAGGGGAAATTCAGACTCATTAGCCGGTTTTTTGGTTTTGGCAACACAATATTTTTTTCAAAGAAACCATAACTCCGTTGGTAATATTGCGATATCTGGAATTATACATGCATTCGCTATACATTTTCGTCTGTATCCATTAGCATTTAGTTTACCAATGTTTTTATCACTCGGAGATAATGGTTTAAAACGATTACTACCAAATAAAAAACAAGTCACTTTAGTTGCTAGCTGTGTTATTACATTAGTGGCATTAACAAAACTTTTTTATGATTGGTATGGTGAACAATTTATATTTGAAACCTATTTATATCATATAATCAGAAAAGATACAAGACATAATTTCTCTGTATATTTTTATCTACAATATTTAAGCGCTGATCTAGAAACGGGCATCTGGCAAAAGATTTTATCAGTTGTACCACAGTTAGTTCTTTTAATAGTTGTAAGTTTTCAATATGGGAGACTTAATACTTTAAATTTTTGTCTTCTTTGCCAAACCATAATTATGGTTGCATATAATTCAGTAGTAACAAGTCAATATTTTATTTGGTTTTTATCACTATTACCATTATGCGTACAAGATTTAAAATTAACTTTACTCAGCTACTGTGGATTAGCTGGTATTTGGGGGATAGCTCAACTTGCATGGCTGTTTCCAGCATATTTGCTAGAATTTCGAGGCCAAGATGTTTTTCTTTTTATTTGGCTGCAAGGTATTGCATTTTTCTGTGCTAATTTATTTGTATTAGCTCGTATTATTAAAGCCTATTCTCCAAATAGTCAAAAGCAGTAATCTATAGACAAATTGTAATAATGAATGGAAAATAATTAAATAAATATTACTTTCAAAAATATATATTTGTGTTTATACATTTCTACTTTTTTGTGTTTAATATAATCCAATAAACTTCTTTTATTTTTTGTGTTATTTCGCAAAGTTTTTAAGTTTAGGAAGTTCTAAACATGGTTACATGTATTTAAGAAAGAAATTGAGTACTTTATTGTAACTTTTGATTTTAATTAAGGTATTTTTTATAAAATAATAGGTTTCTTATGTTTTTTAAATGTAACTTTTTAACTTTAATGGCGGCTAAAGAAGAGGATGTATTGCTTTGCTCACTTCATTGCTGTATTGTTGATAATACCAACCTTTTCAAAATTGGATAAAATATTACTGCAAATGAACTAAAAACTGTTACAAACTATATGGGTAGAAAAACTCGCCGCTAACCTACAAAGTTGGATCTAATATATAGTGAAATACACGTGTTAGTTCGTAGAAAGGTGTTAGTTGATTACATTTACAAGTAAGTTTTTAATATATTACTATATAATAATGGCATTTACAAATAATTTAAACTGAGTTACTTTTAAAAAAGAGATTATTTTACTATCTGATATTTTCCCTCGTGTTTATTTGTTTTGTTTTGATATTTCTCTTGATTACTTATTATTTACTTATAGTTATTATATAACAATATATTTGTAAGTTTATTTAACATAAATAGGAGCTGTTATAGTTCTATATATATAGTTAGTAATTTATTCTATATATATATGTCCCTAATTTAAAAGCATTTTATAACTATATATTTTCTGCAGAACGGTACTGCAGCTATGGAGGATACACAAATTAAAAAAAAAAAGAAGTCCAAGCACTCTGAATCTCTAGGTGATATACAGAAGTCTGAGACTTTTCAACTTGACCCCTCTTCAAAAAAGGCAGTCTTAGATTCGTCTCAGTGGCCTCTTCTGTTAAAAGTAAGAATTAGTTGAAAATACAATTTTTTATTAAGATTAAAAATATTTAGTTCATACTTTAACATTTGTCGTTTTATTTCGTCTTAGAATTTTGATAAACTAAACGTTCGGACAAACCACTATACTCCTCTGCCTTACGGTGCCTCTCCACTTAAAAGGGAAATAGGAGAATACATTAAATCAGGATGCATTAACATTGATAAGCCATCTAACCCCAGCTCTCATGAAGTTGTTGCTTGGATAAAACGTATTCTTAAAGTTGAAAAGACAGGCCATAGTGGAACTCTTGATCCCAAAGTTACTGGTTGCCTTATTGTATGTATCGATCGTGCAACACGTCTTGTAAAATCACAACAAAGTGCTGGAAAAGAATATGTTGCTGTTTTTAAATTACATTCCGCTGTGGAGAATATTTCAAAAGTAAGTAGCAAAATGCCTCACTTTATATTGCAAATTGTAAGTATTTTACTTAAGATAAAATTATTATATAGGTACGCCAAGGACTCGAGGCACTCAGAGGAGCACTCTTCCAACGCCCTCCACTTATATCAGCTGTTAAAAGACAGCTTCGAGTTCGTTCAGTTTATGAAAGTAAATTACTTGATTATGACGAAGAACGTAATATGGGTGTCTTCTGGGTTAGTTGCGAAGCTGGTTCATATATTAGAACAATGTGCGTTCACTTAGGACTCACTCTCGGTGTGGGAGGTCAAATGTTGGAACTTCGTAGAGTACGTTCAGGTATTCAAAGTGAAAAAGAAGGAATGGTGACCATGCATGATGTACTTGATGCCCAGTGGCTTTATGAGAATCATAAAGACGAAAGTTATTTAAGAAGAATTATTCGTCCTCTCGAAAGTTTACTAGTTAACCATAAGCGAATTATTATGAAGGACAGTGCTGTTAATGCAGTATGTTATGGTGCTAAGATCATGTTACCGGGTGTATTAAGATACGAAGATGGAATAGAAATGAATGAAGAAATTGTAATTGTTACAACAAAGGGAGAAGCTATAGCTCTGGCAATAGCACTTATGACAACGGCTACAATAGCTTCATGTGATCATGGCGTTTGTGCAAAACTTAAACGTGTTATTATGGAAAGAGATACTTATCCAAGAAAATGGGGTCTAGGTCCAAAAGCTTCTCAAAAGAAATCACTTATAGCATCCGGGCAATTAGATAAGCATGGTAAACCAAATGAAAATACACCGAAAGAATTTCTGGCGGGCTATGTTGATTACAGGTAGTTAATTATAAAATGTTTGTAAAGATATTTGTATACAGATCTATATTATAATTCATATTTTTAAATATAATTCTAGTGCAAAGGTGAAAACTGAAACTTTCGATGATACACCAGTAATCGAATCAGAGAAGCCAAACTTAAAGGTGAGTTTCAATAAACTTATCTCATATTTTGGCTTTTGAAAATATGAATAAATTTTATACTTTTGGCTTAAGTTAGGCTGGGTGAACTGGCACATTGACAAAAAGATAGTCTTTCCTTTTTGCATGTGAAACTGCAATAAAACATAATTTCACCCTTTTATGCTTCTAAGTTAAATATCGAATCAAAGAATATTTAAACTCTATTGTAAGCAAATATTATAGAAAATAAGAATTTGATTATGTTTTCATTAAATCGCTTCACAAATCAATCTACCAACATTTAGATAGAAATATAGGCTAGAGAACCATTCGCGTACCAGCGTATTTAACTAGTCACATTAAAGAGTCACACTTTTTTATGTTATTATATATAATAATATAACGTTATTTATGATTATGTGCAAGTACAATCATAAAATATATTATTACGCAGTGGTGTATTATTTCGGGCTTTCAACACAATTAGCTGCCAACATTTATGTAGTGCAACAATAAATAAAATCAGGATTGCAATGTGTATCACTAGCCAAATTTTTTGCACTGCCTTACTGAAAAATAGTAGAGGCTTTTTTAAAAGAAAACCAGACTGGTTCACCGAGAAAACCAACTGACCAGATCTATCACTACCCGAAGTACATTTGAATTAACTCTCATGATATAGTTACATATATATCTTATGAATTAAGATATGTTAGTCGTTTAAATACAACCAAATTTGGAATATAATTGCACAATAAAAAAGTAGCTTTGTAGAATCCGCTGAGTGGCTGCACCTTTTAGAAATTACAGATATAACTTTAGAAATAATATAAAATTCAGAACAATATAATAATTGTACTTATTATTTATTTTAGCGTAAATTGAGTAATAACGACGAATCCATTACGGAGCCTCTTGGTACACCTACCTCTGCTATAAAGAAAGAAAAGAAAAAGAAGAAGAAAGATGAGAATGAAATTGTAGATGCACCTGTTCAGCAATCTGAAGAAGTGGTAATTTACACGACTTGTATTTCTTTTACAAATACATCATTATCTATTAATTAATCTTTTATCATTTTATAGGAAATAAAGAAAGAAAAGAAAAAGAAGAAAAAGAAAGATAAAGAACTAAAGAAAGAAGATAGCGATTAAATAATAAGCATATATTTTTAATTTTAGAAATGACAATGTATTGCATTATTAAAAATGACGTGTAAATAAGCATATTTTTCTCTTCAACCAGATTTTTATAACTTGATTTTTTTATTTTATTAAACAATAAAGAATTTGGATTTTATGATTTAAATATTTTACTATGAGCGTATAATAGTTTTATTAATTGAAATGGAAATTATTTATAATCAACTGTAGCACCAAAAAAGGTCTTTCTCTTTGGAAATAAGTATTGTAATTTGAACGACACATTGATTAATAGCCAACAATATCAACATTTAGTGAATGTATTTAAAATAATGTTTCGGTTGTAGTTATTCTAAATAGGAATATTTACTAAATCTGACGGTACTAGTAAAACGATATTTCAAAATTTAAATATGATTTTCATAAATGTTTTCTTAATTTAATTACAACATTTAAAATGTTTTGACGATCTAGATATTACGTGCTATTCAAATATAAGTCGGAATTTTGATCATTTGATTCACGTAGTAAAATGAGTAGCGCAGCGCCCTTTTTCATATGCGGTGAGAGAATGGAGAGTAGATGACCATGACACGGCCCTGACTCTCACGTCCGCCATTTTAATATTACTGTCAGTCGCTATGAGTGAACAGAAAGTACCAATATCTGTTGCACAACGCGTTATTATTCGTTTTCTCGCCAACGAAGGTGTGAAGTCGACTGAAATTGTGAAGAGACTCAAATCACAGTTCGGTGATGCTACTCTGAGTAAAACCCAAGTCTTTGATTGGGCACAGAAATTTCGAAATGGTCGTGCTAAAGTGGAAAATCTAAGCCATAAACGGCGTTCGGCGACCAGCATCAATGAAAACAATATTCAAGCCGTGCGTGAGCTCGTAGAAGGCGATCGCCAGATATCTGTTACACAGATTGCCTCAGAAGTGGGTATAAGTGTTGGAAGTGTCCATAGCATTGTATCGAACACACTTGGATACAGAAAAATATCGGCAAGGTGGGTTTCACGTTCTCCTTCTCCATGAGCGGCCGCATACAGCAGCTCTAACTCGTAATAAACTCACTAAATTATACTTGCAACAATTGAAACACCCATCTATTCATCCCCATGTGAATGCCATACATTTGGTTTTGAAGGGGAAATTTTTGAAGACGACGCTGCGGTCGAATAGTTCGTGGGCAATTGGTTACTGGAGCAATTATCTTCTATTCGATCGAGAAAATGTATTTACGTTGAAGAAGATTATGTAAAAAAATAAGACACTCCATTTGTATTTTATAAGACAATATTTTTATAAAATATTCCGGTTTATATTTGAATGACCTTATACATATGTTTTTAAATAATTTGTTGTTCATTTACCTTCTTTGAATGTTACCGGTTATTTTATTGCCCTTACAGTACACTGTATACAGATACTTTAGGATTAAATTTTTGTATAATACTTACCATTTCACTATATATGTAAATAAACAATAATATACTCTAGTCCAAAAATTTGTTTTTCTAATATTCATGGCTAAAAAAAGTACCCATTAATTTATATTAAATAAATTGATCAAGTACTAATAATCTAAACATGGTTATGCGTAATACAATAAACATTTATTATTTTGTAATCTTCTCGTAATTATATCTTAAATCTTACCAATAAGACAACATTTATGGTGTGTTTTTTATTGAATTAGTTCAATGCTGGAATATTACAGTTTTAAAACTATTATTTAGATATTACTAAATAGCATTAAAATATTTTTCACATCAAAAATTTATTTATTACTTATACTATTAAAATATTATTTACAGATTATTAGACTTAAACAAAATTAGGCAGCAATAAAAAAATATTAGCAATAATGTTGCGAAACTTTGTAACGTTAAGGAACATAAAATTATGTTAGTAAATGTATTACAACCTACTAAATGTATCAAAACGATATAAATTATCTAATGTTTAATGAAAGGTTTTATAATAAATATTTGAAGTAATTAAGAGAACAATATATATTTAAAAAATAATAACACAATATTAAACAAAATGTTAGATATTTTACATTGGCTCGTACACTATATGGCAGCAAAAAACTAGCCTAAGTTAATAAATAAATATAGGAAGAAATACAAACTGCAGGACAAAGATAATAGAAAATAGTACATGATGCTTTATTTATCCGACAAAAGCAATTATCAAATTAATATTTTATTATGGTTCTATTAACTGACACACTGAATAATTAAAATTAATTACGCAAATATTTTACATAAATGCAAAATGATTATAAATTACTTTTAAGATGTAGTGGATATATATCATGACGTTTTTGATAAAAATAACTTTTATAATCAAATAAATATTATTGTGAAAGCTCATTTTCTTTGCAAATGTTCCAACAATGTTGTTTCACATAACGTAACGTGTTTTTAAATCTAAAATAACAAATTCACTATGGAAACTTAATGAAAAATGTATGGACTACTATCTGATTACATTTATAAGTGGTAAAATCATGATTTTGTCATTTTTCTCTATATATAGAACCATTATTTCACTGGAGCTAATTATTAGAATTAGCATTACTAACCTTAACTTAAAAATTATATTTGACGATATTATCTATTTAGTTTACAGATGCTGAATTAATATACACTAGTAAATTAATTAATTTGATGAAATAAACTTAAAAATCTGATATTATATAAGTATATAAAACTTTTATAAAGTCCTGGAATTCGAAAATCTATATCTAATAAATACAAGAAATGCACAGCTCAAAAATAAAATTAAAATAACATAAAATAAATTTCTTTGGCCGTTTTGATTCCGACATAACTTCTACTTAGTGTGTAAATAAATTAAAAGGAATATTATGTAAAGGGCAAATATTCGAAACACTCCCAGACATAAATGTATGAGAAGACTAAACTATCACAAACTACAAAAATATATTGTATTACTGAATTACACATTTTTCTTTACGTTGAATTTCAACATGTTCCAAATCTCGTTCAATTTCATCATCATCTTCAATTCTGTAAAATGAAATTTATAATTATATAATTGTAAAATCAACACATACTAAATAATAATAATAAAAAAAATTATGAATTATAAAAGAACTTACGCTTTTTCCTGTGAATGTAAATGATGAACTAACTCATCTCTTTTGTTAACAATAGTCACCAATTCTTGTAGAAGTAATGCTTCCCTGTTTCTCATCTGTTCTGATTTTCGCCAATCTTCAACTGCTAATGTTGAACGTAATTCGACCGTTAATAAAGCAAAACGTCGCTCTAAATCATCCTCTTTTTCGCTGTGAATAAAATAAAATATAATTAAGTTAAATAATTACAATTTGAGTAAACAATTTATGACACAAATTGAACGATTTACAGTATATTCAATTGCATTTGTCGCCTTAGTAGTGCATTTTTCTTGTTCACCAAAGTAAACCATTGTGCCATTAGAGAATCTTCAGATTCTCCATCACCTTCCCGATCAGAATTTTCCATAGCCTGCCGCAAACGTTTTTCTAGTTTTCCAGCTTCTAAATCTATGGAATTCTGTTCACGCTCTAAGAGCTCTAACTCCATTTGTATATAAGATGGCTAAAAATAAAATGTAACGTATTTGTTAAATATGTAAGAATTAAAAATGAATAATATCAGTAATATCTTTTATCTTCAGTTCATTTAAAAAGGAATGGAGAACATATTTACAGCTTTTTCAGTGTCTGGACTAATACGATCCATGAGCCCACTAAAAGAATGTAGTGGCGAATTACCGTTCCGTTCAACACCTACAATATTAAGTATATTTGTATCAATATAGTATTGTCACTATCTCATATGCTCGTATTTAGCATAAATAATATTTAATATTTTCAATTATATATTTGACTTACGAATTATTATTTCTCTCTAATCTCTATTTATTAAATAAAGTTAATGGATAAATGTAAGACATTTTTTTACCTGCTAAACTTCTCACAGGAGACTGACGATTATTTTCAACATCAGTTTTCTGTTTCCTGCTTGATAATAAACTTCTTGAAGGGGAATCTCGCAGAGGAGAGCTCCTGTTAGAACCATCTCCAGGGGATGACTTAATTGAATTACTTCTACTTAAAGAATTAAAATTTGAGCCTATTGATGTTCTTGAAGGCGAAGTTGGATTTATTGGAGAAGTCAAAGAATTGGCTCTTGCCTCCGCTATCATTTTACGGGCACGTTCTCTTAATTTAACTTGCCTTTCATCTTCTGTCTATGAATTTGAATAATATTGCTGTTACTAATTATGAAACAATTGTACGAGAACTTACACTAACTACAGGCTATTGTCTCAAAATCGCTATTAACAAATACACAACGCGTGCCGCTAAATACAAAAGGTAGACCGATATATTATAATTTTTGCTTAATGTTTAATTTCATTACTTATCAACATTTAAAAAAGAATTTAACGTAAATATTTTTACCTAACGTTACGTTTTATTATTTACGAAAGTTTAACATAGTTTTGTTTTATTGTCATTAAATAAATGCAAAAGAAATTAATTTTTTTAACTAATCAGAATATATAAATTTAGATGGAAAGATAATTTTATTATGTAATCCTATATTATATTTACCTATAAAAAATTATGTAAAAGGTAAACATTTAAATATTACATAATCCTTACATATAAGTAACTGTTTTTAGCATGAAGTGAATGAAACACAGACAGTAAGAATTTGAAAAACAAGAAAGCAAAAAATGAAATGGAGAAAGATTCGAGATGCTGTCATAATTTACTAGTCAAATGATTTTATAAATTATTCATAATTTGAGAACAGAACAGTAAACTGAAATTAAAAATCTTTAAAAAATTGAAAGCAACGCAACGCATTATAAATGATACATACCTCCAGCACTGTAGATTTGTACGTAGGAGAGACATTACCATCTACTTTACTTCCTGATTCTCTACGCGCACTTTCCAAAAGATTACGAGCGCGTTCCCGTAGTTCCTCATGTCTCGATTGGAAACGCTGCTCAAATTCAAGCAATTTAAAGCATAACAAATATTAATTAAGTCACATCACAAACAGAAAACCCAAAACAAAAAATTAAAATTAACAAACACCATATTATGATTATTTATAATTTTTATACATTAAAAAATAATTCAAACACCAATCAATCAAACATTCAAAATTTCATACTTACATTAGCTTTTATTGTAGACTCTTCTTTAGACTCCATTTTAAAGTCACCACTTGGGTTATCATTACTATCATCCATTGTACTTTGTTGTACTTCATCTTCATCGTCAGATCCAAAAGGATCATTTAGCTCTCTTCTAGTCATTAAAATTGGTTTTTCCGGAATCTCTTTTTGCGTATCATTCTTATCCCCTTTATTTATGTCATATGAATTTTTCCCATTTAATTTTTTGTCAATAATATTTCTCTCAGAATCTTTTATTGCAGAATTATCATTTTGACGAAAATAATCACCTTTCTCAGTCTGCTTACTTTCCATTGAATTACAATGTTGTGGCGATTTCGGAGTATTGAAAACATTAAATTTTTCTTTTGTTGGTGAAAGCACTTTGCCCAGAAAACTTTTAGAACTAGCTAAAATTAAATCTTTCACATCCTTAACCGAGGTGGGAGATTTTTCTTTTGGTGCTTCTTCACATTGATTTACTGTTTCTGATCTAAAAATAAACAAAATGAATAATTAAAAAAATCAAATAAAAAATAATTGAAAAATAGTGTGAAAAATTAAAATATGATTTCTTACATTTCAGGTAAGATATCAGTCTTATTTTTTCTAAGATTTCTTATTTCTTGACTAAACAGTTGCACGGATAATTCACTGGGAGCATCGGAAATAAATCTTCCAAGCATATAACTAGATTCATCTGTGGTTTGGCCTAAAATATACACAAAATTAAATTGGTTATTTTAAATAGGTACTCAAGTAAAAAATTATGTTAAGATTCTGCTTACCAATTTGCTGAACTTCTAGTTGATGTCCTGTGAAATGTGCTCTTAATTGATATAAATATGTCATAACAGCAAGTTTATCAGGAACCGTCAAACAATGCATATCAACCGGTTCAAGAACTCTTGGAATTCCCAAAATTTCACCAGCTTCAAAAGCTATTCGGCAGTTGCCTTTTACATCATGCGGAGTTAGCTTAGAGAACTCTCTGAAAAGAAAACTTGGAAATGAAGAACACATCGAAATCAGAAATATCAATAAATAAAAAATAAAAACTAAATAAGAATTAATTTAAAGTATCAATATTTATCAGTAGTACATTAAATCAGGCCTGAAGTGATGAATTATGGCACAGAAAGCAATTCCGTTTCTCCAACTGGTTGTAAGATTAGTTACTTTAACATTTGTGTAATCCTTTGTCATTTCCTTGCACCATTCCAATAGATCTTGGCCAGGTGTTATTTGCTTGAGATCCTCACTTATTAATTGCAACTTATTGTGTTCTTTATTTACAGCTTGACTCACTCCAAAAGACTTTGTTATTGGTTCCGTTGCTGACTTTTCTCCGTTAGTATATTCGTAGTTTTTCTTTAATTTTAATGGTTGCAAATTCAAACGATTATTTTGTTGATCACCTCTTGATTGTTCCTGCTTAGTAACTATATTAGTGATTTGTTCTAAATCAGAAGATGGATTTGATGTAGGAGTTGTTATAATTGTAGTAAGAACATCATTGGTAGATTGTGACATTGAATTAAAATCTGGATCGAACGCACATTCAACTATAGGGGTACGATCTTCAGATAATGAAGGTACTAAAATAGTTTTTAAATATTTTATTATAATCGCATTACTTTAAAATATATAATTATGTATAAAATAACTCACCACTTAATGGTGTGCTTGCTGGTTCTGATCCAGTTAAGCTGTTAGTGAGTAAGTCTAACTGTTGAGTAATATCCATTAATTCGGCTGTATCTGTAATATCATCTACTTCAAAATCATCCATATGTGCAACGTCTGCATCGCTATTGTTGTTAACAGACATCAAACTAGCCATACTCTGCATATCCTCATCACTAAAAAGAATATGCATTAGATATAATAAAAATAAATGTACCAATTTTCATATTAGAAGCTTACGTTGCTTTTCCCTCCCTCAGCAAAACGCAACTCATTGTCAGTTCCAATTGAACAGAAGTAACCTTACGAGTAATTGGACGGAAGTCGAGAGTAATACCATGCTGCGTCGATTCTACACTAGCATATTGACGCATGTTGATAGCACAGTTAGCAAGTTGACGACGTTTACCAGTATTTGATACCTAAGAAATACGCAAATTTATAATTTTCTATTATTTTAAATAGTATCACAACATTTAATTCGTACATCCTCAATAACAAAGGTCCAATCTTTATCTTCTAGTTCATGAGTTCGTGGATCTTTAAATAATGTAACGCTAACAGAATGATTGTCAGGTACCGTCCAAACTACTTTTCCTAAGAGAGGATTTGCAAGCTCTGGTTCCCAAGTGCATGGTACAGACATCACACGTCTGGATCGGCGAGTCCATACAACACTTAATTTGTTTGGGCGCCTGGTTTACATGGAAACAAAGATTATGTTAATATTAAAATGTATCATCCACATTTCCGTACTACATTTAATGATAGACAAATAACACTAATTCAGATAAAACCTCAGGAGAATGTTATTTGTTTAATACGAACCATTTAGATGTTGTTTCAAGGGTCAGTTCATGATACGACGCTGTGAATTGAAACTTTGCGGCTCTTTTGTTTACTCGCTGTAATCTTTTCCAAACCGAACTCATTGCAATTTCATTCACGAGAACCTTATATTATAACGAAAAATAGTATGAAGTATATACAGAGTTAATTGTTAAAATGAAGATTCAATTATATTCATTATTACATCTTTCTACAGAATTAAAATGTTAAGCAATTTGATGTCACTCGTAATTGCGTGTCAAATACTTTAAAATAAGCAAATACTTGTAATACAAAGAAATATAAAAGGTCAGATATTTGACATTAAACCTTGACACAACCAGATATGAATAACTTTGACAGAAGGAAATAATTTGATATTGTATTACCATATGTGAAGAACAAAATTATTTCACATTTTCAATACTTCAAAACCATACTACTAGCACATCTATTATCATGGTAAACAATTAAGGAATCAATCTCGAGGTAGTCTGTGGTGTGGTCTGTGGCCCGAGAAAGCCCGAGGTATATAGTTGTTACCAGAAGTCCGCAATATAGATATAATTTTGAATTTAGAATTGATGTTGTCTATTCCAAGCAAATTAGAATGATTGAGAATGATCCTCATTTCCGAAATAGAATGATTCTGATTTTAAGAATGGAATGTAAATATTGAAACAATGTTATTTAGGTTGCATGTATTCTTTATGTAAATAAATTTGAGCGTCATCTGTTGAACTGTTGAATAAATCATATTTATTCTAAACTACTTTTTAATAAATGTCGCTAACAGAAGTTTAAATTTGTTAAACTTATTGATAAATTATTTTAAATAGTTTTCAATTTAAAATTTTGTCTCTTGTGCAATCTTCTTTAAATTCGTGGGCATATTTCTCTAAAAGAAAAATACCATTTCCTTTAAATTTTTTGTTGGAGTTATGTTCTTTATGCTCTAAATTATAGAATTGATATATTACATTTTAAATATCTACGCGATTCCGACTTTTATATAACCTTAATTATTTTCACATACATTTTTTCAAAAGAAGAAATTACATTTCCTTGAATTTTTTTGATTGGAGAATAAATACCGTACCAATTAATTGTCATATTCAGAGTGTAAATATTGTCACAAAATAATTGCAGTATACATGCATGACTTTCTTTAGTGCAAATTTTGCCTGCAAGTAGTGGTGCCGCACTGTCAGGCGCAACGATGTCCAAAAGTCTCAGGTTGTACACGTGAAAATTAAACTCCTTATATTTTAGGAAATAATAATAATTAAAGAAGGCATTTTGTCTCATTAATTATTAAATGAATCAACGTTATAAATGTCTAAAAGTAAAATTATTTAAAAGTAATTATTAATATAAATTGGAACGTACACTTTATGAAACTTAATTATTTTATTTATTCCAATACATTTTTGTTTGTAATAACAGTTAATATATAATTGATTGATATAAATGATTTCAAATGATTTAGTAAAAATTTCTACTAACTAATAAATAATATTTTTTTTTTTAATATTTATTTTGTTAGTGACATCTATTAAAGAGTAGCTTAAAATTTTTCGTTTGATATTTGCTCAACAAATGACAAACCTATAATAACGCCAAGATAGTATGCAACCTAAATAACACCACTTTGAAACATTTAAAATCTATTAAATATTTAATATTTTAGTTTATATTAAAAATAATTTCTCTATCCTTTTTTTTAATTTACATATAATATTTTTCTTATACATCATGGTGATAAAGTAAAGGGACAGAAATGAAAAACAGGCAGTAGGTATTGGGGTGCAGAGGAAGAGAAACAATGCAAGGATGTGTCGCATGGAAGTTAAAACATTAGAGCATATTAAGAGTAGGCGCAAAGAAAAGGTAGAAAGCGAAGTAGACTTGAGGAAATCCTGCAAGGGAAGAAGAAGGGAATAAAATGGACGAAGGAAGTTAGAAGTAAGAAAAGGGAAAATATATTTTCCTTTGTCGTTATAACAAAGGAAGGCAAAGAAAAGAAAAGTATGGATAGCGGAAGTAAGGAGAAAGAGTAGAGAGAAGTAAAATATATCTTGCTTAGAGTGTGAACGCGACCTTACGCACATGATCATGGTTCCACGTAGAACCATTTTAAAGATTTAAACATTTATTTTGAGTGTAATTTTCATTACAGAAAACGGATTAAAATAGATAAAAGCACACAACTAAGTACAACAGGAAGGTACGTCGCTAAACAAACCCTGCAGGTGTTCAAAGAGTTATAAAAGAGATATTTTAAAATGTAAGGAGTTACTTACCAGATTATGACTAGTGCTGCATTTATTGCCAAAGTCAATGATAATCTTGTTCCTGTTTATAAAATCTTAATTAATTTGTATAATTAATCTAAAACTAAATAAATGAAATCGTTTCTCTGAGAAAGGAATTGATAAGTTCCATTTATTAAAGTTAAAAAATTACATAAAAATGTATTCATAAGTCGCTTATAATATTAAATTTAGAAAGCCGTAAATGATTTGTATTATTACTGAAGATAAGGCATATTTCAACATATTTACTAAATTAGAGAATTAAAAATTTAAACGATTAATATTATCATTGAATTGATTAATTAAATTGTTTCAAAAACGAGCAGTGCTCGCATTAGTTGTATCACGTAATGATATTATCCTTGTCACTATCACTTTAACGGACAGTATTGTTGATGGCAACATAAATATTTGTTTAACAATTTCTGTCCGTCAAGGAAATTCTGCAAAAGTAAATTTAACCAGAAGGAGGTATAAACGAGATTGATTTATACATTATTTATTTATTATCAATTCAATATATGAAGTGTGCAGAAAGAGTAACGGGTATTTAATAATTTCGCGCATTCTATTATTCTGATTCACGAAATTTTTCCAAATATATAAATACATATATATTATATATGTATACATACAAACACATAAATGTATATAATTTTATTATTAAATAAAATAAAAAAAAAATACAATTTTTAAGAAGATATTTCTAATATAATTTATACATGTACAGACAATACTTTAAATATAATATAAAAATTGTAATAATACAAATCTGACCTTACTTTGCATGTTTTATATTACATGACTTAACCAACAAAAAATTAAATACAACACATGAGATTTTTAACAAGAAATGAGAAGTGCAATATTTAAGCAAATAGATTGATAATTCAATGTACAATATTTAAGCAATTAGATTTGTACTATTATAAATATAAAATTAAGTATCTTTGCCACTTAATAGTTTAATAAATAATATTAAAAATGTTTACCGACAAAAGTCAATTTATAAAAAATTTAATTTACTTAAGATAAAATAATAATTTTTAATGTACAGTTTCTTTGTTAAACAATTGACTAAATATCTTTTGTCATGAGATTCAATTCCAAGACTTTTAATTAAAGAATCATTCCCCAAGCTAGTATTTTAATAATGACTTATTATTAGTAAATCATTTATGTAAACTTTTAAAATTTCTTATTTTAAAATAATAATTAATTTTCATCTTAATTCATAATGCATAAAATTCTACTAACACTTACAAATAAAATACTTAATTATATTAGCATTTTAAAATAAATTTACTAAATTAAAAAAAAGATTAACTTGAAGAATGATCCAATGAATAAATATTTCTAACATATTTCTTTTTCATAAATAGTTCTTACAACAGAACAAAAAAAAACTATTCTTAAGTCATTATTTTTAATAAAAAAAATTAAAATTTCCAATTCAATTAAATTAAAGATAAAAAAGTAAGTAGATTTTTATTTCTAAATATTTATTTAGAATATAAATAAATATAAAACAGAATGTCTTACATTTGATATATATATATATATTAACAGACTTAATTGAGTGAAGTTTTATAATAATCTAAAAGTAAAATAGAATTTAAATAATTAGCCCCAAATATTGTCATTTGTTTACAATCACGCTAAACTAAAGTGTTATGTTGTTATAATAAGAGCAATTCTGTAATGTAAATATATGTATATATATATATATATATATATATATATTTATAGATATATAAACTTTCTTTTGTTGTACGAAGGAATAACATTTTATGAATTGACAGTTCGTTAATGCGTTATTTATTTCGTTAAATTACTTTCGATATAGGAAATACTATTGTTATTAGCAATTAATAAATCACCGTTAAAAACATTAAAACTATTTTAGATAAATTATATATATATGTATATTGAATTAAATATAAAAAAATATTCTAAACAAAAATAAATTAAAAAATATGAATAAATTAGTAATCTTAAATATTAATTTCTAAATAAAATTTGGTTGTAATATATTCGAATAGGATTAACTTAGAATGCAATTGCACATCTGACACAATATTAAAATTTAAAACAATAAGTAATATTTTATTATAAGTGTCTACCTACATGCATTGATTAGATAAGTAATATTGGCGAAATATCATATTGCAAAATAATTATGCCACTTTCACTCATTTCCAAAATTTTTGTAAAACCATCTTAATATTTCTACTGGTGACTTTAATATTATATATGTAATTATAATATATTATATTTCTTAACAAAACTTATAATTAGTTTATCTTATTTATGATATATCGATACTCTAAATGGATAACATTTTTAAAACGTATTATTTGTATGACTGCCACCTCAAACAATTTAAACCTGTACTATTATTATTAAATAGTATTTCTCGAATTCGTGTTAACATACATACAACTACTACATAAGATGGCAGTCGGAGCACCTCACAATCAATTTTATTTCTTTTGTATTACTTACTCAATTATGACACTGATCTGGATTTGAATAAAATTACATAATGTTCATTGATTTCACGAAATGTTCACGAGTCGTAAGATGAGGAATGTCTATCGGCCAAAGGAGAAGGTGGTGTACTAACAGAACTGCTGTTGTTACTAGCTACACTATGTCGAGAACCACTCGCAAGGTCTACAACCTTAGGAAAAATAATAGATTTTCATTAACTCGTCGAACACAATACGGGGTGCCTTCATATTTTAATAATTTGAATACGTCCTTACCTTTAAGACATCATGTAAACTTGACATAGATCCTAGGCTAGGAGGAGAATGCTCCCGATCTAGGTGAACACGATGTTCGCGTTCTCGCTCTGGAGAACGTGGCAGACCTGGAGGCTGTTCTCTTGGTCGAGGAGGTGCAGCACGTTTGGAACCTTCAAGTAAGTAATATATTATGTACTAAATATATTTTATTACGAATGCTTATATTAATTTTACAATCAAACGCTTTTATAATTTTTTTTTCTTAAAAATAACATAATAATTAGATTTATCACTAACACTTACCGTTATATGGTGGAAAAACAGGTCTTGGAGCAGCCCTAGGGGGTGCTGGTGCGTGCCTAGTGCTAACGAGCTATAAAGAAATTTTTGTAACAAATAATTGCACTAAAAATTAAAATTTAAATAGGAGATATATTTACCCTGTCTGCAGTTTCTATCGTTGTTGGCAAATCAATAAGTCTTTGGACTTGGATACCATCACCCGGACCCATGTGGGAAATATGATTAAAATTACTTGGAGCAGATATCATTTTAGAACGTCGGTCTATGCTCCTGAGTTGTTAGTAAATAAAAAAAATAGAACAAAAAGAAACAGTCAGCATAAAATGCACATTTAAATCATTCCAAAAATATACATAAGAACAAACATAAACTCACGGTCTTTGTGTTCGATTTCCTTCTCTAAGTGAAAATCTTCTCTTTGGTTTCGTTCCACGACTGTCTCTTTCACATGATGATAAATTTAATAGTTCTCCTAGCATAATTTAAATTGTTCAATAACTAATTCATGTTTTTTTTTTTATATAAATGTCAAATATCAATGAAAAAAAATACTAACTTGTATGTACGCTTGCCATATATACAACACAAGGCAAGTCGTTTAAAATACAGAGAACAAGATTTCCTTGCACATTCAAAGGTTTTGGTTTCTTTAAACCAATGCTTTGTACCCATTCAGATGTCTGGCAATTGAACACATCAATGTGAGTTTCACTAAACACCAAGAGATGCCCATCACAATATGCTGAATAGAAAGCACAAATTAATACTTAGTGAAAAAAAATATGCAAGAATAGACAAGAACTATCATTTAACGTACTTATTGCAGTAGGAACAGCAGGATACATAATTTCTCGATCCCGAGATTTGCGACCAATATTATCTACATATATTGCTAGAGTTTGAAACACTAAAAGAGTTTCTCCTTTCGAAACTTCAACAACTCTCCATGCGTCTACTCCAGAATAGCATAGAAAGGTTGAAAGCTGATTATCGGGATGTACCAAAGCTAAAAAAAATATATATGTTATATTTCATTTAATAAACATAAAAAAATAATATTATATCCTAAGGGTCATAAGAAATCTCAAATAAATTCATTTATTTAATACTTACATATGGGTTGAGAATCTCCTGCTAAATAGCTTGTAAAACCAGCTTGGTGCCCAACTACAAGACGATAATCTGAAGTTATCTTAAAAAACAAGGGCATTTTTAATACGATAAAAATTAACAATGACAGTAAATAAGAGTTTAGAGAAACACATTTGAAATACAAAAAATATCTTACTTGCAAACTTTGTACAACAAATGGCACAATTGTCTCCCACATCTTTTCATGTCGGGTTTTTGTTCTGGTTATTTCATATACTAATAATTGACTTGTATTTTGTCGTTTAACAGCAACACATAAACAAAATGAGTTTGGATTTCTGCGCATTACACCAGTAGTGAATGTAATACAATTTTTTGTTTCGGCAACCTTAAATCAAACATAATTAACCGTAAAATAATAAGTCATTATATATGGTTAATATAGATTTTACCTTAATCCACTCAACATCTGTACTATACAATGCTCTTATTGGGACTAAGCGTATGTGTCTTTGTCTCCCGCAAAGAACAATTAACAATTGCTCTTCTGTAATATGATTAAGATTATGTACTTTTTTTGCTTCCCCAATGCGAGCTATTTCTAAAAAGAAAATTATAAATGAAAAACAATGTAATGATAGGTATAGAACAACCAAATTTAAAATTGCAGTTTCAATTTCAAAGATATAATGTACTGTACCACTTCGATCTAAATCTAGACAATAAAGACCATCTTCAGTTCCAAGCAACAATCTGTCAGGATCAATAATGAGAGAACAAAGAGCATTTCGCACTACCGCTAATGTTCCATCCAAGAGTTCTCTAGCTCTAAACATCTAGGAAATACAATAATTAATTAATATATTTAAGAAAACTAAATATTAACAAAACTTCAATTAAGAAATTTTATATGAAAATGTATTAACACTAACTGCAGTATTTGGCAAATTATTTCGTTTTAGTATTCGATGTAGCTCACTAAGCGCCACTACCCATTTGGTTTTTTCACTTTCTGTGTCAGCTAACATCAATGTATGACTATTAGGACCATTTTCGAGAAGAGATGTACTTATCTATGAATATCGATAAGAAGATTTAGTAAGTAATTACAAATAAATAATTTTTCAGTATTGCTTTATATAAATACTAACTCTAAATATACAAGGAATATCTCTCTTTGCAGCATGAATTACATCTAGTTCTCGCACTCCAGCAACACTAAATTCGGGATCTCGCATATCCAGCACCTAAAAGTGAACACAAAATATATATTTATAACACTATAATAAATAATATCAAGAATAACGTAAAAATAAATATGGAAAATAGTTAAGTACCTGAGATACATGAACACTTGGCAAAGCACTTCTGTCGGAAGAAATATCATACAAAAATAATTTAAAATCGCATACTACAACAAACTGTCGCACCCATCCTCTTTTAACTCCTCCCAATTTAGGAACCTTCACGTAACCTTCATAAGCTGTCCCAATTCCTCTCGTTGGATCAATACCAAGTGGTCGTTTAGCTAAATAGTCATTCGTAATATCAAAATCGTAATTACAAAAATCATATAAATTAAAACATATTTATAAACAATTTTTAACAAACTTTGATCTGATGGCACTGGACACTGCGTAGGAACTCTTTGGCAACATGTCATGTGGCAGGCAAATCCACATAGTTCACAGACAACACCTTGCCGTGTTAGACCAACCTTCAAAGAATTTAACATTAAAAACAGTTAATCAAAGGCACCAAACAAAAGTGATTAAAGGTTAATATAGATATTACCATTAAAGATGTACAATGATTGCATTTTGTTGGGCTGCTAAATGTTCGTACTAAAAATTGATGAACTTTTTGTTTTAACCCAACTCCCATATGAATAGAACTGTGCTCCTAAAGAGTAATATAAATTAAATACAACATTTGTCAAAAATAACTAAACAATTATTATTGAAACAAGACTTACTAATGATATTTCTGACAGATTTGACTTAGAACTCGACAAAGACAAAGCTCTATTATCCTCAATGTCACCTTCCTCACTCTCCATGGAATGACCCAGATGTAAAGTGGAAGATATATTTGGCGATTGTACTTGGCTAGATAAACTTGGATTTTGAAATGGAAATTGAGCACTATGTACACTAGGACTATTAAGATTGGAAACGCTCTGAATACCGGATGAACTATTTTGTAAAGCAGCAATGTTTTGAGATGATGTATTTTGAAGATTTGATTGTTGAACTGTGGAAGTCTGGGTTGTATTTGTTTGAACTGATGATTCTTTTAGGAAATGATCTAAATATGACATCTGTGAAGATGGACGTTCCAAAACTAAAATAACAAATAATTATTAATTTGATGATGTTAAATACAAACGATCAATTTTTATAGAACTTCAACAGCTGCTTTTTTTGTTTACTATAAAGTAAAAAATTTTACTATAAAGTAAGTTGTCTGGAATAAGCTGTATGAGCATCTAATAAAAGAAATCATTTGTTTATGAAATATACTAATTATAAGATAATTTTGGTTATATGGCATAATTTGTCAATTTCATTATGCAAAACAGAAAAAACAACAAATATATGCTATTAATAATAATATTAACCAAAACAATTCAAATATTTATAAAAGGCCATTAAAAAACTATTAACTTCTATAACTGAAAAGAACAGTTTTGTTGAAATCCAAGTTTCAAACATAACATTTAATTAATATACCATTAAGCGCTAGATTTGTATTTTAAATTTGGTGATGACCGTTATATAAATATTTATTTACATACAAAAATATTCTGTAAGCACATGAGAAAACAATGTCTGTTGATTTAATTAAAATTAGTAAACACACATATAAGACAATATATAACTTCGTTTATAATTGACCATACTGATAATTACTTAAATAAACAAAGCAAAAACAATGAATCAAAAAAATGTAATGATTTACAAATCTTTTTATATAATAATTGTATAATTTTTTGAAATATTAAATCCTTTCCTTTTATATCCAATCATTTTCTACTCGAGCAAATTATCAGTATTAGTCACAGAAACGGGTTCTTATTGCACAAATTTCAGAAACAAAGGTAGAGGGATGCTAACCAGAAGCTCAACACACTAAGGTAAGATCTATTATCTACAAAACGTTATAAAAAACTGTTATAATCACATTGGTCAAAACTGCGAAGGCAAAAACAATCACAAAATAAAAAAGTTATTATAAATTAAAAAAATCACACTAATATAAAAGTAACTAACCATTGGTAAGGGCTTTGGAAAGCCATAAGTTCACAGAGGATTTTCCAAGTCGAGCTTGTGTGACAATTTTAAATCATTATTTATTTATATTTTTAATTATATAGGGCTTACCAAAAAAACTGTTGGATGTGTTTTTGAACAAATATACTAATAATAATAATATTATTACTAAAGATAATATTTGCAACAATAAGATTATAAAATGTGTAATTAAAATCAATTTTAAATGCACTAAAACTAACATTGCACTGCGATAATATTAGCACAATAATGAAAATATTCCTATAACGAAACTACTCTTATAACAAAAATAAAGACAAAACATAAGAAAGAAGAAATTATAAAAATATAAATAACAAAACATATAAACTAAATTTATTTTAACATTGTATATATACACAGATGGAAAATCGTAAATTATAAGAATATGACAAATTAAAAGAAATCACACATTTCCATAACAATATATAAACAAGTACAAAAAATCATTAAAATAAACACTAGAATAAAAAATACAACTGATAAGTATTTTGTACTTTTAATATCAAATATCCATTTTAATAAATCACTCAGACAAATCACAAGATAAATACAAATCTAGCGCGTTTTTAGACTACAATAATAACATGGGATAACTTGACTGTTTCCTAACTACTTATACCATAAATTTACATTATATATTTTATATCTTTATATACCACTTTCTTTAAATTCACTTTATATAAGTTTTCATACCTTGTTAGTTATTTTTATTTATTGTTAAAAACTAAGATGGGTTTTCTTATATGCAGTGCCGGTGCTATAATAGAATGCGGGTTGCGTAAATAGTAAACTTCTGAAGGCATTAAGTTTTTATAACTATTATAACTTTGCAAATAAGTACCTTACCTAATGCAAAAATTACCTTGGCACCGGCCCTGCGTATAAGCTATTAGTTATTAAATAACTAGATTATTTATTAGAATGTAATTATAATATAAAAAATTATATGACCCAAAAATGATTAGTTTCGTTAATGTCTCTATTATTCTCTCAATGGAATAATGATTTGACTACTTAAGTTATTGTAAATTTATAGTATAATTAAGTGTGCAAACTATTATAGGTACAAATAGAAAAAGATAATAGAAGAATATTACTGAATATCTATATTTTCGTTTTTATTATAAGAATGACTAGAATTTAACTTTTTATGTAATAAATTTAAAATAAATATTTATATACAATTTGCGTTTTAAATATTTTCTTATATTGGGTCTAAAGTTAATAAACCATATAAATTGTTATGAAGTCTATATGTTTAAAATAAAGATATATATTTTTTTACATCTTATATTGTTTCAACTTATATATTGTTTACCTGAAACAATATATTTTAAAATAATAAGCGGAACTTTTTAAGAATAATTTATGAAATTGTTTAGTTGTTACATCTCGTTAATCAAATCTAGCGCCTAGCAGTAGTGCTTCACTAACAGCAGCAATATCCCCCAGACGCAAGACGTGACACCCACCAGCACGGCGAGACGACCACCGACCAGGCCCCTGGTTGCTACATAATATCTACTATACTCACTGAACTCAAAGCGTTAACTATGTGCCAATTTAAGCCATTGTATATTACTTATCAATACAACGCGATTGCTAATTATATTACAAATGCAAGAACGCTGAACTTGCATACAACAAATTTTGATAAACATCTAAACAGCTATTTTTTACTTTATTTGATTCTTATTCTCCAAAATTTCTTTTTTAGTATTATTGTGTAATAATTTTTTTTTTGATTTGTTAAACATTCTTCGAAAGCAGGAAACAATAAAATTATTTAGCAGAATGAAGATATATTTTATATACTCCTATCTTAACTTTTAGATATATCATAAGTGTTGTACTTAAATATTTTAAAATATGAAATATATTGCGAGTAATAAAGATAAAGAAAATTTTAAATATCCAGAAATTGTCTATAATATGTTATCATTTTGGTATATCAATAGATAATATATTTTTTGTAAATATATAAAACTATAAATAATAAATGTATGTCATATACTACTCCAAGTATCTCTTAATAACAAAACATTGAACAAAAGAATCAATATCTTATTTAATAAAATGTATTGTATATACTATGCAAAAAAATATTTATTTCAGCAACAATTATTTGTAGGTATACATATATTTAGGTACATCGAAAGCAATCTTGAATACGATAATAGAAAATGTTAAAAGTAATATATAAATAATGCTAATATGCAATTTAAAGTTTTCGAGGTATCGCTATTTCAATATGATACTTATAATAATAAACTGTGTAATTATAATAATAGACTGAGCCGTTAGAACAGTTTCTAATGAAATAGAAAAATGAAACTTCACGCCGCGAGATATAATGTGAAAAATGATTTTGAAAAAAAGAAGCGTAAAATCATTCAAATGATTACAAAAAAAATTCTGATAAGTCATATCTGAAATTACATTTTCACGTATTACATAAGTGTTACATAAGTTATTTAATAACGTGAACAACATTTTTATGAAGACTATGTTTGCTTCACTTTATTTATACTTTTTATACCATTCATCATCCTTTTCAAGATTGATTGATAGCGATGCAACGATGCTGGGATTCGACATATTTTAAAAGCTCAGGTTAAACTGTAAGTTTTTGCACGGTTCAGATTAGTTAGGGATAAACGTTCTCTTGAAGGAAATAATTCAAGTACATTTAGGCAATAGCTCTTGATGAATAATTATTAAAAGGAATAGTTTTCAATTTCTTTCATCAGTAACAAATCAGTCCAAAATTATTGTAATAAGAAATTTAAAATCAATTGGGTGGGTCACTTGGGACACACAGTCTCTAGCCTTTTAAATTGTAGTGTATATTGGAAACGTTGGTTATCAGGAAAGTAATAAAATTACTGAAGAAGAATAAGATTTTGATTTAAGAAGTGTGATTTAAAGGGACAATTTCCCCAATCACACAAAGGACAAAGGTTCATCTTTTATATGACATCTCTCTGATCATAGTTCTGCTGATCAATATAAAGCATAATGCACTTACGTAAATATGCTAATTCAAATTCTTAAAATGAAAAAAAAAATCTATAAGCTCGGAGCTGCCACAGAAATTTCAACTACTCTTGTTTTTACAACTTGTACCATTCGGATTCCCAAGAGTATTTGTTTAGTTTTAAAAGAAGTAGAAATTTAAAAGTATGAGATTCTTTGGAGAGTTTGTGTAGTGTTGTATCTATTCTTGTTTATATAAGTAAATATATAATATATATATATATATATATATATATATATATATATATATTTGTGTGTATATAAATTTGTAATAAATACTGAATTATACTAAATAAATTTCGAACATAAGAACAAGAAATAAATAAAGTTTTTAATTGCATTAACAAACTGGCATACATATGCATGAGATACTATTATGAAATACATTAAGAAAAGAATAATCAGGTACTTACATCCTTCACCGCTTTCTAACCGCCCTTGCATGTCTTTAATTTGTATTTCTTTTCTCTTTACATCTTGAGCTAATGAATCAAAACGTTGTCGGAAGTCTCGTAGATCTCTATTAACCCAAATAATAAAATATTGATTTTTTTGAAAATAAATGAAAAAAAAAGAAAAAAGAAAAATTAATTACTTTTGAGATGCGATCAATTCTGCTCGTGTTCGGCTTAATTCTTCCGAAATAAGTGCTTTAGCCTGGATTTCACTTTGAAGAGAACTTTGAAGATTAAGAAGTTCCATTTTGTCTAGTTTCTGTGAGCGCCGGTTTCGCCAATTTTTATCAGTGGATTGAGTTGATACTCCTAAATTACACAGTCATTTAAAAACAAATAATGAACACGAAATTTTAACATTAATTAATTACAAACCGGCATGCTTCAAATATTCGAGTTCTTCAGTCATTTTTGTCGCCAATGCTTGCAAGTAACCTCGAGCATCTTTTTCATCAGATACCCATTGTATAATCTCACTAATTTGTCTTTCCCATTGCCCAATGGCTTGGCGTTTGCCCCTGTAAAGGAAAAAATGCATATATATTACATGAATAGATATCATACATACATATATAAACATATATATACCAACTATATTACAAACCTAAGCTCTTCAAATTCGCCATCTAACTGCATTCTTTCCGATTGCATTCTGTGCACAGACTCACTCATCTATAATACAATTTTTATATTATTTTATCAAAACATTAATATTAATATAAAATGCAGCGGTAGTACAAAAATATTTACATTTTCCAAATCTGCTAGCAATTTTCTATTATCTTCCAGAAGTAATTTTTTCTCTCTATCATGTCTTCTTTGTAGTTCAGCAATAGCTTCTTCACTGTCAGTCATACTCTCCAAACGGCTTGAATCAAGTTTCTCGCGTGCAGACATCAACTTAAATAAACATTGACAAAATATGTTAAATTTGTAACAAAAATCTAGTTTTAATATGCAGAATATAGATACCTCTCTTTGTAACATTTCTTTTTGAGTTTCAGCTTCAGTTAACTGCTCCCGTAAAGAAGTCAGCTCCTTAGTGAAGCGTGATTGTTGTTGTGCCAGCCGTTCGCTAAATTGCAACTAAGAAATGTATTATGTATTATAATTCGAATCTTTTCTATTAACAGATAAATTTCAGCAAAAAGTAAATTACTTACTTCTAACATATCATATTCATTTTGTTTGTTAGAGGCGCTTGAAGTGTTAAGCTCACTTGAGGGTCTCACACGTGTGCGATCTGTTTCTTCCTGTAGTTGTCTACAATATTCTTCAGATCTTTCACGAAGTTTTCGTTCCTAAAATGAATTAACTATTTTAATAAAGTAAATATTATTATTGAATATAAAAATGGTATATTAAAAACGAACCTTGCTCGCCTCATTTATTGCATCTTCTACACGCGCCTCCATTTCTCTTCTATTTTTTTCTGCCCGTCTGATATCATTTCGAAGAGAATCTATTTTTTGCATGGCTACTTCTAATTCTTCCTCCTTATCCCTAACCTAAATTGATAAAAACGTTAAATAAATGTTCCAGTTAAATAATTTAAAATTATTTATAAAAAATAGTAATAATTAATTATTTTAAATATTATATACTTGGCGTGATAACTTTTGTTTTTGTTGCCTTAATTCAGACAATCTATCTGTGACTTCGGTATATTCGGCCATTGCTAGTTTGCGTTGACCCAAGGCATCTTTAAGTTCTTTATCCTAAGAAAAATATTATATAAACAATATTTATAAATAAAAAACAAGACATATTTTGCAATTTAACTTCAAGCATTAGAATAATAGAACAAACCTGAATTTTAAGTTTCTCTAAACAATCTTGCTTATCTTTTATACAATCTTCTTTTTCTTGTGTAAGAATTCTAATTATTTTTTCCAATTCTCTAATTTTAACATCTCCGCTTTCAACATGATCAATCTGATCTATTTTCCCAACAGTCTCAAAACTTTTAATTTGTGATTCTAATTCACAATTTCGTTTGGTTAAAATATTTATTTCGTCCTGTAATTTTCTCGTGCCATCTGGTGAAGATTTTTTTTCCTCAACAATTGAACCAATGTTTTGATTGTCAGACAATGGTAAAGATATTTTTTTATCGTTTTTTTGTTGATATACTTGATTTGGATCCACGGGTCGTAAAGTTGACATATCAGATAAACAACTACGAATTATTAGTTACAATTGTATTATAATGTAGATTAGTTTTTATATTATAGATTATTATACTTAGTTAAACAAACCTTCCTTGAGTAAAAGTGAATCCAACAAACGGCAAATGATGACCTGAGAATGCAGCATTTGAAGTTGGGGGCACAGCATCAGATAATCTACGTAAATTACAGATTAATCTTTAAGATGCTAAAGAACAGCATTTTGTCAAATTATAAATTTACTATAATACCTTATATCTGTATCATCAACATCAAAATTTGAAGTATCAGTAGGACTTGAAACATCTGGCACGTACGGAGCACATCCATTACGAATATTTTCCCAGTCGACCCCTTCAAACCATGGATGGTTCTAAAAAATCATATAGAGAATGTTTATATATACAAATACATTTTAAAAATGTGTCACAGAGTGATAAAACATACCTTGAAGTCTTGAATGCCATTCTGTCCTAATCTGAATTCTGGAGCACAAATTAACCGGCGAATTAGATCTTTTGCATTTTCTGAAACCTCAATGCTTGGATCGGACGGAAAATCAAAACAATTTCGATGATTCATAATTTTACCATAAGTTTCTACTAGACTTTCAGCATAAAATGGAGTTTCCCCATAAAGCATTTCGAACATACACACACCTGCATGATAATTGAAAATATTGATTATGTAATAAATATAAGTAACTAACCTCTTAATTAAAAATGAATGAATTAATTTAATAAAATTATAAACATATTAATAAACCAACCTAGAGACCACCAATCACATTCTGGTCCATAACGGCCTTGACCATCTTCCATTGCTCTTAATATTTCGGGGCTAATATAGTCCGGGGTTCCTACAGCTACATTACTTTGAACAGTTCCATCGGGGTTTAATTTTAAACAAGATCCGAAATCGGCTAATCTAATATGTCCATTAGCATCAAGTACTAAATTGTCTGGTTTGATGTCTCTATAAAAAGATTTAATTGCGTAGTTATAATAATTTCAGATTAAAATAAAATAAATTTTGCAAGAAAGTCCTATATACCTGTGTACGTATCTTAATTCATGAATTGAAGCTATAGCTAATACCATTTCTGCAATATAAAATTTAGCCATATCTTCAGGAAGCCTGTCCTCAAATTTGCTAAGCAAAGTTAGCAAATCTCCTCCGCAGTAATAATCCATTACAAGATACTAAAACAGTTATAAATTTGTGTATAATAACATATCTGCGTAACATACGTGCCTGTAAGGAAGGATTTATTAAGTTAAGGCTACTTACCAAATTGCACTCATCTTGAAAAGCATAATGCAGATTAGTTATCCACCGCCTATCGCCAAAAACTAGAACATCTCTTTCTTCTCGAAAGCATGCAGTTTCAGCCCTCTGTACAAATATAAGATTAGAATTCGTACATAAATCTTTCAACATTTGATACTACCATAAATTACTCACTTTCAACATTTCCCATTTATTTAAAATTTTCATTGCATATACTTGGCGACTCTGACACATACGTACCACACATACTTCACCAAAAGCTCCCCTACCTATAACCTTTATTACCTCAAAATCATCTCGTGAGAGACGTAATGATTTTACGGTTTGTGCGACCGGTTTAACTAAACATAAAAAGAAGTATATTAAATTCAAAGTTCATTCACTAATAAGAATTATCTTCAGTATTAAATTCTTCTTTCTTACTTAATTCAATAAAATCAGATACAGTTTTTTCTCTACGAAGAGCCGAATTGCAACACTCATCGTATAAAACAACTAACGCATCTAACAGAGATTCAACGGAGATTATTTTTCCCGCACAGTCGATTAGTTCTGTCTTTCCATCAATACTTGATTGTTTTAGAAGACTTTGAGGTTTATCTATTGCCTTATTATTAGGACTATCCAAAACAAGAGATTCTAATTGCCGAAGACGTTTTAGCCCACTAGCACCTTCAAATAAAGAAATTGCAAATTATGAATGTTTGTGATGATACATATTATTAATTACGAGTATTTCATACATGTTAAAATATAATTATGCATATACACTCCAACTAACATCTACATATAAAAACTTTTGAAGAATTTGTTTCCAGTTCAGGTCTAGTTCAATTAGAGCAAAAAGCATATACACTTACCCGGCATATTGTTTAGTCCGGTATTATTGTCTTTACGTTCAGACATTTCTATTTATTATAGACCCCAGACGGTAATGTTATTAACCAGCAGATTCTTCTCAACTAATTTACCTTGGAAAAGATATAAATATTACATATTACTTACAATTATAATTGTTATAATTAGTATATTAACCAAAATCCTATTTTATTCTAAAAGATTAAAAACGTAAAATTTAAATATAAATTATATAATCAGATGTAATTTATAACAAATATTCAATAGAAAAGTGAATAGGTATGCCAGTCATTTAAAGTTACAAGCTAAAAGGATATTCCCACTACATTTGCTGTACACAAATTTATTTTGCTTAGAATGTTTAGATATTTAAATGTCATTTAGACAATTTTTGTTTTATTTCTAAAATAATGATGCCAATACCAAAATAGATATATATATATATATATATATATATATATATATATATATATATATATACATGTTGTATATACACACAAGTCATATATGATTCTTTTCCATGACCATTTTTATAACTTTTCTTCATTAGTGATTATAACATAAACAAATCTCCAAAACATAGACAACAACTCGTAGGTTGTTCAAATTATGAGAACAAAATTACAATTATAATAATTCTTATGTTTCAACTTAATATTATATAACTATTATTATCCCTTAAATTATAACTTTTAAAGTTTAAAAAGTAAAATACTATAAAAGGCAAAATATTTTATAGTAATCCAATGATTGAATTCATTTATATTACTTATTATTCATTTATTATATATTAACAATAACAACTTTACTTACAGATGATTATCAGTATAAATGTTAAAAGATTTCTGAGCATGTATTTAATCATGTCGACAAAAGTTACGTTGTTAAAGTCTTTGAAAATTAAGTTTACAAGGAGAGTTTTAGGTACTTTTTAATTACCTAGTTTAATCTTCTTACCATATTATTACAAACATAATTATTGCATGTGAACTATTAAATATTAGAAGACATGGTGAAAATAACTCTGTTCGCGTTTTCTATTTTAAAAAATGTTGCTCCGCTGTATCTTCTTTTTAATATTGGCTAGTTATTTAGAATTCTATTGGAAAAATCAAAAAGAAGTGCAAGAAGGAAACATTTATCTTAAAAGAAAAAAGAATGAAGTCTATGCAATAACAATTTATTTGATTAAATTTGATTTATATGCAGTGACAAATATCAATAAACATACGCGAACCAGATTAACGTGGGACTTATTTTGGGAGAAAACGGAAATGGCATGATATATAAAAATTTAAAATTATGATGTTTCCAAATTAAAATATACAAATTATTAAATAGCTCAATAAAATATGCACAGTATGAATAGTGTCTAACGATTTACTAAATAAAGTAATATTTTATAAAATCCAAAAATGACAAGATTTGAATATCCGAAGACGCTAGATCAATAAATAAAATAACATTTCAGCATATTTTTGTCTATTTACAAGTTAAAAATAATTTTCCAAATCTGACATAGAAAATAAATATTTATAGTATATATTTATAGAAAAAAAATGTATTCTAAAATGACTTTAAAAATAATAACGTAATTATTTCATTAATAAATACAATTTAAATATAAAGTACTAATTTTAATACATGACCAAACCTAAACTATTCTACAGATGCATGCAATCAATCATATTTATATTGTTTTATTTTCGATAAAATATCATGAAGTCAATTGTCAAAGAAAAGAATGAATAAAAAGCTATGACCATATACTTGACCTGTCATTTTACATTTTTGATTTAATTTTTCTTATAAAAAATTGAGGTGCACAATGTAACAAATTAAATTTCAAAACAAATAACACAAACACATTATTTGCAAATATGCAACATATTTATATTGATTTAATATAGCAATCCGCAAATTTCACTGTCAGACAGTTTACGAATACAATAATCATTACATCTCCGCTTTTAACCTATATGTTAATTTAGAAAAAATTACGCTATCTATATAAAATTATATTTTTTATAAAGTTTAAGCACTCACCATTCATTCTTAATAATAAGAATGCACATTACATAATTTCTTTTATATCAAAATTCAATTTTAATATTTTTACCCCCTACAGTACAATGCAAACTCCGCCATGTTTCATTTTTGATTCTCATATTGGGCGAATCCATTTTACCAGAGATAGAGTCATTTTACTTTTAGTTAGTTCAGTATAGTTACTTAAGTCGACGATAGAAAAGAAAATGTCTCAGAACAAAAGAGAAAGCTATATATATATTGGATGTGTAAAAAGCAATATATTTAAATGATTTGAATTTATTACATTACCACATAATATGTGGTTTGTGTTTACTATCTTAGTTCTTGATGATTATAAACAAGAAAGACACTGGCACTCATATTCTTGAATCTTATATGCATTTGGATTAAGAATAATAAGTTCTTTTAACATTAGGCAAAGAAGAAAAAAATAGTCGAAATCGAATTCTTATGAAGTTCATCTATTGAAATCGAGACACAAATGGCACAGTTTGCAGTTCCATATTCGTACCAGAGATAATAATTCGTTCTTTATCATATACAAAATATATTTTATACGGTACATTAAACAGCGTGTATAGTTTTTAGGCATTTATATCAGGCAATATATCAGACTTATCAAGACTTATAGAAAATAAAGCGGCTTAAACAAAATAATTAAACAATGAAAGAAAACTATTCTAAAACTAAAGAGAAATTGACAGGAAGCTATTCAAATTAAACTTGTTCAAACTTGTTAATCTTTACAAGGAATATCTGACGGCAAAAAACATTAATTTTGTTTCGATCAGTGAAAGTAAAAACGTCAATAGAATGTCGCGACAAAGCAACATTTTATATGTAAGACTACGAAAAATTTGTGAGAAATATATAAAATATGATATTATCATTTAATTTTTTTTTAAATCACTTCAAATAATATGCATCGCAGCAGAGATAATACATCGCAGGTGATACAAATTACTCTTAACCAGAGATAATACTCTTAACATGTTTCTCACAAATCTCTACTCTGCTGCCATCTTCTGCTACCGGAGATATGTCTAGAATTATACCATATGATTATACCATTTAATACCATTTAATACAATTCAACCACATTCAACAACCTGCAACAACCATTCAATACAATTGTTTCAGAGTAGTGTCTTTTAAATAAAATTTAACTTTTGTGAATTTTGGAATTAATTCAGCTTATCATATTTTATCTTATTAAAACAAGTTACGAATGAAATTTGTATCTAAATATATGTGGTATCTATTATTAGATATAAAACTCCTGTTGCTGTTTTGATTATAGCGTCATGTCGTACGTAAACTAAAATGGAGTCCTTGTGTTTGTGAAATAAGTTTCAAACATTTTATTATTTAAGTATTTTTAATAGTAATTTTTAAAGTGTTGTGTTGTGTTGTATTTTGTTATCAATTGGATTCTAGTAAAATGCGAAGTAAAATATTTACTTATTTACAAGTTTTAAAATAAACACTTCAGTGTGAAAATGTTCATTTAAAAGTGAGGTACTTAAATTTATGACAATATAGTTATTTTACACCTAACTTCTTGAGAGGTTTTTAATATTAACAATATATGTATAATTTTTTTTTTACAGAATTCTCTTTTCAAAATTTGAGCTACTGTGGAAAGTAAACATTACAGTGTTTTTTACCAAGCCTAAAATATGTCACTATATTATGACAGAAGAATTAATAAATGATCAATATACCATGCAGACACTACACGGGATTATTTGTTTTGTTATTTAACTGCCCGTATCATTTTTCTTAAACCCATGGTTTTACAAGGCAGAGGTTTTACTCGTCCCCGAGATTCTAAAATGGCGGCCCATGAACAACCTGTTAAGAAAAAGCAACGAATTGATGGTCCAAATATAAGTGAGGGTGATTTAACATCACATCACGGTTTAATTGAAGATCCAGGCCCCAATATAAATATATCTCGAACTGCTGAAGATGAAATTGATAGCTGTGTACAAATCAGACATTCATTTATACCTTCTGAAAGTTTAAATGAACATTGGGATAACGAATTTACAGATATGTATCTATTTCAATCAAACTTAAAAAAGCAGTGTTTATGTTGTATAACTGAAAAAACTTTACGTAAACCATTTGAAGGTCACTATAAATACGACAGTAATGGTGAAAAACAAAGTCTAACATTGTCTGAGTGGCCAACACCAAAGTTACTGCAGTTTTTATCAAATGTACAGCTACTATTTGATGTGTATCTTAATCAGAATTCGAAAGGTGTTATATGTTCCCGAATAATGGAAGTTTGTGATGCTATTGTTCGAAATGAACATAATCTTATTGACGATGTCATAGGCTTAGGAGATATTGACAATAAATATGTATCATTTCTAGCAACACGTGTGCTATCAAGTTTTCTCATATTAGCTAAGGACCACATAGATATTTTATGGTTAAAGAAAATAGTGGAGTGTTTATTCATGTTTGAGCATCTGGACCTTCTCGCTGTTAGGAAAATGATTTTTAGTTTAGAAGTTATAAAACGAGTTGTAGAGTGGAAAGATGTGGAGCAACATCCTCTGGAAGACAGTGAATATGTGGACACCAGATCAATGGAACAATCAAATCAGCCGTCAACTTCAAATCACTCAGATTCTCATGTTTCAAGTTTTAGTTCACAATTTGATACATGTATGCAGATGAATAATGTACCACAAAATAACATATTCAGTGTTTCATGCGTCACGACACCAGGTCCGTCTGTGCTGCAATCTCAAAATATTACCATGACTGAATATCCTAATGTGTCGCTAAAAAACGAGGCAATGGAGGCATCAAATGATAGTCAATGTCACACAGTTAATTTGACCGATTCGGAAAGCTTCGATACAACACACATCAAATGTTTAACAATCAAAACATTAGAGAATAAGTGGCCTGCTCTCGTAAAAAACATTAATTCATTGTTGACGGGTTATATGAACATAAGAAATTCCGAAAATTGTGTATTGACATTCCTCTCGCTGTGGGAAAGTATTATTAGTGTAAAAGCTAATTTATCTGTTATTGAAACTCGTCCATTTCATGCTCATTTGGAAAATTTTGTATTGTTACTAAATCCAGCCATGTCCACTGTAGTTTACAAACAGTTATTGTCTTTATTTAATGAAGTTTTATGTTATGGAAGCACTCTCGCACTTCAAGATATTCTACCAGAAGAAACGTGCGCTTTGGCACACCTAATTGTTAGACATGTAAAAGATTTTAGAATATTGGACGGGTTACCCTTAAAGCGTGCAGAAAATAATGTTAGTTTTATAGGATATCACGGTACGCCGATTTCTTATCATGCAAATTCTTTCAACATTGTTGATAATTCTTTAAACTCAAACCAGCTCCTACAGAGAAATTTAGAATTGGTAGGCAACATAGAAACAGACAAAACGCTGCTCCAGAAAATGGTTTTATTGGTTTTAAAGTCTGTAGCTATCACCGTAAAAGAGACCAGATGTGACACGTCTGACAGTAGCATTGATAGTTCAGATTTTGATGTTTTTCAAGATATGCAACTTATTGAACGATCAATTCGGGATGTTTTGAAAAAGTTGGAAAGCTTTATTAAGTCTGCCTTAGAATTTCATCCAGAAAGTAATTTTTCCAAAATGTTAGTACACTTATTTAGCGATCAAGACGACTATCTTATCGAATCAATGGTATGCACCCTTGATATAACAGTTGGCATTTTTTATAGAAATTCTGCGTTTCCAGACTTAGCGCATATGTTAAATCCAATGAATACATTTATTGAATTTTTAAAAATTGTGTCACATGATTCTGATGTTCTTTTGGACTACCTTGTTAGTAATGAGACTTGTTTCTTATTATATCTATTAAGATTTTTAAAATATGTTAAAAGAAACTGGGCTAAATTTGTGGCTAGTTGTCAGGAACATAACAGCACTGGGTTGGATGAAACAATGTCTGTTTTAATTAGATTACGTCTTCAAATAGGTCGTCTGGTTGCTAAATCTTTATTCCCATACAATATAAGCCCGGTTTTACGATTACTTGAAGTGTGCGAGAGTCTGTACGAAGGCAATGAATTAAGTTGATCTGTTTTAATATAATATTTTAATTCTAATTAATTAATATTTTATGTATGATAACTATTTAAAAACAACATTTTTGTAAAACAGAGAAATTTGTAGGGCAGGAAAGATTTCTCAGAAAAGTATAAAATGTTTTCTTACTTTTACTATTCTGCATGAACAATTTTAATTTAAATAGATTTAAAGTACAACTCACAATAAACTTATGCAATTAACATTTAACAACAAATGTATAATTTGATGCAAGTTGAGTAAATCTACTAGTAATAACTAAATTTATACATATTTTATTTCATTTTATTTTGTATAAGGAAACGTATTTATGTAAATTTATATTCGTACCAGTTCTTTTTTATTAATGTTTAGTAATTTTGAATTTTTATTCAGAAATTTTATCTTGTAAATAACAAAAATAATTCATTCGTGTAATTATATTTTATAATAAGATAGATAATATATTAGATACATAAGTTATTAAATGTTTAATAATAAACTCAATTTTTGAGTCTTAAAGAACTGTAATATTTTTTTAGAATGTAGTGTCAATTTTATATTTATATTATAACTTAAATTTGTTAATACTATTGTAAATAACGAATATTTTGTTTCAATTAAAGATATAATACATAAACTTATACGTTGTGCCTTTGTAAATTAATTTGCATATAATTAAATTTATAATAAATCAATAATTTTGTGCAATAAAATATTTAAAATAAGTTTGTATTTTTATTATGTAGCATAAAAAGCAAAGAATTCCCATAGATTTAAAATCCCCTTTAATAATAACATAACATTATTTCACGTTGAACACGTTAAATACAATCTATCATCTTCTATATCTATGAAATCATCTTTTATATTTATTATATAAAAATTCTAAATTTTGAAAAAAAATCGGTCAAATAACGTATTTTTTGTTTGAACATATTTTTTATTTTGTGTATGATTGCACCGATTAAAGATTACAGTTCGTAAAAAAAACTTTAATTTGTAAAATATTGTAATTAACATTGAAATACAATTACGAATTATTTGATTGATTTCAAATAATATATTCAAAACAGACGTGATATATATCAGTAAAATAATAGTTATAATTGCAACGTGAAGATATGCCGTATACAAACTAAATAATCAGATCAAGTATCCATGATAAATAACAATAAATAAATACATTTAGTTCACATATTTCAACATATTTTATTATAGTACTTAAAATAAATACATTGTATGTTATATTACACAATAAGCACCTAAGTTTATCAAAATTTAAAATCATTACTATTAATTACTTGGTGTAAAAAATATGTTATTTGGTAATATATATAAATATCTTCTTTATCTTAATATCGCACAGAACGGTAATTGTTAAAGAAATTTCTGAAATATGTAAAATTAAATATAATTAAGGGAATCAAAAAGTAATAACATAAGTATCACTCTTAATATAAATTTTCATACCTTATTAAGTTAGGTAAATCTGGATCACGGCAAATATACTTATGACCATAATGACTACTGCCATCAAATCGTCTAAATTCAATTGGTCCCCAAGCTTTCATTCTACCATCCACTGCTATTCTGTATAACTTAAAAACATTATACATGTTTAAATAATATATATATATATATATCCTTGTTTCATGTACGTCATTAACTTATTCACCAATTACCTTATAGCCTAGTTTAAAGGGCACGACTAGATCATCTTCAGCATGTAAAATTAAAATAGGCTGTTTAAAATTGTTAATATGGCGATCAGATTCAAAGCGGAGCATGTTATCATGCATAGGCTGAGCAATTAAAGCGTCAAACCATGGCAAGTATCGGAATAACTGAAAAGAAGTATTTTATGTAAAATATTTTCAAATACTAAATTATTTGGACTTAAGGTATTGTTACAGAATTGACAAAAATATTGATCTCTTATATATCTAATTACTTAATAAATACCTTAGCAAATGGGTGTTCGCGAACTTCCTCTCTTATGTTGCTAAATGGGCTTTCTAAAACAAGAGCTCTAGGTCCAACCATCTCCCCATTCATTAGTGAAAGAAGATGTGTCGAGACACCAGTTCCTACATAACTTATTTAATTAGTAAATTCTATTCATACTCATATTTACAAGAACATGCGTTGTTAACAATATTACCTAATGAGTGCCCCCATACATATATTGGTCCTTTAGATTGTCGACAAAGCCACTTATAAACCGCAAGAGCATCCGTAACTACACCATGTTCTGATGGAGGTACTACACATGAGTCACCATAGCCTTAAAAAAATAAGTTATAAGCCTATACAAATTTATCTATTTAGCAAAAGTAATAAATATTAAATGCAAACTAACTTCTGTAATCAAACGCTATAACGTGATAATCCAATTTTCTTAACACTTGATATAGTTCAACCCTGTGCTTAGCAGCTCGAGATCCAGAATTGCCATGGAGATATAATACTACAGGCATTCCATTTTTTAAACTTCGCTCAAAAAATTCCCTCTTGGTTTTAGTAATGTTAATGTAATCAAAATCAAATCTTTCCTTTGAATGTAATGTGTGTACATTGCCTTTGTTTATATTGCGAGTATTTTCTTCATAATTATCTATAGTATGTATTTCGCCTATTAATGCATCATTATATCCATCTGCGCTGTTATCGTAAGATTTTAATTCCGAAACAATAACATCTGACCCTTCTTTATTTTGTTCAAATTCTTCTGCGACAGATGCTGGTAAAATATGCCAAACACCTAATGCAATATCATCCTCAGTTTGTTCTGGTTCATCATTATTCCGGCTTTCAGAATATTTGAAATGTTTTGCAGACTTTAAATCTCTATACGTTACATAAAAATTACGTGTACCAAATAGTCCAAGTTTTTCAGGGTTTGAAAAATCAACGTTTCGTGGAAATTGTACTGGAAACAAGATACAATTTATTAATGTAATAGAAAAGACTTCTATTTCATAACTGAATTATGGATTACTAAGAATTTATAAATTAATGAATTAACCCAAAAATTTTAATTAGTATATTAATTACTTTACAAATATTTGATTAAAATAAAGTAATCATGAACAAATATTCATTTATAATTCTTGTATAAATTTCTATTTTACTCACCAAAATTCAAGAAAAGAATTCCCCTTTGTAGTGTCAAGGAATATTTAAAAATGAGTGGTAGAACTATGAAAATAAGAACAAAAATTCCAAGACCTAACTTAAATGTTGCATATAAAATTCTGGAAAAAATTATTTGATACTGGTTATTTTAAAATGGCATTAAAATACTTGTATATTACATAATACCCGCTAAACACAAAACATCGATTTTACCTTACATTCATGTAACATTTTACTTAAACTAAACCTAATGATATATATTCAGAAAAGGGTCTTGTTTTATAATTGTATTATAGTTGTTTATGACTGTATAACTTATTTATAGCCTTTAATCATTTAAAAGGGCATCCTAAGATTTTTTAATCCTTTAAAAGGATTTCTTAAGAAGAAGTATGCTAATCCGCAAAAGAGTAAATTCATTTTACAAAATGCAGTAAAATAGATCACAAAATATTTTTATTAGGTAAAATTGTTTATGTAACAGGTAACTTTTGTTACCTGTAATTTGGTAACTGTGTTGAGTGGATATGTACTTCATTGTTATATTTATAATCATGCAATATACAAAACTTTCAAAATTTATTGCGTATTGGTAACTGAATTTCTAATACCATAGCAAATTTTACCCCATAACCCAATTAAAATAAAATATCAATTGCGTCGCATATATTTTAGATAATTTATACTCTGAAATTCTTTATTGTAAATGTAGGTTTTGGTAAAATGATGAACACATTAAGAAGCATATAAACACATAAGCGGCATAACAGATTAGAAATATAAAACACTACTTACAACCCTGTCCAATATAGAGCAATCAACAATGCAGGAATAACAACTGACCGACAAATAATTATAAATACAGCAAACGGTGTTAAACCATTGAGATTTACATCCATTTTCGTATATTATACAATAAAACCTTGTTTTGTAACACGTAATTCCGCATGCAATATTTCAAAATGTTTTTGTAATTATTACTGTTGTCAACTTTTTGTATCTTTTATCACCTTTTAAACAAGCGTAGTCTCATAGCTTTCAGCCTCAACATGATCATGTACAACTGGTGTAATTACATCTGAAATAACTTCACATATTCATTGTGTATTCCGCAAATTTTCACATTAGTTTACCTAAAAAACATTAGAATCTTATATATAATAGGTGAAAAACTTCCATAATATAAGATATTTTCGTTAAAAAATTTTGTTAATTACTAAGTCATATGTTAAGATATTTATTAGTTAACTATTTTAAAGGCTAATTAAAAGAACAAAGAGAAAAAATATAAATGAATCACTGTTTAATGTAATATGTTATCATTCATTACAAAAAAGAATGATATCGCCATTATTGCAAAATTTTATCTTAAAAAAATTGTTGGATTTAGTTATCAGAAAAAAGTTTGTATGTTGAGTAATTACAGACATACAGTGTGTGTGTAATAACAAAAAAAATTGATAAAATTATAATTTTAATTAGATAACAGAAAGTGATGTAATAAGAAATTATTTGACATATACAGTTTATATACTCATAAATTTATATGATATGATTTAGTATTTAGAACAAGGAACGAAATAGTAATAACTTGATAGGAGAGATATGACTAGTTAATCTTATTTCTTGCAGTTAGCGATCACTTTCACGACTTTCAACTTTTAAATACTTTGTTATTAATATTAATATTTATGTTCTAATCTGTTCTAATCAATAAAAAAAACTACTAAACTACAATAGATGTGTTTTTATGATACCTTAAGTTAAACTAATATGAATATTTTTTACTTCTCAACGAAATACAAATGAGAATTTATTGTATTTACATTTCTTAACTAAAAAATATTTCCGGACCAGACAAAACCGATTTTTCTTTGTGCCTTAACAACACTTAACAATGACTACATATAATAGGCATTATTATGATCTAAGATACAAGTATTTTATTCACAGAGTATAATGAAAACAATTATAATACGGCGATGTGACTCATCCACAAACCAGACTCATCAATCGACTTAATTTAATTAGGCTTGAATTTGCTTGAATTTATATAACCATAAAAAATATAAACATAAATTTAGTAAATATTAGGGTTACCACATACACATACATTTTTTTGAGTGTTACCAATCGTGAATACCAGTATTCAAATATTATTTCAATGTATCTAATTTAATAAATAAGCGCGGAAAACATTTTCATAAACACTTCATGATTATGTATTTCTTTAAAGATGAGGAATACATTGCGATATTCATATTTTATTTATTACCAATGCTGATGCCTATCACAGAGAACCTCCTACAATGTTGACAGATTATATGGTGACGAAGTTCATATATCGGTACAACGGTAATGCTTTCATAACATATAATAAATTGAACAAATAACAAGCCAACCTAGCTGATACGGGACTAGCATTTTCGGCAGTGCAAGAAAAGAACACTAGACAAAATACTGAGACTACTTGCATGTAGTTAAAAGAATGTTACAAAAATCGGACTGTATAATAAAAAGATTTGGGTAAAATTACCTGAATACAGAAATAACTAAGTATTTTAACGCAAGACTGATAACAGAAAATCTGTTATCAAAGAAAGACTGTTAATAAAATACCTCAGAGGGCTATATACCTTTCACAATAAGCTGCCAGTATGTGAACAATATTGTTGTTTAATGTTAAATAATTATAGTTATGATTTATTTTGTATAGTATTATTATTATTATATTTTGCATATTTAATATTATAAAAATACATTTATTCAAAAATGAGCAGTTAATTTTTCAATATCAGATAAATCATAAATTATATCTTCCATTTTAGTACCAATTTTCTTTGCCACCTAAAAAAAAATAATTTTTATTAATACATCACATTAAAATAAAATTATATTACGAATATAATATTTTCAAATTATCCGTTGAAGTTATTACAACAGAGAGCAAAAAAAAAGGTTTTTTAACAATCATCTATTATATATCATATCATCATATATATCATTTAAGACAGTTATATAGCATATCCGTATATGTTGTATCTAAACGTATCAACTACATAATTGTTACGACAGTCTTATATTTGTTTTCTTAATGCTTTATATATAACATTAAATTGACTGGAAAGATTATGAAATGACATGAAATAAACAAAAATGATTATTTTTAAACGGAAAAAGTTCATTTTTAATTTATACTTTGTTATAATATGATCACTACGAAAAAAATAGAGGGAATGTGTTATAAAGATTACCTCCAACTTATCACTTGCTGGTAAATACAAGTACGAAGCTATTAAATCTCCATCTATTACATTTCTTGCGGGGTTAGCTTGTAGTCTTCTTGATGTTTTGTAAGTCCTACAAAAAATGTTAATTAATTATTTTAAACTTACACTATTTAAAATTGTAATATTTGTGAAGATCACTTTTTTTAAATAATTAATGCAGGCTATTGAGTCTCCAAAAGATGTGGTGTAAATATTTAATAAAAGAACCAAAATTTAATGGCCACATACAATTTTATTCAACCTATTGCCAGTAATATTTTGTGGCAGATATAAAACGCACAAACTGTATCGTCTTCTATAATACATTTTCTATTTACTCCAATTAAAGATCTACGATATGATATTGTTATCAACTTAGTGTAAATTTAGATCTAAGATAATTTTAAATTTAAATACAAAATATGAATAAAGAAAACTTATACATTACCGGTATGCTTTGGGATTAAGGCCAGCCAGATGTTGTGAATGAGTTACTAACATATTCTGAAGTAATAATAAACGCCGATAACATTTTTCTGGAATCGGCATTATATAACCAAGACCCCCATCCAAAGTAGCTGTAAAGAAAGAATAATAAAGTACTGCATCAATATTATTATAAACATAACAAATCTGAAGAAATATTTACCAAACATAGTAATATGCCTTCTATCAGACCCTGAAAAATGTTTTCGCTCATCAACACCTTCGCCTACTTTGCATTTTATTCTAAAGAACGCATTGACATGCTGCCCCAAATGATAATCTGCCTTTCTTAAGAGTTTTTGTCCTCCGTATGATTCACGTGCTTCAGGTTGATATATGTATGTAACTAAATTGCGATCGGAATCGGAAACCATAAAGCCCAATGTTGTATTATCTACTAAGTATTCGATATTGTATATCTCACATGGTCTATAATCTCTACTAACTAAGGACAATGTTCTAAATTCTTCTTGGAACCGTAATAAACTGATAGATTTGTAAACATCAGCAACTAAAATTAAGCTCTTAATACTCAACATTTGATGAATATAAATTTGGGTGTCAATAAATGCAACACCTACTAAATCATTGTCTTTAAGTTGCCACAGATATATTTTTTGTCCTACAGCTGACACCAAAAATCCTAAAACTTGAGTAATAGCAGTAACGGGACCTTTCTGATCCTTTGAGTATACCATTTTGAATCTATTCTTTGTAAGTGGTTGCCCAGGTTCTGGAACTACTTCAATAATGTCGTAAATTAATATCCGTCCTCTGGAAGTAATATCTTCACTATAATTATAATTTGTTCCAACTGCTATATATCCTTTCAAACCGGAAGTAGTACCCTCATAAGCCAGGGAAACATTTTTTAAACATGTTACATGTTCCCATTCATCTAGTTCTATTGTCGTGTTTGGAATAACTTCCCAACTAGCTGGGGAAAATAAACAAATACTAAACTTATCCTGATGAGGATACAAAAATCTTTCTCCTTTATTTTCTTCAGACAGTTCCTTATCCTCTCCGTTGAATTTATAATATGTTTGTGAAACAAAACTCGTACTAGTTACTACACAATATGTTTTGGATTCTAAATGATATACAACAAAATGTGGAGTACACCTTAATGGAACCTTCCTAACGGGCCACGGTGCATCATATGATACATGCGTGGGCAAAACACAAATTCTTAATTCAGTTTTTGTATTTAAATACACAAATCCCTTAGGGCAATTAACATTATTAAAAGCGGCAAAATTTTGAACTGCGCCATCGCTATTCATAGGATGAATACGTAACTCGCCTCGAGCAGTTAAGAATAACCATGTTGGATTTGATCCAGATATAAAAACGCCATTGTAACCAGCAATATTTCCAAAATATCGCATTCTTGTTATATGTTCCCTAGAACGCACGTAAGTATCATCAGGATTTAGAGGTTCTACTTTAATTCCAAAATTGATATTATGAAGAATAATACTATTCAATTTTCTGAATCTCATTTTTAAATTTCCTTTAGGATATTTAAAAACTTGATAAATTAGAACCTCATGTTCTAGTCGGAGTAATAATAGTGGTCTACTTCCGTGGTTTCCTAGGGCAACCATCAATATTTCTTTAATGTCGTAGTTCAAGTTTGTAATTCCACTAGATTGTTCATGAAATTGAGCAACGTTTAGTAACATAGGTACAGATTCCATAGAATCAACCAAAACTTTCAATCCTTGTGCTGCATGGCGAATTAGGAAATGTAATCGTAACTCTGGTAGAGAGTAAATTTCTAAATTTCCATTATCTCTTACTAGAATTAACCAATATGTAGGTTTAATTTCAACTAAATGCTTTCGCCACCAAGATGAGTCTATAGAAGTTGTAGGCATTTGAGTGGCAAGGTCTTCTAAAGTGGGAATTTTTATAACATTTGAATCTGCATATAATAAATCATCTTCATTTTCCGGTTTTAAATCTGCTTTCTTATCTGCTGATGCAGTAGTCTCAGCATGATCATCTTCTGATATAACAGATGTAAATAATCCACTAATGTCTCTGTATGCACAAATAGATAACACTCGAGGAGTTGCACCAATTGCATTACGATTATTAGCCATTCTAGGACCTGAACGTGTTTCACGTAAAGCGAGTGTAATTACTTGGCCCTGCTCACTTAAAATGCAAAGGTATGGATCAGCAACACATGCTTGTATAACAGAACAGCCAAAATCAAGAGGAATATTTTGAACCATTCGTATACCTAAAATACAAAACATACGGTAATGAATAAACTAATTAGACATCGTACATAAATATTTCTTACAATTACCTTGCAATAAACGAACACTTCGTGTTGTAACTTGTATTATATATTTTCCATTTCCCAAATTTCCTGCAAAAACTGTAGGTGCTTGTGTTGAAAATCCGGTTTCGTCTATTTCATTTATTTCGTTTCCAGTTTGTAAAATCTGCCAATATAAAGAATTACTTATATTGCAAAACAAGCATGTAAGAGATGTATAAGAAATGTCTTACCATAGTACTTGACTCTTGACTTAAAATCATAAATGTATGACTAGCTTCAAATTCATTGGTTTTATCGTCACTATATACAGTCCACATATCCAGTACCCCTGTATTAAATAAAGTAGAACATTATATCCGAAACACTTTTTACGCGAGTGAACATCAAAAAATATAATTAACCTGGCAATGTAAATGTTGTAACTATTTGCTGCTTTACAGATCTCTGCAAAACGCATAATGCACCATTCTTTCCATGCCCTGAAGTAGTTACTAGTTCAACATCTGGATCTGGACCAACTAAATCATCACATATATGAGCAGGTTCTCCTGGCGCTACTGAGCCAACGGGCCCAATATTTAATAAACTATCACAAACCTATGAAAAAAAAACAATCAGAGTAACAGCTATACATGATTATAACGTAAGTAATAATTATAACTCAACATCTAAACTATTACCTCAAAAATATAGCTCGTTAATTGCATTGATGTTTTCGCTTCGGTACCATATACTTCAAATTCAACATCAATATGGGTTTGAGGATCTTCGGGATCTATACGACGTCGTTTTGATTCTTGTTCCAAATTTTCGTCCAGTTCATCAATCGTTATTATTACGTTATTTTGATGTTTCTCTGTGAATCTCAAAAGAAGAGAATTACCGAGCCGAGAACCCAGAAATAGATAACCTTCTTCACAAATACACATCTATTAAATATTAAAAAAATGATAAAACTATTGTAAATTTTGAAGTTGTATAAATTTTACATTAAAATAGTACGTACACAGCATGTAAGGACACTAGATGCAGCTTTAGAGAAATGAAAATTTCTGACCGTTCTCATGCTGTCAGAAAATAATGTTAATACGTATAACTCTCCAGAGTTTACAGATAAAATTAATTTATCTGGGCATATAAATACTGTGCATGATCCTTCCAAACTAAGTTTGACATTATCTTGGGGCTCTAAAAACAAATAAATGTTGAAAAATAGTAAGACTTTAAACAATTTTCATAAAAATAAATGTATACTTACTAAGAGGAAAATTAGTACTGTGATCTGCGATATTATTTAAACTTACGCCGTATGGTGGTACAGATTGGTTCAAATAAATTAAAGAGTTTACAGCATATACTAAACAACCACCTAAATAACATAATTTCAAATTATATAAAACTTTTACAATTTTTTAAATAATTTCGATATCAATTGATAAATTCTAACCAATTGGTTTAGGAACTGGAACAATTTGACAGCAATCATATGGCAATCCACCCATAGACCAAATAATCGGATGAACCCTTTGTTGAATGTTAATACTTATAGCAGCCATGCAGCATGTATCTGTACGAACAGCAATCCGCCTATAATTAATAGGGATGTAACATAAATTTTATAAATAAATTGATTTATTTACAATTTACATACCCGGGAAATGTTTTAACAGGTTCGTAAAGAATGTTTAACGTTGGTTCGTAATATCCAAACAAAAATTGAATGTCTATTACGTTGTCTATTCTTTCATCTAAATCCTTTAATTCGATGGTATATGATGCTAAAATAGGGCATTTGGATGATAACGCTGTTGCCTATTTACAGTACAAAAGTGTAATTAAAATCTTATTGTTAACAATAACTGGCATACAATACATTTTTGTAGACTTACGTTTGTAAGAGGTTTAGTATCGAGAGAATCCATTTCGTCTAATACATGATCCCGTTGAAATGGCAAAACAACTAATTTATTACCTGAAAGTTTATATTTGTCTTTTAATAGTGTTTCAGAAAATGATATATAACCACAATATGTGAAACGTATTCTCACTTACCATAAATAAGCATTACTGCACACCGATTATCTGGATCAACCCTAACGACTGGAATGTGTTGATTACTAGACCATCCTCCACGCATTGCTTCTTCCTCAAAGTAATGTAAGGATAGAGTTCTTAATTCCATGGTTTGAACATCCATTTGCACCAATGCAAGTTTAGCATCTCGAAAACTAAGTAACAAAGCATCACATTGACTACCGCTAAGAGATACCGTCTGTAATATAAATTAGTTTTCAATGGTTTACAGATAAAGGAATGAATTAACATAGGTAAAAAGAATATATAAGCAACCTACTTGGAGGGACATAACATTTCCATACAACACGAATGATGCAAGACATTCCAATCGCATTTTTGGTGGACGTAGATCTGTAAATTAATTAATAATTTATACGTTGTGAATTACAATTCAGATTTACAATATATCAAACTTACTAACCTGAATATCTTTCCTTAGCCGCTGGTTCAACATCGGGAATAATTCTATGTACCTTCAAAATATTAGCACCCGCAGTAACCAAACATTTTTCTTTCTTATTATAAAAATAACAAGTAACACAAAATTCTATCGCCGTTGCAGGATGTGTTTGCTTACAAACCGAAAACATTGTTGATTCCTAAAATAATGCTATATGAAAATCTTAGTTGTGTTTGCTTAAAATAACCTTAAAAAAATGAATTTTATGTTATATGAGGTTATGCTTACTTGAGGTTAAATTTTTATCTACAAGATTAGTAAGCAGATTTAAATAAGTATTATATAGATAGATATATAATATGGATATAATAAATAAGTATTATATAAATAATTAAAGTTCTGTTATTTTTAAAATTATTGAAAATTGTAAACAGCACAAGTAAATAATATTAACTGTCAGCGTACAAAAACCTGCAAAACCAATAAATATGCAGAGATAATAATGCTACCCAGAGATAATAATGCTGCCACTTAAAGATAATACACTGCCATCTATGTTAACGCCATTCAATTGGTTTGTGAACAAATCTTTTAAATACATTTTATTGTTCTTTTTATTTTATTAAATATCTAAAAATTGACCGAGATATAGATACTTAAAATTTTAATATCGTTTTACTGTTTAATTGTCAGTTACAATTTAACGCTTCCTTTGTAGAATATAATAAATAATTGAATTTATATTTATTGTTGTATACAAGTCAGTATCAGAGATAATAGTCAGTATATGAAAATTTTATGTGTTGCCGCGACAGCTGTTTTCTTTTCTTGTTTAACAGCGATGGCAATGTTGGTTCCAACATGTTCAACGATAAATAAATTAGAAGCATCCGAAATTAAATAAGAATATTTTTTTATGTTAAATAAATATTAAATAAAAATAACTGTGTTTGGCAGGTATAAAGTAATATGTATTTATTGAAGATATATAATCAAATTTTACATAGAAAGTTTTAAAATGTATTTAAAGTTAATATTAGTTAAAAGTAAAGTAAGTAAAGTCTAAAAAAATATTTTTTAGCAAAGTTACAAAGCATACTTATTTATTTATTTAGTGAATAGACTTAAATATTTTGATTGTTCTGCTATATTGTTACATATGCAAATATAAAGAATACGATAATACATATATGTATAGATATTTTATTAGTAAATACAGGTTTAAAAATATTTTATTTAAACATTTATTGACTATAAAGGATTGACAGTACAATTTGATTATTTAAAAAATGTTTGAATGTATAACACTATCATTCAAACGTATAACAAATGCTACGCTATGCTATGATTAAAATAAAACAAGATAACCGAAAATTTCCTATGAATTTAACTTTGCGAAGTGTGAATAATTTTGAAAATATGTAGCATGTAGACTAATAAAGTGGGTTAGAGTATTTGGTCACCGAATAAATAATAGAATTTAAAATGAACTCAATCTAGAGTCCGGGGGTATCATAACTCTGACAATAAGTAAGTAGTATTCTTCTGCCATTTTCTATGCATAATGAAGAATGTAACATTAACGCAATATATTCATATTGAAAGTCAAATCATCATAGTAAAAATAATTTTAACGTAGCATTGAGCAATACAATTATATTTTAAGAATCATTGTTTGCGACTCTTAATCGATTATCACTCTTACATTATTAATAAATTTTTCGTGATAAAATATTCATATATTTCTTTAAATACGGCAAATATATATAGCAAGTAAGAAGTTTTTGTATAAATACAAAATAATAAATTCTACTGTTATTAATAATATCAAACGTTAGTCAAGATTTAGAGACAAGAATTTATATGAAATTCTTATTTTCTCAAATATAAAAATGTTTCTAAATAATGAAAAACTCCTAACAATATATGAAAAACTTTTATTAGTAAGAAATGCAATTAAATTTCCTAACAAAATAATTTTAAATAAATCTAATAACCTAAATTTATAAAATATTTACATTGGAAACTAAATTTTATAGTTTTCTGTTTCTAATTTACATTATTATTTAGTAAATACTTTTTATGTACATAGAATTAAAGATTTAGTACCGTATTTCTTTCAGACAACCTCATTCAGACTATTTGGATCACATTCGGACTAAAGATCGTTATATTGCGAAATAATGTGTTAATAGTAACTAATAATATTAATAAGATTAATATGCAATTATTATTTAATATATATATACAACTACCATCAATTACTTCAAACATTTAAAAAAATGTGGCTTTTACTTTAGACCACTTCGTGCAATAAAGCAAAAGAAATGATATTTCCTTTACATTTAAGTACAAGTATTATTGATTTAACATAAAAATATGGTAGCTATAAAACCAAATATGATATACATCAATCGTTATAAAATTAATAAATGAAATATTAGTACCTTAAATGTTTAACTCAAATTTAAAACAAATGTTATTTTATTATATTTTCACTGCCAGCTTTTAGTTATGATATGTTTTTACTGTAAAATTCAACTTCTGTATGTACTAACATTTTATTCATTAATAAAACAAGAGCCTTATATTACTAAAATATGTATATATTTTAAAACATTTGTTCATCACAGACAGAATTAAACTGTAATTTGTCAAAGATAAAAAAAATTAAATAAACTCGCATTGAAAAATAATATTGTTTACGCGGCTTAAAATAATTTGAAACTTATCATGAACAGATAACATGTTACAGTAAAATTATATCAAATTGTGTAATGGCAATGATATTATACTTCTACTGTATGATGTATTATAGTATCTATGATATTCAAGTGTATATTTGTAATTTTAACTATTAAATTAATTGTATTTGTGAAAAAATCAGCTAATAACCAGAATTTGTGACTGGTCATTTAATTTATAATACTTAACTAGACTTATTCTTTAAAAGGGTATTAGGCCTCCACAATAATAATGTTTATATAATTTACACTGTCTTAATTTACTTTAAAATTTATATTATTTTTAAATTTCTATAATACAACGTGAATCACAAACGTATAAAAATGCGCCGGAATAAGTTAACAAAGTGTTCCGGAAACACAAATTTAATAGTTTTCATAAAGTCATATACTTATAAATAAAAAATACGACTGAATAATTTTAGGAATGTTTTAAGTATATTAAATAAAAATTATACTAAAACTCTAACTAAAAACCTACATGTATAAAAATAGTATACAATAATATTTGCAAAATACACATTACTTGTGTAAATCAAAATCAATCTCAGATAATATTCATTAGCTAATTACTTTATATGAATTTACGCATGAATATTTTATATAGTAAAAATTATTTAAAAAAAGCGATAAAATTTATATAACATGAAAACCATTACTTTCTCTAGTTGGCAAACTTGAATACAATGCTGCTGTGTCTACGTTATTTTGATTTTCCAACAAACCATTCGGGGATGATACATTCGATGTACCATCTAATGGTGTAGCTGTCCTTGTGGAAACTTCACCATGAACAATATGTGGTGCTTCATTAAATTCATCCAATTCTTCCATACCTAAAATAGTTATTCCTTATGTATTGTAGTTTTTGTTTATACATGATTTAAAATTAATCTATAATTACTGTACCTGCAAAACTAGGTCCTGCAAGTAGAAGGTATTGTCCTGACCTAGTTGGCCACAATAACCCTGTCATCACACAATATGCCAAACAGTCAGCTGAATATGTTATTCCTAAAATAGATATTAAAAATATGTATTTATTTATAAAATAAGCAAATGGTATGCATATGATAAAATATTCAAGGAATTTTTTCTGATAAATTAATGGCAAAATATTTTAAATTCACACCTAACAATAGTTTATCTCTCCAAAGCACATTGACCTGAGTAGCAACAATAGCAATAATCGGAAGATATATGAACCACACCAAACTGGAGGCACCAAAATGTAGAAGGAAATCCAACTTCTTATTTGAATGCTCGTAAAGCATTGTATTACGAAGCTCCCACAGGAACCACAACATAATAATAATCCTGCATAGTATAATTAATTAAAATCATGTAATAGCTTTTAAAAATTCTTCAGAAAATACTTGTTAGTTACCTGCTTGTTAATACAAGCCATCCAGGCCAAGTTTGATATTCATCAATATCAGATATAATATCAACTTCCGTCTGAAAGAAAATTACTTTTATACTCTTAATATATATTCTAAATTACAAGCAAGACCTCAAATTATTATATTATAAGTAATAAAATACAATTATCGAAATGTGGAAATATGAAAATGTGAAATTTGTTAATACATTTGAATTATAAAAAAATATTTAAAGTTTATTTAACATAAAAATGTTATCCTTTTATGTAAAAAATGTTACACAATATATAACGTTTGTAAATTATTATTTTGTTATTAATTGCAAAGAAAATAAATACATTTGGCTTTATAAAGTCGTAAAACTTCCTCTTTTTAATTACAGAAATCTTAAGAGGATTAATTAATTATGATGTATCTTTAGAATAAAATAAAATTTTAGGCTAAATTTAGTGTTTTCTAAAATAAATATTATTATATTTCGCTTAAGTAAAATGTTACATGTATTTAAGGTCTTGCTAAACACAAAACATGAATGTTACATTATATTCATGTAATATGGTACTTAAGTGAAACCTGGTAATATTTAATGTGAAAGAGTCTTATTTTACTATTTTAGAGTTATTCTAAAAGACTTTAATCGATAAAAAAAGACTTCTTAAGTTTGAAAAGGTGTTCTAAAAAGATTTGAGTATGCTAGTGCACAAAAGGGCAGATTTATATTTTAAACGCGGCAAAATAGGCCAAAAGACGTTTTAGATTGGGTAAAATCGTTTACATAGCAGATCTATTTTGATATGTTGATAAATTTTAAATCAATGTAACTATGCTTTGCTTTTAGCGGGTAATTACAAAAGATTATGCATTTGTTAGTAAATATTAGTGCTATAAAAACAAAATTTTATTTACTCTATTCCACACATATAGAACAACATGAAAAGCACAATAAGGTATCCAGACGCTCATTAATAAGAGTTTTCCTGGTGTTGTAAGCTCCTGACGTGTTACTGCCCAGCCCTTTGCAAGTAACAGAAGTAATAGCATAAAGGATGTCTGAAAATAAAAATAAAACTATATAGGTAAATATTTATAAATAAAATTAATAATGATAAACTTATGAAATTGTGCTATATGCTAAGTTTCTATTAACCCATTCCTTTTATAATAATATTGTTTTACTTACTCTGCTAAATATGTCAAAAATATCACCAGCAGTCTCCAGTTGTGCATAGCCAACACCGTCTATTGCATATCTTAAAGAATGAACCAAGACAAAACACAATGATATAAACTCTAGTAAGAGGCTAGCAGTAAAGAGTTTAGTCACTGGATGTTTTTGGATTCTCACAGCGTATAATTGTAATGGCACAAGAATAACATAGCAACACCAAAATACGAAATACAGTTCTAAAGTATTTTGCTGATCGAATGAGAATTGATATACTAAAGGATTGTATGAAGATTGATTTGGGTTTCCGTTAACTAACCAAAAATCGTACTCTATTATTTGTGGAAAATTATTTTCGTTGTAATGGTGCCATTGACAAGTAGTTGTGTTACGGTAACATGCTACAAGAGAGATATACCAAAATCTGAAAAAAAAAGAAATCTTTTAATATAATGAATTAATGATTAATATGTTATAATTTCGATTTCTGTTTTTATTAAAAAGAGTAAATATAATAGGCAAAAAGCTATGTACATGCTAAGAGAACTCAAATTCTTACTAACAAGTAATAATTTATATAATTTCAAATATATTCTTCTAAAACACAAGAAACTTTGCTACTATAAATTTCAAATTTCTGAGCAAATAAATATCTTCTTGCAATGAAACTTCCAAACATATTGTGCATATAAAATTATTTTCCTGAGGAGAATCTAAGTATAATACCTTGGTTGGAATAAATCTCGTATGACATAAGTGAACTGATTTCCTTTTATAACATTCCAAGCAGTGTCTTCATCAGCACAAAGTTCATTCTTTGGACAAGGAACTCTACGAAAGAAATCCTGTCCTTTCGTATTACACTTTGGATCATAGGATGTGACATTCAGACGATTAAACATACGGTTGCAAGCAACTTCTTTATTTACAATAGTTCTATTTCCATAATATTCAAGAAAACTACTTCTATCTAGCACAGCAAATGTAAGAGGAACACTAAATTTATATTTAGATGTTATATTTCCAAATATGTAACCAAACGAATCTCTTTGTGAGTGTCTATCTGTTTTTTGAAATCCAAATTTAACTAGAAATTTAAAAAAATCATCAGTCTTAAAATTTCCTTGTATATGTGTGGCATTTATATTCATTTCTTGGAATAAGAAAATTTGTAAAATGACACAAAATAATGACACTTTTTTCATTTTGAATACAATAATTTGACACGTCTGTACAGGTTAAAAGTTTTACTTCAATAGTGTTTGATAGGTATGTTAAAATGGAGTCCAGCGTGGTTCCGTCACGAACTTAAGTTTAGCTTTTGTATGTTTTTCTACAAAAATTACAATGCAACAATCCCGACCAATCCGATTTACTCCGATTTAACTCGACTTGGCATGCTTGGCATTTGAGTTTCCTCAGTAAAGTCAATTGGCTTTCTCTCTCTCTCTCTTTGTAAAAACTTTAAATATTTACATACATACTTTACGTAAATAAAACGAAAACCTACATAAAACATTTATATTGCATTACATTTTTATCATTTTAAATATGAGGCAATATGAGAACTTAGAATATAGGAAATTTGAATTGTCAACAATGGTCAACAAACCAAAGTTTTGAAATGAATTGTTACATTCAGCCAATATTTGTCAAACGTCAAAACTTAACCTTTGACTCAACAAAACAATTTTGAAAGATAATGATTTCTAATTTAATTATCATTAAATCTACATTATCGGTATGGTGTCAATGTGCAATCGAAATAAATTAATTGAGTGTGTGCTTACAGAATGAATTTTATATCGATATTTTGGAATATGATTAATCCCTTTGCATTTTTTAATAAAAGGGTAAAAATGCCAATAGTTCGAATTGGATCTGCTGTTATTGAACATTATAAGCAGAAAGCTAATCAGGGAATTTCTAGTGCAAAGGACGTGGTACTGAGGGGTGGTATTGTAGCATTAGCAACATCTGTTATCATTTGGATCTCAATATTTTTGTACATTGTTTTCTATTACACCTACATGCCAGCTCTTTCTCATATTCGTCCTGTAAATTTACAGTTTAAGTGAGTGAATATATAGTTATACACTGAATAAAACATCGGCCATAATATAGAGAATTGTTTTTTTAGGTCATGTGAAGATGGTCCAGGAGCTTGCTCCTTTCCGGCAGCTCATGTTTCTTTGACAAAGAAACAACAACTACTTATGGTGGGGCAACCATACAAAGTGTTTTTAAATTTAGAAATGCCTGAATCAGAAGCAAACAAAAATTTAGGTGTTTATTTTTAATAATTTAGATTTCTTAATGATACAGCTGTAACAAACAAGTTCAATTTCAGGCATGTTTATGGTTTGTGCTGAAATGAGAGATACCTCATCTAAACTACGAGATCATTCATGCAGGTATGTACGGTAAAACTATGATATATTTTTATATTCTAACTGATTTTAAATATATTGTTTTTATAGGACTGCCATGTTGCATTATCGGAGTACATTGCTCCAAACTTTAATGACTCTAACAATGAGCCCGTTATTAGTTACTGGAGTTAATGAAGAGAAACAAATATTAGCTCTAGAATTATTTTCAAACTACGAAGAAGATCAGGTATTTTTATATTTGTAATATAACCAATATATTACTGAATGTTTTGATAGTTTCAACTATTTTTTTTTATAGAGTTTTCCAGTTACTGATGTTTATGTGGAAATTCAAGCAAAAAACATTGAATTATATTCAGCAACTCTGTATATTACTGCACACTTCACAGGACTTAGATACATTATGTTCCATTGGCCAATATTATCTGCTGCTATAGGTATCTCAATGCTTAATTTTTTAATTGAATATTTTAATCAGTCTTACGATATATAAAGATATTGAAATTTGTGATAAACTAACTACTCTTATTATCAGTATTATATTAACATATATATTTATTAATAAACAATACAAACGAAATCACCTTTGTTTTCTACGTATTAATATTTCAAATTAGACAATCAGTTTGTTTAATTGATTAATGGTTTCTTATATTTCCAGGAATCAGTACTAATCTATTCTTTATTGCACTTATTTGTGTCTTAAGTTGGTATCACTTGTCTGATACAGAATGGCTTGAAAAGACCGGAACAAAATACATGAGGAAATTTAAAAAGAATAAAAATCAATTCCAGGGGGAAGCAGAAGGTATTTCTATCATATATAATAATTATTGCTAAAAATAATATCTATATTTTCCCTGTTTTCCAAAAATACAGTTTATTATTCTCTTTCACAATTCTTCTGATGACAACTTAAACGGAAATATAGAACTTTCATAATAAGGAAGTAAAAACGTTCTGATAACGGTAACTAAATAACGTTGTTTATGAAAATTTGACTAAACGGTAACGGAAATGTAATTTTTAACATTTTCATTTATTTCAGTTAACCGAATACAATACCTTTAAACCGTTTTTTAAAATTGACTTCGATGAAAATAAACTTTTTATATATTATTTGTATATATTTTTTTTATAAATATATTTATTATTTTTGTACACCTTGTCCCAGCTAAAAAGCGGCTGCTTGGATAATTAAACTACACAGAAATCGAACCGAAATCACTAGCTAGACAATATATTTTCTCTTTAGAGTTATATATTTTGCTCTAAATTTCTGTATTTATTGTATATCACCTGTTCGAATTCACTTTCTGTTTTTTCTTTATTCCTATAAAATTATGTCGTAATTAAAGAAAATACAAAAATACTATTATTTTTCTTTAGATATTGTATATATTGTACATTTGTATATTCTTCAAGATCACTTTGTAAAATCTCATATAAATTTATAGCGTATTGTGTCTATATTTTAAAGCATTCTTCGTTTGCTTTCCTAATTTGGTTTTGGCCACTCCCACTCCTTAAAACATCCGCATAGCTCAAATTTGTCTTAAGACGTATGCATTCGTTTTCGTTGTTACATGTCCTGTCGCAAGTGTGCTCGTCTCTATATGTTGGCATGAAAAACGTTTATTATTAGTTTATAATATGGTACTCTTTTATGCAGATTCTTCAATTGAAGAAATAAGTCTTTTAGAAGATAGTTCATTGGAAGATCAGGAAGAAAATACAGATTCAGTTGGGCCAAAGACTTCATCAGAAGAATAAAGTAGTGATAATACGACTGAAAATAAATTAGGTTTTGATAAAAACCCTATTTAATTTTTATTTTCAAGTTTTATACTAAAAAATAAATTTATTACGTAATATACTTTATAAAGTGTATATCACGTTTTTTTCACATAATTTTAAAGACTTTTATTTTAGTATAACAAACTTCTATATTCCTTTTAATTCTAAGTCATTTGTCGAATGTTAAAGTTATAAACATTTTGTTACACTTTTGTTATAAATTATTAATAATTACTTAACAATAATAAAGTTAAATAAAATATTTTTGTAATAGTTTATGAAGTTTCAGAAGGTAATAATTAGAATAGAATAAAATACATATTTGTTATAAGCGGATTGAGTTTTTTATTTAATAGTATAATAATATAAATAAATAATTTCCATTGTAAAATTTATAAGGCAGTCTGTTTTGCAGCATTAGTTAGAATCCAGTAAAGAAGAATGAAGCATTTATGTATCATTTATATAGCAGGTATAATGGTAAATTGTACAATGTGTTTAGCGCCAAGAAATTGAGCAATGTCAATTTTGATGATAAATTATTTTTTGAAAATTCGGATTAATTGCCCTTGTGCATTGTATGAGTAAATAGGATCACGAATAGGATCTACATTTTCATATCTGAAAAATAAAAAAAAGTGAATATAAATTAATTTTATTATTTTGTATTTTTAGTTTCGTTTCTTACCTTAGTTGCGCTGTAAATCCTTTATTTTTTTCGTCATTGCGTGATTGTGAAGCTACGTAGTTGACTTTTTGCAGTTGGTTGTTAGGTAATAAGATATAATATTGACCATTTGCAAATGAATTAGCAATAGCAACATTTGGAGTTCCATTCAATTCATCGTCATATTCATCATCCTATAAATTTGTTGTAACCAGTTATAAGTAGTGTTACATTGGTAAAATGATTTACATTATGCCTATAATGCCTATTATGCCTATATATAAAATTTGCTAAATTTACAATTAGCAAAGATTTAAACCAAGTCACGCAAAAAATAATATTAGTGCTCAACTTACAGTAGTGAATAATGTTTCATTTTTCATAAAATTATTACCTACCTTATCGCTTTGTTCCGGTTCTTCGGTAGGTACTTCAGTTGCATCTTCAGTAGCTTCATCTACATCCGGTACTGGTGTTGTTGCAGGAACAGGATAACCGTATTCCGTTTGTGGTACTGCATTTTCCAAACGACCGAATTGACTGTTTTGGGCAAATGGTTGTTGGCGTTGACGTTGGAAATTAAATTGTTGAGGGCGAACATTTTGTGGTTGTTGACGGAAACCTTGTTGACTTTGTCCAAATTGTTGTTGCTGAGAAAACTCTTGAGGTTGCTGCCCAAAATTCTGATTGGTTCTCAGTTGTGGTTGTCTTTGTACAAATTGTTGTTGTTGTGAAAAATCTTGTGATTGTTGACCAAAATTTTGATTATTTCTTACTTGAGGTTGCCTTTGTACAAAGTGTTGTTGTGAAAAATCTTGTTTTTGTTGACCAAAATTTTGATTATTTCTTACTTGAGGTTGTTGTTTAACATTTTGCCTGAATTGCTGCTGACTTTGTTGTTGAGAAACAATGCTTTTTTGACTAAAAGTTTGAGGTTGTTGAAAAGTTTGTCGACTCTGTACGAACTGTTGTTGGCCAAACCTTATCTGCTGATTAGTGTTCTGCTTAACGGGAGCACGAGTTTGCTTATTAAGATTTTGTGAATTGAATTGATTGTTTTGATTTCTGAATTTAGCAGATGTAGATGGTCCATTAAAGTTTCTTCCAGAATCTTTCTCTGGAAGCCCTTGTACTGTTAGAGGTGCTTCTTCATCAGTAGGTTCATTTTGAGGTTCCTCTGGTACACCATACTCTGTTCCTGCGCTACTTGCGACTTGTTCCTCCTGATTACTTATGTCTCCAATGTGTTCAAGATTTTCTTGTGTGATTTCAACATTTGATTGTACGGGAGCTCCATATTCATTTAAAGGTTGTGCTGGGGCTCCATATTCATTTAAGGGCTAGAAAAAAATTATTTTATTATAATTTAAATTTAATTTTATTAATTAATAAAATCTTCATAATATCTTACCTGAGCTGGTTCTTCATTTGGTAGATTAAAAGGTTGCCCTTGTGGTTTCCATCCGGATGGTGCGTATGGTCCACTGGGTGCTTCTCCATTTGCGCCGAAAGCACCAGCAATAAGTAACAAACAACAGAGGACCTGAAATATTAATAATAAAAACTTTTAATTAATAATAAATGTATTTTATAATATTTAGTTTAATTTTAAGAGACTTGCCTTCATATTATTGTTGTCCGTTCAAAATGAGATACTAATTCGAACTGTATACTTCTCATTATTTTTGCAGACTATTTATACTTATTGATTGTATTGTATTGTTATGACATGATATTAGTCATTTAGTGACATCTTCTTTGATTGCAGATTATTTTGTTAATTCATTGGCGTACTGAATGACATTGGCACACATACGCGTGTCTTCGATGTAATTTCGATTTCGATAAGCAGCAATAGTACGAGTAATTCTTATCTAATAACGATATCAATTGCATATTAATATCTACCATAATAATTTATAATTCTAATAGTTAACATATGCATATAAAGTAAAGTTTCCAAATAAATTTGTGTGCATATATTCTTTCTCTTTCCAAATTTATATGAAATCTATTGATCTCACAACGTCTGCAATTTCTCACTCAGTGAAAACCTCATTTCTTAAGCAGTGGACCGTCAAAAATAGAATGACATGGACTCTAAGTTACTGTGTTCTTGGGTTCGATATCTAAGCCATAGCTATATTTTTCCGGCATGCAATATTTATGGAGCATTACAATAATCGAATAAAAACTGAGTATATTTATTACTGTACTGTAAAATTGATGATAATTCATACGTAAAATTATAAACATATGAATAACCCATTTATGTAACTTGAGTATATTTATTACGTTATATTGCATTTTAAAGAATGCTATAGTTGAACAAGTACGTGTCATGGACACGCGGTTACTTTTAAACTCTGATCGGAATATAAAGTTTATAATAAAATTGCTTCATGGAACGTGATGACCCGAACCACTAAAGAAGTCAAAGACACAGACTCACATCAAGATGACAAGAACCTTACGAACGTGCAGACAAGATGAAAGATAAATAAAAATATTGAATTATTTCATTGTTAAAGAACCGTGTGATATATGTTATTCTGCTCGATATAAGGATCTGAATATTTCTCTTTAATAACCATTTAAAACATATTTTATGTAACGGAATGTGTTATAATGTTATATTTTAAAAATATATTTTATATTAGCCCTTATTCATAGATTACGATCAGCCTATTTGTACCTTCAGATATTTATAACTCATATGTGATATACGCTATTTGATAGCTGCAAACTTGACTTCTTTTTAATAAAGTAAAAAGGTTTTATCCTACTAATTATAATAATATAAATTTTCTATAAGAAAATTGATGTACGCCTGAATCAATGGCAACACAACTAACTATTCTGCAATTTGATTTGTATTTCGTTTTTTCATATAAAATATTGTACATTAATCAGTGGCGAAGCGTGTCTTGTCGGGGCCCCGTATAAAAAATTTGCTTGGAGGCCCTTATATGGGGGTAAAGATTTTTCACAAAAGAAAAAAAACCTTCCTTACACACTTTGGGGGCCCCGTATAATTGATACGGCGGTAGCTACGCCCCTGACATTAATTTTATATAGTGTTAACTGCAATAATAATACCAAAAATTCAATTACATTTTAGCTGAAAGAAGTAAGAATCAAAAGTTTTCGACTAAAGAGTCGACATCTTGCAAAACAAAAAAAAAATATTCATTACATTGCAGTTTATAATAATATTACATCTTAAATATCAATATTTTAAAACGTATTTCCAGATTCTGTGTTTAGAAATATTAATTTATTTGTTTTAAAACTTTTAAAATATGCGCTTTTAAAATGCACCGAATAAAACCGAATTTCAACGAACTGATACATTAAAAAAAAAACAAACAGATGTCAAAGATTGATAGTTTATAACGTAACCCAACGTAACCTTAAAATCAGGACGTTTAAAATCATATAAATATTAATCTAATATTTTTTAATTATTTAGTATAAACATATATATGAATAATTAAGATTATGAATTAAAAGTATACTTGTTTTGTTCTCAAGAATATTTTTAATATAGAAAATACGTAATGTTTCATTGCAATATAAACAAAATGGTCCGTCAAATATTTATATTATTTTTCATAATACTACTAGTAAATATAACAATCATCGAAACTTTAGAATACTGTGATAAAAATAATTTAGAATGCAAATTTGAAAGTAGTAAATATGTGCCTGAAAAATATATTTTTTATGATGTAAATCGTCCTGAAGGATTTAATCTTCGAAGGGATGTTTATTTACGAATGGCAATATTTGTAAAACACTTAATAAAAGATGAAAACTACAGTAACTATAAATTAGTTCTTCCTCCATGGTCTAATTTATATCATTGGAAATCAAATGATGTAGATCAAACAGTAATACCTTGGAGCATATTCTTTGATATTGAAAGCTTAAGAAAGTATGCACCTGTGCTTGAGATGAGTGAATTTTTAGACATTGATAATACTAAGAAACAAAGTAAAACGTATATTGATGAAATATATATAATGAAGCATTATGAAGACATGTTTGAAAATGGAGAATTTATTGATAAATGGGAGATTCAAAAGTGCAACTTTTTTAAAAATGAAATCTATTTCTGGGGATATACTAATATAACTGCTGTTAATATCAACTGTTTGCAGTTTCAAGGGTTTGCAAGTCAACTAAAAGAAGTATTACAGCAAAGTACTGGAAGGTTTTTATTCCACAATTATTAGTGATATTTAACTACTGTTTATCGAAAAAGGTACATTATTTTTTTTATTACAGAAAAGTTATGTTTGGTCATGCAGAGATTGCTTTACATGACACATGGGGTACTTCAGAGTATTGGAAAGCTCGTCGTAGTATGAGATTTAGTAAAATTTTAGTTGATATAGCAACAAAGTTCAGAATGGTTAATCTGAATTCAACAAATGAACAAGATAATGTATACATTCCTGAAGATTGGCGCGATGAAAAAGTATGTTAAATATTTTAAAAATATATTCAATACGCATTTTTCAATATTAATTAATAGTATAATAATATAATTATTTGTAGCCTAATCGTCATGCGATTGGCGGAAGTTATATGTGTGTTCATCTTCGACGTGCTGATTTTCTGTGGGGACGGTCGAAATTTGTACCCAGCATAGAGGGGGCTGCTCATCAAATCCATGATATTATGAAAGATATTAAAACTAATACATTATTTGTAGCCACTGACGCTAGTGCTGATGGTACGTTTGCTATCAGATTTTTCATGCCATGTTAACTAAAAACAATATTTCGCTCTTTCAAATTTAATTAGAAATAATTACAAAGACAATTAAAACTAATATAAATTAAAACAAGAAAACTATAACTAAAATGCTAAAAGTAATAATTGTAGGTGCGCAGTTAAACAGTTTAAAATGTTGCACTCGGTAGATTTGATAATGAAGTACTCAAGAGTATTATAGGTTTATTAAGTACTAAGTGATAAGATATTAACAAATTTCTATTTCTTTCAGAATATAATCAATTAGAATCTTTGATCAACAAAAAGTATACAGTAATTAAATACTCTCCAGACAATAAAATTAAAAAAGTGATAAAAGATGGTGGTGTTGCTATTGTGGATCAAATAATTTGTTCACATGCTCGTCACTTTGTGGGTACTTATGAATCTACATTTTCTTTTCGTATTCAAGAACAACGTGAGATTTTAGGATTTGACAAAAAAACAACTTTTAATCGGTTATGCGGAGATGAGGAAGGTGAAAATTGTATAGAACCTACACAATGGACTATTGTTTATTAATTAAACTAACCAAATTATTAATTGATTAATTAAACAACGTTTGACGTTGATTTAGGTACTTACAATATCGTTTTCGTAATTTTTAAAGAAGACGTATTAATATAATTTACTTGATAATTTATATACTTAATTTTATGTATTAAAAATTGGTGCCAAATGTAGCATTTAAGTCTAGATAATTTAATATTATATTGTTACATAATAATTTTGGAATTTTACTTATATACTTATATGTATATTCAATTGGAAATCATTCTGATATTGAAGCAATATACAAATACATAAAAACAAAAATTAAAATAAATTTAACTAGACTAGTGTCAGTTTTCTGAAAAAACATATTGGGTAGCATTTTCGAAAAAGTCTTTCTCTTAGTCATAACAATAATTCGTTTTATATGAGCTAAGTTTTATAACCTTTTTTTATGAGGCTTTTATAAGGCTAAGTTGTTTATTTAAAGACACAAACCAAATTACATTCAATTTCTTTCTTTCAAAATATTGAATCTCTTGGCATGGATGCCTCAAATTTTTGTATGTAGGTACTTACTTTATCTAATAGTATAATATTATATGTAATACATAGTACATAAACATATACTACTTAAAATTTATGTACTTCAATATTCATTCTATTAAAATATATATTTTTTATTATAATTTATTGTTTTATTACAAAGTTAATGAGTGTTAAATCTTATTTAGTGTGAAAGAGAAATTTTTAAGATTGATATAACTAAAATGTGAGATGATGGCCTTTTTGATAAAGACCTCTATCACAATGCAATACATGTTATTGTCACATAACACCTATATATCTTACAAAATATATGAAGCCATCCAAGAGAAACACAACATCAAATGACAACTACAAGATATGATGTCAGATGATCTGAGCAAGAACTTTCTTTTAAATTATGATAATATTTTTGTTAAGTAACAAAATGTCTAATAGTAATGGTTGTATAAAGTAATTTATCTAAATTCAATCAAGAGAATTTAATTCAAATATAACTGACTTTTATTTGTAAAATAGTTGCTAGTAAAATTTTATAACACATTATTATAATTTGGTTTAATATTATCTAACTTTATCTAAGAAATGATATAACAACCAAACTCAATAAAAATATAAACTGCAGTTTATACCATGGTATGGGAATCGAACCCGAAAATACGGTATGTTGGTGTCAATGTTGTTATACTTTCGGCCGGCGTTTAGCAATAAAAAAGATTTTAAAACCTAATTAAAGATATTAAAGGGATACTGACAGATATTAAAACCTAACTAGGCTTATGTTCTTATTATCATTCTTATATCTATAATTATACAGCTTTTAATGAAAATTTCAACAAAACGTTTTAATAATTTAATTCTATTTTTTTTTAAATTGTAATTTCCGCAAAATGTGTAAAGATTCACTTGCGTATTGTATGTCAAAATGAAGATATTTAATTTTTTTTATAAAGTACAGTTGCGTATAAATTTTTTTGCTAAATTATTATTTTGTATGTTGCTGTAATATTACATTAACATTAAGACATATGTTAAATTTGTAGAAATTGGAAAGATATATATGTATATAAATTAAAATACTTTATTGTTGATTGATTTTCAATTAACCTAAATCATTTGGTAAAATGTCCCGTTAGTCTTCGTGCAAGTGGTTTGTTCATTTCACTCTGAATTTTCACAGAGTTGTTATGTAAAAATTTAAGTCTGCTTGAATTATATTATATTTCAAGACCTGATTTAAACAAATATAACATTAAATTTTGTTTACCTATTTTACCGCATGTTGACAGTTGAGGTCTCCTATATATGTTAATAAATCTGCCTAATAAGTTTATTATTATTATGATTAGAATTAATTGAATTATCAACGTTGCCCAGAAAATATAGCCGGCAAGAGAATAGAACTCGAAAAAATAAAGGCCAGCCGTTAAGCCCTAACGATCACGGTCAGTGTGCCATCTGCGCGTATATAATAGGCTACTGTAGCTGAGGACAAATGCAAACTGACTTCTATTTTAATTTAGTCGACATTTGAGCATGTCACCATCCTACAAACAATGTTGACAAGATTCGTAAAGGATTCGTATTAGATTCGAACGGATTGAACCGAATCGCATTAGAATCGTATTAGATTCGGACGAGATTTAGAGAAATTGTTTGTAGGGCAATTTAGTAACAGAACTTTGTAAAATAATTGATAAACAAGAAATCAAATAAATAATGTACTAGCTTTACAAATTTACTATTAAAAGAAATAAAAACAATTTATTAATGCTTGAAATAATAATATTTTTTTATATGGTTGCTTATGTTTTTCGTTTGACTGTACTTAACATGAAGAAACATTTTTATGTAACAAGAAAATAATATGTCTTTAGGTTTTTCAATTAAAGCCAACGAAACAAAATTGCATTATTTTGTAATTAATATTACCAACATTTTTATTTGAATAATTTTAGTATAAAAGTGGTTGAAATTTTAAAAATATTATCAGTCTTGTCATCAATTCACTACACTACAAAATGAAGGTACATACTAAAAGTTAAAAACATAGTTTAATAATAAAAATATAGTTAAATTATTTGTAATATTGATGTGAATAAAATATATTTCTTTAATAGGTTGCTTTTTTAATTGTTGTTGCTGTTGTGAAGACGGTTATGACGCAGTCACCTGGCAGTTCGTATTTACCGCCATCGACTGGTGGAAATGTTGAACAAGAAGCACAGGTAAAATACAGTACAGTAGTTTTTCAATGATATATTAAATTGATCCTATGGGAATCAAGGCTTGCCGATATTATCCGACTTGTACATTTCAAATTAATTTTTTTCGGATATCGGTTTTGTAAATTCAGCTGATTTAAAAAAAAACAGGTTTTTCAAAGATTTGTCTTTCATATTATATTTTATAAATTCTTTCTTCTATTTCATTCTATCGCTTGGATTCCGACAGGTGAAGTGGTTTCGCCATTTGTAGCTGATAACATAGATATTTCATATGAACGACTGTGAGAAACTGAACTGTGCGAACTCTTTCATGATAAGAATCACAAATTTTAATAAATACAATTTAGAATGAAGTCCGAATTGTTTACTGGATTGTGTGCTATTATCTTATTGATTTTTTTGTAAAATTGTGTACAATGCTATATAACTACATATTTAAAAGTATAGCAATTTACAATTTGTCATTGTTTAAATGCTAAAAGCTTCTATCCTTTTAATTTGTGTATTGATATCGGTAAACCAGGTCAAAAATTGTGTTGCAGTCTAATTTTACAACTTGTTAACTTGCTGCAAACTAATTGCAAGGTTCATTTTCTTCTACTCATATAGAAATTGTCTTGCAGAGCAAATTTCACTTTTGCTAGCTTACTACAAGCTAATTAAGGCGTTATAGCTTCTACCTGGATTGTGTGTTTTTAAAATAATATGGTATAATTCTGTATTATATGTATCAGAGAAAGAATTTCTATCCTAACCTAAAAATATTGAAAGATTAATATAATTGAACATCAATACATTTGTTACACTTAATAAATTCGATTTCTTTAAATAATTATTACCATTAGTTTGAAAGATACTTCCTAAAAGGATATTATTCGAATCCGAATTTGTTTTAAATTTACATTTAAAGTCATTTATGCTTGAAGCGAAATATTATACATATGTTAATTATTTGAAATAATTTCATCCTTTTTTAGTTACCAGTAAATTACGAATTTACGTATCAAGTTCAGGAGCCAAACATTCTTCTTGATTTTGGTCATTCAGAAGCTCGCAAGGATGAGACAGCTACTGGAAATTACCATGTCTTGTTACCAGATGGTCGCACCCAGTACGTCGACTATGTAGCCGGGCCTCAAGGATACATGCCTACAGTAAGCCAATTTTTTAACTTGTTTATTAAATTGTGCGAATATTACAACGAAGAAGATAACAAATTTAATTATTATTTTTACAATATAGATTCGTTACGAAGGATCTGCTAGTTTCCCTGCACCTGCAGTTGTACCAGCAGGTGATAATGGCGGCTATAAATATTAAGTAAATATCAATAACTTGTTAAATTTTGAATAAAAATTTATAATACTTTTATAGAAATAATAATTTTGTAAATATGTATAAGCATTGAATAAAGTTTTCTACATAAAATATACAATTCATGTTGTATTCTTTCATAACTCCCAATTGGGAATCTTATTTTGACTGATACTACCATTCTTATTACTTATTCGACTTAGAATTATAACAATTGCACACTGGAAGCATGACTTAAAACTATAAGTCTTGTTATGATCCACAACCCAATAGTCCTTTAATATTTGATTAAAACGCCTGATCTAATGCAGCTATTATAACACCACATTTCAAATTGAGTCACGTCAAATTATTTTAATGTAATAGTTTTAAAAATTATTCCAATTAATATTATATGAAATCTGATATCTAAATTACTCTGGAATTAGATCATTCTTTTGCAAAAACCATTAATAAAAGAAATATAATTATAGAATTCAGATGAACTAAGTATAAACAATTTGTAATCCAGACATATCTGAACTGGAAAAGAACAAGAACTCGGCCTTCGTATTTAATAAGTAATGTTTTACTTATTATTATATATATAACATTAACAAACACGGAATATTTAATAAAACTGTAAAGATAAATTAGCAGCGTGATTCCCCCAAGTCCCGATGTTCAACGGCTCATTTTCAAACAATTATTTTAATACAGTTTACGGTTTTGCGAGGTCGTTGTAGCGTTGGTTCACGTCTGATGTAGCAAGAAATATGAGTTTTACATAATGGCGCCAAAACTGCATCCCGCTAATTTGCGGTTGAAGTAAATTATATTTATTTATATTAAATTTGTAATTTATCCAAGTTCATTTAAAGGGTTTATAATAATTTACTATATATTTCAAATGTCAATATTAATTATTATTTGGTTAAGAAGGTGAAATACTAAAATGGATATAGTTTAATAAAGGAAAGGCGGTCGCACACTGGAGTCAGCTATGATTTAAGGCAGCATCCCTATAAACAATTTGTCGTATCTTAGCAATCTCGTATCAGAGAGCGGGTAGACAGTAGTCACTCTGCATTCGGGAGAACATATGTGGTAGTACTGGGTAGTACCACGACTTGCACCTCGGCAAACCTCGTTTGGAAAGTATTAGGAAGGTAATCAGAGGGGGTACGAAGCGTTCCGGCCGGTGCAGACATGCTGTCCAAAGCTTCATGTAATGTCTCACTAATGTCTAATAGGATTCCAATCATCATTCAGAGTGATACGATTCGCATCTAATTGGATTCCGATCAAAATTGTTTGTAGGGCGCAGCCATAGCAGTCCGGTGTCCAGTGTTACTCTCACCCACTGTGTCATTTCCAGTATTGTGGATCATTTATCAATAAAATATTTCATTTAATTCGATTTTAAACAGTGTTTCAGCACTAGGTTTATTTGTAATAAACCGCGAATATAGATCATGACGGGAGTTCTCAACTCGTGCAATCAATGGCGAATCGGGAATCGCGCTAGACCACGAGCCTCAGGGTTTTCGGTTCACTTTTACTTTTGCGTTGCTCTCCAACATTTCCATTTACACTATCTGCGAATAAGCGTGAACACTGATGCGCCTTGGGATGGGTTGCCAGTTGAATGAGATTCATTCAATAGATTCGAAGAACCGCAAATTATTTATTATACTATCCTTTATTATAATGTTCCAAGTGTATGTTTATTTTTTATATGTTTGGTACTAGCTGCGTTATCTACCTGGGATGTCTACCTGAATAACTACAGCTATAGTTTTTCAGGTAGACTAAAATGGACTTGTGTCCTATGTCTTAATTTCTATAAAAGTGTACTATATATTGATAAAGTGGGTTACTAGAATCTCAAATGTTCAATTACTTTTTAATAACTCCTTGTATGTTGGAGATATTACCAATGTCATTTGTAGTATAAAAAGTCATTTTGTCTCTTTAAGTATGAAATGGATTCAACGTTGTAAAATGCATGTGACATCACAACCGGTAGTTGCTATCTCTTTTATACAACAGAGCGTAAAAGAGATATATTCTTGATAGAACTCTTACACTTGACAGAAATATTATTTACAGCTATTTCAAGGAACAATAAAATTTCAATATTATATCTGCTGTAACAGGGTTAAAAAAATATAAAAACTTATTATTCTTTGACTTGACTTGATTATTTCGACTACCAACAGCTACAAAACATTACCACAGCACTCACCAGTTAAAATGCATTTCACATCATACAAATGTCCGACCATCTCACAGCACTAAAACTACAATTTAAATTTTTAATTGCTATATCTCCGTCAACATTTAGATAATTAATAAAATAGACACGCCAATACACATTTACATTACACATCAATTTCAATCAACAATTGAAAAATCGACCACTAAAAAATGAGGACACAAGCCCATTACCTAGATGATGTTACCTTCACATGCAACGCGAGATTTTAATAAAGAACAGACTGATAAAAGAAATAAACTTTTTGTCATTTATTTGCGGAATGTACGTTTAATCATATACAATTATTAACGCATAAAAAATGTAATTAACGGGTCAGAAAATCAAAAGTGAAAAAAAGATTAATTTCACCTTTCTAATAAACTCATTACAAGTGCGTTGAACATTTTTTAGGCAATAAATTCTTGTGTTCAAAAACTGTAACGATATTTGGATGAATTATATTACACAATGAAAAAAAGAACATTAGGGAAAAAGTAGTGTTTATTATTACGTCATGGCGAGGTAATTAAAAAAACATCATCAAAAATAGAATAAGTGTTTTATTTTTACTCGGATTCTTTCTTTTTGTGTGTTAGTGAGAATGAAGACCACCAGGTGAATGGTGCTGTTTACAAACTCCCTCAGACGCCGATCGTTGTGTGTGTGTGGCGAGAATGTTGGATGCCGCAATCTTCAGTGCAGATCACTGTTCCACATCAATTATCGAAGAGTCATAGTCCAGTCGAACAATGAACAGATTTTGTTTGTAGATAAATTTAATTTCTTCTTAATTGTTTCTACTGCGCTTAAACATAAATGGATATAACTGCATCAAAAAGTATGTAGAAATAAATAATTCTTCATTTTGAAAAAAAAGTCCATGAATTTTTAAAATCCCTTATAAAATCGAAAATAGTTAAGATATTTTAAATTTTTTAACGCAGTTCGTCTTCTTAAATATCAATGGATATAAATGCATCAAAAAATATTAAGAAAATAATAATTTTTCTTTTTGAAAAAAAAGTTCATGAATTTCTTGAACCCCTTATAAAATCACAAATAAACATAAATGGATATAACTGCATCAAAAAATATTAAAAAATCAATAATTTTTCTTCTTAAAAAAAAGTCCATGAATTTTTATAACTCCTTACAAAATCCAAAATAGTTAAAATATTTTAAATTTTTTAACACAGTTTGTCTTCTTGAACATAAATGGATATAAATGCGTCAAAAAATATTAAGAAATCAATAATTTTTCTTTTTGAAAAAAAGTCAATGAATTTTTAGAACCCCTTATAAAATAAAAAATAGTTAAGATATTTCAAAATTTTTAACGCCGTTCGTCTTCTTAAACATAAATGGATATAACTTAATCAAAAAATATTAAGAAATCAATAATTTTTCTTTTTGAAAAAAAGTCCATGAATTTTTAGAACCCTTTATAAAATCCAAAATAGTTAAGACATTTCCAATTTTTTAACGCAGTTCGTCTTCTTAAATTTAAATGGACTAGAGTTTACCCCGTCGCAAACGTCAATTTATGTGTTCTAGCGCAATCATACTTGAAATCAAGATCGTTCTCGAGTCTATTCAGTGTGAACTTGTCACAGATACTATCTAAACACATTATTACCCAAAATAGTAAAATGTCTAAAGATAACAGTAAAGTAGCATAAACTCATCTAGTTTACTGTGTATCACAGTAAAATATCTTCTTTATGGTTTTACGGTTATTTTTTGTATCAATATTATTTACTTACAACTTCAAATAATTATGCACTCGTGTACCTTAGACACTGAGCGCATTTCTTCATCACGATGCGCTGTACTGCTTCCTATTGCGATGCTCCAGATCTGAATGAAGTCGCATCTTTCTCCTCACAACATATCAGTCTCACAAGGCGTCTGCTGTTGCATCATCTGCTGCTATATTCAAAGCACATCACATGCATCATGTCCATGTGTTATGGGAACATCTCGTACGTGCTGGAGGTGCTGGACGACGGAGATGGTTCTCGAGCAAAACGGTTGCGAATTCATCAGTTACAAAATCAAAGAGTTTTTAGGTTATGTAGGTCTGACGTTAACTACTAGTTAAATGCGTTGTTCCTTATGAAAAAACGTTATAATTTAATTTTTTATTCGTCTCAATTATGTTTTGGACGGAAATTTGTTGGCTTGGGTGAAGGTCGTGCAGCACGATCTGCATATGTACGATATACGGAGAGATCAATGTAAAAATTCTAATAAAATATATACACACTTGTATATGTAGCAAAGAAATCAATCAATTTGCTTATGTATTTTTTTAAATTTCATTTTTATAATATGGTGCAATAGCTATATAAGTACATATTATCGCGATAAATCATTTCGTTATTCTTTAAACTATTGGCCTCATTCCCACTCGCTGTTTTTAGTTTTAATTTAAAGTTTTAACCTTAAATGTAATTTTGAACTTGTGAAATCATGCGTCATGCGTCAGTAATATACATTATTTTTAGCCCAGTCATTATAGTAAGTTCACCTCGGAATTCGAGATACCCAGCTGTAAGTTTGTAAATACTTGTATATTGACACCCTAAAGTTGTCTCAAAACCTACATATGGTAGGGTGTATAAACCATATGTAGGTTTTGAGACAACTTTAGGGTGTCAATATACAAGTATTTACAGACTTACAGCTGGGTATCTCGAATTCCGAGATTCTTACCTAATTTAAGCTTAAATGACTGGGCCATTTGTAATAATTACTTCTTTATTTAATATAAATTATTGTAATCAATATAATTAATTTAAATTTCTCATATTTTAGCAGAAGAATTAATTTCTTTAACCTTAAATTTGCACAAATATATCGTTACTGTCTGTTTATATTCTTGTTGAAGTACTCTTTGTTTCTTATGTCCTAAAGTTAACCTCTGTTCACTAAATGACTTGCCGTTTATTCACACATGTCGTACATATTTGTTGCTAGCAAAACTTTGAAATTGTATTTTGTGAAATTTCTTTCTTAATTTCAAAAATGTTTGTTCTCCTGCTACACAGGTATGAATGTATTTTTCTCTTTTATAAAAAAACCCCTATCATATTCCTCTTTTACCAACACTTTTACTCCTAACATTTTCCGCTCTTTTTTATTATTACGTGTTATTATGACTTAAGAAATATTTGTAACATCTGCAAAAAAAAATATCGTAGTTTAATGGCAAGATGTTTATGAAATGATCATAAAGATATTACCCAGAGTTCATGCTGATAAATGGTCCATCTCCTTTTTTAGCAAACTTATAGAAAAATAACTGCGAGTAGATTTCAAAATTTGATATAAAAATAAATGTTTATTACATAAATGGAAGTAAGAGACAAAGAAATAATCTAAACTGAATCAAAATTGTTAAACAAAGAATTTTCGTGTTTATTTCAAATTCCTGAGTCAGGGATCGCCTAGACATAGACGTGTGCCACATGCGGCGTGCTTTGAACCACGAACCGCGAATCTCGGACACTAATGTACCCAGAGATGTGTACAAGAATAGTTGTGTTAATTACTCGCTGAATTGTATAACACTGTTATAGCAACTAATTTGTTATGAAATTCTGTATAATGTGTTATAATTATTTTTTGTGGTTAAATAAAAACAAACGATATATAATGAGTATAATAATCTCATGATTATTCATTAAAAAAATTCACTTAAACCTGTATTGCTTTCTAAGTTATTATTTTGCGAACTGTATAAACGTTTGGTTATATAACTGGGCGAAATTTTTTTATTGTAGTAATCAGGCCGGCTCGAGAGGCAAACTGAAGTTGATACAAAGTAATATATGCTGTACTTTGTTTTTATTATTGTTTAATTAGTCATGGCACTCAGGGCCAGATAGAGATTAGGACTCCAAAGTGTAGGGTAAACATAAACAATAATTCAAACTTCGGGTCCCAATATACGATGTATTGTGGACACAAGTTCGTGCATTTGGTAAGCATTTAAAAATTGTACACGAAAACGAATATTTTTGGTTTAGTGTCGATAAATAGATCAAATTAAAGCATCCGAATATTTGTTTCATAATTAATCGAAACATTAAAGATGACATTAAAAAATAACCTACAATATTCACAATTACCCATATTTAACAATTTTTCCAAAGTATTTAAGGAATAGTAAACAAATAAATGTAATAACTTGATAAAATCTGATGTACGTTTCAAAACAACAAACTCTCATGGCAAATGATAATGTAGAATTACGATTTTATTTAGTATAGGTGATAAAAATATACTACAGTCTGTAAATATGGAACTTAAATGTGGACTTCAATAAGCTTTACATTTTCATGTCGGATTTGTTAATTTTGAAGCATTTAAAAGATTTGCAATTTGATTAATTATCTTTATTTATTTAGTGATAATCTTGCAATGTGTCCTTTTTAAATACGGTTCGGTTCTATTCTATCAGTGTTTTCTTGGGAAATTTTGTCAATTTTTTAGATTGACTCTTAGTGCTCTTTCTCCATCTGTAATGAAAAACGTATTGTTTTGCAAGTGTATATAATAAAATACCGGAGTTTATACCTGAAACTTTTATATGAGAACTTCATATACCATCATGACACTAAAGTACCTACACCTATACTTAATTAAACAGTGCATCATGAAACAATTATTAGAAATTATCAGGAAATTGTAGCTTGTCGACTCTATAAATTTATGGGTACATTTAGTACGTGGAGAATAAGAAATCAAGTCTATCGCAAGTGCTTTGACTGACACGAACACAGGAATTTATTTATTTTTAATTCAGGAAGATTCTAACTCGTTCTAATACTTGTTTTACTATTACATATATATTTAATTTATACGTTACAGAAGCTTTAAAGTAAAAGATACATTCCAATTTAAGTATAATTACAAGTTACTATCTATTGAATATTCCGTGCTGTTGCAATTTGATATTGCGTAATGTTTCAATAAATAGAATACTATATAGTACATCTTTTTACGAACCCACTTTCCCATATATAAATTTGTGTAATCATATTTTCACAAAAACTGAGTTAAGTGCCCTTTAGAAGTTGACGCGATCCATTTAGTTCTCAGCTTCCAGTTAGAGTTACGATTTCATGATACCTAGTTTCCAGAGAAAAGACGTGAGTGAACGGATGCTTACACGTACGAATTGTGTCTATCTATAGGAACTGATTTAAAAAACTGATAGGAGAAAAATATATCTATCAATCCTGTCAGTTGAACTGAAGGAAACGGAGAACAGGAAATAAAAAAAAAATTATATTTTAAAATCTAGTTTTCACAGCGCTCCTAAATATTGTTTTGGCAGCACGTGGGTACCTTCCTGTCAGGATTAGGCAGACTGAACATTAGGCACCAAGCATAACAACAGAAATGTATACTTTTGCTGAATAACTTTATGAAATACAGGGGATCTACAATTTAACGAAAAAGTAACATGAGATGAGCGTCTTTTTCAAATAAAATATAAATTATTAAATTGATATTTTTGGGATTGTAAATCTAACACCAGATACCAGCGCAGTCACAGACTACATTGCATTCTTTTTGTACTTCATTCTTGTCCTATGTCTTAATTTCTACACAACTGTACTATATATTGATAAAGTGGGTTACTAGAACCTCAAATGTTCAATTATTTTTTAATAACTCCTTATATGTTAAGAGATATTAACAATTAAAAAAGTTATTTTGTCTCTGTAATTATTAAAGGGATTCAACGTTGTACCAATTCCAAATGCATGTGACATCACAATCCTTGTGTAAGGTTGCCAACCTTACAGATCATAAATTTCTGCTATATGTATTTATATATCAAAATATCAAATATTATTTACAGCTATTTCGAGGAATAATAAAATTTCAATATTATGTCTTCCGTAACAGGGTTAAATAAAAGAAAAACTTATTATTCTTTGACTTGAATTGATTATTTCGTCTACCAACAGCTACAAAACATTACCACAGCACTGACCTAATCAACAAATAACTGACGTTAAAATGCATTTCACGTCATACAAATATGGCCGACCATTTCTAGCGCTAAAACTACAATTCAAACTTTTAATTGCTATATCTCCGTCAACATTTAGATTTTTAATAAAATAGACACACCAATACATATTTATTAACATCAATTTCAATCAACAATTGAAAAATCGATCACTAAAAAATGAGGACACAAGCCCATTGATAAATGAAAGTATTATTACAACACTACTGTCATGCATAATTTGGTTCATCTGAAAATGGCTCAGCGTTTATTAAAACTGATTAAGATTATAACTGAAATAAACAATGTCTGATAGAATGATAATCGTAAATCATCAATGATGAGTGGGCAGAGAATTGGACATGGGAACCACCAAAACAAAACAACCATCAACCATCATAACCAAATTAAAGATGACCTTGTACCCGTTACACTTTCTTGTTTGAAGATGATCGATGCTTTGATTGAGTTGTTACAGTTACAGATTATTGCAAAATAATAAATTCAGCGATGTGCGTAAGCACCATGCACTAAGTGGGAATTTAAAGGTAAAGGCGAATGATATCATGATTTTGTTATACAATGGGTTTTGTTAACATTTACCTTGGAATTTAGGTGCAATTCGAAATCAATTATAACTTGATTATTCATAGTTCTTATAAAAAAATTGCAGCATCATCGCACTTTGATTGTAAACAATGGTCTAATAATTTATTCCATTCTATATTTGGTTTATTGAATTGAAAATAAATTGTATCATTCGTTGGGTAAATAATCTATGAAGGTTCTATTAGTTGTAGAAATTACCAAATTGGGAGCAGTTGCGATTGGCTTTTTATAAGATCACAGCTTAAATTATTTTTATAAAAAGAAATACGCTATTTCTATTGATCTGATTAATAAAAGTTATTATTCTAAACACTAATTTTTAGGTAGAAAAACCTATTCTATATATATAAATTTATAGGATTTTTTTTATTAATATTTATAAATCTATGACAAATTTTCGGCTAATTTACTTAAAAATATTTACATAAAGTTTCTTTAATATATTAAACCTCAGTTAGTATATTATTTAAAAATGTATCCAATTTATTCTTTAATTAAACACAACTGGTTTAAAAACTATTGGTTGAATGGGCCCAGAAGCTATTTATTTTACGTATGTCTTCTGTCCTAAATTTTATTCTTTGCAGTCACATTTCCACCGCGAAAGGATTATTAGACCTACTGGGGAGCTTGTCCGGCACTGTATACAATGAGAATTATTCTTGCAAAATATGTTAATTAATATTTAATTTCACAATACGTTGATCTATTGAAATCATATACGAATATATTTTTGAAAACTGAAACAATAGATAAGACAGGTTAGACAGTTTCTTTGTTTCTCTTCCAAATAACACCATCAGTCTTCTTAATGCAGATCTTTATTTGATTGTGCTCCATATGAATAATGATAGCCGATTCAAGTGAAAGCATACACAGATAATGGGATCATCTAGTTCCAGTATATTATTACATTACAATGTATAAGAATAAGTGCATTCAATCAGTGCCGGATTAAAGTAACCGTAGAAGATGATTCCTGTAGAAATCTGACTCGATAGAGTAGAATTTGGCATTCAAAGAGCTTTTTTTACTATTACTATACAAGGTACCAATCAGATCTATAATTATCTATGGAGTGGAACACCATAATCAACACAATCTATGTCAAAATACAAATAGTGCAAAACAAATGCATAAAGCTTGCAAATACAACAATACTCGACGAAACAAACTTGGAAACCATCAGGGACTTTGTCATTAAATTAACCCAAAACATCCAATTGCAAATTCAGCCCAGAAATCATATGGTATGGGAAATACCCAACGTCCTTTTTGCACATAAAGAAACAAAATTACTTCATACCCCTTTTTATAAATAAAAATTTAAAATTATAAAATGATAGCGCTACCTAGGTAGTTAAAAAAAATCATATATCAATAAATATACTTTGAACTGCCAAAAAACTGAACAGGGTTTTTTGATTCTTATAATATTCGTAACCTAAGGGCCTTTAGTGTTTCAATGCGGCTCTGCATCAAAGTGTAAGTTCTTATTGCGTTTGATTAGCACTAGTACAACAGTATTGCAGAACAATTTAGATGATAGCAACACGTCTTGTAAATAAATCATCGTGGATGAATTGTTTAACAGCATAAATCATAATTCTCCTAGTTTATGACAAGTACTTAGATCTAAAATCATCATCAAATCTAGTTGGGAGGTAAGATTATTCAATTTGCTTTGTGTCTGCACTGCGCTTAGTTGCGTGGCGCGCCGTAGCGTGGCGTTAGTTTCGTATTACTCATTATGACTTGAGATTACTTAATAATGACTGCAGACGAAGATTTATTTAGTCAATTTTATTTAAATCAGGGGCTAAAAACGGTTTCCAATGGGCTTGTGTCCTCATTTTTTAGTGGTCGATTTTTTAATTGTTGATTGAAATTGATGTTAATAAATGTGTATTGGCGTGTCTATTTTATTAAATATCTAAATATTGACGGAGATATAGCAATTAAAAATTTGAATTGTAGTTTTAGCGCTAGAAATGGTCGGCCATATTTTTATGACGTGAAATGTATTTTAACGTCAGTTATTTGTTGAATAGGTCAGTGGTGTGGTAATGTTTTGTAGCTGTTGGTACTCAAACAATCAAGTCAAGTCAAAGAATAATAAGTTTTGACTTTATTTAACCCTGTTAAGGCAGACATAATATTGAAATTTTATTGTTCCTTGAAATAACTGTAAATAATATTTGATATTTTGATATATAAATACATATAGCAGAGATTTATGAGCTGTAAGGTTGGTAACCTTACACAAGGATTGTGATGTCACATGCACTTGGAATGTCTACAACGTTGAATCCCTTTAATAATTAAAGAGACAAAATGAATTTTTTAATGGTTAATATCTCTTAACATATAAGGAGTTATTAAAAAATAATTGAACATTTGAGGTTTTAGTAACCCACTTTATCAATATATAGTACACTTTTATAGAAATCAAGACATAGGACACAAGCCCATTAACGTTATTTACTGAACATCTTGAACGTACCGAAAACCTCTTACTATGTTAGTAGTTTTTGTTGTGTCGTAGCCTGACATATGTGGGCTACAGTGTTGCCTGATAAGTTTATGATTCGAAATGATATATTTTTTTACGTAAATTCATTTATGGGTTATGTTAATTACTCGTAATATTATATTGACCTAATTTATTTTAATGTACGTCGTTTAAACGTCATCTTTCTAAGCATGATGAAAAAATACATGACGCCCAGCTAATTATAATTGTTAGCCTCACGAATTAAGCAAATAGAATATGGAAAAAATTAAATGTATTCAAATGAAGTCAGATTCAATTAATATAAAACCAGTAATTAAATTGTAGTAAGAGATGTGTGCGTTAGAGAGTGTGCTACACTCTAAGCCCAACCATGTGTGCTGAGTGTTACATAAAAACACATTACAAATATCTGAAGAAATTGTTACTAAACGATGTAAAAAAATTGCACGTTTAAGAAATGTTTTCCATCAATCAAATCTGTGCTACAGCTGATCACGTGTGGGTTAATGAGATGCGTTAGGATTATATAATACTAAGCAAAGAACTGGGTTGTGAACCATGTTATATAAAACTGTACTTTATACTGATAAGTTTGACCATCTGTAACTCAAATGTTCAATTCTTGTTTAATTAGATACAATAATATAGAAGATGTTAATAATATACTGAACATCCACCTTCATACAAACAAGAATCACACGATGACTCTGACTACTGTGTTCTCGGGTTCGATCCCCGGGCCAGAGTTATATTTTCTGGGTTTGATAAAATAAGATTTAATTGGTTGTGTGCAACCATAGAAAAATGAATATTGAAAAAAAAATGATCACAAAAAGAAAAATTCGAGAACGAAAATAGAAATAGAAAAAAAAAAAGAAAAAGCAAAGAAGAAGAAAAAGAACAGCTTGGAGAGAGAGGATGAAGAAGAGATTGGATGGAAATGGGATCATATTGTTAAGGCAATTGCTGTATCATATCGAGATGCTGACATAGGAAAAGAATGAGGATCTCGGACTTCTTTGAAATGGAATAAGGAAAGAAGCAGAAACATAGAAAAAGAAAGAATTATATTATATTGTATAAGTTATATGTTATACGAAAAATGTATATAAAATGTAATATTGATTTAAAAGTGCTAATAACTACTAATAGTTGATGCACTGAAAAATAAATATTAAAAAAAAAAAAAAAGAATCACACGAATATGTTTTTCAAGAATCGTTTCGAATCTAATACGAATCTTATACGATTATAATACGATTCGTTTCAAACGATCACACGAATCGAACTTTTTAATCAATTGCTTTCTCTATTTGACAATAGAGTGCAAAGGAGATGGCATACTTACGTCTTATTATTATCGAAAAAGTCATATTAAGATTATAGTTATCTAAAAAGAAAACTATAACAATTCTTTTAACAGTACTAATGTGCGACTTTTTGATAACACTCACCAGAAATTTAACTGTATCTTTCTGGGAAAAGACGTGTTTCTTTTGGGGTCATATCTGGTCATACTTCATATCTGGAAGTGCCTGCCTATAATCAGACTTCGAGAGCGAGAAGTAAAATATTCGTCCTTCATTTTTGAAACCTCAAATTTACATCCAATAATTGAATTAAATAAGAAGAGAGGGGGCGCTGAGTGACCGTAATCAGAACTTGATGATTTAGTGCCTGTCTTCTCAAAACTAAGTATTTCATCATCTCGATGGCCCCTGAAATGTTACATTTACGTTACGCTACTGTTCATAGATTAATTTCAATAAACTATATTATGATTAATCAATTCGAATGTTTGTTAAAACACAAACACGAGTTATATTATTCATAGCGTACATTTCACTAAAATACAATATGCAATAAATAATAGATGCATCACCTTATCATTAAAAAAGCTTTTCTGTATGAGAATCTAAGATACATTAATTACAAATTCTAATTAATGAAATCGTGAAATTATTAGACCTAGATACAAGCACAAGCCAATTTAGATGCAACTATTGATTATCGCTTGTAAAATACTACTTTATTACAATAACAACAAGTACCTAATAAATTAATTTAATTAAACATTTAATGGAAATGAAATTAAATTTTTGTTTCAAGGATTTTCTTTATGATCTGATCGCAATATTGGCAACCAGTAATTGTAATTGAATGCAATTATTTTGTTTGATGTTTGTACACACTGGCGCCGATACTAACGCCTGGAGAACAATGCTTTGGGAAATTAAAAGTTATGTAAAAGTTATTCATTATTTAATTCTTTCACAAATTAAACTGCAAGAAATATTAGAAATTGGAAGTAATAAATAGACGGGTTATAGTTACAGTAGTGTAAGTCATTTTATAGAAAAATGTTAGGCATAGAAACCAAATCTAGATAAGTCAATTTGTTATGTTATTATTTTCAATCGATAGATAGATTAGATTAGAAGCCGATCGCAGTTGTTACTGAAAGATTCGACCCATACCGTAGTGCTCGTTTCTCTTCTCTTTCTTGTCTCTATATATCCAATGCGTTTGATATGAGCCATGCGAACGCGCTTCACGCTTACCTTTATGCGACAGTATTGTTTTATTACGACATTTATAATCTCCAGCAGTGTAATTGGTCATTAATTTGTATATTTGGCAAACTTCTACGTAGTTTATATATTTTAAACATATTTCAATTATTTATATATAGATCAACTAAAACACAATTCACAGCATGATATTAGAGTGCTATTAGAAATTAAGAAATTATTGAAAGTTTCAACATTTTTATATTTACATAATACCCATATTGTTACATATAATAAGCATCATAAAATATCCTTTTTTGGTTTAATAAAATCATAAAAAAATCTTTTTAGTAATAATATTTTGATTTACGGAATCATAGAAGCAAACCATTTTCATAAAGTACATATTACTAGCTATCATTGAGGGACAGGCTAAGAAACGGTATTTTCGATCCGCGTTCGATAGAGCATTCCGTTTGCAATCCCCTCTAGTTGCAGGTTATTATGCCGGCAGTTAACTCTCGGCGAGGCATTTGCCAAAACATTTGTCGATGTGCCGAGAATGAACATAGACATTGGTCTCACCTCTCGTTCCCTTTGACTTGTGTCACAAGACCGCTATCAACCCAGGCAAGCCAACAAGAAAACAACGAGAAAACAAACAGCAGAAGTAAGGAGCAAAAAAATATAGGAACAAGAGTATAAAATTGAATCATTAAAAATGTTAGAATAATTTTAAGTTTAGATTAGCAATGAGATGTAATTACGTGATTTAATATTGAAAGTATGTAAAGTCTAACGACACACACATTAAATTAATAAATAATAAATGTTTTAAGCTCTGTGTGTGGATATAGACTGCGGTCTTGCCACTACAAATCTGTCATTATTATTATACGTTATAAATTGGCCATTAGCTGTTGAAATATCGGAAACGTAACCTTCAAATTTAACACCATCTACCTAATTATTTTTGTTGGAAATATAATCGGTTCCTTCGGCAATTTAAAACTTGTTAGCGTGAGTATTTACTTTAGTTGGTACTTATACATTGCTGTAATGTCGGGTCCACACATGCGTGTTCGTTTATTCGTGCTCTTTTCCGTTTGTTCGAGATCGAATCAGCGCGCACGAATATAGTTGCCAAATCCCCACAATGGGACTACTTACTGTTACTAGAAGGAAACGTTTCTGTACGTGTACAAACCTTCGTACATTCGTGGATGTGTGAACCCGTTCTTATTAAATGCATTTGCGAATTCAACTTAAGGGAGGGGTTAGGGTTTTTACTTTCGAAAAGTACAATTTTTTTTTTGTCTTATCTTATTGTTTAACATTTCAAGAATTTGTCCTTAAAATTTTAAGCCGATCTAAGCAATATTCTTGAAGTTATTGTCTTATTAATCCGGTATATTATATATATATTATATTTTAATCAGGTTACTCATTCCTATCAGTTTATTCATTCCTATTGTCCTGAAGCGTTTTTCTCAAAACTACTTTTTCAAAGTCCGTGTTCACTTCCATTTAAAAACTAATTGAACGATTCATTTCAAACTTCGTACACATTTTCTACATATAAAATACTAAAACTTTTTTTTTACATTAAGGATGTTTCCCAGCCACAAAATAGCGGAATTTTTAGAAAATAACAGTTTACACTTTAGATGGCCGCCAAAAATTTTTAAATGAAAAAAAAAATTATCAGAGACCGTTGGGGGGAATATTTGATTATAATTTAACTAAATTTTAATGGTTTTTCATTTTGAGATAATTTCCGGCCGAGTTATTGTGAACACCGCAAATTGTCTTTTTTCCCAAGACCTTCGGAGGAAGCTCTGTTACCGGCTTATGCTTCAATATTGCTGCATGATAAAATTATACAACATAGTAAAAATTTGCTCAATAATGTACAAAAGGTTCGAATAAAATTGCTCAATTTATACTTGAGAAAAAAAATCGCAAAAAAGTGGTTTTCTTTACGCTGAAACCCTAACCCCTCCCTTAATGTACAGAAAGCACGCACGCTGCAGGTCCTTTCTTTGTTTGTGCTCCACGCTTAAAATAATATTATGTACAACAATGATTATGCATTAACAACTAATCGCTTTAATTCCCAACTTATTGCAGAATTTCGTTTCATACCACAAGGCCATTTATCACAAGATTCTCATTTATAGGTTAAGCAAAAATAAATTTCCTTTATCCACAATTTATTATTTTAATGTTTTTAAAGTAATGTTACATAATTACTGAGCGATCTGTCAGTCAGGAATTTGAATCTCGATCGTTTTTTGATTACTATTGCTATGTCTATACATTACATTACATTATTCTATATAAAGGAATGAACATGTTACACAACATCATCAAGGTTTGTATGCAGACGTAAGAAAGACGATCAGCTATTACGCAATCTAGATCTCAATTGCCGTTACTGTTACGAGAAATCTTCAATCGTGAAAATTACTTTTATTTCAATAAATTGATATTCATTATTACTATTTTTATTATATATATAATATGTATGAGTACGTTATCAATTGGGAAATTATAAAATTTAAATATACGAAGAATATAACGCAATATTACATTAAATTGTTGATTATTGATCTTAATTTAAAAGCCAGAGGAAGAGAACATTTTTCTGTAAAGGATGTACATATTTCTATTTACATATTTGTCATATTAGACCAGGGTAGAAGCCGTCAAAAATAATTAAAAACATAAAAAAATTAAAGTAGAATGAAACCTATTGGAAATGGAAGGGAATACTACTAAAATGAAAGGAAAAATAAATTACAGTCGATCTGAGGTTGGGAAGGGGTAGGGGGTGAGGTTTTAAGGGTAAAAATCGGTAAATCTCGATTTCCGGCAAAACTACAAGTCCTATCGAATAAAGTTAAATAGCAAAGTTGTAGATAATAAAAAGATCTACAACTTTTGTATCTACACTTTTACTCCATAACCTCAAAATTTATGTAAAAAATCCAAAAAACCACATTTTTGATTTTTTATTTATATCTTTTACAAAAAAATTTTTTTTTTCATGATATTTGGTGAAAACTTACCTCTTTATGTCCCAAACACACTGGAATTTTGAAGATTTAAAATATTAATTTTTTCACCCTATTTTGACTCGATATCGAAAAAAAAACCCTAATTTTCAATCGAAAATTCTCACGTCAAAATATCTGATTTTTCAAAAAAGTCGGTGGGCTTTTTGTTCGTTGAAATCTCTATTTTCTGATGGTGTAAAAAAAAATATACATTACTATGGAAAATTTTTTCAGAAAATGCAAAAAAACGAAAAATACTAAAATTCGAAATTTTTTTTTTAATCTTTATGTACAATTTTGAGGTATTCATTAAAATTTTTACTTTAATTACTCGAAAAACGTTAGGGACCATGTTAGATTAATAAACAAAAAATTGCAAGTCGAAATGTACTACTATAATTAACAACTAAATAAGTTAATAAAGTTAATATTTAATATGACATCTACAAAATTTTGAGAAAATTGTCGAATTTTCTTTAAATTATATGCGTAGATGCCTATTTATTGCTATTTTAAAATTATACCTATATACCTGAGAGAAGTCTTGTCTCTAAAAACGGTCCAATCTTCTGTTAAAGTAAACGGAGATATTATAGCAATTGATCCGTTATTGATATTTCAAAGAATATCTCTAACGATCGACAGTAAAAAAGATATGGAAACTTATTTACAATACGAGCTTGCACCTTTTCCATTATCTCTTTTTACCGAAAATGGCTACAGAAAAAACGTTAAATCTCAGCTCTACGAATTATTTGTGAGTACGAATAGACCAACGCATTTTGACGGCATTGTGCATGTCGTCGACGGTGGATTTTTACTACACAAAGTAATTTGGCAAAAAAATGAAACGTTGGAAGAGATCATGAATATATATTTACGCTATGTAGAAAAACATTACGCAGCAGACAGCTGTATAGTTTTTGATGGGTACCCTGAAATTGAAAAATCAATTACTGTGTCAACAGTACCAGCAGTTCATTCAACTAAAAAAGGAGAACGTAGTCGTAGAAAGACGTCAGACAATATTCCAGAGTTGAATTATCAAAACCATACAAAAATATCATTTTTGCAAGAAAAATTTTTATCTAATGAGAAAAACAAAGACAAAATAATAAAATCGTTAATGCAAGTATTACAGTCAAAAGGATTTTCCTGTAAACAAGCTAAAGAAGATGCTGATGCTGACATTATTAAGACCTCGATAGAAATTGCCAAAGATACTAATAAAACTGTCATTGTTGTAGGACAAGATATTGATCTTTTGGTCCTTTTGAATCAATTAAATTCTAATAATCATAAAATTTATTTCCTCAAGCCCGGTTCTGGAAATATAAAAGATCTTTTTTTCACGTCTAATAGTTTCAAGTGTGAATCCGTCAAAAACATCGTTGCATTTCTGCATTGTTTTTCTGGTTGCGACACAACATCTGGATTTGCCGGAAAAGGAAAGAAAACTATCGTAAATTCATTATTAGACAATCAAAATTTGTCAAATTTGGCTAATATTTTTTTTAAAAAAGATGTAAACAAAGAAGATATAAAAAAAAATGGATTGAAATTAATTAAATCTATTTATAAATGTAAAAAGGATAATTTATCACTGAATCAATTAAGATTTCAAAAATTTCAATTGGCAAAAATTAAATCATCTTTCATATTGGCAAATCTCCCACCCACAGAAGGTGCAGCAGAACAACATTGTTACAGGGCATATTATCAGCTTCAAACGTGGCTGGGTAATGAATTGACAGCAACAGATTGGGGCTGGAAGCAACATCAACATGGAAATATGCCCAAATTTACAGAAATGGAATTAATTCCGGAAAAATTGCTGAAAACTATTTGCTGCAGCTGTGAAACTGGATGTAATAGTTTAAAATGTGGCTGCCGAAAACATGGTTTAAAATGCACAAATTTATGCTCAAATTGTGATGGTTCTGAACAATGCGCCAATGTGGAGAAAGAAATCTACGAGGAAGTTAATGATTCAGATGAAATTGCGGATGAAGAACCAATGCAGACCGAAAATAATGTTAGAGACGAAGACGGTGATGGTCTTGAAGATGTCGAAGATCTACTAGAATCAGAAAGGCCTGTCGAATCTAACGATCAAGAAATACCATCAAAAAGACAGAAACTGATGAATAAGTGATTCGAATTGAATACTATGTTTTGATAAATACAAAGTTTAATGCTTTTAGAAATAATAGAATGTATACTGTAATCATTAAAAAAAATCTCTACTCAATAGTACGATTTACGTGTATATTTCTATCTAATGAGATTTTCTAATACATAAATGTAATGAAAATTTAATAAATCAACTTTTATTACTGAAAAAAATAGCAGTAGTCACATTTTTTTAATAAAATCCCCTTTTAAATCGTATTTTTAATATTTACAACAACTATGTTTTTTGCGATATTTATGTTTAATTGGTTTGTAATTTTTTTGTTTATTAATCTAACATGGAACCTAACGTTTTTCGAGTAATTAAAGTAAAAATTTTAATGAATACCTCAAAATTGTACATAAAGATTAAAAAAAAAATTTCGAATTTTAGTATTTTTCGTTTTTTTGCATTTTCTGAAAAATTTTTCCATAGTAATGTATATTTTTTTTTACACCATCAGAAAATAGAGATTTCAACGAACAAAAAGCCCACCGACTTTTTTGAAAAATCAGATATTTTGACGTGAGAATTTTCGATTGAAAATTAGGGTTTTTTTTTCGATATCGAGTCAAAATAGGGTGAAAAAACTAATATTTTAAATCTTCAAAATTCCAGTGTGTTTGGGACATAAAGAGGTAAGTTTTCACCAAATATCATGAAAAAAAAAATTTTTTTGTAAAAGATATAAATAAAAAATCAAAAATGTGGTTTTTTGGATTTTTTACATGAATTTTGGGGTTATGGAGTAAAAGTGTAGATACAAAAGTTGTAGATCTTTTTATTATCTACAACTTTGCCATTTAACTTTCTTCGATAGGACTTGTAGTTTTGCCGGAAATCGAGATTTACTGATTTTTACCCTTAAAACCTCACCCCCTACCCCTTCCCAACCTCAGATCGACTGTAATTTATTTTTCCTTTCATTTTAGTAGTATTTCCTTCCATTTCCAATAGGTTTCATTCTACTTTAATTTTTTTATGTTTCTAAAATTATCTACCCTGGTCTATATAATTTTTAGATAATTTTAAATGATTGAAAATAAGAAATAAAACGTTTGTTTTTATATTAGTACTTAATATTACAGTAATTCAAAAAGAAAATATTATGATTCTGTTAATTCGAAATAAATCAAGAAATTTACTACGTTCACAATAGTGTGCCAAAGCAGTTGATAAGTCATTTTGAAAGAAGCTTTATGACAATAATATATCAACACGATTGGAGAATTGTAAATGGTGGGATCATCAAAATGTTAGTATCAATTGTATTTATGGTGTTGTGACCTCATATATGTTATTACACCGCTGCCAAATAAGATTACGATTATGTATGTACATAATCAATTTAATTTGATAACAACCAAACGCAGAAAATATAAGTCCAGTCCAGAGATCGAATCAATGCTCTCGCCCATGGTGTTGTCAAATCATAATATACACAAGTAAACAGTAATGCAATGTAACACTTAAATTAGCTTCTAGTAAGGTAGCAAGCGTGAAACTTACATTGCAAAACCATTTCTATATGAGAAGTGGAAAATAAATCTTAGAATTAGCTTGTTGTAAACTAGCTTGCACTTCAATACCAATTTCTACCAGAGAAAGAGAATATATTACTAAGTAAATTGAGTCTACAGTTTTTAAGAAACATACACAAGAGTTGTAGAAAATTGTGTGCTCTATTGATAATAACTATTTCTGTCATAAAACTTACTAGTGGAGTAAGCAGAAATTGCAAACAAACAGTTCTTAATCTGAATTTCTTCAAGATGCTGGCGAAAACGTATTTCGTTCGATTTGAATAACTTGTAATAGTTATTACCCAGTAAACATTTTGGAGTCACTTTGACATCATATTGAAGATGCGTCATGATTTTTTGTCATAAAAGAGTTCATTTATAGTTCAGTTTCTCACATTTTTTCATATAAAATGTCTACTTTATCGGCTACAGATGACGGAACCACTCCACCTGTCGGAATACAAATGAAGATAAAGTTGATGCGAACTATAATTGAAGTGAAATAGTGATAGAAACGTCACTAAATAGGGCACTTCACCAAATTGTTTACTGGGTAGTTATTATATATCCAACCGTAAAACATATGTAAATATTAGAAACAAAATTCATAGGCTGAAACAGTTTTAGAAACAATTAAAACATTAAAGATAATCCTCATAATTTGGAAAATTAAGTACAAGGTTTTCTAAATAGTGCAAAGTACTCTCATATTATATATATCACTAGCTGTCCCGGCCACGCGTTGCTGTGACTAACGTTTTTGTCATATTACATTACATAGCGCCATCTATTGAATATTTACTCAATCTAGTCAACAGATTTCGATTTACTCAACAGAATATTTACTCAATCTAGTCAACAGATGTCGCCATCATCGTCGCCCGATGTCGTATGTCATATACAGATAATTAATAGACAAATAATTAGCAATAAGATAAATAAATTGAGATGTAAGCTATCCTATCTTTCAAGTTGCGTCAAACTGCACACGGTGTACAAATTTCATTAAAATCGGTTAAGTAGTTTAGGAGTCCATAGCGGACAACACAGTGACACGTAATTTATATATATTAAGATTATATATAAGTTTGTGGGCTTCACGTCTTCATCATTAACTAATAGTAAGTGGGCTTTAGGTTGAGGATTCCATTGCTCTACTTAAATATTACGTTAATGTTCGAGTAATAATGATTATTGACTTGAAAGATTCTTAGCTCATTTTCATGTGCAACTACAGTTACCGGTGCACTCTATTTGTTTGTGATTCTGTATGTGATTAAAAACAATTCGAGAATCGTTATTAGGAGCAGTTATTTCCATACATCCATATTTCATGACGTAAATATAAAAAGTAAGAATGCATTGAGTCTGAGATCATGCTTAAAGTTATATATGGGATGGATACAATGTTTCAAGAGAATTATATTCTCATACATTATTACATTAATTATTCGGTGAATATCTCTGCCAATGACTACGGATAAATTTGTACATCAGTTATAGTTGTATCCACCATGTACATTTTGAACATAATGAGCATAACATCAATTCATTACAGCCTGCAACAATACATTCAGTAATTGTACAAGTGCCAGTTCAATACCATTGGCCCATCTGAGCCCATCAATCTGAAACAAGAAGAAATACATGAAAATTATAGGTTATTATATTGGCAATTAGTTATTGCATTTAGTACTAAAATTGCTCTATTTATTTCATCATGGATATAAATTGAATACAAGCAGAAGTTAATGGTATTAATTTTATAACAACGATTCTTGTGAAATCTATGTAATTAGTTATATTGTTATTAAATACAATGTTAGCTCTTGTTGAAGAGCGTTATTGTGTCAAGAACGCCATTATTATATCATTTGGAACCGAAATATTAATCATGTTTAAGAAATTACTACATTAAGCGGAGTACTAATTTATAATCTTGGATGATTTCAATTACATAAACTACGTGAAAGACAATTATGAATAAAAGTAAGTTTGTACACGCACTATTTTATGTAAGAAATATAATAGTTACACAAAAATGTTTATAGAAATTTTTCATATATTTTACATCAGAATTTTTACAATTAAATATTATGTTACATTTCTGTTTTAACACATGTGCTGAAAAGTCCCGGGCCTAACAAAGAAAACACAGTTTTTTTGGTTCAAAATTAGCTTTATTCATCAACGTAATCTCCATCAAGAGCAACGCAATCATTCCAGCGCCGCTCCAACATTTCAATACCACTTTTGTAGAACGATTTATCTTTTGCCTCAAAATAGGCCTCAGTTTCAGCGATAACCTCTTCATTCGTGCGAAATTTCTTACCGGCGAGCATTTTTTTCAGGTCTGCGAACAGGCAGTAGTCGCTGGGAGCCAAATCTGGCGAATACGGTGGATGTGGGAGCAATTCGAAGTTCAATTCATGTAGTTTTGCCATTGTTTTGATTGACTTGTGACACGGTGCGTTGTCTTGATGAAACAACATTTTTTTCTTTTTTTTCTTTTCGAGCGTAGTCCCCATAACACTTATCAAGCCATTGCTTCGCTTGAACGGTATTTTTTCCCATCAAGAAGCAGTGTAAAATTAAAACAATAAATTATTTTTGATCCATTGTTTTGAAAATAACAAAAGGAGCGTCACTCATAGCACAATAACTCACAAACTACTGAATAGAATATCATGAAATTTTAACAGCTGTCTTTTGAAGGTTAGTATTAACTGAAAAAAGGTGACTGCAATAAAACTAGCGCCATCTATGTGTTAGGCCCGGGACTTTTCAGCCCATGTGCTATTTATTTAAAAAAAATTATATAAAATTAGAAAAAAATATAATAAATAAAATGGTTTATTACATAAAACTTTTATATAATGTTTCTTGTTTTACATTACTAATTGTAGTCATTGCCTACTTCTTTTAAGACAAAAATAAATCAAAGGTTAGCAATAATAACAAATAATTCTTAAGAATTGCAAATATTCTGCTAAACACATGACATGACATTACCTTAAATACAAGTATCATCTTACTTATACGAAATCTAGTAATATTTAATCTAATAAGGTTTAATTTTTACCTTAAATCATTTTATTTTTTAATTCTAGCGTAAAGAGAATACAAATTTTAATTTATGACTCTTTTAATCTATAAAAAGGTCTTTGTATGATTTTCCTAATCAAAAAGAATGGGTAATGGTTCTATTAATATGAAAGAAAAATAGATTTTTAGATAATAATAGATTTTTTACATAAATGCAACTTCTTATATTCAATTAACCATAAATACACATAACTACGTTTAACGAGATGTGAGGTAAATATTACTAACAACAAAGACCATAATGATTTATAGTTCGGCTTGTTACTTTCCATCAATTGTTTAATGTGAATTACATTGAAATTGACAAGTCGACTACACATAAATTACAGCACCTTGTTAGTATGGACTTGCAATGCTTGCGGTTTATCAGCGATTTAAATTGATATTGATCTTTACCACATAGTCCAGGTATACTACGTCTTAATAATATGTCTTGAAATTTATTCTCATATCTCATCACTGAAACCTATAAAATTTCAATTATTCTTTATGAATTATTAGCATATATTATCTCTTATATATTGGTAGCTGTTTAAAGTTTATTTTTATGTTTGTTATAGATCATTTGGACTATAATTATTTTCTTATAAATAAGAAATTGATTACACGTTATACGTTTTTATCCATCAGTGTAAATTGAAAGTTTTGGTGAAGTACGAGTCGACTGTATAAATCGATTATACAACGTGGGGGAATTTTAACCTATGTGCACCGCCGCGCTGATCAATGTAGTAAGTTGTTCTACTTTTTTATTGCTACGGATTTGTTTGTACGATAATTATACGGTGTTGCATCATTAAAGACGGAGGAAAAAGAATACATAGTGTCATCTCGCTAAGAACAGATTAGATGTATACTGATAAACACGAAAATCATACTAATATATTATGAGTTTGACCAGTTCGATATTTGTTATGATTGTGTAGCCCACATATATGAGGTTAAGATACCACAAAAACTACTAACATAGTATGAGGTCGTCGGTGATAGAATTCCACGTTAAAAAATAAAATTAAAAAAATATTTTTCGTACATTTAAATGACATTAGTGTAAGAAGTTCTGCTAATTATTACTTTGTAAAACATAGTCCAAACTGACCAAAAATAACTTAAAGTTTATCTATATTACTATGAGTATACTAAATTTTATCACAATTCTGTTTTCAGGTTTGATGTGAGATGAAATTAAAATTTGCAGCACACTGCAGTGTTATGTAACTTAAACGTTTAAAGAGTTTGTGGTCAGTTTTTTTGGTGATTGTTTGCTAAGGTGTATATTTCCCAGCCTTGCTCGGATTCCTGCAAAACTCGTATAAAAACGCGACACTTTGATCAACATACGTATGAACTATAAAATGAACCCTGGCGTATAAACTGAGAATTATTTCACAACAGTGGTGTATTGATAAACACTAAAATACTATCTTTCTATCATGATACAATGTACTAATGCAACTACACTCTACTGAAAATAATCGGATGAAGCAAGTAGTCAATACGAGTGTGAGAAAGCCTTATCTTTCACAAGTAGAGCAAACCTAAGAAAAATACTTGTGCTAGTGAGTAGTTATTACATAATGTATTAATTAATTAAATAACAGAAATTAATTCATTCATACACCAGATTTGACCGCCGAACAATGTTTTAATTAATTAAAAATGTAAAGGTCATTATATGGTCAACACACACAACAAGTGAAAACTGACCCAGTCTTGTCATGAACAATTTATTCTCATTGTTTATGTTTTTTTTTTGATAATGAGATTTATTTGATATTACATACTCGTATATGATATTTTGGGTACCACAATAAGTTTATAAAGTTTTTTGCTTGATTATTCTTACAAGATCAAGACATTAAAATGGTTCAGTTGCCATGTTCTTATATAGAAATATGTATATACTCTTTGTCATTTCATTCGAAGACAAGTTCACCTTTAACAATTTTATAGTTTGCCCTTTAAAAGAATCAAGAATTCGTGCAGGTTTCCAAAACTTGACCTTGCAATTCATTTGGATTAAATGTAGTACAACATGCAGTGGAGTATTTTCAATGGTGCAGGTGCAGCTATGGACTTGTGAAGTATGTCTTAATTTCTATAAAACTGTGCAATATATTGATAATGTTGACTACTAGGACTTCAAATGTCCAATTATTTTTTAATAACTCGATAAATTTTAAGCGATTTTAACAATTAATATAGTCATTTTTCCGCTTTAATTATTCTCTTATACGTATAACAAATAACTGCCCTATCCCTTAATAGTACGACATGTTACGTCATAAATATGTCGACATCTCTAGCGCTAAAACTACAATTCAAATTTGTAATTGCTATATCTCCCTCAACATTTAGATATTTAATAAAATAAAATCCACAATTGATATCATTATCATCCCTAAAAATTGAGTTCACTAGCTCGTTGCAACAAGAAGGCATTGTCCTTATAGAAAATCGATATTTACTTATGTGAGGCATTCTTATACGAAACGTCAATATATGTCAATGGGTTTAGGAAGCCAATCAAACCATCATAACAAATTCTAATGTAGTAATAAGAGTCACTGATTCAAGATGTTTTAGAATGGGTGCATATTTCTGCTTACGCAAGACGCATCCCAGCCTTGTTTTACTGATGTACTTGTTCAATTTTGAGTTCTATGCATTGTATATTGCACCTCGCACTTGCATAATACTCTGATGTACATGCAGTAAAACATAACCTATAAAATGTGATGGTTATAACTTTATTACGATTATGTGGTAAATTATATGCTTCAATTATACTTCTATCATAAAGAATGAAAATAATTATAAAGAAAGGACTACGCATTTTGTAACTCTTCAATTCTGAATGGGAAAATGCTGTAATGTTTAATTAGATCTAATTTTAGTTGATTATATTGAATCATAATACTTAAATATGAACAGGAAAATTTTAAAAATTTGGTCCTCCAAACACTAAACGTAAACTCATGTATTATTTAACGAAATATTTTTTATCTAACATGGCGTTTTATTATTTATTATAGTTTAACATAATTTTATTAAATTTCCATTAAATAAATGTAAAGAATATGATATATTGTTTACTAATATATAACTTTAATATGTATTTTTAAATAATCATGCATAAAAAGCTTTATTAACGTCGTAAAACGTAAATTCATGCTGAAAGAAAATATTATAGTCTCACATTATATTAAGGTAGAACACGTAAACACAGTGGCGGTATAAGTACTATTTTATAGGGGCGCCAAATTTACATATTTTAATTTTTGTTATGTTACTTATGAATACTTAAGGGAGCGCCAAAAACGACAACGGAGCGCAATGCAAAAAATGTTACTTTCAATATGTAATAGATAGAATAAATTAAATATGATTTAAATGAAAAGAATTGTCAATAGGTATAATACAAATATAGCAACCACCGATTGAGAATCCCTGCCATGACATACCAGACCACTTTAGGGCATTTGTTATTGATGGTATTCAATCTCGATTAACACGATCAATGGCTCTTGTAATACCAAACAACACTTTCTATAGGCAAATTAACTAATATGTTATAATAATTAATATTGTTTTCAAGAAAAGTTCCTGGATCGATAGCTCACACTACACATTAGCTGTCAGCTGCAAAATGCATCTTGAATAGTTCAAGTGATTCAGCCTATTTACACTTCATATTGTGCTACTGACGTGTTATACGAAATTGTTAATTTCTTTTCTAATTTATTTATATAACTACAACTGCTATATACCAACCAGAGATAATTGAAAAACTAACGCACGTCACATATCATTTTAAGTATTGTCCATTGACATTTAATTAGGCTTGAGATATCAGACCTACTTATCAACTTATTTAACGCCAGCTGTTCGCTTGAACGCCAGTTCGGGTTTTGAGTAAAGGCCGCTCTTAAAAAGTTACAAAATAGAGGCCTTGTTGTTTTTGTTTTTATAATATTTCTCATAAGTTCCTCTTCTTAAGTCTTCGAGTTAGTTCTTAGTTGTCCAGCAGTTTGAATACCACGGCATTCTGATAACTGTGCACCCTGGCATATGATAATTGAACACATACCTTTTTATTTTTTCAGGAGGTTCTCTATCTCCCTATCTCCTCTACCTACCCGCTGGATGTCGCTACTTCGAATGGATCACTTTGTTTTGAAGGCATTATAAATTTGTGATATTTTTAAATGAAAAATGTAATGAAAAAATCACTAATTGAAAGAGTTAAGGGGGCGGCGGTGATAACTAATTCAAGTAATCAGTGCCGCTCCGAACATTTTTTGTATGGTAGCCATTGTGGTTTTTGGTCTCCAAAAAGTATGTAAAAATAACACAACTGATATAATTTTTGAATTTGGTGCACCCATAAAATGGAACCCGGGCTATGGCTCACTTGGCCTGCCACTTGAGTCGACCCTAATTGAAAATATGTATATAAAATTTGTAAAACGCACGTAGGTTGTATATCAGCAGAGATGTGCACAAACAGTTTTCAAATGTATTCAAATATAAAATAGACCAGGCTCCCAGACGAGTTTCTTCCCAAAATATGCAGACCGTAAACTGTTTGCAAACGAAACTCCTTTAGGAGCCTCGTCTATTTTGATTTAAATACTTTTGAAAATTATTTGTGCACATCTCTGTATATCAGTGTGCATATATTAATAATATCAATATAAACAAAAGAATATTCAATGTGAATCTACTGTATATGCATCCACTTCATTTAATGAAAGCGTTACTTCATACTTGATGTCCACAAGCTATGAATTAACATCATAAGATCAAATGAGCTCCACCTGACATAAATAGAATAGAAAAATCCGCCCCCATTAAAATATTTTGAATTGATTCACGAGTCTAATGTAAATAATGTGCGTCCGTTTTTAATGACACAATCATAACTCATCTTGATTTAGCAATGACGTTTATCAATTGCAGTGGTATAAATAATTTATGATGTGTTTTTATAAGCTAGAGGATGCAAAGCGTGAAGCCCACAGCTAAATGCTGCAACACATTGTTTTTTAAATGCAATTACAAGAGAAGTTACCGTATTAGAATCAATAGAAGCTGAGCCACAGTAATGTAATAAAGAGTACAGTAGGTTTTGCAGAGCTACAAAAAGAGAGTTACAAAAGAATTTGTGAAACTAATAACTGATTTTATGTTGTTATTGTAAGTTTAGTTGTTAATGTTATTTGTACATTTATACACTGGCGTAGCTAGGTATGGGCCAGTCGGTGCTGGGCACCCTCAAGACCAGCAAACCTCATATTGTACTAGCTAAAAATTCTCTCACCTTTGGAATGTAAATAATATAGGTTGCAACACGACTTTAAGGTAGTACTGTCGGTCAGAGAGTTACCGTTTAATATTTTCTAAAATTTGGTTACCTAGCTACGACACTGCATTTATATATTATTTTCTCACGATGCCAGGGTCACTTTTAAGCATAGTCTACATTTACTAGACCATTCTGAGTTTACTAGGCCATTTACAGGACAATTTGAAGAAAACACAAATTTAGAAGCGAAGTTACAGATCCTAAAAGCGGCTGTCGGATTTGACAATGTAAAGTTGAATATTTTGTTAATAAATGAATGTGTCGTCACTTCGTTCAGATTGACGATCAGATTTTAAAACTACACAAACCCTACCCCAAGTAACAATATAACTGTTACTATATCAGTTTCTCAGATTGAAACTTTCAGGCGAAGTTGTTGTAATCATCGAATAAATCGATAAAAGAAGAATACAAAACATAATATATACAAGTATAATAGGAACAATAAACATTTAATTAATTTGCATTTGAAACACATTCATCACGTTAAAAGTATATAAAGTTATCATTTTCAACAATTCCCATGCTAAATAAATATGAATTTTAATAAATTAAATATTAAAATAAATTAGCACGTGATCTGTAGGTGTTGCACGAATTTACCACTCTTTATGAAACTAAATATTGATATTGTTCTTTTAACTGGAACATTTTACATCTCGTAATTCCTCATTTCAACTTCAACTGACTGAAACAAAACTGTTTGCTTTAAACAATAGAACGATTACGAAATACCGAGACTTATTTATAATAACTATTTTCAGTAGTTTATATCATCTATTATAATACTTTTAACTCTGTTATGCAAACATAATATCAAAGAAAATGTAATAAATATTATAAACAACGTATTGTTCTATCCTGTCGATCATGTTCATTACATTACCGTTACATTTGTTTTTAAAAAAGTAAAGTTTAATAGAATAAATATGGTTAGGGCAAAGGAACTTGCATAATCAGCGGTAAGATGTCACCTGAGTCGATGTATGGTGTGAAGATCAAAGATGAAACAGTGGTTTACTTTTAATGGTGCTTGGGAAGAATTGCATGCCGTTAAGTAACACTGTGGTCTGGCCTTGATTTCTACAGCGATTTCATGATTTTCGTCATTAAATACAAGTGCAGTGTTTGATTAAAACAGTGGCTCTTAATCTTTCACAAGTGAAGATTTGTGAAATGTATGGCTTGAAATCTATATATGCTATTTAAAGCTGTAGATAAGTAGATAATTTATAGAAATTTATTATGTTTAATTAATTTATTTATGTAATTTATAGAAAAATGCGTACAGCCTGCTGTACTCAATGTCTCAATTTGTTGTAATGATTGTGAGAGAAAAACATGCAATCGTAAGCGTCCACAGATCCGCACTAGCCTTGTTGAATATAGTGTGAAAAAGAAGGGAAACATGAAAAAGGGGTATGCAGCGACAACTACGGATTTAATGTAACAATTACTAAAATCGGAATGCATTGCAACGATTGTAACCATGTTTGGAAATGTCGACTAAATTAATTTTAAATTTTACAAATACATCAATAAATTTTTTTCTAAAAATATACTAAATATTAAAGCAAAATAAAGTAAATTCAAGCATATGTTGGTGCTTATTAAAATTTTGTTAAGCATATTATGATTTTGGGCACCTTTTAACAAGTTTGAAAAGAGCACCGGTTTAGAACCACTGCTTATTTCAATTATTTGTGGTGACTTAAATGGAATAATATTATAATAATAAAATAAAGAAAAAATTAAACATTACTTAAATTATAAATAGTATCATGTCATTTAAAACATACTACAGGGGGAAATAACCCACCGCAAAATACAGTTATGTATATTGTACTAAATTTAATATGGTTTACATAAACAGTTAAACGTAAAATATCTGTTTTATTTACATCAAAGTTACGTAAATGTTTCATAACACATTATTATCATCATTATATTATTATTGACGTCATCGTCGGGGTAATATTTACGTTTTGTGATTAGGTAGTAATTTTTAAAAAATCAAGATGTTGCAGAAAGGCAGTAGCTGAAATAGCAGTGATGCTTCGACGACCTCCACTGTTACGGCCGAAGGCTCTTTATTACTATCCAATAATATGATCCGCATATAAATCAATCAATATCACAGGGTCTTTTCGTAAGCCAATTCATCGCACACATCTTCTTGCAAATAACAAATTAATAAGTGTTTTAATTAGATTAATTGTAAAAACCAAGGTATACTTAAAGTACAAGGTATATTGATTTGCGTAACACCAATCAAAAAATACAAGAATTTCTAATTAGTGTTTATTTCTGAAAGTGAATGTAATGTTAGTGTTGATTGGGTCATAGTAATGATTGCTAATGTGATCTATATAAGGATGAGTAGGCAATATTAGAGTGGTGCGAAATTTTTAGCAGATATGAATTCTTAAGGCATTGGAGGAGACAATGAAGGACCTTCCACTGCTTGTTGAATATTTGTTGAAGTCTTGTGAAACCTTAAGAAAAGTTATTGGTGAAAGAATAATAGACACCTTTTCGTAATATATGTGTGATCATAGGCACCTGTATGTGGGTGCAATGAGGGCATTTGCTCTTCCCTGCCATGAAAGAAAATAAACAAAAAAAGATTCAGAAATGTATATTTTTTTTATTAAAGTAACTGTTTGAATGAAAACTTAAAACGTCTAGGTTCTTGTTTATATTTGTTCAATGAATTTAATTTTTTTTTTTTTTTTTATTTATTTAGGCTTTGGCTTATTCAGCCTTCTTGCAATTGCTTTTATTTGTAAAATTATATAAAAATTTACATATAAATTATAATTGTTCTAATAAATACAAAACAAATTGATTCTTTTAAAAAATTAAACTTAAAATTAAATACATACTAAATAAAATATTTTAACTTAAATTACACTTCTATATTATTTTCTATCACAAAGTTTGTTAATATTTCCGCCGTTGCTTCACTTGTCATTAAACAGGACATATTGACTGGGAACTGTGTTACATTACATAAATCATTTAAAAGTCTATCAATTTTTGATGTTAAAAGATGACACCCTAGAATTATATGGTCCAAAGACCCTTCTTCTCCACATCTACAATTTGGTGTGTCTTTTATATTTATTTTGTATAGATGAGCTGGACATCTAGAATGCCCAGATTTCATTCGACAATTTGTTGAAATATATCTCCGTGAATGATTTTTATTAAACCATGTGGTTGTTGGAATTTTTTGATTCGCTGCAAAAAAAAATTTTCCAGTACTTTGACTTTTCTCATTATATATATTCTGCCATTCTGCCATACAATTTTCTTTAATTATTTTTTTGGAATCATTTATTGACCAATTTATTTCGATTATTTCCCCATCTACACAAGCTTCTTTGGCCATTTTGTCAGCCATTTCGTTTCCTTTTATGCCTACATGTCCAGGAATCCAAATAAGTTTAACATTGATATCATTTTTTTCCATTTTTAAAAGATATTCTTTAATTGAACATATTTTGTTATTATTATTGTTTTTGAATTTATTGTTATTTAAAGATACACAAACACTACGAGAATCTGTGAAGATTAATATATTTTTATTGTCAGTTTTTTGTATTATTTCTAGTAATTTCATAATTGCTGTTATTTCTGTATTATAAGAATTTGTGATGTTGTTAAGTTTGTATTTGTACTGTTGATCTGTATTATAATTGAAAATGCCAATTCCTCCAGTTTTAGAGTTTTTTTCGAATGAACCATCGGTAAACCATATACTCCAGTTTATATCATCTTTTGTTATATATTCCATATATTTTTGATAAGTTATTTCCTTACTGTCATTCTTCTTGAACAAATTTATTTCTGTATGTATTGTTGTCATGCTTATTTCTAATGGAAATTTGAAAAAAGGTATAATGTTGTGTACCTCTAAGTTCAAGTTATTATATCTATCAAAACTAGTTAAAAGTGCCGGTTTTTTATGAGTTGTCCAATATGGTTTATTATAAAGAACATATAGTTTAGATAATCTTGTATTTAAGGGGCCACATGAGTTATGTCTGTTTTTACAAAAGAAACTGTCTGATATTTGTTGTATTCTGATATTTACCGGAGGAATATTAGTTTGATAGTTGAGGATTTGGATTGGTGTTGAAACCATTGCACCTAATATTATTCTTAAACATTTGTTTTGTATAATTTCAATTTTTTTTAATCTTGAGTTATTTGCGGTGCAGATCATAGTACTAGAATAGTCAATATGCGGTCTAACAATAGCTTTATATATTTTTATTAAGGTTGTTGGGTGTGCGCCCCATTTGTATCCTGCTATACATCGCATCAAATTTAAGCCTTTTTGACATTTGTTAATAATATGTGCAATTTCTTTCGCCCAAGTGCTTTTCGTATCAAAGAATATACCCAGAAATTTGGTATTTGAAGTAACAGTTATATTTTTATTTCTGATGGTTATTTTTGGACTGCAGTTTATTCTATGCCTTGTAAATATAACTATTTTACTTTTTTCTGACGATATGTTTAATTTGATTTCCTTTAATAAAATATCTAGTTTTCTTAATTTCGATTGTAATCTGTTTTGAGCTATATCTTGTGTATGACCCATACTATAAATAACCATGTCATCTGCATACATCAGTACTGTTGTGTTGTTATCTGATAATGTTGTTAACTTTTCTGTGTATATGTTGAATAATAAGGGAGATAATATTGAGCCTTGTGGAATTCCGTGATTACATAGTATAGGACCAGTTAACTTATTATTGTATCTAACTGTTATTTCTCTATTTTGGAAGTAGTTTATAATCCAGTTGGATATTTTGGAAGATATACCTATGTTTTCTACTTTTTCTTTTAATATTTTTAGATTAACATTGTCATAAGCAGCTTCAATGTCAATGAAAGCAGCTATCATATAATGATTTTTACTGTATGTTCTTTGAATATCGATATTCAATATGTTTAAGTTATGCTGTGTACTTCTTGTTTTTCTAAACGCAAATTGTAACTCAGGTAATCTTTTATGATGTTCGAGATACCACTCCAGTCTGTTTTTGATGATGGATTCCATAGTTTTGCCCATACATGATAGTAAAGTAATTGGTCTGAATGATTCTTCTTTGTTTGGATCTTTTCCTGTTTTTAATATAGGAACAACGATATGTTTTTTCCAGTCTAATGGTATATCAGCAGTGTTTAATGACAGATTGTATATTTGTGTAAGATGATTTATTGCATTGTCAGGTAAGTTTTGTATCATTTTGTAATTTATTCTATCAAATCCTGTGCTACTGTTTTTATTATGATTTAACGCGAATTTTACTTCATTTTTATTTATGTTATTATCTAGAAAATTATCTTTTACGATGGTGGTGGTAGTAATATTTAAATTGTTGTTCTGTGGAAATTTTTTTTTAATGAATTCTTCTATTAAATTTTCATTATCACTTATCCTCTTAGTACTATAGCTTTTATTGTTAATTTTTCTTATATTATTCCAGACAATGTTGGTTGTTGTGTTTGGGTTTAAATTCTCGCAGAAATTTTGCCATTCTATTTTTTTTCTGGCTCTAAAATATCGTCTGGTTTTAGCTTGATGTTTTTTATAATTTAAATAATTCGCCATTGTCATGTTTTTATTAAAAATAGTTAGTGCTAATTTTCTTTGAGCTATCATTTTATTGCACTCAGTGTCCCACCAAGACGGTTTTATTTTATTAGGAGTTATATTATACAATCTGGTAGATGGGATATGTATGTCTGCCGAATTATTAATAACATCTCTAAATTGGTTGTATTTGTTTTCAACATCTTGGGGATTACTTGTGATTCCATTTGTGCTAAGGTTTGAAATTCTGCTTTCTATTTCAAGGCTATATTTCTCCCAATCTGCTTTTCGGAAATTTCTCCTCGTTAAATATTCAGATGTACGGTAACGGTCTTTATTATAGTCATTCAAACAGAAAAAAATTGGGTAGTGATCACTACCTAAGCTATCTGCAAGAACTTGCCACGAAGTAATTTGTTGTGTTAACGTCATTGATACCAATGTGAGATCCAATATACTGTCCCTTGTACTGAGATTGCTTACTCTAGTTGGTTTATCATCGTTGATAATATTTAGATTTTCGTTTTCTATGAAATCTAACAATTCGTTACCTTCATACTGACTACCTGGACAATTTATATCCCAAGCAAGATTAGTCGCGTTAAAATCTCCAGCAAGTATAACAGGAACATCTATTTGTTGTTTTATCTGTGACCAATTAGAATTAGATAGTTTATGATTCGGTTTAGCATAGATTGATAAAATACATATTACATCAGTTTCGTTATGTGTTAAAATTATTCCAACTATTTCGACCGAATTAAATGGGTTATTTAGCATTACTCGTTTATATTTTATAGATTTATGAATCAAGATAGCAACACCCCCGTGGGGATTATAGTTTGTATTCTGTATCCTATCTTCTCTTTCAATAAAATAACCTTTGATGTTGAAATTGATATTTTTTGTTAAAAACGTTTCTGATAGTATGCATATATGTATGTTATGCTTCTGTAACATATGTTGTAGTTCCTCTTTAATATATCTGACTCCTCTGCAATTCCATTGAATAAAATTTATCATTTTAACTGTTTTAATTAATTATTGATTTTTATATCTGTCCTTGGTCTTGTTGTTAGATTTATTTATATATTTTATTTTATTTTATTTTCTCTCCGTTTATATAATTATTGTTGATTTAATATTTTAGTAAATTTATTAAACGATTAGGTTTAGTGATGTGAATAGATTTTTAAAAAATAAACTTAATTTATATATCGATGTTTTCTTACGAGTTTGGCCATTGTACACTAGATATTTGTTTCTTGTAGCTTCTAAGGGATTGGGATGTAATATTTGGGTCTTTGTTTGTATTTTTAATTTTGTCATCATTATTGTTATTATATATTGATGTATAGCAGGTATCATTATCATTGTTTTCCATTGTAATATCAGGTGTCTCTTGGTTGATTTGCTTTCTGTTTTTTCCTTGATTAGTTATCTTAAGGTATGTGTCGCTTTCTTCATTGTTAGGTTTCTTTTCTTCTCTTCTTCTTTTTGGAATTGGTTCTTTAGTGGATGTCGTAGGTTGTGGTTGACTGTAAGATCTTTGTAACGAGTTACCTGTATTTGATTTATTCACTCTGGTATTAGTTCTTCTGGTTAAAGGGTTTGGTTTGTATGTTGGAATTATGTTGATACTATTGTATTTATTAGTGATATTGGGAAAAGTCTCATTGTAGTTTAGAGCTTCAAAAGAGTTTTGAGTTCTTACTGAGTATAAATAGTCTGTATTTTTTTCTGTTAATTCTAATTTTGCTTCATAAAAACTGAGATTGTGTTGGGCCATGAGATCTTTTATCTTGATTTGTCTTTTTTTTTCAGGACATTCATTGTCTGTAGCCTCGTGGTTAAGTTTACAATTTATGCATGTCGGATTAGGAGATGTGCATGCAGTACGTAAATGATCTTCACTTCCGCAGAATTTACATTTTGCTACTTTTGCTCTACATTTTGTGGCTGCATGTCCAAATTTAAAACAATTATAACATTGTATCGTCTGTTGTACAAATGGTTCACATGCTCGTCTCACTCTCCACATGTAAACATAAGCAGGAATAGCAAGTCCTTCAAAGAATAATTTCACTGTTGTACTGGGTTCATATTTAATAGCTCCGTCAACTCTTAGTTTTCGATTTAACCTTTGCACTCTCGTTACTTTAAAAGGTGGACACTCTATATTATTTAAAATTGTATCTTCCGAATATTCAATATCAACACCTTTTATAATAGCAACTTTTGTGCACCAGTAAAATGGGATAAACGCTTCATACCCATTGTTTTTCAGCAATGTTGATTTGGTAATTTCGTTAGCTAGTACTGCATTAGCACATTGAACGATTACTCTATTTCTTCCCACTTTTTTAATTTCTATTATATTAGATTTATTGCTAATTTTACATATTATTTCTGCTAATTTAAGAGAACTAAAAAATGTATTTCCATCACTATTATTTTTAACTATCATTACTTTATACGAGTCATATTTTGTTTCTGTGTTGTATAAATTATTAAATATTTTTTTAACATTGTCACTATTGTTATTTAAGTTTTCTGTTATATCACTGGATGTTTTATCTGTAGGAATTGATTTGTTAGTCACAGAGTTGTTTTTATTGATCGGATTTTTATCGGGAGGTTCAACCTCCATATCCATATTGTTAATTAACCAGTGATAATTAAATAGAAGTTACTTCACTTCTAATTAATAACACTTAATAATAATATAAATTATAATTTAAAAAAAAAATAAATCACGAAAAAAAAATATTATAATTTGCAAAAAAAAAAAAGATCACTATTTATTTTATTGTTTTGTTTATTGTAAATACGTGCGCTCACCAAGAAGACTCGATGTAAACTGAATGAATTTAATGTAATCCTCTACTTTATACACTTTTCTAAAAGTAATCCTTTAGGCGCCCAAGTGTGCTATGTGGAAAGTTTGATCCACACCCAAAATGCAGTGACCGAATAATTGGCGTCTGAGCTGATATTTCGAAAACTTTTTAATAGTGTGTGAAATTATGCATCTTTTAGTTATTTCTAGAAATAAAATTCATTCTTCACACTTTGCACGGAATTCTCTATTAGAAATTAAAATATATATACATTGTTTTTTAATAAAAATTTTTTTGCCAAGGTTAACTTTTATCCTAGTCAAAAGAATTTGGCGTCATTTTACCAGTTGTAGATAATTTGCTGAATTTATTTTATGTAAAGAAATCCTATATCTCTATATTCATAGCATAGAGAAAATATGAGACACGGCGCAACTGATATTTTGGATACCGCACAAAATAGAATTTCTAATTGTCTCCAATCGTAATTTACTTAGTTGGTATGGTACATGAATCTTATTTTTTAATCTCTCCCCAATTTCCATTGTATCTAGTTACCACTTACTAAGTTAGAAGTATCTAAACGTGTGAGGTCTAGGTATGAAAATATTGTTTTTTCTATGTCATATTTAGTTGGTTGTAATAAAAATTTGATTCACACTAACAAAATAAACCAAGATAGTATAGACTTTATAGAATGGTATCTGCATTTTACATCAGCAGAATATCTAGATTTATAGCAAATAGTATCTATTATAATACATCACTACAACATACAAATTGAACCAGAAAATTGATGCAACGTTGTTGTTTCATTTGTTGCAACATTGTAATAATTAATCTATTGTTAATATTTCAATAGACGGTGCATAGACTGAGAATTAATTCATACAAAATGAATTAAATTTATTGTATGTAAATAATTAACGCTGTTTTATATCGATTGCACCAATCAGATTGTTCTATTTGTTTTATGAGGTGTAACATTTCAGGAAATGCAACAGTGACAAAATGATGTCAAATTTATTGAAAATATAAATGAAATTCAAATATCTAATAATAAATCTAGTCTGGTCAATAAAATTATAAACTATACAATTGTTTAATTGCACAGACAATTGTTTGTGATGTCATGTCGTTTAGCTGGGGCTAGAGTATGTCTTGTCTTAATCAATAAGAAAGCCTACTACGATACGGTAGTAGAGTGTAGCTATTATCGCGGTAAAAATTCAAGGAAATCCATACTATTTGTAAATATCTGATTTTAAAAAAGAAATTAATTTATTTAAAAATAACTACTCGATTATTAACATTGTAGTCATTTTGTACTTATAGTGAGTAATATAAAATTATCGATTTTGCTAAATTACTGTACACAGATAGCAATCTTTTCATGATATATTCAAAACACGATACTTATGCAGACAGTGGATTTAATTAAAGGTTGTTGCCAAGGTCACCGTCATTGTTTAGTAGACACGCAGAAATATGTTTAAGTTTGTCTACTTCAAGCAGCATCTTTTAGATGTAACTTCAAATATTTGTAGTTATTTTATTGCCATACGTATAGTAGTCATCATTTTCAGGAAGCTGTAGTTCCATTAGCAGTCTTTATCACCTCGACACCATAAAAACCGCCGACATAGTAAAAGGTAATCGGCGTTCGGATATAAGCTATCATGAAATAAAAATTAAATAAATAATTATATTCTAATTTTTGAATAAATGGGCTTGTGTCCTCATTTTTTAGTGGTGGATTTTTCAATTGTTGATTGAAATTGATGTTAATAAATGTGTATTGGCGTGTCTACTTTATTAAATATCTAAATATTGACGGAGATAGAGCAATTAAAAGTTTGAATTGTAGTTTTAGCGCTAGAAATGGTCGGCCATATTTGTATGACGTAAAATGCATTTTAACGTCAGTTATTTGTTGAGTAGGTCAGTGCTGTGGTAATGTTCTGTAGCTGTTGGTAGTCAAATAATCAAGTCAAATCAAAGAATAATAAGTTTTTATTTTATTTAACCCTACTAAGGCAGACATAATATTGAAATTTGATTGTTCCTTGAAATAGCTGTAAATAATATTTGATATTTTAATATATAAATACATATAGCAGAGATTTATGAGCTGTAAGGTTGGTAACCTTACACAAGGATTCTGATGTCACATGCACTTGGAATGTGTACAACGTTGGATCTCTTTAATAATTAAAGAGACAAAATGACTTTTTTAATTGTTAATATCTCTTAACATATAAGGAGTTATTAAAAAATAATTGGACATTTGAGGTTCTAGTAACCCACTTTATCAATATATAGTACACTTTTATAGAAATTAAGACATAGGACACAAGCCCATATTCAAATTTCTTTTCTGTTTTGGTTTGGACATAATATATCATAAACTTATTAGGTACTTCGATGCATTACTGCTCGACACCATAATAATTGACAACATAGTAGGAGACAGTCGATGGTTGCAATCAACATTGGATTTAGTCTGACGTTGAATAAATAAAATTTAAAAAAATATGTATATTTCAGTAACAAAATTAAGTATGATAAACGATATTTTCTACAATTAATAAGAGGTATGAATAAATATGTTTTAATTAGTTTACACAAACCATTAAATCATTGTTAACAAGATAAGTCTCGATGATATAACACGTAAAACAAGAATCGTATGTTACACATGAATGTAAAATGTGTAACTGTTACTCTAAAAGGCATGGGAATTACAATTATTCACAAACCTCTACTACATAATTTATTCATATTATAATAGTATTATATATTACATCTTATAACGATAACTATAAACTTTAAATAATTAAAATATATCCATTGTTTAACAAGAAAACAATTTAAAAGTACAAGTAAAAATATAATGATTGCATTCTAAAATATATAGTGTAAAATAAAATAAAACAGACGCAATTGTTCTAAAAAATATTACCATATATAAAATCGCATCGTATGAAAAGAAGAACACATACGAATCCGTTTACGTTTGATGAAGAATTGTAATAGTGGAGCGACAGTAACCGTGTTTTGTAATTCAGAACTTTCTTTGTTGATGATTTTCGCGTGTATAAAAGCAGCTCATCCCGTTTGGAGCATCATAAGTCGCTCAACATTCGAGCAACACACATTACCACTAAATATTAATTATATCTAAAGTCTAATTATAACATTTTGTTAATTAGATAAGTAAAGTATAGTGTTATAACAGTGGCAACGCTTGTTCGTTATTACCTCAGTATAAAAAGTTCTTATAAAAACCACAGTAAGTTTTAAATTGTAATTAATCAACTAATATTACGTTTAACTAATATTCGTAATTCAACTTCCGTATATTTTGATGTATTTGTTAAAAGTTATGGTTATAAGTTTTTCAAAAAAGATATATTTCCCGCTAAAATCTATATTATTTTATGTACATTTTACATAATTTACAATTTCCAAACTACATTAGTAAAAACTCTATGTAAATTTTACATACATTAACAAAAATATTATGACTTCTGTGTAAAGTAGGTGTTTACATAAACAAAACAATTTAAAATTTCTCATCATTACTTCGTAAAAATTTGGTATTTTATTTAGTATTATATTTGTGATTCGTAAGTTAGGTCATATATTTAATGTAAAAGTATAATATGTACCCCGTAGACATAAATCATGGATATTACCTTAAATACATGTAAAATTTTACTAAAACAAAATCTATTAACACTTTATTTAAAAAAACTTTAAATTGTTAAATTTAGTAAAACAAAATTATCGAAATTATATTCATTTGAAAAATGGGTATTTTATGAGCCTAATAGCAATATAATAAGTCACAGAACGTTATGAACGAAAACCACATTGGCTATTAAAATTTATTCACAGGATTTGATGTAATGAATAAATGCTATTGTAAGAATCTATCTTTGACATATAAAGTATAGAGTTTGTATAAAGTACCGACTTATACCTAACCGACTGATTGTATACATTGTAGAACATACAGTTTCAACAGAGGTCCTGTTCTGTCTTTGAAATATTCCTGTTAAACACATTTCTCTAACACTTATCACTGAAAATATCGTAACATAAATTTTATCTCCTCTTTATATTTCTGTTTGCTAAATTTACATAGCCAAAGTTATCTATAAATTAATTTGATTGATTTGTACCCTAAGATGCGTTATTTAACAGTTATTTATCTATACCATATGTTAAAGAATTGACACAATTTTGTAAACATTTGGAAACATAAAAGATATTTCAATGAAGAAAATTGTATACAGATTTTACTCATTAATAATACTGCGATTTCATGTAAGGCTATCAGTTTCAGAAAATCAAAACAATGACATAATTTTTGAATATGTAGGAAAATCTTCTATTGCAGAAATTAAAACTTCTTATTAACAGATTCCTACATACATGCATACATATAATAGTAAACATCATAATTAAAAATCTATATTTTGCTATTAAAACAATTTTGCTCAAAAACCTGTGATTAGTAATATAAAGTAACTATCATATATTATTAATAGTATCTCCTAATATATTTGATTGCAGACAATAGTTTTCTTATTAAAATTTATGTATATTATTTGTTTCAGATGATGTTCACTACAGTTTGTGTGTTAGGATTTTTGGCGGTAGTTCTTGCAGAACCTCCAGTACCAGATAACCAATATCTTCCACCAGGAAATCAATATCTACCCCCAAATAACCAATATCAACCACCAAAAAATAATTATCTTCCCCCTAGCAATGGACAAACAACAGCAATCTTTGGCAAACCTTCCTCAAATTATGGTGCCCCAAGGTTGGTATAAATCTGTAATTTAAATTTTATTAAAATTAATTTATTAGAAAAATCGGTTATGCAATTGAAGTACATTAAGAAAAACATAAAAATCAGTGCAAAATTTCAATCAAAGATGTAAAAATTTATTGCAAAAAATATCATCAATATTAAATACAGATAATGACAACAAGTGTTTTAAAAGTATACTCAGCATTATGTTAATGTTGCACTAGACAAATTATACAAATAACAACCTATAAAATATTATTAAACCTACCCATTAAATTAAATATACTTCTTTTAAAATGTTTTACCTACACAAAAAATTTGATATTTTTAAAACTATAATTCAATTTGAAAAAAAAAATCACAGCAGACCATCTTCACAATATGGTGCCCCATCCCAACAATATGGAGCTCCATCTCAGCAATACGGAGCCCCATCTCAGCAATATGGAGCACCATCTCAACAATACGGTGCACCTTCTTCACAATATAGAGCTCCATCATCACAATATGGTGCCCCATCCAAACAATACGGAGCTCCTTCAAACCAATATTTACCTGCTAATGGAGGTAATGGAGGCTACGCAAACAACGGAGGTTACGCCAGTAACGGAGGATATGACGATAGTTCCAACAACGTAAGTAATGACGTAAAGAAAAAGGAGAAAGAATGGTAACATTCACGTAGCAGATACATTTCGCGGTTACTGATGAATATCCAATGACTGCACTAACTTATTTTGACGTTTTGTGAATACAGGAGCCTGCCAACTACCAATTCGAATATGCCGTTAAAGATGAACAGAGTGGCAACGACTTCGGACACCAAGAATCTCGTCAAGGAGACCGTGCTGTTGGTAAATACTACGTCCTTCTTCCCGATGGTCGCAAACAGGTAAATCACATTAAGAATCTTAAAGAAAAGTAAATTTTATATAAAATTCTTTATGTAATATCTGTGTCTATTCCATAAATACAGATCGTCCAGTATGAAGCTGATGAGAATGGTTACCGTCCAAAGATCTCCTACGAAGAAACTGGCAATGGAGGATACCAAAATGGCGGTTATTCATCCGGTGGAAATGGAGGATATCCATCAAATGGAAATGGTGGAAACAATGGTTATTCTTATTAAATAATAGAAAATAAGTAATTAAAATTGTTCATCATTTGTATTAGAAATCATCATTTTCTCATTACTTAATCTTCTTCGATGTAATAAAATATGACGAATGTGCCCTGCCCGACCCTTAACGAGATTATTCATGTAAAATTAATAATATTAAGTTATCTATAAGATGAATTTTGATATAAATATAAGTAAAGATATATTTCTCTTAGGTGATTTAGATACGAAACAGTATTAACATCCATTTTTTATAATTTTCTTTTTCTCTTCTTTATATTAGGTATTTTTATATTATTTTGTAGTGTTATATACATATATTTATATACTTATATTTACATTTTGATTCACATTTATATGTATTATAATTTATTGCCATATTTTGTACATTATAATATGTTATAGATGTATTTGTATTATATTTTTAATATCCTTATGTATATTTTTATAAATAAATTTTGCATTCGTAAAAACTATTTATGCATTTTCTTATATACGCAAACTTTGAAATACTTACGTTTTTGAGAACTGCAATAATTATAAAACATATTTATAGAAAAAGAATTTATTTTTAATCAAATACGCAACAAGTCAATCAATGGTTTTCCTGCTATTACAAATTACAAACAGAATGAGAAATTGTATAAAATTTTTCACTCTATCGCAAAGTGTTTCTCTTTCTAGAATCATACCTACATCTATCTATATCATACATACATACATACGTCGTAATATTTTGTTTGAATTAAATTAAAGTGAGTGAATTTTTTAAATAAAAACTTTTATTTACAAAAATTGATAGATATTATATGTCATATAAACCCAGGTAGAAAATGTAATACTTGAATCAGCTTGTAGTAAGCTAGCAAGTCTAAATTTGTATTACCAGACAATTTCTATATGATAAATAGAAAATTAACTTTGTAATTACATAGTTTCAAAATATTACAGAAATGTGAGACCATTAAAAAATATTATTTCATAAAAATAAAATGGATTTCAAAATGTTCAAATGTATGAAAAATTTGTGTATTTTTTCTTGTACAGTTTCTCATTGCTTTTATAACATTTATTTAAAATAATGCGATTAACTTAGTCTGACTAAATTGAAGCATAGTATCTCAATCAGAGTTTTTCAAAGTGACAAAGTTTTTTTTAAAAAATGTGACAAGATAAAAATAAATTAATTAGTTAATTGTCGAGAATGGATTCTGAATCCATCTTCAAATTCGGATCTGAATGAAGTACTACTATTATAACATAGTAAGAAGAATAAACAATTTTAAAGTATAATATTGCATTGCATTTTACTAACTTTGTCACAATAAAGAAACTAAGAACAAATGAAGCAAAACCGGGAAAATTAAGTACTCGTTGGACAAGATATTTGCTTAATATGTGAACAATAAGAACAATGCAGAGATAACATCAAGTGAAGAAGCTATTGCATATAAAATAAACACATAACATATGAAGAAATTGCTTAACGTTATGAAAGTGGATGAGATGAAACGTTAGAATTAAAGGAAGTGAAAATAGCAATAAGAAGATTATAAATTATTTCTTTTGGGAATGAAATTAAACTGAAAGAAAAATAATTCACGTTTTATCATCATGAGACATTAATTAGGAATGGGAAACGTTAAGAATTAGATAATAGGAAGTAATGTTACATAAAATTGTTTCTTGGTATTGTATTAGGAAAACTTTGATATCATTTTTAACAAACCAGGTTTATATGCGAATAATTAGCACATGGGCTGAAAAGTCCCGGGCCTAACACATAGATGGCGCTAGTTTTATTGCAGTCACCATTTTGTCAGTTAATACTAACCTTCAAAAGACAGCTGGTAAAATTTCATGATATTCTATCAGTAGTTTGTGAGTTATTGTGCTAAGAGTGACGCTACTTTTATTATTTTCAAAACAATGGATCAAAAACAATTTCGTGTCATCTAAAAAAAGAATGAACATATTTTCCAATCATTTAAATGTCGGACTCTATCACAAATTAGTTTTCTATTATCATATAGTTCAGGAGTCGCCATCCTTTAATACTAGGTGACAACATTGAGGTATTGAAAGTATTCCTCAGGCACATTAAATAAAAAGGACACACATTGTTTTGTAATCTATATAGGATCGAATAATATAAAATTAACCATCGTATTACAGATCTGTACGGCTCTTAAAACCTCTTTTCAGCACCACCGAACTCTTATAATTTAAACTATATTAAGCTAGACTTATAACAATAGGCTATAAATCAGACAAGATTATGGTACGCAAATTTCTATGCCACCCTGTTTCAGTGAACATTTTTTTATTAGCTTATTCACACCGTCACAAGACCAATTTTAAATTACATGTTTATTTTCCTCCGAGGTAAAATACCTATTCATTTAATCCATATAATGTTAGACATGTATTCTGCTGTAATCGTTGCGAAATTAATTGTTTGTACAAGTGTTATACGTATTATGCTGTTATGCATATAATCTATATTATAATCATTTCAAATTATAGGCTACAGATTTTATATACGGGCAATTTATAACAATTCGAAAGCATTCGTAAAGTAATCTGTTAAAATGAGTTGTTGTTTGAACAAAAAAAAAAGTTTTCTCTACCGGAAAATATCGATTGATAACAGTTACTCTGTAGTGATACATTTTTTCTTAGTGTTTGTGTTCATTTATTATTAGTTCTTTGTTTGTGTTATTAGTTAACCAAAAGAATAACTGATTAACGATTTAAACAGTCAACTAAAAATAAAAGTTACAAATCGAAGAATATTTATTTTTAGAATCCTTCGGTAAAATTGTTTTCGGTCTGTATAATAATAATTAATTTTTAAAAATAATAAAATTTATTTGTAGAAACTAAAACTGGATATATAACCCGGACAAAATAAACATTTGAGTTATCTATATTTCGCATAGAACTGAAAGTTGGTACAAACCTTGGGTACACTATTACAAATAAAATACTAAAAGTCCTCATCGATCGCACATCTGCAAAAAAAAATGTGCATATTATGTAGAATACTTCTTCAACTTTTAGAATCGCAATATCTCAGGAATGATGATTCTTAGGGAAAAAGCATAAGAACAATTATTGTAGATAATTTCATGATCTACAACTTTGGTCTGATATATTTTTATGATAAAACTTACCGTTTACCGGAAAAATTGGAGAAACTATTTTTATTGACTTTTGACCTTGAATAACTTTTTATGCAGATGTGCCATCGGTGAGGACTTTTAGTATTTTATTTGTAATAATGTCCCCAAGGTCTGTACCAACTTTCAGCTCTATGCGAAATATAGCTAATTTACCCATATTTTATTGTTTCTTTTGACCGGATTAATAATGAAGTTTTGGCCCAAATTGAGGTTATAGGCATTGTCAAAGAGTATAATGTGTTATACAAATGTTTAATATTTTCTAAGTATTTTAAGTTAAGTTAAGTTTAAGTTAAGTATTTTCAATAATGAGTCTTATCACTGACCTTTATAGTTGTGTATAACATCGATGTCTAATATTTTTTAAGGACATGTCATGTAATTAATTTCGCTTTGATAAGAACCTAGGAAATATAGCGTTGATCCAAGGATCGAACCTGAAGAAACAGTATTAGTAGTAACAGTAGTTTCACTCGAAAATATCCGAAATGCTTTTACCAAAAATAGGCAGAATTTAACTCAGTTATACATCTATAATAAAGAAGTCGGAAAAGATAAATCGATTATAACTTTTTATTAAAATATACATACAGCACTATAACATTCATTTTCGATTCTAATACAAATGAATGTTATTCAGGTAAACATCTATCCAGGTGTTACGTGAATTTAAACCCAAGATCCTATTATTTTGTATTTTATAATAACTCAAACACGAAGTACAAGTCAAGTACATATTTATATATATTAAAATCGTGTGTTGTGATATTCTATAAAAATATTAATGCGTGGCAACAATTCGTTCAAATTATATAACTAAATGTAGAATTAGTATTATCTGGTGTAACGGTTAAATTTATGTTAGTTCGTCCGTGTTTTTTTCTGTGCCGTGACAATAAATATTACATGTACATGTACATATTATTAAATCGGTATCTCAACTCCATGTAATAATTAAATTGTAGTTGGTCTAATGTTACATCTCTAATTAAGAACGATTGCAATTTATTTATGGATACATACGAGTATGTGTACATCTCACGTTCAGTGTATCTAAATATAATAGATGTTCTTATTAAGCTTATTAATCACTTAAGCGTATATAACAAACTGTCCGACTTTTGACAGACGCAAAATTTATCGGCATCGGAAATAGATTTAAAAAAAAATATGATCTGTGTTTAAGGATAATAGTAGTTATAGTTTTTAATTTAGTTGTAACTCTCTTCATTTGGCATTTGAAATTTTTGGAATTTGAAATTTAAGTCCTCAACATCTTCTCGCTGAAAGTGAATGCCTAACGTTTAGATGAGATCAAGGATTTGCAAAGCTTGGCGATAAAAAGGTCAATGTCAAAATTCTAAATTTGGGACTAAGATGAAAGCTTAAAATCATAATTAATGTTTTTGTCTAAAAATATATTAATTCCAATGGGCTTGTGTCCTCATTTTCAGTGGTAGATTTTTCAATTGTTGATTGAAATTGATGGTAATAAATGTGTATTGGCGTGTCTATTTTATTAAATATCTAAATATTGACGGAGATATAGCAATTAAAAGTTTGAATTGTAGTTTTAGCGCTAGAAATGGTCGGCCATATTTGTATGACGTGAAATGCATTTTAACGTCAGTTATTTGTTGAGTAGGTCAGTGCTGTGGTAATGTTCTGTAGCTGTTGGTAGTCAAATAATCAAGTCAAATCAAAGAATAATAAGTTTTTATTTTATTTAACCCTGCTAAGGCAGACATAGTATTGAAATTTGATTGTTCCTTGAAATAGCTGTAAATAATATTTGATATTTTGATATATAAATACATATAGCAGAGATTTATGAGCTGTAAGGTTGGTAACCTTACACAAGGATTGTGATGTCACATGCACTTGGAATGTGTACAACATGGAATCCCTTTAATAATTAAAGAGACAAAATGACTTTTTTAATTGTTAATTTCTCTTAACATATAAGGAGTTATTAAAAAATAATTAGACATTTGAGGTTCTAGTAACCCACTTTATCAATATACAGTACACTTTTATAGAAGTTAAGACATAGGACACAAGCCCATTGACATAAAGTAAAATGTCTGTGCAACTTTGACTAAACATAAATAAGTTTGTATGAAATCTGATTACGTATTTCATGTTTTTAAAAATGTAATATTTTGAAGAGAAAAATGACATTGACCCTTTCAGTGCTAAGCCGTGACAGATATGTGACAATATTTTTGTGAAGCAATGGACGGTGTTTTTTATAGCAGTCAGGAGTGATAATGATAGTGCTGTCATTTATTTTCCTTTTGCATATACCGGGTTAACCAATTTTGAACACTACAGCGTAAGCATTGGAACACGTTGGTCATACAAACACAATTCCAAATTGAACTTTAGCCATAAGATTGGTTCCTCCATTACATCAACGAAGTGACCCGAATTATCATAACTGAATTAAGTGCTAGAGCGGTAATACATCGAGTGAAGAATAATAAATAATTTGTTACTAAAATGGATGTTAATGAAGATAATAAACTAAATGGAGAACGACAGAATAGCCTAATATTCTTTGTAAATGGAAAAAAGGTAAACAAAATTTGACTATTCGTTATGAAAATAATATTTCATAGTTACATATAGTCGTGTATGGTTTAGTTAGCATTCAGAAGATAGTTTTTACATAAGAAATGTTATATTAATATACGTTTACGTAAAAAATAAATGTTTATTTAATGTTACATACTTAAGTAATAAATAAGTAAAATATTTTAAGTGTAAAATTGTGATACATTTTGGTAATATTACATTAAAAGCGATGTAAAGTAATAAGTTTAGTTTGAAATTATAGAAAATAATATTTAAGTATAATAAATACAGTAATACAAACAACCTGCTTATATTACACCATGTTCGGTTTTTAGATTTGAAATTTCAGAAGCTGTAATCATAGGTTTTCGAATTTTTTTGTTGTTTTTAATAGTATAACATGAGTACAAAATTAAGTAAATTTATCTTTGGAAAGCATTTGATTATATACGAACATAGTCGAAAGAAATGTCTTTTTCGTTGGAACCAAATAATAATATGGGTTATCATTCTCATCAACTGATACCAACACCAAACTCATAAATCACGGGTGAGCAGACTTTTGTAAGATAAGAGCTATCTTTATAAATAATTCAAATGGTGTTATTAGATATAAATGGCGTGTGATTGATAACTGTTTTACAATATCTACAATTTCATATCCAGAGATAAACAGTGCGCTATCTAGAAAAAGTGTGCAAAATTTCAATAAGATAGGAGCATTAGTTTTTGAGAAATCGTGCACACTCTCTTTCAAAATTTAAAATGAAAATTTGATAAAATAATGTTTAAATGTTGCTCTTTTATATTCTTCAATCTTTGAATAAAATAATTCTTTTATTATGTTAAAAAAAACTTTCTTCCTAACTTTCGAAACCTATGGAACAGCTTAAGAAGACATAGGCTGCGAAAGAGGATGAGAATATATAGATTAACGAGCACAGCTACAATACATACATAAACATATACATAAAAGACATTACATTGCTCTCATAATTACATGATAAAAAAGATTAAATAAATTCTCATTTTGGTTCACACCGATATTTCCAAATATCTGATACGAATGCCATACGGTTGCAGATAATTGAAAAATGTCCAGATCCACAATGCACGTTGCTATTTTATTTGAGAAATAAACTTCGCTTATGCGGTGCAAAACTTGGATGCGGTGAAGGGGGTTGTGGAGCTTGCACAGTCATGGTGTCCAAATACAATCGAGCAAAAGATCACATAAGGTACCTATGAATGCAAGTAATCAGTTTATTACATAAATCATCGTCCTGTAATAATATTTATGTTTGCAGTCACAAGGCCGTCAATGCTTGTCTGACGCCAGTATGTGCAATGCATGGTATGTCTGTTACAACAGTCGAAGGCATCGGAAGTACTCGAGGTCGACTACATCCGGTTCAGGAACGAATAGCACGAGCACATGGTTCTCAATGTGGTTTCTGCACGCCTGGAATAGTGATGTCCATGTATGCTCTTCTTCGAAATGCTCCCGTACCTTCCATGGCTGATATGGAAACAGCATTTCAGGGTAACTTGTGTCGCTGCACCGGATACCGTCCAATAATTGAAGGTTACAAAACATTTACCCAAGAATTTCAAACTAATGGCGTCTGTCAATTAGGAAGTGAGTGTTGTCGAAATAAAAATGGAGTCAATGGTCTTTCGAAGCAAGAAGAAGAAGAGCAATTGTTTGAACCTAGTCAATTTACACCGCTAGATCCTAGTCAAGAACCAATATTTCCTCCTGAACTAAAATTATATGATGGTCTTGATACGGAGTCCATTCAATTTAAGGGCTCAAAAGTTACGTGGTATAGACCCACTACGATAAAAGAACTTCTCACTATTAAGAAGGAATTTGTTGATGCAAGGATTGTAGTTGGAAACACGGAGGTTGGAGTTGAAGTTAAATTAAAGCATTGCGTGTATCCAGTTCTAATTTGCCCCACACAAGTTTCTGAACTAAGCTCTGTAGAAGATATTGGTACTGGATTAAAGTTTGGGGCTTCAACGACTCTAAGTGATTTGGAAGATTCGTTGCGCAATGAAATTAAAGAAAAACCTGAATATGAAACTAGGATATACTCCGCTATCGTTGAAATGTTACAATACTTTGCTGGTAAGCAAATTAGAAACGCGGCGTCAATAGGAGGAAACATAATGACCGGAAGTCCTATATCGGATCTGAACCCTATATTTACTGCAGCTAAATGTGCGTTAGAAGTTGAAAGTCTGGATAGAGGTCGTCGAGTTGTGCACATGGGGGAAGGGTTCTTTACTTCGTATAGGAAGAATATAATCAAAGCAGATGAGATATTGGTGTCTATTACATTACCCAGAACTCATAAAAATCAATACTTCCTGGCGTATAAACAGGCAAGACGACGTGATGATGATATTGCTATAGTCAATGCAGCGTTTGATGTGACATTCGAAGATAACTCGGATATTTTGAAAGATATATCTATAGCATATGGTGGCATGGCTCCCATTGTTGCAGTGGCTTCTAAGACTCAAGCTATCTTAAAGAATAAACGTTGGACAGCAGAAATGTTGGAACCTGCATATGCGACTTTAATAGATGATTTACCTCTTTCTTCAAGTGCTCCTGGTGGAATTATTTTATATCGGCGTTCGTTAACTTTAAGTTTATTCTTCAAAGCTTACTTAAAAATTAGCGAAAATCTGCAATTAACCATTCCAAGTCGTGCACCCATACCAACAAATGAAAAGAGCGGTTCCGATTCGTTCAAAAGACATATTCCAAAGAGTACACAGTTATTTGAAATTGTACAACCAGGAAAAACATCTGGAGATGCAGTTGGAAAACCAAAAGTTCATGTATCTGCATTTAAACAAGCTACAGGAGAAGCGCTTTACTGTGATGATCTCCCGCGAATTGAAGGAGAGCTTTATTTAGCGTTAGTTCTCAGTACTAAAGCTCATGCCAAACTAGTTAATATAAACGCTGATGATGCGTTAGCAATGCCTGGAGTTTGTGCATTCTTTAGTGCGAAGGATTTAACAGAAAAGCAAAATAAAATTGGGCCCATAATTCAAGATGAAGAAATCTTTATTACTAAAACCGTGACTAGTCAAGGACAAATTCTCGGAGCGATAGTAGCTGATACACAGCGTAACGCACAAAATGCTGCCAGAAAAGTGAAAGTTGATTATGAAGAACTTCACCCTATAATAATCACCATTGAAGATGCTATCAGGCAGAAAAGTTATTTTGATGGGTATCCAGCAAAACTAGAGAAGGGAGACGTACTAAAAGAATTACGTACTTCACCTCATGTAGTTAGTGGGGAATGCAGAATGGGAGGCCAGGAACACTTCTATTTAGAAACGCATGCTGCTATAGGTATTCCGAAGGGAGAAGATGATGAATTGGAAATATATTGTTCCACTCAGCATCCTACCGATGTTCAGGTAAATGCTTTAAACTCTTCAAGTGAATAAACAACTTTGGAAAATCTAAATTTGATTAATATTTTAGCAACGGGTAGCTCATGTTCTAAGTATTCCAATAAATCGCGTCGTTGCACGTACCAAGCGTATAGGTGGTGGATTTGGTGGGAAAGAGTCACGTGCTCTACAGATTTCCATTCCAGTGGCATTGGCTGCATCTCGTCTTGGTAAACCAGTTCGTTGCATGTTAGACAGAGATGAGGATATGTCAATAACTGGAACCAGACATCCATTTTTATGTAAATATAAAGTCGCATTTAATGAGGATGGAAAAATAACAGGCTGTGATATTGAAATATATAACAACGCAGGGTATTCTATGGATCTTTCATGTGCGGTAAGTAATATGTATTAAAGATATGCCTTCATAATTGATGAAAATAGTTTCTGTAGGTTATTTAATAATATTATAGGTATTAGAACGAGCGATGCAACATTTCTCGAATTCTTATTACATCCCGAACATACGAGTCCAGGGCTGGGTTTGTCGCACTAATCTACCATCGAATACAGCTTTTCGTGGATTTGGGGCACCCCAGGGAATGCTCGTCAGTGAACATATTATTCGAGATGTTGCTCGTCTTCTAAATAAAGACTACATTGATATAGCCCGATTAAATTTCTACAAGGAGGGAGATGTGACCCATTACAATCAAACCATTGAAAATTGTACAGTGTTAAGATGCTGGGAAGAATGTTTGGGAAACGCAGAGTTTACCAAGAGACAAGCACATATTAAAGTATTTAACAAAGAGCATAGATGGAGGAAGCGCGGCATTAGTGCTGTTTCGACAATGTTTGGAATTGGTTTCCCTTTACTCTTTATGAATCAATCCGGAGCTTTGATTCATGTGTACTCTGATGGTTCTGTTCTTTTATCACACGGTGGTATCGAAATGGGACAAGGACTTCACACTAAAATGATTCAAGTAGCTGCACAGGTCCTAAACATACCAACGGAATATATACATATTGCAGAGACATCTACAGATAAAGTCCCAAACACTTCCCCATCTGCTGCTAGCGTATCATCGGATTTAAATGGTATGGCAGTACTAAATGCTTGCCAAGAAATATTTAAGCGATTGGAACCTTATAGGAAACAATTTCCACAAGAAGGGTGGAAGTCTTGGATTTCGAAAGCCTATTTGGATAGGGTCAGTTTATCTACTACTGGTTTTTATGCTACTCCTGGAATTGCATGTAAAACTCAAAGCAACGCTGGAGCTTTATTTAATTATTTTACGTATGGGGCTGCTGTTAGTGAAGTTGAAATTGATTGCTTGACTGGAGATCATCAAGTTCTACGAACTGACATTGTAATGGACGTTGGATCTAGCTTAAATCCTGCCATTGACATTGGTCAAATTGAGGGAGCATTTATGCAAGGATATGGTTTGTTTACATTAGAAGAATTAATCACGTCTCCACAAGGAGCATTATTATCTAAGGGACCTGGAACTTACAAAATACCAGGATTTGCAGATATTCCCGTTGAGTTTAACGTTGCTTTGCTAAAAGGTGCTCCAAATCCTAGAGCTGTGTATTCTTCTAAAGTATGTACTCTTAGCATGAACAATATAACTATACAGAATATATATACATATATATATATATATATATATATATATATATATATATATATATATATATATATATATATATATATATATATATATATATATATATATATATCTATATATATATATATTTAACTGAAAATTTTAGGCTATTGGTGAACCACCGCTATTTCTAGCATCTTCTATATTCTTTGCAATAAAGGAAGCCATTTCCTCTGCTAGAGAAGATGCAGGATTGGAGAAACATTTTTATTTGGAATCACCGGCAACCGCAGCTAGGATCCGAATGGGATGTCAAGATCATTTCACAAATAAAGTAATAATTTTTATTATTTTTTTGAATATAGTATGTTAATTACATTGATTTGGCTAACTATTGTTGCTATTTCACCATTCTGATATTACTTTATTAAAATTATGTTTTCTATTTTAGTTTGTGGAAGCAACTCCAACGCCAGATTCTTTTGTTCCATGGAATGTAGTACCATAATAGATTTAAATCTATGCTAATATAATTGGTGCAATACATATATACATATTACCTTACATAAATGATATTACAATAATGTAATTTATTTTGTATCCATTTTTAAGTTAATCCTGTGCCGCACTCTAAAAGGAGCGTTATTTCTTAGTTTCATAAGAAAAAAACTTGAAATCTTTAAAATGGTATTCCTGAAAGTATTATACTAAATATATATTTGAACCATTGTAAAAGAATTACACACTTTTTTTAAATAACGCGCTATTTAATTTGTATTACATTTCCGTAAGAGGGCAGAGCAGTAATATCCGCTTTGTATTTACTGAGTTTAAATGGTGAACTGTCAAAAGGTTTTGTTTGTTTGACCTCTTACATAATATATTTGTGTTTAAAAAAATGCTTTGTCAAAGATAGAAAGTAATTGAATTTGTAAATAAGAGTATAAAGTAGTTTAATTATACGTATTTAAATTTTATCAAAACATGTTTTCATAAATATTAATGTGTATTTTGTATGCCAAAAGAACTCTACATCTAGAGTGAAGTTTCAACTAAATAGTTCTGTAAAATAATTATTGAGTTAATTAAAAATATAATAGTGTGTGAATCACTAATTAATGATTAATTTTAAACAAACAGTTTCCTTATAAATAAAATAATTCATAACAATTTAACTAACCTAAAAAATGACGTTTTCACTACAGAGAATACAAAGACCAATAAATTGTAAATATGAGGTGCTACAATGTGTTTTGAACAATCTTGTAAGGTAAGATATTTTTTATTTGTTGCATATTAGTTCTTTGTGATTAAACCTATTCTGTTTAAAGTTTGATATGCCAATTCTAATGTTTAATCATAGTAAAATAACAAAATGAATTGCAGTAATATCAAAATATTTACTTAATTTATTGAAGAATGTTTTTATATTAAATGTAACACATATTTCACAAATGTTACTACAATTGTTAGTCCTTTGGCCGTTTTCTTTTACCGTATGTTGCACGTGATGTAGAAGCTGTTGTTGAATTAGAAGTTGTTGTTGGCGGTTGCTCAACAGGAGGAGTAACCTCAGGTTCTTGTCTTCTATTAACTAATGGAATGCCATCTTCAGTAAATTGACAAGCCAGAAAGAATGGCACTAAATTAACTGGTTGATTCATTTGAGACAAATAGTCTTGAAGTACTTCATTGCTTGCAAAAGCAAAACCACTATCTTTCTTTATCATAGCTAGTTCAATGTTCTGAAAAATATTTTATTTGAAATTAGTTATTTTTAAAATGCCCTAAGTAGATTGAAAATAATTTAACCTCTGAATTGTTGGAACCTTGAATGTAAAACACTTAGGTCTTTAAATAATGACAATTATAAAACGTAACTATAAATTGTTACTTTCTTGGAAGAGAAAGATACTATACGAAAATATTTGTATACCTCTACATTTAAATCGTAGGTGAGAGGAATGCATTCTCTCAATGCCTTCAATCCGTGTTTTACCAGTTCGTTAAGAGAACAAGACTCAAAAAGTATGCACCTATTTTCCAAATAAGCTCTTGCCTTTTCTGCTTGTGCACCAATTGCCATTGCACGGCATTCATAGAAATTCGCTGCTCCATTCACCTCGAAGATCACCGGGTTCTGTTTCTAAATACAATTCATTTTTTAAAATATGGTAAACAGAGTATTTCTAAATGTATAATATTATCAAAATTTAAACAAATAGAAAACGTTTGATATGGTATTACCACATACGTCGAATGCTGCTATTAAAAGCCCAACACCGAATGGTCTTTTGTCGTATCTCTGCGTGTGAATTTGCATCATCCTACATAACTGTAATACTAATCTTCGAATAGGAAATCCCACTCCGTTTAATAATTTGTAGTAAGAGCACTCTATTGCCAAATAATGCCTAATTTAAAATTAAAGTTGTTAAATTATATATCCATAAAATCATAATTTTTCAAATTAAGTTAATTATTATATAATTATTTATTTTGTAGATTATACATATACTATTCATATTTATAAAAAATATGCACCTGCTTAAATTTATATAGGCAACCTGAATAACTAAATAGGAATATTTTGGTTTTGTTATATTAAACTATTATTATATTAAAAGAATGATACCTTAATTTGATTGCATCAATTGTGAGACCGGATGTAGTAATGCCTATATTTGTATCCAAACTAAATATTTTGGGAAATGGCACCATCATAGCCGTTTGTGGTCGTTTAATAGCAAGGAATATAATATGATCAACATTTTTGAGGACTATTGTCGCAGATCCTTGTCTAATAGCTCCTAGAGCATACTCTATCTGGTAAATACGACCTTGTGGACTCCACACTGTGACGTCAGAGTCATATTGATTTCGAAAGGACTGGAAATAATTGAAAAAATTAATATACATTTATGAAATAAATACATATTTGAATAACATACCATTACTATTATTTTCCTATATCTGGAATAATTTTATATTTCATTGTCAGAAATTCGTTTAATTAATAAAACATTTGACATTCAAATAAATATGTAATTATAGATATGTTTTATTTTTCATTTACTAAATTAATAAATAAGTAAATTAATTAATTAAACGTATTATTTGCATTTGTTAAGTTATAGAAAATATTGCACCGAATTAGTGCACAATCGGTAGTGTTTTAAATATAATAGTGTTAGTTGTTTTGGAACCGTATTCTTAGGTGCCATTGGTAGAAATTGGAACATTTTTATTATATTTATGTATAGTTCAGTCTACATAAGACAGAGGGAAAATATAGTTTCTATAAAACGAATAATTTCAAAGAGAGTTATCGGAATAAGTCTTATGTTAAAATATTTTTAATGTAAGTTAATACACGTATTTTTTATTTTTCTAAAGTAGCACTAATACTGGTCACTTTGGTCATAATGGTTTTTGACCTTTTCTTTTTTGATTGATTTAATTCTCAACCAAGCTTTATTTGAATGAAAGTATATTCGTATAAAATACAAGTTTATATAAAAAAAACTCTTAATACAAAACAGATCCGACTTCTACGAATATATATTTTTGATAGATCTGCATAAATTTTAACTGATTCATTTAACATTATAATGAAACACGCAATGTCGTTATATTATTTATTTAACTTCAGAGATAAATGTTACATCAATTTTTATTCATACATAGTGTGTACTCCTACAAATGGTTGATCTCTGTTTGAATAAACAAATTTTATTTAAAACTGTTTAAAATTATGTTGCAGTTATATATTTATTCAAATTAAATAAATACATAATACTAGAAATACAATACAATCTACACATAAACTCATGAAATCCACAAGTGAATTATACTGGCTCATAAATATATTTATCAGTAAATAGTGAAATTTAAACCTTAAATAACAAATATGATAAACACGAATATTACTACTACTACTACTACATACATCAATTATTTTTACTATAATGGTAATTAACCTTAAGCTTGGTTTTCTATGTTAGGAATTTGCCTTTGAAATTAAAGATACTTGATGTTACACAGCGTTGCCCTGAATGCGCTTTATAACATTTTAAAATATTTCCGCCTTTTTCCAAATTCCGTATGAGTTGTCTTTGAGTGAACATCATTCAAAATATGGAATTATATCAACGTGAAATGTAGGGGTCAGACCAAACCTTACTCACTAAATATTTGGCGTGTATTGGACTGATAGATAACTAACGCTACTAACGAAATAAATAATTTATTATTATTCAACGTTTTGCAATAAGGTTATATACAGTCAGACATCTTAATATGTATCCTATTATATCTATTATACTAATTTTTATAATTTAATTTAATAATTTTAATTGGGAATGTTATTCAAGAATAATTTTTAAACTATATATATGAGTAGTAATTACGAAGCAGATACATTTAATATAAGTTACTACTTTTATGTTTGCAATAAATTTAATTAAAAATCATTGCATTTATTTTTGCTTGAGATTATCTTTTCTTATAAAAATATGTTTCAAAAAATATAAAAACTAAATTTTACAACATTTAAAACATATTAAAAGTACATTCAAACCTTAATATTAAATAAAATCTGGTTTACCTAAGGGGATGCTTTCGTATAGTTTATCCTGATAGTTCTTCAATCGAATGTTGTTAAGCGCGTCTAAGTTTTCCAAAAGGATCGCACTCCACATTTCCGCATATTCTTTATCACCAGGCACTTCTTCATCCCAAACAAAATCATATCCGAACTGTTGTGCGATCAATGACCATTCTGCTTGTCCAAAGGTTTCCATTTTCAGAATATTTTCATTCAACGCCAGTTCTCTTGATTTTTCACAGGTTTGAATAGATGCAACAGAATTCCATGTCTCTGGTTTGGTAATTTGAAAGTTGTATAACATTGAAAAATATATTTCTAATTTAATATTGCTATGAACTTTCAAGAATTCTGTAATTTCGTCGACACATAAGCAGTAGCATGGACTTGCAACGGAGTAGAATCGAACGCATCTGAAATAAATGTTTTTTTAATACTCATTGTCATAAGAAGTTCTCAATAAGGTTGATCATTTGCTAACATACCCCTTTCTATTTTGGAAGTTCCATAGTATTGCCATCTCAGCGTGCATCCCTGGAGAATGTCTTGCCCAGCCAGATTCCAATTTCTCCTCATCGTTAACAAATTCATAATATATAAAATAATTGTCATCATTCATTTCATTATAACAACTTCTATTTTGAAATGAATTCCAAATCTTTTGTTTATTTATTTCAAAGTCTGTAGATTTCATTATTGAACGCTTAAGCCCAATCTGAAATAATAACACATCACTGAATATTTACGGTGTTTTTGACATACTCGTATGATTTGGTATTTAATACAATAAAACTTATGTACCTTTTTCATTAATTCTTCAATTTTTTTTTCTTGGACTGCTTTATAAACTTCAGCATATTCTTCATCTTGGAAGGTTTCCATGTTCCAAATATCTTCAGAATTTTTATCCACGTGCACATAGTGAGACTTTGTCACTGCTGCCATGTGCTCCCATTCTTTTCTTCCAAACATTTTATACGCGATGATATTTTCACATAATGACAATTTATGAATTGCTTCAAATGAACTAAGTACATTTGGATTCGACCAAGTTCCCGGGTCCATAATATTAAAATTCAATATGTTTGAGAAATAAATTTCCATTTTAAGTAAAGGATTGTTGTTTAAGAAAGCCACTAAATCATCTGCACAATTGCAACAAAGTGACACTGTAGCGTAGCATCTGAGAGTTCTGAAAAAATATTTTGGGTTAATTAAAAATTGAGTTTTACAAGAGGGTAAAATAACATTTAGAAAGTTTTTAGTTTTACCCTTTTTGATTGGCGCTCTTTCCCACTACATTGTTGCAGTAAAGGTATGTGTATGCGCAACCAAATTCAGTTTTATTAAACTCATCAATATACTCATAATATACTGGACCGCCTTCTATTGCGTTTGCATCATTTCTTTGAAGTCGTTCCCAAATCAATGATAAAAATTCTGGAGTATCAATAAAATCATTCTGTAAAAAGAAACAAAAAAATATTCCAAAATTAATACTTATTGCATTTTTATAGAAAATTTTTTCAAATAATTCAAACAACAATTTCAAGTTTGAAAAATATGCAAAACGACATATTTTGTCTGTTTTGAATTGTAAACTATCTTGTTGAATACTATTTAAAAATGTATCAGATTGGTGTAGCTCAAATGAAATAGATCAAAAGAAACGTAGTATTTATCAACAACAAAGTAAAAATCAATAAATACCTTAATTTGTAGTTTAGCAGCTTTTTGAGGTTGCATTATGTTTCGTGGTTCATCTTCATTTTGTAAATTCAGCGGATTTACTATAGCTGTGTTTGAATTAGTAGTTTTTGGCATTTGCAATAATAATGCTTCCTTCTCTATATCATAATAATTTTGCTGCAATTTTTTGCAAATGAGCATCCATTCGTTGATACCAAATGGGCTAAACTGAAGTACTTGTTTTCTTCCATTCAGCTTCTTTAAATGGCTTTGATTCTTGAGTTTGATCCATTGAGATGGATTCGTAATTTTTGAATCTCTAACATGTACAAACCGCACTTTCATTGTGGCCGTTTTGTTAATATTTAGGAATCGGCTAATTTCTGATACCATTTTTGCAGTGGGTAAGTGAACGCAGTACAAAGCCAAGTGACTGAAAATTAAAAGCAGTAGCATATTATTAAGTGAGATCATATAATACTTCTTTATTTTGCTGTACAGATCTAGAAAAAAATTAGAGGCACTTAGAAAACACAAATTATATACTTACACAATTTCTTTCTTAACCAAGTCAGTCAAGACACTTTCCATAAATTGATTACTGCATTCGCCGTTAATCCAAGAAGAAAAAGTTTGACCATTTTTGCTTCTGCTTTCGTAAAATATGTAATTTTTGTCTCCAGACAAAAAACTTTGAATTATTGCTGAAGAATTTGCTTTTACCTCCGCTGAAGTCATGTGCGCATGAGAAAATTTCACCTGCAAAAGAAAGTAATGAAAAAGTGTTGATGAAAAAATATATAGGTTTCTTAAGTTGGTAAATGAGAAAAAAGAAAAAGAAATAATTATAAAATTTGTGTTATATATTAAATGTTAATATCATATCATTTTATTAGAATTAAGAAATTGAAAAATACCTTTTCAGCCAAGTTGTGTAAACTATCATTTTTAATGGCCTTCCACATTTCAGACCACTCTTCAGTTCCAAAAGTTTTCATATCCCAAATATCTTTCTTTAATTTTTTGGTTGAGTTATAAGGCTTTGACAGAATCCCAGCTATAAATTTCATTTCTTTCTGGCTAAAAGATTTAATATTCCGAATTTTTCTATGGTTTTCTAATTCCTTCAATTTTTCAACTGTTTTTATAACTGCATTTTTATTCCAAGTTTGAAGATTGTTTATTTGCAATCCATATGTAGTACAAAAGTAAATCTCCATGGTCATTTTTGGTTTATCCTTTAAAAAGTCAAGGATCCTATCGGCGCATCGAAAACATGGGGATTTGGGAGCGTAAATTCGGAGATGACTGAAAAAGTTAATATGACGTTAGTTTCTTTTCCTCGTCAACAAAATGCAGGACTACAGAAAATATAAATCAATAAATCGAACCAAGAAACATTAAAAAATAAACTATTACAAATAAGTACACTTACCCGCTCTTATTTTGAATTTTCTTAAATAGTAACAGTTCCGGATGAATTCTATGAGTTCCTTTGATCCAACCATAATTTTTTATTTCACCATTAATACTATAATATTCAAAAAATAGAGGATAATGCTTTGCTATTTTGTTTCGTCCTTCTCTCTGCGTAAAACAGTTCCACACTGCTTGATAATTATACCGTGAAGACATCGTGCTTGAGTAACAGTTACCGTACGAATGATATTGTTTACGTTTTTGACTTTCTTTATATATGACTCGCGAAAACATAAAAATAATAAAGATATAGATATAAGTATCAACACACGTATATGCGGATAATAGTGGCAAACAAGTTTCTACATGTTTTCGTGATTATAGTAAATTTTATTTTACTCAATGGAATTATAGTATTAACTGCAACTTGTGTATTGTCACAGGGTGTATATGTATTTGTTTGACTTATTAATGTATTAGTGTGAATTCATATAAAAGATATTGTCTAATTTATAATAAATATATATTTTATTTTCTTTATTTATACGGAGCGCCTGCAATGCTCTCAAACACCAGCGACATGTATGATACATATGTATAAACGTTGTCCTTCTCTCTCTTATTATTGAAAGTGAAATGTATTAAGAAAGGATGGATGAAAGTGAGGAAGTGAGATGATAGAAAGAGGATAGAGACTTATGAGACAGATAATGGTAGAGGAATGCTAGAAAGAGACATTTATATAATGCCAAAACTAATTGATTCTTATTATGGTAGTTATAAAACTATTTGTAACAACATATAGATGTCATTACTATTTAATATCTGTACGATGTACTCTTTGCTGCCAATGTATGATGTGGTATATTCGTGCACTAGAAATACTTTTTCTATCGTCTCCTGTGGTTTTGTTACATGTTATAACAAAACACAAACGCGCCGAAATTTAAACTAATGCGCTTACTTGTCTTCCATCCTGCCAAACTAAAAAACGTCGCAATTCAAAAACGTGTTGTCCGTTTACAATGACTAAGTGGCCTGTTTTAGAGTAAGTGGAATATAAGGGATTTGAGATTTTGCCCCATTTTTTCTTGTAAATTTTTTATGGATTCCCATGCACGTAAATGTAATTATATTCATTCTAGTGTTCATTTAGTATATTTATTGTAGATCATGCGTTTATTAAGGAGTGGGTAAATATAAATATTTCAGCAATATCCTAAAGTAAATCATTAAAAATTGTCATTTACTTTCGATTCGGTTCGACTTTTTTTTTACATTAACTGCAAAGTTTTTTATTACAAACTCAACAATTTTAAATGTGATTGATTAACTTAAAAAAGGAAGTAAAACTATTCAAAGAAATGTTTATTAATTAATTTTTATTTAGAACTAAATACTTTTGAACCACACCGTAAAAACCACTGGTACGAAAAAGCATGAATGGTTTTGCGCGTTACAACATTTGAAAAGGACGCTTGTTCGAACATGTTCATACTTGTACGTCGCGATGTTGGTTTCTACGAATCAAAGATGATATATACTATAGATCGGTAACTCCCATGTTAAGCTTTGGTCCTATGCTAACTTCATGGTATTTGTAACTGCGTTCGACATGAAGTTCTTGCAAAACACAAAAAAAGCGGGAATGAGTACATGTTTGAATTATTATAAATATCAAAAATTTTATAAATAAAAAAAAAACCGCAATTTTTAGTTAACAATGTTTATTGTAATTAATGTATTTGTATATACATACAAATTCTTCCTGAAAAAACAAAAATATTAAATTATTTAATTAATGTAATTGCATATAAACCAAAGTCCTTCTTGATTTTTGATGATGTAGTTGTTTAGCTAGCTAGTTAATTCATCTGCTGCCTATTGCCTCTTACATTTCTTTGGCAGCTCCCAATATATAGTGCTTTGGCCCCAATATATAGTCCTGAAAAGTATCATAAAGTCTAATAAAATAATAATATGTTATATATAATTAACAATGACGCCACTGTTAGAGTTAGTGTATTTGCTTTAAGATAATAACAACTATTAATATTTTACCTGCCAACTATTATTTTTCTTATCGCTATTTGTATAATATACGAAAAACTTCAATTAAATTTGCACTTTTTAACTATTTATTACTTTTAATTGAAATAAAACAGTAATCACTTAGAAATATGACAGTACGGCAGCCATATGCATAAAACTCGGAGATTGTCGGAGATGCTCGGAAATATGACGTCAGAGGACTAAGATAAATTTGTATATTAGTAAGAGGCGTATTTAGAAGTTTCATTGAAGGCGTTCTTTAAAAGCACAGTTGTTTTATTAAAATACTCAAAGTAATCTAAAGCAAAGACTCAAAACCCTATTATTATTTGTACATTACAACATTTCCTGATTTTATCTGTAAAAAAATGTAATTAATTACGTCTATACTTAATATAAAAGATACAATTCTACTAATGGTGACCCTAAAGTACTTATTCGAAATAATTATAACTAAAATTAACATTAAAGGCAAATATAAATATTTGGTTCTTTGATTTTCTATGTCTGTTCATTTTTCTTTCCTTTTAAATAAGATAATTTAATTTTTTTAATATTCTAGGGCACTTAAATAACTCTTTCTGAAGTGGTACCTGGATTAAATGACGTATGTCTAAAATATGTACAGTCAAGCCTATAAACTTTCTTATAAAATAAGCGTTCGACATGAAGTTATCATAGTACCAGTTGTCCCTATATGAGTTCCTATACCATGCTACGAATCTAAACTCCGTTTCGTTCGGCTTACTGAGTAGTTCGTATTGGTTCGTCTTTGTTCGTGGCTGTCGCGACTTGTCGGTGTTTATCAATATTTGACATTGACATTAGCCGACCACGTTGCGTTGTATTTACTACACACAATAATACGTAATTGGGGATACCCGTGATAACTTACAATGTAATATCAATAATGGAAGATTATACCTTCGAATTCGTCTAAGTAAATACAATTTTAGAAATCTACTCAAATATTCAAATAATACAATAGAACTGTAACTAGATGTTTACAAAATAAAATATCATCTTAAATTTCGGTCCACACAATGGGATTGTGTCCTATGTTTAATTTCTATAAAAGTGTACTATTAGCCCCGTCAAATTAAACCAAAAAATAAGAGTAAAATTTCATAAATTCCCACCAAGCTGAAAATCGGTAAGATTGTTTAAAATATCATTAAAAACAAAATTTGAAAACTCCCCATCTTTCCTCTGTAAGGAAAAAATTTTATTCAAGGTCAAAGGTCAAAGAAATGAGTTTTTCGCGATTTTCAACAAAACGGTAAGTTTTATCATAAAAATACCTCAGACAAAAATTGTAGATCATAAAATTATCTACAAAAAATTTATTAATACTTTTTTCTCTACGAGCCACCGTTTCTGAGATATAACGATTCAAAAAGTTGTAAAAGTTGTAATCGTCATAATATGCACACGTTTCCTCGCCACCTATGAGGTAGTGTACTTAGCGCGTTTTTTTAACGTGGTTTCCCCAGTAGGCCTATTCCACGGGTCAGTTTTGATCCTGTTTAATTTGAAACTATTGAAAAATAATGGATATTAGCAGAGATTGAAAAGATAAAAGCAATTTAAGTTAAAAAAAAGTAGTGAAATTTAATCGTCCGAGTCGTAACTTTCAAAATCTTCTTCTTGTTCTTCTTCTTGATCTTCTTGTTCGTCTTGTTCTTGTTCTTCTTGTTCTTGTTCTTCTTGGGTAGATTAAGGTACAGGCTTTCATGTAAAAATAAAATTATTGCGATATCTTTGCACGTCTTTTTTTAATTCCAAAACGGTACTTACTTAAAAAACACGCCTCGTATTTAATAAAATAGACACGCCAATACACATTTATTAACATCAATTTCAATCACCAATTGAAAAATCGATCACTAAAAATGAGGACACAAGCCCATTGCTTTAGGCGCATTCTATATTAAATAATCGTTTAAATTTTATTATCTTTAAGTTTGCCATCGTTTTTTAATTATTAGTGACAAAGAAATCCTTTTTCGAGAAATATTTTATTTTGTTTAAATAATTCTGAACAAACCCAATATATTAATTACACCTTTTAAATACAAAGCATGTTACTTAATATACTGTTAATATTTTATGTAAAATATCACTTACATTTTACGTATATTTATATAAATATTTTTATGCAAATTAATTGAAAGTATTACATAAGTTTTTTTCATTACATCAATTAATTTGCTTAATTATCTTTACGTAAATGAACAGAAATGTTATGTGTTTTGATATAAAAGTCTTTTGTAAATAAAAAAACAATTTTTCTGTAATATTTTTTTATGTAAAATATACTTAAGAATACATATTTAAGGATGCAATATTATTAGAAGCTTTTAATTTTAGGGTAGTACAATAAGTCCCTATACCAAATGTAAAATTTAAATTAAAAATATTACTTAAAAGAAATATCAATACTTTACATAAATGTAAAAAATATTAAATAAATGAACATAAAATTTATTCGTTTCTTCGAATGGTGTTGAACCCGATAAACGGTCGTGTCGAAGATTTCTAATAGTTTTAAGTACGGTGTGGCCTCTGTCTTAGTAAAATTGGATCTCGTTTGTTTATACTTTGAGGTTTCTGAAGTTTTTTCTTAAGGTGTTCCAACCTATTCCTAAGAACTGCTAGCCACATTTCCAAATATTCCTTGTCACCCGGTTCATTAGCATCCCATTTTAAATCTTTTCCCAACTGTTGTTTTATCACTGACCATTGTTTGGAACCGAATATATTCATAGCAACAATATTAGTACTCAGAGCCAATTCTTTCGCTTTTTTACATGTTTGAACTGATGTTGCAGTGGACCAAGTATCTGGTTTTGTAATTTGGAAATTAGACAACATAGAAAAATAAATCTCTAATTTTATGTTTTTATTTTTGTTTACAAAATTTATAATTTGATCCACACAGAGATAACAAGGACTTGCAAGAGAATAGAACCGAAGACGTCTGGAATAAGAAATTTAAATAGTGAACAAGAAATTGATAATAAATTACTTCCTTGAAAAGTGGATAATTTAAAAGTTCTTATACTTTACCCATGCTTATGTTGAACATTTAGCAATATTGCCATTTCAGCGTGCAGATTAATAATATTTTTAGCCCATCCTGACTCCACTACAGAATATTGTACAATTAATTCATAATAAATATAAAAATTATCTTTCACTTCGTCAAAACAATTTCTTTTTTGGAATGAATCAAAAATGTTTTGCTTATTTTTTTCAAAATCTTCTGGTTTCATTATCGCCAACTCAAGATCGATCTGAAATAGAAATAAATGAGTCATTTTAGTTTGGAATATCTGTCAAAAATAAGAAATTAAGATATTTTTAACTTACCTTTAAAATCAATTCCTGAACTTTATTCTCTTGAAACGCCTTACAGGCTTCAACATATTCAGCATCCTCAGTGGCTCTCCAATCCCAAATATTATTAGGGTTATTGGTCGTATTAAAACGAAAACAAATTTTTACAAGAGACAGATGCTCCCATTCAGGTCGTTCAAAAACTTTAACAACAACAATTTTCTCACATAATGACAGTGTGTTAATTGCATCAAAAGAGCTAAGGGTTTCAGCATTTTGCCAGGTTAGGTGATCATTTATATTAAATTTTGATATATTCGAGAAATAAATTTCCATTTTAATTTGATTGTTTTGTAAAAAGTGTTTTATATTTCCAGCACATTTTATGCATGGACTTCTTGAGAAATAGCACTTGACATATCTGAAAAATATTCAAATAGACTAATTGTAAACTTTAGTTACTTTTAACAATATACAATTAAACTCTTTACCAACCCTTTTTTGTCGGTCAAGTACTTCAACAATTCTTCAACATCGCTGCAGGATGTATAATGTCTAATCCATGTTGCATACATATCATTTAGTTCAGATGTAAATTCATAATATAATACATAAGTTTCACCGCCAAAAGGAAAACTTTTTCTCTGATAATATTCCCATAATTCTGACAATGTCAAGTGCTCAGCAAAGGAATGAGACAGCTGTGGAACAAACATTAGAGATTAACATTTTACAAATATTTTCACAGCTGAGTAAATTACACTCTCTTATTAAAGATAATTATCAATTTAATAGCAACAGTACTATGGTTGGAATCTCGACTACATCGATTCGTAAAAAATATACGAAATATAATATACTTTAAATTCGAAATTCGTAAACCTATTTCTGATGATGTACTATGCTCTTATCACCGACGACGTCCTATAATGTTGACAATATTTATATTGTCTTAGCCTCAAATTCGTATATGTGTATTACACCACTGCCTCATAAGTTTTATGATTATGAAAGCACATAATTAAATTAATTTTGATAACAAGTAAATGTAATAAATATAACACTGGTCCGTGGATCAAACCTAAATACGTCATTATGTTAGCTCAATCCTGTCAGACACTATGCCATTAACAAATAAATAGAAATGAAGAAAATATAATATTCTGCACAGGGAAACAGTGCGCCTGAATTAATGGCAACACAAGAGACAGCTATAGAATATATTTTAGCAGTTAATTAATAAAACAGTATGTCTGAAGCCAAATGATTTAGTCTTTGGTCTTTTAAAACCGTTTATATTTATAAGAGATAAGTAATCGTATCTAAGAGGGCTTGGGATATAAAATTGAAGTGTGAAATTTTTTTGGGTAATCTTCAAAACTGAGTTAATTTTACAATAAATATCATACCGTAGTTGTTGGATCAGCTGCGCTGACCGCATTTGTTGAGTCGTCAGCAGTTGAAACTATTTGTCTTTGTCTTGTCACATATTTTTGCCCTAATTTTGTATAAATTATCTTCCATTCTTTCTCGCCAAATGGAATAAATTTTGCTATTTGTTTATTGTCAGTAAGTTTTTTAAAGTGATCCTGATTTTTTATTTGTTCCCATTGCAAGGTATCAGTAATTTTATAATTCTTGATATGAGCAAAATATATTTCCATAGTTACTGTTGAATTTTTCTTGAGGAATTTTGTGATATCGGAAACAACTTTAGAACTGGGTGTATTCACACAATACATAACTAAATGCCTGTAGAAGAGAAATTAGTTTTTATTAATTTAGGTGATCTATACATTTGACAATGCATACAGTTTTAACTATATTTGTCTAAAACAATTGGAATTTGAAAATTCCAAACCAAATTAAGTATTAAAACCAAAATAATTAAAATTAACAAACATTTACTCACATATTATTAGTCCAAGTCAATTTTGATAGGATCACATTATTATTGTCAATGTCCTTAATCCATCCAGATTCTACGGGACTTGTATTGTTCTTATATTCATAAATAACATGATTTTCTTTTCCTGATGCAAACACGTCACAAATCTCAAAGGATTTTAATTTATCATTGAATGGGCTGTCATATATTTGATTGCAAATCCTCCTCCAAAGTTTATGTAAGCTATCAGTTTTAATCGCTCTCCAAATTGAGGAATATTCTTCAATTCCAAATGTATCCATATTCCAAATATTGCTCTTTAACTTTTTAGTGGAATTCCATTTTTGACAAAGTATTTCTGCTATGAATTTCATTTCTTTATGACCCATTGTTTTAATCTGCTTTATTTTTCTGTGGTTTTCTAATTCTTTTAATTTTTCGATTGTTTTAATCACTGTTGGTGTGCTCCAAGTTGTAACGTCGTTTATTAGCATACCGTATATAGTACAGAAGTATATGTCCATCGTTATCTTTGGTTTATCCTTTAAAAACTCCAGGATTATATTTGCGCTTCGGGGACTTGGTGAATTAGGAGTGTAGAATCGAAGATGACTGAAAATTAACATTAATTTCTTGTCAGATATCAATGCAACTATTATTTTTTAGTCCAGAGGTTTAGCTAAGAAACACAAGAAACAAACCGATCTTGCTCTTATTTGTTTTAAGTCTAGTTACTGCCAATAAAGTATTTAAAAAACTTTATAGTGTACTCACCCAGATTTACTTTGTATTCTTTCTAATGCCTTAACCTCAGGTTGGTTGCCTTTAATCCAACCATAATCTTTTAATTTACCATTATTATTAAAGAACTGAAAGTACAGAGGACACTGTTTTATTAATTTACTTTTTTTATCTTTCTCTACAAAACACTGCCAAATGCATCTGCTACTATAGCATTCCATTGTCTCGAGAAAATATTTTAACAACTGAACTCTCAATTTTAATGGTGTTATTTATATTTGACTATTTTCAACGAATACATTGCACCATATTGGACGAGTTTCAACCTGTTATCATTTGTTATTATGATAATCTTATCCAAAAAGTATCTCCAAATTTTATCAGTAACTCTGAAGTAATAGTAAATACAGATTTGATAAAGATTAGCTTATCAGGAACTGTATATAATATCTATATCCAAATCAATATCAAATGAATTTGTACTACATTATTAAATTGAAAAGAGATGATTACTTTTAAACCAGTGACTTTTCAATGTCATGTTTATATCTTAACTAGGTGTTTGGCATGAGTTAACTTTTTTTAAATTTTATTTTAAATGCTTTTGCCATTTGGTACTACATTTCCTTCACTCATTTATTTACATGTCATTATGCTTAATTCAATTTTGATCCTTATTAAATCTAAACATTCTCACTCCTTTCAAACGAAAAGAAAAAAATATAAATTTATCCTTATAAAAATAAAAACGAAACTGCTACTGCTACTGCTTCGCTCTTCCTGCTACTCTCCTGTTTCTACTCTGCCATTCCTTCTCTTTCCTCGTTCCTTTTCTCTATCTCTGCCATCCACCTCTTCCCTTCACTGCCGCCATTTAATAACTGCCCAATATTCTTTTCGCTTATTACTTTTTTCTCACATGAAAAGTTAATGTGATCCAATGTTTCTATCTCCGTTCCGCACATCCTACACATCCTTCCCTCGCTATTTGCCCAGTATCTGTTTCTTTTCTCCTCGTTTCCCAATCTAAATCTGGCAATCCTTCTCATGTTTTTTGTGTTTTTTTCTCTTAAGTATTGGGTTATCTCTTTCTCCCAAATCCTTTTATATCTTGTGTTGTAATTGCTCTTCTCAATTTTTTCCATTCTTTCCTGTTGCTATACCTCCTTGTCTTTTCTCCTTAGCTCCTCTTCCATGCTTGTGCCTTCTTCTATTTTTCTCTCTGCCTCCTCTGTCGCTATTCCATTCCTTTCGTAATACTCCTTTCTCTTTTTCGGGCCTCCTCCCCCACTCTCTTTTCTATTCTAGGATGTAGGTATAACTCCATCATCTTTTGCTTATTTAAAAATATAAAAACATCAATATCCTTTAGTTCAATCAAAAATTTAAATTATTATTGTTTTTCTCTATTCAAGTAAAATTAAATAAATAGAAGCTTTTGTTTTCAAGTGTTTATTATATTATTTTAAAGTTCAATTAATAAGTTACATGACGGAACAGAATCATATTATAATTCTAGAATATACATAATACATAATATTTCTTATCAAGTAATTACCCGCTAAACATAATAAGCATATAACAAAAGTTGCCTATTACTTAAACCATTTTAGAGTAAATGTCATTAGATTTCGTTAAGTAATAATATTTTATGTTTTGCCTTTATTCTTTATTTTGTGTTTTACAGGTATAATATATACATTTAAAAATAATTATTGTTCTATAACATGTAGCTTGCTTATAGCCAAATTTTTAAGATCATTATTCCTTATCGACTTCCATATTTCCGGATATCCGGCATTTTGATTCTTTTGTGTTGTTTCGTAACTATTACTCGCTGCTTGTTGTGGAGAACCAACGCACAGAAAAATTTTACAAAAATCTTGTTCGTCAAGGGATCGCATGTTACGAATATTTGCATTTAACCACAACGCCCGCAATTTCTTGCACACTTGCACCGTTGTTGCCGATTCCCATGTCTCCGGTCTGCTGACATCGAAGTTCCGAATTGATGCAAAATATATTTCTAGTTTTATATCCTGGTGTACCTTTAGGAATTCTATAATCTCTTCTGTACATCCTATATAACATGGAGTCGCTGCAGAATAAATCATAAGTGTCCTGGAAGGTATAAGAAGAATATAATTGTGCAGACGCCGAGTACACCAAATTTGTAAAAGGGGCGCCTAGTGTAATTTAATTGCATTAGACTATTCCATGGTAGAAGTGCTGTGCCAAATCAATATCTCGTATCTATTATACATTTCTCTAACCAGCCCTATGCTCGAATATTGTTAAAAACCTACATTCCTTATGGGCAGACCTCTCTCGTGGATCCTAACTTCCGCCAGATATTTTAACGTTCTTAAAAAAATTAGGTAGATTGGAATATTCTGGAAAAACTGAAAGTGCTTTTTCTATGGGATTTTCACTACTATGTGCGCAAATATCGTTGACAGCTGATCGTCAAATTGTGAATCAAGCTAATAGTGACGAAAAATTGTTTATTTTCAGTTAAATTGTGAAAAGAATTATTGAAATTTGGATGGGGACACGTGGATTTAAATTCAAAATATTTTATGATTCTTATATTTATTTATTTACCTTACCCTTTTTCGTTCTCAAATTTTGATAAAACACCGACTTCTGCATGAAAACCTTTGTAGTCTTTTGCCCATCCTGTTTGCACTGGCCCTTTAACATCAACAAATACGTAGTAAATGTAATAGGTCTTGTTTTCCAGTAATGATCCAGTAAACATATTTTTATATTGAAAGGAATCCCAAATAATATTCTTATTCAATTCAACTTCTGACTTGTCTAATATCGTCGTCTTAACAGCAATCTATAAAAAGAGGGAAAAGTTTGCTTACTGTTAAAGTCATTAAAAATGATTTCTTTTCTTGAAATACAAACCTTTGTAATCAAATCTCTGACTGTATTTTCTCTGATTGCATTAAACACTTCGTTGTATTCTTCATCTTGAAATGTTTTCATATCCCAAATATCTTCTTCAGCTTTTGAATGTCTTTTATATGTTTCATCAAGAATATTTGATATGAAATCCCATTCTGTTTTTCCAAATATTGACATTTTTAACATGTTTTTGCAACATGCTAGCATATTAATTGGAGCAAAACAACTTCGGCTCCAAGTATTAATTTCCTTGATATCAAAATTAATGATATTTGGAAAATATAGCTCCATTGTTATATCTGGATGTTTATTTAAGAAATGTACGATTTTATCAGCACAATCTGAACATGGAGAATATAACGAGAAACATCGGATGAGGCTGAAAATAAAGTTTTGTTAACTATGACTTTGTTCAATATTCTAAAAAAAATTATAGAAAATATAATATAAAACCTATTGACCTATTATAGTTTAAAACATTTCTAATTGAATGTTACGTAAATGATACATTCATTTACTAACTTTAATGACAGTGTTCCGTAAATAAGTAATATAATATCTAAATAAATTTACCCTTTTTTCTTGTTTTTAAGTTTTTTCAATAACTCCTCTTCAGTGTGTTCATATTTGACGTTTTGTAACCATTGCGCTTCTTTAACGTTGTTTTCATCAATAAATTCGAAATAAATATAAAAATATTCTTGGGAAACATCAACTCTTGTAAAACAATCCCATAACTTATTAAAATCAATAACGTAATTGTTATTTGGCCTTTCAACAGATCGAACAATCTGAAATTTGGGTGGAAAATGCAATTATTATAATTAGCAATCATAAAATAAATTAATGATGATAAAATTAGGATAAACTAAGATTTAAATGAAATCCGCAAGTTTTCTGAGTTTGGTTGTTATCAGAATTACATAATTTGATGTGCTCATAATCATAAAATATTAGAATCAGCAGTCACCACACCAAAAATACTGCCAACATCGTCGGGCATCTGTGGTTCCACCACAGTATTGAAAATAGGCAATATAAAATATCATTTAATATTTAAATATTGAACAAAACTAAAATATGCAAAAGTAATGCACAATTCGAATTTAAAATTGAAATGTAACATCTTAAAGAAATATTGTACCTTCTTCTGCAGTTCGTCCAATGTATCAACAATAGCTTCATTAGGAGATCTCAATACTTTTTCAAAATGTTTTTGCACCTCTTTAAAATTTCGTCGTAGTTTTTTTGCAATAAATTTCCATTCTCTGTTCCCAAATACTTTGAATGTCTTAACTTGATGCTTATTCGTAAATTTCCTTATGGTAGATTGCATAAAGAAATCTCTTTGTAAGGAGGAATCACTCACATTTAATTTTACAATATGAGCAAAGTATATTTCTATAGTCATTTTTAAATTTTTATTTAAAAAATGTTCAATTTCAGTAATAATTTTTTTAGTAGGTGATTTTACTGCATATATTATCAGATGCCTTTAAGAATTAAAAATAATTTTTGTATAGACATTTTAACACAGAAAAATCTTTAAATGAATTATAGGAATACTGCTTACCCATTTTCTCCATTCATTTGTTGTAGTAAAGAAATTTCTGCGCGGGTATTTTTGTAATCATTGATCCAACCTGATTTAAAATATCCGCTTTGCCGTCTTAATTCGTAATAAACATAGTATTTTGAAAAATTGTAATAATCTTTAGAACCGAAAAGAAACGTGTTCAAAATATCCGTAGTTTTATATTTAAAATCCTCTTTGGATATCACAGTCATTAAGGGTGCAACCTGTGTAGGAAATAATCGAATAAATAAAGTTTAAATTAAAGCATATTTTGTTAATGTATATTTGTCTATACTTGTCTATTTTTACTTATTAATACAAATATAGGGAATTAGAAAAATCATTAAGTATAAACAAAGGCATTTAAGCAAGATATGAATAAACCTTTTTACTTTTTTAAGTACTTTATCAGCCAGCTCTTTTAATGTATCGTTCTTGATCGCCTTCCATACATCGCTGTGTTCTTCATTTGCATAAGTTTCCATGTCCCATATATCTTGCTGCCTCTTCTCTTGATGAACACAGCTTTGTTTTAATATCTGTGACATAAAACTAAATTCTTTCATTCCGAACGCTTTCATCTGCTTAACACGATCGTGGTCTGCTAATTCTTTCATTTTTCCAGCCATTTGTTTCACTGATTTTGTATTCCACTTGTTAGGTCGGCTGATGTTAAATCCATGTATACCAGCAAAATATATTTCTGCCGTTATTTTAGGATTGTCACTTAAGAAAGTAAACATTCTCTCTAAACTCTTTGGAGGCAACGATTTTACAGAATAGATTTTTAGATGACTGTAATAGATAATACATAACATGTATTTAACAAATCACATCTCTTATGCTATTCTCATAACATGCTAAGTGTTTTAAAAATACACTAAATTATTCTTCTACACAAAATTTTACCTGCGGACTGTTAAAACAATAAAATATTTTAAACAAACTTACCCCACTTTTCCCAAAAGCTTTTCAAGTACCGCATCTTCTAAATTACTAGATGTCTGTTCCACAAACCAGCCAGTTAATTTTTGAAGTGGTTTACCAAATTTAAATTCGTAATAAACAAACAAATTTTTACTACTCATATTTAGACCTCTGTTGGAGAAAGCGTTCCATTTTTTCAAATCAGTTTTTATACCCATTTTTAATAACTAAAATTTATAAATGAAATAAAAAAAAACAGTTGTTGTTTTCTCGTAAGATTCCGGTTTACCACAATAACATTATCAAATCGTTTTGTGGTATTTATAGAGCGGCTATCATCAATATTATATCTTTAAACAAAATCAAAAAGTCCGATATAAATTCACTAAGATAACATTTTTTTATTACATATTTGTTTGCAAGTTGATACATTAATTAATGTATGTGTATGACTTTTCAATGATTTCACATCCTTTTCAATGTGAATATTGTATCACCAAGTTTTCAAGCTCCAACTTGTATCCCATCTTGATAGCATGTTATCAATATTGTTTTTGTAGTATCTAAATTAAATGCCAGTAGATAAAAAATACCATTTATTGATTAGTTCCCAAATAATTCGGATTATTATTATTGCGTAATTAATGTATAAGTAACAGATAATGTTATTTTTATTCTTATATAATAAATGTAATAATAGGTTGCGTTATATGTGTCCTAACCCGTTGTGTAAGCGTTATTACTGTATCTTGAAAACCTATCTTATAATGTTAATAAAATTAGCATAGCTAAATTAAATAGCTAAAATTCGCAGTAGTACTATCATAACATTGTAAATATTATTTAACGTATAAAAACAAACGTTTGACAATAATAAAATCAACACAATGTTATAATGTGCACCATAAGTACATTCCAATCAATTTGCTGTAGGAGTTGTTGCATAAAATCAGGCGTAAAATTATTCAATAAAAGACACTATTGCAAGATTTGAACAGTATATGTCACATACGTATATGAGACCTTCAAACCACATTATATTATCGACATGGAAAATAAACAACATTGGTTTTTTTCTATAATTGATTCTTGAATTTTTTATTTTTTTATTATAGAAATTATGATATTTTTTTTTCGTTAATTTTTCGTATTTAACTTTAGCATATTATCTGATACGTCTTTATTCTGAATTTTCGGGAATTAAAACTATGTAATACATGTCATGAAACAGATTGCATGCAATCAGGCGTAATAATATGCATGTATGATTATTAAAATATATTAAAGTAACACACTCATAAAACAATTCGAAACTCTATAATCCAAGAGACGAACAATAAAAAATAAATCGACTTTGTGACCAATACGGTTTGTTTTTTTATCAAAATGTTTTATTTGGTACCCTAAAACCTCCGTTGGCATTAAAAAGATTGCAATAAACATTGGTTTCGCTGGTTCTGCAATCGAGACCGAAGATATAGCAGCCTGACATTTGAATACATTTATTATGGCATTACAGTTATAGGTTTGCTTAGGAAAATATTATTTTCTGAAAAAATAAAATAAAAATTATATTTAATAATTTATTTAAAGATAATTTACTAAAAATACATTTTTTACATGAATTTATGAAGCAGCGAGTTTTTTCTGTGCTTCTTCATATTTATCAAGTTGATTTTCTTTAATAGCATCCCATATTTCCCTAAATTTTTCATTCTTCATTGTTGCTTTCCCTATTTCTATAGACCAGGGATCTATTTCTAGTTTGTTTGATACAAGTTCAAAGTGTTCTTGTTTAAATATTTCCATATTCAAAACATTGACATTTGATCGCAATTGCCGGGCTTTTTTGCACGTTTGTACAGACGTGGGTGTACCCCATGTTAGAGGGTTCTGCATTTCAAAATTACTCAACATGCAAAAGTATATTTTTAGCTTAATGTTGGGGTGATCTTCCAAGAACTTCAATATTTTGTCAACGCAACCTATGTAACAGGGAGTCATTACCGAGTAGAAAGTTAGAATCCTGAAATAAGAAACGAATATTTTTAAATTTATAAAAGAAATATTCCAAGTTTTCCAAATTTTATTTTGTGCAACAATCTAATGATTTTTCTATTACGAAAAATGTTCATTTTTTATCTGAGAGAATATTTGATTAAAATATGGTATTTTAAACTCACCCTTTCCGTTTTGCAAATAATGATAAAACAGCCATTTCTGCATGCTGATCTTTATAATTTGTAGCCCATCCAACTTCTACAGCTCCATTCAAATAGTCGAACTCGTAATATATATAGTATATAGGCAAGCGATAATAAGAATAATAAAGCGCATTACTGTGAAAGAAGCTATTCCAAATATTATTTTTATTCTCCTCTATATCTTTGCGAGTCATTATTGTCCACTTGAAAGCGATCTAAAAATGAAAGAAAAATATTATTTTTAATTTAATATAAATTAGTCTATATTACAAAAATATAAATAAGGAAAAGGTCAACATTTCAAAGTATAGTTACAGCATTTCAAAGTGTCGCCCACGCAGTAGTGTATACGTAAATATTTAGATGCTAGCGTTTTTGTTTTAGTAGCTGCTACTTCAAACCACGTCCTCCCACACTTTCTCTTCAAATAACTTTGAACCTGCAAACTTACACTCGAAAGAACTTTTCTAAAATTATATCTTCCCTGCGCAGGAATTTGAAATGCTGTTACTTTTTGAACTGTTGTATTCAAAATTCTTCCAAATTTATATTTCTGAAACCTACATACACGTGAAATCAAATCGTCCACTTTATTTTCTCTAAATGCTTTAAAAACATCCGCGTATTCCGCGTCGGTCATAGTTTTCATATCCCACAGATTCTCTACAGGCTTTTCGATGTGTTGATAATTGTCATTCAATGCTTTAGATATGATTTCCCATTCGGGTAAATTGAACAACCGAATCTCGGTTACGTTTTCGTGCTCTGATAGAATTTGAATTGCTTGAAATGAATCTTTCACCGGTTGATAATGCCATGAAGAGATGTCCCAAATGTTGAAATATGTTATGTTTGTAAAATACAACTCCATTTTGATATCTGGATGACGTTTTAGAAATCCAATGATTTTGTGAGTGCATTGTAGACATGGCGAGTGTGTGCAATACAATCGAAGATTTCTGGAATTATAAAAAATGACATATTATTTTGGTGCTATTCGAAATATATATAATAATAACTAGAGTTTACCCCCCGTCGCAAAGCGACGTGTTTTTGGTATGTATGAATTGAATCCAATAAAATAATTCGAATTTCATTTCAAATTTTAATTCTTTTTTCAAATTGAAATATTTAACTCCTTCAATAATAAAATAATTTTTCATATAAATTGACAAAAAAAATTAATTTTTTTCAACAAAATATAAAATATTTTCAATTTATTCGATATTTGACCAATTTCTTTTCAAAATTTGAAATTTTTTTTTCGATTTGTAAATTAGGTATCAAAGTTAGTCCATATATAAAATTTCAACTTTCTAGCTTAATTTTTACCCTCGGCAAAAACTGCCCCCGTTCCCCCAATTAAAATTTTTGAATTTTTTTTTTTAATAACGTATTTCATTATTAAATAATTCAAAATTTGAGTGTTCTCCAAAGTTTCCTACCGGGCGTCCTAAAATTCTCAACGCCCTCTTTTTCAATTTCTAATTTTTAAAATATTTTAGCATTGAACACCGTAATACACATGCCAAATTTCAAGTTTCTATTTTTTATAAATTAAAAGTTATAGAGCAAAAAGTAAATTTTTTTTTTCCAGAATTACGAGTTTCCAGGAAAATCCGAGGACGCCAAAAGTCTTAGAATTTTTTTTTCTACGAAATAGGAAATTTTCAGAAACATTACCGGAGCCGTTTTCGAGCCACCATACGAATCGCGTAAACATATAAGAAAACAAACATATAAGAATATAAACATACAGTTGGAACATTATAATATAGGAAGATAAAATAATAAAATAATACAGCGTTTGCGTGGTGTCCAGTAAATAATATGTGGATTCACATCTTCAAATACTTGCACTATCTGTAAGTGCAGTATTTGATATGAAAAGCACGCTTTTACTTTTACTATGTCTTACCCCTTTTTAAGATGTTTCAATTTTTTTAATAAAGATTCTTCGGAATGCACAAATTTCAAATCTTTATGTAAACCAGAAGTTACTTCATTATTTTCATCAGTAAATTCAAAGTAGATGCAATAATGTTCGAGGTCGTGGTCACGTTTGAATATTCTCATAATGATGTAATCGCTGCAGAACTCGAAGGATGACGCTGCGTTGACGTACGGTGCAACCTGTGGATAAATAAGAATAAAAACTATAGTCGATGGGTTTTGAATAAGCTTTTGAATGTTGAATGAAAATAATGCTTTTGAATAAGCTTTTGAATGTTGAATGCAACGTATGAATGTTTCTAAAGAAGTTTCATGGCTAAATGGCTAAAGAAGTTTCACTTAAAAATAATATCAAATTACCTGAACTGCTTTTCCCTTTCCGCGAAAAGGAACGGCAAAGTTCTCGTCAGCATCTCTGCAATAATCCAACTCTGCTACCATTTTTGTTGGATTCCATTTCATTTTTTTACAGATGATTCCCCATTCCCTTCTGTTGAAAGGTCTGAATTCTTTAATTTGTTTATTTCCTAAAAGCGTTTCAAACGCAGGAATATTACGAAATGTTTTCCAGTCACTAGGATCGGTCAATTTTAGCTTATGTACATAAGCAAAATAAATTTCCATTGTTATATTCTTATTTTTTTCCAGGAATTTCTCTAATTTCTGGATATTTTGCTTATTTGGAGATCTTATCAGGTATATTTTCAAATGTCTAAAAATAAATTGTTCATTACTTGATAATCGTGGATTAAATAAACAATAAAATTAATTTGTTATGGCGGAATAAGCCTCGTGGACCAACATTTTAAATAGTAATTTTTTTTCCTAAATAAGTAAATTCTAAATAAAGTTTCAATCAAAAAATGTCCTTCATTAAACAATTTTAAAGGTTTAGAAAAGTTTTTCTTTACTTACCCCGATTTTCCAGTCATTAGTTTTAATAAAACGTTGCACGGTTTTATATATTTAGAAAATTGGCCACCAATCCAACCACATCTCTTTGGAGCTTTCTTTTTTTGGAATTCATAATAAACATAATCTCCAAAACGACTGGGGGACTTTCTTCTGCTCTTGAAAGCAATATTCATTTGGTATGGGAATTGCTTTCTGGCTTGTTTAGAAGTCATATGTGACTTTAGAAGAATAATCTACAAATTTAAAAGTTTAATTTAAATTAACAATTGTTAGAATTTCCTTATTTGTTTTACATTAAATTTCGGAATTTTTGTAACACGTAAACTCGTGTATTATTTACGAAACGTTACGTTTTATTATTTACCGAAGTTAAACATAATTACTGATATATAAAAAGCTTTTACTGATATATTAATTTAATATGTAACTGCACGAAAGATGTCTTAACTATCGTTAAGTTTTATTTATAACACCTCGTAGAAACATAAATTTTAAATATCCAGTGGATTAATGTATAAGAATTTAGTATTACCTTATCCCCCAACTTATTAAATTCATCATTCTTTATTGCTTTCCAAACTTCGGTATATTCTTCATTTTCAAAAGTCTCGAAATCCCAAATAGTATTCCGATTTTTTTCCGTATACAAAAAAGTTTGACATAGAAGATTCGCCATGAATCGCCATTCTTTTTTACCAAATACATTCATTTGCTTAACACGTGCATGATCTGAGAGGGATTTCAATTTTGCAGACAAAGTTTTAATAGAAGGCATTTCCCACAAATCTGGTCTAGTAATATTTAAGATGCTGAAAGCAGCAAAATATAACTCTAAAGTTATTTTCGGATTTTCTTTTAAAAAATGTAATATTTTATTTATACAGGCAGAACACGGTGATTTTACTGCATAAATTCGAATATGTCTGAAACAAATAAACAAAATAGTTGTAATTATCAAAAATGTATTGCCTTATTAGAAACATTCTCCACAAATAATTTATCGTTTTCTTACCCTTGTTTAATTGTAATTTTCTGCAGAAATTCCTCCTCAACATGTGTCTTACGGGTTTTGTTAACCCAACCCTTAACTATTTTAGTACACTTGTTCGAACTAGCTTCAAAGTAAAGGTAACGTTGTTTTCTGCCGTACAGATCACCCGTGTTCTTTTCTCTATCGAGGAAAACATTCCAAATTATTGCGTCTCTTTTAGGACCCATTATAACTCTAGTGCTAACGTTTCATATAGAATTATTTCAACAACTGAAAATCAAATCGGACTATACTACCGTTATAAATAATTTATCGTTGAATATTATCTGATAATGATAAGTGATGCTATAACAGTGACGGAGTTAAAGAATTTATAGCGTTGGGGTTGTAATTAATAATATAGATAAAATTATATCTTTAAACATACTAAAATGAATTCTACCTGCTAAACACAAAACATAAAATAATTTAATATTTAATGTAGTAAACCTAATAGTTTCATCAACGTCTCTTTACACTGGTGATAGTATTTATAGTGTCCTGGTGTCATATATGTGGATTACAATACTGCCTTATACGTTGTATTGTTACAACACGTTTACGTTTTAAAGCATATTTTAGCAATAAAGCATAGCAATCTGACATTCAGCAAAGAGCACGAATAATCGAACACGCATATGTGACCGCAGGATTAAATGTGTGATAATAGAAATTCATTTTATATTAGATAAACTGCACCCCTTATGTACGAACCATCACTGTGCAACAATAAAAACAAACGAATTTTTACATTTTGTTTATAAGTGGTAATGAAAATAATGATTACCTTTAAAGTTAAGATAAGCTGTGGCGTCACAAGTTAAGAGGTGCTTTAATATCAATTGGTCATTTGGCTGTAGCATTTTATTAGATTATTTTTGTTTTACTCAACAGTGTACGAGTTGGAACTTGTTAAATTTAAAGGGGATTTTGTTATCATTTGTGAATTTTAGTACTTGTTACAACTTGATTGTTATTTTGATTATAGACCTGATAAGAATAAATATACTCGCATCAAGAGTATGATATCGATGAATCAGAAAAGTCTTATCGTGACACTGGCCTATATACCAAAAATATATACGATTTAAGCCGATATCAGGCGATGCGGTGAACGTTTGATTCAAATGCTTGCATTCAATGTGTGAGTCAAATATTGTAAGATTGACATGGCAAGTTTTCTCCTACACGGTGGAACGAATGTTTGATCCGAATGTTTTATTTATTTTAATAATTTGTTAATATTATTGACATTAACACTGTTTAACAAAAACTTGAGTAAGTAAAGAAGCCTTTAAGTATAAAACCTTCCATTGTTGGACGATTTGTGCAGCAGTGCAGGACATGTGGATCAAGTGTGTGGTGGAGGTAGAAAATCCGTTTTGATGCGGGTGAAAGACCGACATCAGCCCGAACTTCTTCCAACGTGAACGTTGGACACACTTAGTTCCAGCATCGTGCTGCATCATTTTAACTGCACTTTTGATTACTGACTTCGTCCTTATACGAGTTCATATATAATACTTTTAATAATTATTTTGACAGTAAAATATTTGTACAAGTAAGAGTTTTGTATTACAAAATTAATATTAGCCTTAATTTAAGAAAATTGTGTATTAACAATCGTACTTTTTTATTCTGCATAGCAATTTTGTACAGTCCATACTACTATCTCTCTGTATACTCATTATACTCGTACTACTCAATACGAAATTAATTATTGTAATGCATATATACGTACAAATAGGTATTTATCTAGTATTTAATTATTTGAGATATAATTCATTACAGAACAAAATGTTTTTTTTAAGTAAGAGATAATTACAGTCATTCAACGAATAAAATACTTACCATTAATGTTTGAATGAATGATTTTTAACATTATCAGATTCTAAGATGAAGTAACAAGACCTTGAATCAAACTAAACAATGTATATATTGGTAAACACAATAATACTTCAACTTTACTACTTAAGTATTTAACATTTATATCTACTTCAGTGTAAAAACAATACTTTAAAATGAAGTTTTACGTAAATATCTGAGTAATGTTCTTTGTTGGACGAATCAGAAAATAAATACAATTGACCAGAGATGTGCATTTTTCAAATACATATTTTCTATTTTGTATTTAAATATCTTTTAAGAGTATAGAATTTTATATTTTATTTGAAAACTTTTACAAACCTATTTCCTATTTGGAAAATACAAAATCCTTTTTTCATTTTTGTTACTTGATAGTGTTAATCAGTAAATATTATTTTTTGAATATAAACTTAAAACCCCACCAACATTAGCACCATCTATGATCTAAAAGTATCTGCACAATCGTCTTAATACCCCCTACTACCCACACATGCGATATTCAACATTTATATATTTTCATTCATAAGTTGACATTATTTAGACATGAGTGTATTAAATGTATTGCACTTTTAACGTACAGCCTAGTGCGACATAAACATGCGACATTAATAAAACCCTTACTTTTGCTATTTTTTTTAAATTCTAGGTAGTATTTTTATGAAACAAAAATGTTTCAAAACGAAGTCGGTCTTTATCAAAGAGAATTCTCATAATTATTAAAAAAAATAACATTTATATTAGTAACATAAAGAGTATTCTATTTTCTCAAAAGTATTTTTAAAATACGTATTTTTTATTTTGTATTTGAAATAGAAAAATAACGAGGTATTTGTATTTTGTATTTAATTGCTTTAATATCTCTGCAATTGACTATGTACTTGTCAAAAGTTAGCGTTTAAAATAAAAGTTATCGAGAGCATTGTCGTTTTCGCCAGGTTGCTGTATTCTGGATTTGATTTCTAGAAGAGTGCTATACGAGAAGTGTCTGTTGTTTACTTGACTTGAATAAATCTTATAATGATATTTGATGTATATTCTATAATAATACAGCGGTGACATATATCGTCTCTGCGATATCTATCAGCATACCCGGTTCCGATCAATCGACCCAGCTCTTCGCCTGAAATGCCTAGATTATATATAATATATATGGTCTCGTTGTAGGCTTTAAAGTTTAAAAGTAATTATAGAAAAAAGTAATATAGAAAAAAGTAATTATTTTAAAACCTACTGCGTTAAATTTTTAATAATTATAATCTTAACAATGTATCATTAGTCATCAATTAATGACTACGCTAGAGATTCATCCTTCAAACATCCTTCAACCCAATGATTAGCTCATTCGCCCGCAAGGCAGACTCAAACAGCATAGCGGTATTTTTTATTTATATTTAGCTGAGTTTTTTTCCTTGCAAACAAAAAACTCTCCTCACAATTGTTGTTAGTTTTATCGGACCAACGGAACGAAGTCTTGGGAACGGAATCCGAATACCTAAGCCGACTGAACGATAAACTGAGAGTTCAAAAATTCGTTTAAAATATTATCACTCGTACTGATTTATTGAAAGAGTTTTAGGTTTGATAAATTCATAGAATGTGTTGGATAATGAGATTTAATGGCTATGTGAAAAAACGGATATGACGTCACGCAGTGTAATCAATAAACGTTGGTTTCAGTTAATTAATGTCGCTTCCTATTAAACTACTCATATATAAAAACCACCTGCCGTTTACGCTTACTGATGAGTTTTAATTTATTAATACATTTAATGTTGAAAAAGATCAAATGCTACTTCAAATTAATTGTAATATTTGTTACGTTTGTAAGAATAAATTAAAATAAAAAATTATAAAAATAATTATAAACGTCTCTCACGACCATATCAGATTAAGATTCAGACGTACTGTAGAATTATCAGGTACGTTAATCTGAACGCCACTTAAGCAGAAGACCTAGGTGATAGATATTACAAACTGCGCGGAGAAAAATGAAAATTCTGTAACACATTCTAAAAATAACATGCTAAATTCACATGAAAAAAACCGCATTTTTTTCCGCAGTGTGTGCTAATCCTTAGAAATTGTATAGTTAATAAAAATATCTGATTTCTTGAAAGTCTTCTTCGGAGTACATGCACTTCTCCAAGCAAGCAGTCTTCATCCACGTATGTATAATGCGTTGTACACTTAATGCGAAAAATAAATAGAATTTCAAATAGCAACTCGAACTGAACAGAGGACTGAATCAGAACTGATGGTTTTTTTTAGTCTCGCCAAAAATCTCTCCAATGACACCTGTAACACATTTTCACTAAATAAAATGAAACCTATAAGAAATTATCACCGGATATAATGGATAAGATTTTTAACTATTCAACATATTTTTATATAATTCGTTTAAAATATCATAACATTATATAATTTTCTATAAAAAGTTTTATTCACGTCAGAAAACGTAAATTTATTTTATGTAATAGTAACATAATATTTTTAGTGTAAATTCAAAATTTTGTCAGCGGATGTAATTACTTGCAGATTATACAAGTTCAAACCGGATAAAATGAAATTTGCGAGTATGGATGGAAGGGAGTAACATTTTAACATAGCCACATTACAGTCAAATTTTCTTCGAACATCCTTGATGCTTACAATACGATATGATATTTATACATTAATGATAATTAACGTAATAAATATAAATAATTATTGATCTTGCTATGAGAAATGACTCCTCGGGAATGCGTCTGTGGTAAAACTTTGCTGCAGGCGTTTGATGTTCGACTCGTTTTCGAACTTGAAAACAAAGTCATATGAATAGCGGGAGGGTCCGTAAAACCAGACCATTTAAAAAAATATATGAAAAGAACAAAACGGTTTTGTGGTTTTACACTATATTTAATTTTACAGTAAAGTAACGTTTTGTCTATATCATTTTAAAAGGTGACTTCGACGGTGACATATCATATTTATAGTTAGTAGAAAACCTATTGTACTGCGATTTAGTCTCGACTTTCCTCAGACAGGTTGTATATGAGTCATATTCATAATATATGAGTGTAATACCTTTATTATACATAGATTTATGCTGCTACAAACAAAATATACATCACAAACAATATACAATACCTGTAGTAGTTGCAAGCAATGTTCGCTTTTTGAGTAGATTAAGTTAAGTGCTATTGTTTATTTTATTTTGTTCTGATGTTTCCAATACTAATTTTGAATCATTAACGACCTCTTATTAATTTCATGGTGTACCAACCAAATAAACATGTAATGCTAAAATAAATTGTAAATGCATAACAAAATACTTTTCACGACATTGAACTACTATTCCTGTTCACTTATTTTAAGGTAACTAAGTTTAAATCTCAGAAAATCCGTCTTTGTAGGCTTCTTTTTAGGTTGGGAACACTGTATTTCAAAAAGAAGTTAAGATTAATGCGGAATAAGATAGAATGGCAATAATATGAATGATAATATAGAACTCTCTCATATTGTAATCCTCACATCCTCTTAAAACTATCTTCAGATCTATGTTATAATGTGTAATGAACTGGTAATCCTGAAAGGAGGAGATGTAGTGTAATGTAAAAGCACGAGCGTATCATCTATATAGCAGGTGGATTAATGAAACAAAAAAGAATTTCTGACCTATGAAATCATATAACATAGACTGATTTTCTGTAAAATTTTGTGTCTGAACATTAAATGCCTGTAGGGGTGATAAGGTTATTCTGTCTGACTCCTCGGTTAAATTCGTAGGTAATTTAGCGTTCAACGATTCTAATTAGGTAAAATATTGTCAAATAATGGCCGTAGATTCTAACAACATATGTTCTGTTATCTAGCACCTTCAAAAAATAAACTTACACATATATGACAAATATAACACATGCACACCTTGCAAACATCCATAATGTAATACAGAGTATAGCTCTATAGTCAGACAACATTTATACCGCGGCTGAGGTCTCCAAAGCAAAAGCACGTATGATGTATAGTCAGGTCCGTCCCCTTCCCCGTCTGTTTCAGACGCATACGCCATACAGCATACACCTTTATAAAACTCAAAGAAACCAAGAACCTGTTTGACTACTTTTGTTTTTAACACAGCGAACGCCATTTTGAATTGAAAACGAAATCCGCTTAGCATGTACAGGTTATGTTACCTTCAACGGAGTACAGAACCGAACAGTCAGTCAGTCAGTTACTTGAAAGAGCAGAAGAGCGACGGGTTGCCTGTACATGGCAAATAAAAAAGTGATGCACGTTAAGAAATAACAATAATAGAGTGCTCGTTGTGGACTAAGTGATAATTTAAAGTTAATTTTACAAGAAATATATAAAAGTAATTAATAATAAAATGTGCTTTAAATGTAAAGTTAATCGATAATTCAATAGTGGTTTCACTACACATAACTCTCTTGCACTTTTTTTATTTGACAGTTCTGTGATATTTGTTCTTAGCTGATTACAATAAGATTTTTAAGGTAGGTTTTTCTTACATGTGTTTCTTATATTTGCTATATGTTTGTGACTCATATTTAGCATTTATAATATCATTTTTACGCGGGTTTAGAAGTTTGCCTTGCGTTCGAATCTCAACACCTCTGCGATCACATTTACCAATACTAACACCCATGTGATTAGTGTTATGTTTGTTTTTCATTTGTGAAAGTGATTTTTTTGTAAAGGCCAAATTCGCAACAAAGTTGGCTGACTGCAAAGTCGCCTTCTCGTTACCGATTATGGGAAAGTGACGTCATGTATGACCAGTATGGCCGCAATGGTCAGTATCTTTGAAAATTGCAGTATTTATGCATCTTAGAAACATGTGGATTAAATATTCTTATAAATAATGTACGAGTATATATTGTAAAAATTATTTTATAATCATTTACTAATAAAATGAAAGCCAAAATATTTTGTATATTTATGCAATATAGCATAACTAAAAATTATGATAATTAACAAATTGATTGGAGTCACATTCTAAGTTGTATGGTGTTTCTAAATTATTTATCTGCTAATTTAATTATAAATATTTACGACAAGTCTAATATGTTTTATCAACCAATTTGTTAAATATAAAGCACTTCTTGACCATGGACTCAAACCCTAAATTACTATCTTCGATTTGAAAAGAGATTTGTTTTGTTTTTGCCTTTTATTATTATAAAGAAAATGTTATTGTTTTTATATGTGTTTTTCAAACATAATTATTTAATTTAAGTAGTTTATTGAAATACTAAAATGTTTTATTGATTTCGTTTTAACTATCAACTGTTCATACAACCGGTTACCAGAATTATTGGTTTCGATTAATTCGAAATAAACAAAAAATAAATCGAAAATTTTAGTATCTAATGTACGACATGGTTTTTATATGTAAATGAAGTTAGAAGCAGATATCGCTGATTATGCAATAATTTTAAAATGAGTGGGTTGCTAATGACGATGTTGATGACGAATCATGCGTTTACAAAGCATTTATATAACATTAACTCCTACGATTTAACAAGTCTATTACACTATCTATCGATTGATGTAAAACCATGTTTTTCCAAATTGCGTTAATATACTTCAATAGAATAGAGGTTTTCAGAAAAAATTAACATCAATTTCTTACTTGTTTTATTTAACAAAATTTTCGAAGACTTATCTTTATAAATTTGCATTAAATTTTTGTTTTATATCAGTATATAATATTACGTTTCATGTCCAATACGCTAAACACTTTTGATTGCACTGCAGTTTAACTTACTTTGAAGTTTTCTTCCTGCGCTTGGGTAAAAAATATTAGCCGCCGTTTGTCCTTTGGTAAACAATTTGTTAAGACTCTTTAGTATCACAAGTTGCGGCCTCTTCTCTGAAATCTTAATGGTGTTAAGGAATAGTTCATACAATCACCAAATCGGAAATTTTTAAGATCATTAATTCGCTTATATCAAGTGTAAATACTTTGTTTATAGACTTTCCTCCATTTCCTTATTAATTCTCCCAGCTATAAATATAAAGTTACAAAAATATGAGCAGGCGGAATAAAGCAACAAATATAAAATGTGAATTCGCTCAGCAAAAGTCTGCTAATGTGGGGGTCTGTGTATTAATGAAACATATTAATTAGTATATAGATAATATAAGGACTATACCCCCTTCCGTCTCCCATTGTGGTTAACAATATTTTTTTTTTTTTTTTTTTTTTATTTATTTTAGTGCATCAACTATTGATAGTTATTAGCACTTAAATCAATATATTACATTTTATTTACATTCTTATAATATATAATCTATTTCATTGCACATTCTATTTCAAATTATTTTCTCCGTTGCTTCTCTAATAACTTCCTTTTCCATCTGATACATCGCCTCCGCTATGATTTCACTCATTGCATTGTCTTCTCGGATTCTTTTATTCTATTACCACTTTTCTTCATTACTGTGTATCACTTTTCGACATGTCTGCCAATGGTATTCTGCTAATGAAGTTCTCCCAGTGCGTATAACATCTATTCTGTCAACTATATTTTTTCTTCTTTCTTGGTTTTTATTCCTCAATACTTTTTCTTTATCGTGATCAAGTTTTCATTTTCATATTCATGATTATACATACACATAACCAATTAAATCTTATTATTTATTATTGTAATAATAACCTTATTATTATAACCAAACCCAGATAATATCTGGCCCGGGGATCGAACCCGGGAACACAGTAGTCAGAGTCAAGCATCAATGCTCTCGCCTACTGTGTCGTCGGTTAACAATATTTATTACTGTATTACAGATAAATATTGTTTATTTACTTATTAGTTCTACATCATATTCTATATAATTTTAATACCAAAGATCAACATGATATATACCAACAGAGAACCACTACTACTTTGTCACTCTAATCAAACTTTTATGGCATTGTATGGCATCTGCATCTATCTTTGGATGTTATTTATGTTGATAAATCATTAAATGCATATGTGTACTACATTTCTAATCTATATAAAAATGAGGGTAAATAAATTAGATCATTTTGGAATACTGCAATATTTGATGAATATTTAATAATATAAGTATCTAGTAACGTAATCTTGGAGCATGCTATACATATTGAATAGTATTATAAAAACAGTCTAATGAAAGATAAAAACACACATACACACACACATAGATCTGTGTTCTAAATTTGTACAATCGAAGCAGTTAAAAAGGCAGTTGTATTTCGCAACACTTCTAAATGAGAGCTAAATTTCATATACGAGTACATAAAGCAAAAGAATGTATGAGTATATTGGTATTTTAAAATTTTATTTGTACAGCAGTAGTGTAATGTAAATACATGCTACATTGTAAATATATTGCAATCAATATGGTAATGTATTGTTTATTAGTGCTGTTTAGTAATATAGACTCTTTTAATTTAAAAATAACAATTCCATATTTTATAATTTTTAAAAAAAATATTTCCGTTATTTTTCGTGTTATTCAAAAAACAAAACAGTCAGTTACTATTGAAACACAGTACAGAAGAAAATATAAAAAGTATGTAATTAACTTTAAAAGTCACAATACCTATATAAATAAGAATTAAAAATCTGAATTCTGTATTATAAAATAGTACCTGTCAGTACAGCCAACCTTGATGATTTTTGTTGTTCTAATATAACAAATAACATTGTTAAAGACAAATCAATGATGCATGATGCGTATCACTTATTCGTCAATTTAATTTAAACTGTTATTCATCATCAAGATATGCTTTATTTTTAATGAATTTTTTAAATAATGCAGTAAATAAAAACATTATATTTATTTTTACTATTTAACCGTTATGGCGTGTCTTCATATTTTGTTGTTGAGAGTCGTTAAAAAAAAACTTGTCTCTACTTTCCGTTACAAACGCTGAGCATCATCAAATGTGTTTATAAAAAATGTTACTCCTATAATTGAAATTGTAATCAATATTCCGAAAGAAATGAAATTTCTATGCCTGTAGTTTGTATAAGACAACCGTATCATTTTACCGTTAGATGTTGCACAAGTAATCAATAATCAATAAGAAATAGATTGCCGCCTCCGTATTTATCGAATTACGTCAATGGACTTAGTTGGTAATTTTAATTTACAGGTAATTCATGTGTAGTTTTATTGTTGCCATTGCTTCATCAAATATATCAAGAAATTTAACTTTTTTGTTTTTTAAAAAATATAATATAAAGTCAGAGATTTATTTTAGCTTATTTTCTTGTTGGTCTCTAAGAACGCTTCAAAAAACACATTTAAAAAAATTTGGACGCTTCTTTCTTATAAAAATTTCGCTCTGTAATAAATCCGCGACTCTGTAACACATGGAATAGAATCGTACACGTACTAGCAATTTAAAATTCACGCGGAAAAATCTGCAGTTTGATGCAAGTTTGCGGTGCGATTTCATTTTCATGTGATCTTTTTTGAGCATGAGAAAGAGACGTCTTTTTTTATAATATTGATAATGCTTAATGTAAATGCGAAATAACGTTCTGTTCATTATTGATAAATTCTTTTATTATAAATTTGTTTAAGGTTATATTTCACATGCATTGTAATATAATAGTGTTTATTATTAATAACCCTTATAATTCAAAGGAAATTCAGAGCTTTTTTCTTGGTGACCCCATCTGGTGACCAAGCAACGAACCTAAAGCTCGTAAAACTGCAAAATTTACATCCAAGGAGTTCAGGACTCTCTTGATGAAAATAAGTGTTCCAGTTTAGAATTTGTAATGTGGCAAAGGTGAGCGGATCAGGCTCCGAGTTCAGAGAGCAAATCTTCTTTATGAAATAATTATTTTTTTATAAAATAACGGCTAAAAATATTTAGTTGTTTAGGAAATAATAAAAAAAGAGAATAACATTTTTTTAATCAGTTAAATTTTCATTAAAATTTTATTTAAATTTTTATGAAATTAACAAATGTTAACATTTAAATTAACTTTTAAAGTTAAAAAAGAATATGAATCAGGATTCAAGTTAAACAAAGTATGAATTTTATATTAACTTTTCAGCTACATTTAAGAACATAAATTATATATGATTAATTTCTTATCCTTGCTTTTTATTATATGTTGATTATAATCTTACATAGTAACAGACCAATCACTACCTAGTGCCTTGTCTGCAACTGTATCCGCTTTAGTTATTTCATTGACCAACATTCGTAATAAGCAATCCTTTCTCCCATGATCAGACCAGTTCAAAGACAGTATAACAGATTGTACAGGGTTTTACATAACCATATTGCTTATTATTACACATTATTTATAGACTATATTTATGTTCTAATCGATCTATTACAATGCGCCCGATCAATAACAGTTTTTATTAGTCAATACAAAACAACTCTAAGCAACCTTTACTTAAAACTCGGCTTTGTTTTCAACTGTAACATATATATCGAAAATGTATATGTAACATGTATAAATAGAATTACTAAAATTTCGCTATGATACGAAAAAGTATTATGGCTTATTTATAATTACTTTTACGGAAAAGTAAAACTAAACTAATATCTCGATAATTTCAATAAATGTGGGGGTACTTTTAATCTGATATAATGTTAAAATGCAATCAAAAGATCCAGTTTATTTTAGGGATACAATTTATATGTATGTAAAGAAATTATATTTCTTTAGTTGTGGCCAAAACAGTGGCCATATACTCATGTATTTCATAGATGAAGTTGTGAGAAATAACGGCCAAGACAATTGGTATTTGGAGTTGGCAGAACTCACTGTGCTTATTGTTAAGATATTATAAAAGTAGATAAAAGGAAATTGACAATTTAAATAACAAACTTGAAATGTCGTTTTTTTGATCTCAGATAGAATAGTATGATTTAAGTTAAACAGTAAAATAAAAGTCTTTGATTTCAGAGCAACACATAAGTTTGATTTAAAAATTTACAATTCCTAATCAAATTGGAGATATTGTCTTATATGCATATATATAATTTTCAACTTAAAAGTATAATTAACTGTTTTAAACATAAGGCAACCTTCAAAATTTTGTTTACTTTTAAAATTATTACCTTGAGTAACGATATAAGTAAAAAAATAAGGAAATAATTCAAACATAATTATTGTTAATTAAATATTAACTTTACAAATTCATGAAGTATTTAAATTCGAGTCCATTAAATTATATAAAATATTTTACCTTGCGTTGTTCATGTTGTTTTATCACTTCAGAGATATTCGGCTTTAATTATACGTGTTTGTGTTTTTATTGAAGGTCGCGTCATGCAAGTAGCGACTCATCCTACGTTGTTAGACGAAACAAACTTCGCTTAATAGTAATAACATGTTTGTTTATCAGGAAATAAAGTCATAATGGATAATATCTATAATTTCAAATACTCGTAAGAAATAATTATCGAATTAGTTAGTCTTCAGGAAACTGATTTTCTTTGTAACCATGATCGTGAAATAATAATTCAAACGCGAATTTTTAACGTATATTTGGAAATGCCTTACAAATATTTTTAATGAAACAAATAATTAAAATGCTGAAAAATAATATGCTAAAGTACTGAAGTCTTCTGATAAATATTCTGACTCGGTTGACCGTTTCGGACTCGATATAAAATTAATATAAATTCGTATTACCGTTGAAAGTGAATGAGGGGTTAAATACGTGTTAGATGTACCTACACCAGTTTTTTAAATATAATAAAAAGAACAAATCGGAAGATTTTCTAAAAAAATAGCTGAGAACTTTGTCTCTTTATTTAAATAAAAAAGCAATGTGAAGTTGAAATGAAACGAAATTTGTAACTGAATAAATTTTTCCATTAATTATATTCTGAAACCAATATGAATTTTAACTACTAGGATTTACGAATGTTTTTTCTTTCTACAAATAAATTTGACACGAGAAATTATATTAAAATCTATACACTATACATTTAAAAAAACTATAATCAGATTAGATCATAAATGTACATTACACATGTTTAAGACATTCAAATTATTTATCTCCAGCGCATGACATCATGTGTATATGAACAGTTAAGTTTATTTTTATATTAACATTAATAAGAAAGAGTTATTCATGAAAGATTATAAGAATTATATTTCATATAAAAACTGCTACCTCATCAATGGTGATTAAATAATTTGCAGTAATTATTAAATATGTTTGTTAATTGAACTGCTGTATTAAATTATTTCTATATTTATTACAGTGTTATTTATAGTTACGTCCGAAATCGTTAGGGAAAAACTCAGTCTTTGAGTCATCTTTCTTAAGTTACTTCAAAGGCGTCTCTCACACTGGAAGTGTTACTTACTACGCCGAATATCGTCAATAGTAAGCATTGGATGTTGGAACTTTAATGTTTATCCCTACACACTGTATTGGAAGTATCTCAACAATTTGGCGGTATTTTTAACTACGCACGTATGAATGTACCGACGTACGAACTTCGAACATATTTTTATCTCTTTCAAAATGATGGTGTATGGATAAACTTAAACACACCTTACTGACAATAGTCCTCCATAGTCGACAGCCGGTTGGTATACTCATAGTTATTGCATTTTACCTAACGTAATTTGTGTGAGTGAAAAATAATAGTTTTAGTAGAAAAACGTTACACCAGTGTTGACGCTTTTTAAGATTAACTCAACCAAACATGCGCGCCTCCACACCATTAACAGGCAGCACTAATCGCCGGAATGTTTTGTTAAACAATGGAGTATCACTCATTATCTGTCTGAATTCCACAATTTATTTCGCAGTAAAAATAAAAATATTTCGTGATGTGATGACCAGCAAGATGATGGAAGACCTTGCCAATTCAATGAGGGAAATGACTGGCAAAAGAATTTATTACTGACACACACACACACATGTACACCAATACTTAGTGCTTAGTGATATTCAAGAACGTTGCAGAAGATGCAGACGCATACGCAAACATTGTTCTTTGAAGTTGTATGTTGTAGGTGTCATAAAAAATTATTATATTTATATTTAATAATTCATATTTACTCAAGAAATGGTAAAAGAATGACAGATGTTCTCAAGCATTGTTTATTTACGTACGGATATGAAAATCAGCGATGGTCAAAATTTACAATACAAGTCCATATATGAAATATTTAACTTATATTTTCTTAAATGATTGAGATACATAAATATATATTTTTTTAATGAAGAAATTGAATGCAATTTCTGAAGTATTGTCTGAGTTCTAGTCAGAATTCTAATAGTCCAGTCTTATTTTCCTGAATTACTTTTTCTTGCTCTCACAGAAATTTTTCAGAAGATTCAATATGTCTTTCGCTTGTATGAGGCAATTTCTATTACAGTTGAAGCATTAATATTATTATTTTATTTTAATGTTTTCCCGTTTGGCACTGCAATCTTGTGCTTAATTCAATTTTGATTCTTATTATATCTAAACATTCTCACTCCTTCCAAAAAAAAAAAAATTATCCTTTTAAAAATAAAAACAGCACTGCTACTGCTATTGCTTTGCTCCTCTTGCTACTCTCCCTCCTGTTTCTACTCTGCCATTCCTTCTCTTTCATCGTTCCTTTTTCTCTATCTTCGCCATTCACCTCATCCCTTCACTGCCTCCCTTTAATAACTGCCCATTTTTCTCACATGACAACTGAATGTGCTCCAATGTTTCTATCTCCTTTCCGCACACCATGCACATCCGTGCTTTACTATTTGCCTATTATATGTTTTCTTTCTCCTCGTTTCGCAATCTGAATCTGGCAATCCTTCTTATGTTTTTTGTGTCTTTTTCTCATTCTGGTCTCTTCTTTTTCTCCTAAATCATTTTATACTTTTGTTATAATTGCTCTTCTCAATTTTTTCTTGGTGTATTTATTGTTGGGCATTAATATAAAGACTGTAATCTCTAAATTATCAACGAACGTAATAAATTATCCTTGACATTAGAATAATGAGTCCATTATATAAAATATAAATTTTAACCACATATTTAAATCGGAAATTATATTTTAACTAATGTGTTTCTGAAATGCCTGATTTCAGCTAATGACGAAATGCAAGGTCCGCATTTAAAGGTCACTTATAGTTTAGTCACTGAACCGCAGTTTTTTAAGAACTGTTAAAAGTGACGTCATTAACAACATTTTCTGCGAGCAAAGTAAATGCATCTTTGAGTGAGGATTTTAAAGCTGGAAATTAAATGCAAAAAAATACAAAAATTTTCAAAAACGACATAACATTTGAAAGAATTTTAATACCTTTAATACACGTTTGTAATTTTCATTACTTAAAAATTCGGAATTAGTCAAATTTGATCAGTGTCTATAATTTAAATAATTTTGAAATCATTAGGGTGATACTACTTGGAGTATAACACTTTTCCAAGAAAATTGTATTGAATTATTTAACAACGACAGCCAGAAAACAAAGATATAAATTACCATTGGAACAAAAAGTTCATCAGACAACAATCTTGGTAAAACATAATTTTATGAAATCTTCTTTGTTAATATTCTTATCTTAACTAGACACTTAAAGATGCAATTTCCAGCTGGTACTCGTACAAACGTTATGCGGATGACCCCTAACTAGTTTTCTTGAACATAAACGTAATATTGCTAACAGCAAGTTGCATTAAAGTTTAATCCATTGTTGCAATTACGTAGAGGTGTTTTACACCTACAACTAACTCTCCAAGTAAGTACTCGTTTATCGTGCTGTTCGGACGCTGACCCCTGATGGGTCATTCTGCAATCGTTTCTGACGTTGACGAAGACGATGACCAGACACAGAAAGGGAAACGAAAGACGTTTTCTGCATTCCAATGAGGCAACTGTAAGACTAAAAGCATTTAAAACATTCAATTTATAATTATAGATAAAGATTATCAAATATTCCTTTGAATGATAGTCATTTAGCCGTTAGAAATGCTTTTATTATCAATTCTATAAAGAGGAATCTTATTTCTTATTATTCTTATAGAATTTAATGAGATTGCATTTCAAAAGATGCTTAACGTTTATCTTATACACATATAAATTGTATCTGGTTGTATATTTTAAAGGGAGATAGATATATATATATATAAAAGCTATTATCAGAGGAGGTAGGGTAGAGCATGAACAGAAGGGGAACTACAATTTTTTTTAAAATTGTTAATTATGTATCTTTCATTATAGAACATATCATATCGCTTGATAATCTACTGTCAAATGTAATAAAATATTTATTTCAAATTTGTGTTTTCTATAATGTTTAATACAGTGACTTAAAATTGAAATTATTTTATTCTTCCGATCAAAAACTTATTATTTTTTTTGGCTTTTTTGTTCGTTTAACAAAAATTGTATTTGTTTTCGTGTTTTTTTACCAATGATACCAAAACAATTATATTTTAATTTTATAATAAAAAAGCCTTTTGTGGTTAATTTGTCCTTTTGAAAAATCATTATTGATTTAAAAATGTCATCATTATATCACGTATTAAAAATTAGAATTTCTTAAATAAAATAATAATTAAATTTTACAGTGTTTAGATTTTGAGTCAGGGTCCTTCAACTTCGAGGCCGTGCGCCTTGCATATAAGACACCTCATATTGAAAATAAGTTTTACTTTATTTGTTCTATTCTATAAACGTATAAATCGTGCGCCACAGGAATTTTGAAATTACTATTTAATAGCTGTAGCAGATTATACAAGCTAATGTAAAAAAAACAGCATATATTTATACATTTTTACCGTATTCTTTTCCTGTCAGCGTTCACACATATATTTTAAATATTTGAATTATATCAATCATTAGTTTCTTAACGGTTCTTTAATCATTAGTTTGATGTAATTCTTGCATAAATTATTAATTAATTGAAGATATTACGATTGTAATTCTTTCAGATATATTTTTGATCAATATAGTTATACGGTAATCATACGGTATATCATTTCAATAATAACATTGCCAATTTTTATATGAAGTACCATTTAAAATGAAATGGTTGTGTAATTATATATTTAGATTTTCGTAATATTATAAAATATATAATCTGTCTATATAATCAGGTTACCATCTGCCTGCACTTATTACAATATCTATATTTTAATCCCGTTTTACTAAATGATGATGATTTGTAGTCGCAATAAACCAATATTTTCTAAATTATGCTACTTATACTCACTCCAAGGAATTAAGGAATATACTTTGCTTTTTATTTAGGAGTGGTTGATAGATTCGGATAAAATTATATAGCTTATAATTATAGCAGTTCTAAATTAAGAATCTATATTTGTTTAAAAATTAAACATTCCTCATCACTGCCGATGATTTAAAATAAGGATATATACTATTGTTGTCTTCATACACTTTCTCTAAATCATATTTGAAACTGTCATAGCAATTGGCAATTGAAATAAGTAACCTTTGACTTTTGGCATATTTTTTTTCTTTATTTTTAATACTTTCTTGATAGATGATGCTACAATAAATTATATTGAAACGTAGTTTCGTTTGCCTCGTGCTGTTGTTTTGAGGATAACAGTTTGACCTTTGCGAAATAACACAGGCTTTATTTTGAAAAAACAAACAACTACATAAATTTACTTTAGGATCAAAACAAATGTTAACATTTTCTAATACAATACCATGTGTAAGTTATTGTTACGTAAATGCTGATTTTATTGACACTACTACTACTTGTTATATATGAATTTTGTAATATATATTTATTAAAATATATATTTGTAAACGATAGGTGTACATAAACTCATCTTATAATCTCTTCTTTGTAAAGTTACAATTGTATTTAATGCCGTTAGGCAATACATTCTTCTGCCTAAATTCACTTTTATTATACATAAACCATTTTACATTCTCAAAACTACATTTTTTTTCGTCCTTAATTTCCCAGTAAACAATTTGATGAAGTGTCTTGTTTTATGCCGTTTCTATCACTATTGCAATTCAATTATAGTTCGCATCACCTTTATCTTCATTTGTATTTCGATAGGTAGAGTGGTTTCGCCATTTGTAACCGATAAAATAGACATTTCATATGAACAGCTGTGAGAAACTGAACTGTAAATGAACTATTTCATGAAAACAAAATCATACGCATCTTCAATATGATGGAAAATTGACTCTAAAATGTTTACTGGGTTCCTTCATTTACTCCTAACTTCATTCATCCATTTTATTCCCTCCTTCTTCCCCCTGTAAGATCTCTATCAGATCTACTTCACTTTTCATAAAGTTATCAATTGCAAAAGTATAACTACTATGCATATCTTTAAGAAAACGCATTTTCAAAGAATCTAAATTTAAAATATGCTTTATCTGTCTGTAATCAAGTAATGAATTATTTTTTAAAGCAGCAACGGCACCACGTGTGGTCAACAATCACACTGAAAAATATCAATAAGCGACTCTTTCTTACAACCGTGATGAAACACTCGAGCATCGTCCATCAGAAATGATGGACGTTAATCATAAATGCATGATGTTAAATGATCAGATACAGGCAAATGAAACAGACACGGCGATAGCGTGCTGAATCTCTTCTTGGCTCGTTGTATATGTATGTAGTTTTATACAATGGTGACTATATCTTTTTCGTGTGCTCCGAAGATACGACCTTGCCAGAAACAACAAAAATACGTATTATAATTTTTGATTAACGAAATTTACAACCCACAAATGTATATATAATTACTTAATTAATAACTAAGTATAAACATCGTATTCAAATGTCAAACAAATTCAATGCCCTTAAGTATGACGTAGGAGTAGAAAAGAAACAGCGACTTGCAAAACGACTTTTGTGCGGGCGTTAGATTAATTTGCCATTGCGTGGGTGAACCTGAGTAATACGTAGCTCGATTCTTGATGAATGTGTTGTACATAAGATATTCGAGTAAATCACGTTTCAAGTTTGCATCTAGAATATGTTCCTTGATATAAATATAGTGATTAGTGTCTTTAACACCCAAAAAAGTGGGAAATGATCCTGAATAATTTATTGTTATTTTTTCATAAGAAGTTAATAATCATTCTAGATCTGATATGTGGTAACCCAAAAATAGACGACAATATTTCTCTGGTATATCGACCATTCAGTTCATTAGTAAGATATCTCCGAATATGTAGTTTTATCATAACAACGAAAGCCATATTCGAGTTTGAAGTATTCCAGCGATATTCGACTAAATATTCGATTAAATATGCTATTTCATTGTTTCTAAATAAACATCACTGCTTCAACAAATTTAACAGTTCTTTAAAAATACTCTTTTCAAAAAGTAAGAAATGTATTAAAAGTAAAAATCCATACCACTTATAAAACTATCAAAATGTAGCGTTAAGTTATTTAATTTTGTTAATTAATTCATATCTGGTTATATCACACATTACTAATTAGTATGCGTTTTTTAACGAGCATAATTAAATTTCAAAATGGATATTTTTATCGTTTAAATATATAAAATACATTATCAATATATTCTATATATTTGATATTTTATTACTTCGAGTTTCGACTTTACTTTCCGACAGAAAAAAATAGTGTTTGAATCTAATATATAGCTCCTCCAATATTATACAATACATACATATCGTATATAAAGTGTTTTTCAACAAGAACTTTGTTTTTTCAATAGTTTTGACATTTAATTTTTTTGACATATCAGTAGTGGATGCTTCGGCAATTGTTACAATGAATTTAAAAAACGAAGTTCTTGTAGAAAAACCCGATACTTTCAATATTAATGTCAATGTACCTACCACCCTGTATACAATCATTGAAAACAACACTATTCTAACATTATCTACATAGTCTACTACAAAAACCTGCTTTAGCCAAGCCATACCGACCGGTCTCAGTACATTAAAAGCAATATTATGAGGTCACATTACATAAACAATATTTTTTGTAACGAATTTATAATACGATTTCACTACATATCAAAATCATGATACTAATTACATAAATAATTATGTCCACTTTTTTATAAGAATCTCGTTAAAGGTCCATGGTTGTATCTCTGATCTCTAAACCAAGGATGGCTTCTTCACGTTCTCCACAGTTATTTTTAAAAATTGTTATTGCTTTAATCACGCGATGATCATTTCTATGCTTGGACAGATGAGCCATTAGGTAATCACTAATCTTACAACATTAGCGTTCTTTTCATCTTCCATTCTTCTGCGTTCTGCAACAAATACGTCTGTAATAGGATTAATTTGAAGTAATTGTGAATACAGAGAAATTTGTAGAACATTACAAAAATGTACTTATTTTTGTTTCTAAGACATTAAGATGTTGACATAACGTAATTTACTTAGTCAAGTTAAATATTAGTCTTTCAACACATACATACTCTTGCCCATATATAACATAAATATATCTTAAATCTTGTTGAAGACTTGGTAATTTTAATTTCCATTTTTCTGCACGTTAAATTACGTCTACAATTGATTTTCTTAATAAGTGACATAATGATAGTACTAGTAGATAGCACGCGACATGCTATTTTCGAGACAATCCTACCTAGTAGCATACCCGATTTACTGACTGATTTATTTTAATAAAACTATTGAACCGAAAACTGGTTGATTTTAACGCATGCTAGCTACGCCGATGGTGGAATTGGGATATGCTATTACCATGCCTGAATGTAAATAGCATGTCATATATAAATAAATGTCTTATAAGTAGCATACCGTAGTAATCTTGCTAGTAGCAGTATGCTAGTTTCGATCATGCTATTTATATGCACCGAAGCATGCTATTTAACCAGCATGTGTATCCGGACCCCTAAAGGCTATTTTAAAGCAATCACTCGCTAAGCAAACTTGTGGTAAGGTTTAGTTATTACCTATACCTATTTTTCTAATAATAAATCTACCTTTTTTCCTTTTAACATAACCATAAAACTGCTTAAGAAGGCCCTTATAAAAATTAAAGGTTTGTAAGAGAGTTTTGTGAGATAAGTTTTGTTAAGTAAAATATGACTTAAATGTAAGGTATAATTATACTACCAATTGTAAACTCCAGCCTCTTTGAATTACATGCATGGGGAATTTAGTTTCGTTATTCTTTGCTTTTTTCCTTGAACTGATGGGTGCAGTTCTTTTAGCTAAATGATTAGTACAGCCCTGCCTGTAAATCTCAGATAATAACAATAAGAATAAGAAAATTAGTACCCTCATGTTTTAATGTCAACTTATGAATGAAAATAAATGAATGTTGAATGTCGCACTAGTCTGTCCTGACATTACATACTCGACATATGTACACCATGCTTCTATTCAAAATCCGTCTATTCACCAACTTAACGGGTCTTCTATTATCATGCATATACAGAACTTGGATTTTGACTTGTTTATTATACTTAACATAATACAAATACCAAGACCATTTGTAGGTATACATATTGCCACGTCTATTGCTACTTACATAACATACAAATTGTTATCTAGCTACGTGCATCTGTTGAACTCTTTAATACCTCCTCCAGCTGGTGTTATACAACCAACAACTAACACTACGAAACTGACGGCTGTCGCGTTCTACAATATTCCTAACTCCTTATCCGATACAATAATCGTTGACAATTTCGAAAGTTAGTTGTGGCGTTTAATTTGTCTCGATCTATAACATTTGAGACGTGGGTCCGCGTTCTGAAAGGCCTTGAGGTTTTTAAATGTCTCTTGTCTTTGGTTTGAGAAGACTAGGATGTTCCTACACAATATTTTTGTTGTCACTTTCGATGGTTTAGTTGTCATATAATAGTGAAATTAATAATTAACTAACGTAGCGCACGATTAATCGTATTAACTGAAGAATTATCCGCTATGTGCAGTACTATTTATAGGTTAGATTTTAAATTTGTTTCATAAATGATGAAATGCATTGTAAATTGTAAGTCTATTCGAAATAATACCTCTGGAACTGTTACATAATGCATAATTACATATTTAGAGTAATATAACCTATAAAACTAATGATGTATTCGTTTTAAATGTTCAGCGATGTCATATAAGCAATTCAATGAAACTAAATGGGACAAATTCACACATTTCTATTCATAGTTAGCTACTTATAGCCAAAACTATAAATGTATATCTAATATTATTAAGACCCGCGCTGTTTAAAAATTTACACTAGATAGAATTAGGTTCTAATTAGTTATATTTTTATAGAAGTTATAAACAATCAAAATATTCATTTTTGTCTCGTTAATGATTAAGGGTGATGATGATTACCATTGTATACAATTGCTAAGCTGTGCTATCATAAAATAAAGTGCAAAAGATTTCTCGAGCTACTCATAAAGTATTGATATTATAAAAGTGATAAACAATCTAATTAAAATAGATTACTTATTAGGCCTGTCTCAGTATGGGACCGTATTTAAGCGACGGCGTATTCGGACGTAAATCGGCGGGTTGGATGAGCTACAAAGCAAACCGTCTATGTGTGTCACAGATGTCTGTAGTCAGTCGTCAGATAACTAACTTGTGTACTGTAGGGGGTGTATTGGAGTTCTTTAGCACTAATATAATTTATTATGAGAGCAAATTTTAACTTTAATTTTTATCGATACACTACTGGTATTAAAGGGACTTTAGCATTTATTATATATCTGAGTTCTGGTTGTCGTGAATTTAAATTTAGTTCTATCGTATTGGTATCGGTATCGGTGTCCATGACTGAAATACAAACATAAACTGCATGCAGAACATACTCGTCACAAGCGATGTCGCCGATAGATCTCATTTGAACCGTATTGCAGCGTAACAACAAGCGATCTTAGGTATCCCCTCCAGTCTGAGGCGGCTGTTTGCATTTACAAATAATATCGTGAAGACCTAAAAAATAATTGTACATAATCAAAATTGTGATAATCAACTTTATCAATAATTAGGCTCCTATTTTGTAACTATTTAACTGGGGTCCGTTAACTCCTAACGATTTTTCAAAGTCCTATATTTTCTAAATTATGCTATGTAAGTTTACCCAAAACTATTAGCATACCTTTAATAGAGAGCAAAAGAAATTCTATACTTTGGGGCGAGTAATAGTAGCCTAATTTATAAAATATAGGTCTTCGAAAAATCGTCAGAAGTGAACAGATGCCAGTTAAGTAGTTACATCATAAGGTCAATAGTGTGAGAGCAAACTGGAAACATTGTCTTGAGGATGGTTACAAATTTATTATGGTATTGATTTATTGAAAGTATATGTCGTGTACTTCTTTTTACTTATCCTAGATATACTTGTAAAACTATACTATAGTAAAACTTACTACTAGATATAAATACTAAATTTATTTTCTTTTTGTTTCAGAAATGGCGTCAAACACATATTTGGTTTTAGTTCTATTTCAAATTGTAAGTATTAAATGATTTTATTTGTTTACATAAATTATAAAATATAATTTAAAAAAACAAACTGACTGAATGAACGTGCATAGCGAGCGTGTAAGCATAGCGAGGAAATTATTGTGAAGAACACAGTAAAATGCAAATGAATATGTGTCAAGGATGCGATTAAATGACCTCTAAATTGATTTTTATATAACAAATCGTTAGAAAATTATTAAAGGTATGACTGTGATTCTAAATATAACATATTTAGAATTTATTTTCTCATGGTTTCGTCATTAAATTTATTTTAAATATTCAATAAAGACGAGCTGCTTACTGTACTAGTAAAACGTGTTTTGCTTTTAGTGACATCATCACTATTAGGATTAGGATTGTACTCGTACGTATGTGTGTGTCATCATTTCGCACAGTAAATTTCTGTCTACATTTAACCTACATACAAACTTAGGACCGCAATCTGAGTGTCAAAAATTGTAAAACCAAAATGATTAATGGTTCAACATCGACTTTCAATTGATCTATATGATAAAATTGAGTAAAATATTTAGTAAGTGGCGACAGTGTCGCTACTGTATATATTAGGTACCCACAAAATAGTTTTAAATATTTTTTAAATATACCACCATATCCATTCCAAAAATTAAACTTCAATTTGAGAAACCAAGATTTCATTAACAAAAGTCAGTTAAAGGGAAGAGATTATTATATGTTGCATCCAAATTTAAGTAAGAAGAGATGGTTTAGAAATGAGTCCCGCAAAATTATATCAACTATAATCAGAATCAAAAGTAATCATTGTAAAATTCCAGCTCACCTGTACAAAATTAATATTAAATCTGACGATAGATGTCAATGTGGTGAAAAAGGAACTTTGGATCATATTATATTTGAATGCAGAAATTATAGTTTAGAAAGATCAAAATTCAATAGTAAAATATTAGATGTGGTTAAAACTTTTCCTGTTAATACTAAATTTTTGTTAAGTGATTCAAAATTAATTAGTGAATTATTTAAATATTTAGAAATTTGTAAAATAGAATTATAAAATGTGAAATATGTAAAAAAAATGGCTATGACGAATAAAAGTCAAGTCAAATAAGTAAATAAATTTAAAAAAATATATATTCCACCATATTTTTTATAGACGCCAGATTGGGCATATATACAAGAGGCTTACTCGAGACCATACGTATTTTTTAATTCGTAATTTAATTTATATGTCGTCGATCTATTTCTGACACCTATCCTATCACCGACATCCTCCCACTATGTTGGCCTACATTACTACTACACTTCTAAATTAATTTAACTTGATAACAATTAAACCCAAAAAATATAATTCCGGTCCGGGAATTGAACCCGAAGACACAGCAGTTAGCGAATAGAACCAATACTCACTTCCACTGTGTCGTCGATCTTGCATAACCTATTAAACATCTTCTTTTAAGGGTACAACCAAATTTCGCGATCTACAGATAATAGAAATCACAATTTGCTACACTTTTTTACCCTTGACTCAATAAAAAATATGAACAATAGCACATACTCTAGAAAACATATTTAATTATTAATAAATATTTCAATGAGTCCATATTTAGTGAAAATATTTTAGAAATTTAAAGTGTCTATTGTTATTATTGTGTTGTATTGCTTTTATTCACTAATGAACTCATAAAACAAATCTGGTGGCACGAAAATGAATTCAACCGTGAACACAAAAAGAATACTGGGTTCATTCATATTTTGAAAACAATAGGTGAATTATTTTTATATACTTTTTAATAACTTTCCACAAAATAAGACACAAAATGAAAACGAAGACGAAAACGAATCGAGAAATCAAAACATTTTGTTACCGTGTACAATGCATATGTATGTGTGTGTGTGTGTGTGTGTATGTGATATAGGTTGATTAACCATTGTTTTAATTACTATGTCAAATTATATTCAGTCACTTTACCGGATTGTTTGCTTTCTGTTTCAGATTTGCACAAGCATTTCACATGCAGCACAGATTCCGCCCACAACGAGTAAGTTCATACTTTTATTATTTGTTACTATTTTAATTTATGCATTTCGTTTATTTTTTGAGGTTATGTTTCATAAATACATATTAAACATTAATTTCTATAGATTTTTGACAATTGATATCTATAAGTTTTAACTGTTCAATTATAACTTTTGATGTTGAACCAGATTTATGTTGGCAATTTTTCAATTTCTGTTCAATTAATTTTTTTTTTTAACTTTTATTCATTTTGATTTAGTCAGAGAGATGTTGCATATATACATCTCTTGCTGGTCTTCTCTTTAAATTAAAATATATTATTAAAATGAAAAATTAAAATCTCTTAAACTATGACTTCCGAATTTGAACATAATAATAATTTTTGAGATAGTAAGAACATAAAAGAAAACCGATTCTGTAAAAAATGATACTTAAAATACAACTTCTTATAACCTATTTTTCTGCTTTTAAAAAATGAAATCTAGCTTATTGCTCATTAATATAGTCTTAAAGTTTCTTAAGAGCACCTTTTAAAGAGTTATATAATCTAAAAATCTATCTTCCGAAAATTAAAGTGTCGTTATTTAGATCTTTTTAAATTAAATATTTCATTGAAGTAAAATATTACGGGAAAGTAAGATTACATTCATATTCTATGTACAGTCAGTTTAGTATTAAAAGAAAAAATACTGTTTCTAAATTTAATCTTCTCCCTTTGAAACCTCATTTTCATTAAATTTCACTTTTATTTATTTCTCACTGTCTCTAATGTTCCTAATTTTTATAATGATATCACATTATGATTTTTATCAAAACAAACAGAAAATTAATTACATTCATTGTTTACTTTCTTATTACCTTTTGCGGAAATTTCACTGGCTAATTTCACATGTCATTTCCGAAACTACGTTAATAGTTTTATTAATTGTAAAACTTAAGATTTACAAAGTCACAAGATTTGCTGTCCAACACTGTCCATATTGCTGTTTGCTACGCATCATATTTGTACATCATGTTATTAAAATAATTCAATTTTTAATTGATTAACTACGAGTATGTTCTGGGAAGAAGCACAATTATCTTTAAGTCTACTATGAATGAAGTAACAGTAAATAATTATTCAGTTTAAGCGAATGAAAAATTCAAATTATTACGAAGCTGTTACAAAAAGTAAAAGTGAATATTGCAAATTCTCGTATTGTAATTATTGAATTAGCAACATTAATAAATATTAAATGGGAATGAATGTACTTCAATAAATGTTATGTAATGAATAACTGAAATATTTGCATTTAATATATTATTAGTTTAGTTGTTGACAAAAAAACAATATTAGAGTTAGAATTTTTGGATTATTATCTGCAGTAAAGTATCTAATTTGTGTAATGTTAAATCAACAGGATAATGTAATTTTTTCGTGAAAAGTGGTGATATTTTTATTTTAGTCCAAAGTACAAACTCTGCGCTTAGTAATGGAACACAATATCTGTCAAATGTCTCCACAATTATGTTTGTTGAACTTAATTGTTAAAAGTTGAAAGATCCTGTACTTCTTAAGCTACGGGTTTGTTGCAATTTCCTTCTGACTTCCAGTTACCAAACTATTGTATGATAATAAATAAATAATATATGTATGATATAAATTAATTACAATTTCAAAGAAATAGAAATTACTCCTTTTCTTTAAATACAGTAAGATGTGTTTCTGGGTTTTTTTCATCAGAATCTAAAGTAAAACAACTACATATGAAACTGTATTATCAAAATGTAATTAAAATGTTAATTAGATATCAAATGCAATAAAATATTCCCGTGATGCAGCATGCAGCTGTATTGCTGCCGCCCATTGGCTATTCTATCCTGGTTAATGCCCGCGTACTTGTATCACAGCGTGATAAGTTTGCTAACGTGGCAGAATGGTTTTCAATTGTGGTTATGATACGTGTATATTCTTCTTGAGGTACTTTGTACAGTACAGGTCGATGGTTCTTGTCTGATACTCCCACGAACCATGGTTCACAACTTCGCGATCATCATCCCCGTGGGTGTTTTCTTTGCGATAAACGGATAAACCTACACGTCGTGCAGCGACCTCCAGTCAAGGCTGCTTGTTCTTAGAAACCCGTGAACCCATGATGTCGTCTTTATTGAATTCTAAGAAATCTGATAAGATCTTGTAACTTTAAATTGATATGTTTTTCATGGTGAAGTTTCACAAATATGTATTTTATGTATAAACCTTCTGCGTTATTTACATATTTGCTAGAAATGGAATAAACGAAGGACTAATTAATATAACTAAAGAAAAAATAGCTCTTTGATTCAGCCTTGTGAATCCAGGTCTGGTTGTATTTGCCATACGAAACATATCTCCGTATTACAGTAACTGTTTGTTACCGCCATTTTAAATAATGAAATCAGATTTGGATTCGACTTTTAATCTGACAGATTAATCTACCTATACACTCAGAATCGGATTCGGCTAAACCACCAGAAAACCGCAGTGCTCGGTGCATATGTATTCTCTTCTATTCTGCGTTTCAAACTATAACTCCATTCGGTTGCTGCAAGCTTAGAGCATATATATATGGAGATAGAATGCTGGACCTGAAAGTGTGTCCAAAATGTCTTAATAGAATATTAAAATTTATTATATCTAGACAGCTGTCACTTTCGACGCATGCGCATAGAGAACAAATAGGAACCATATACCTTTCTCTCTCGCACACATTTTGGACACACTTTAAATCTATAGGAAACAGAGGCTATTCACACTCCATATATATATGCTCTAAGACTGCAAGCCATGCCGGCCTATGTTAAGGAAACAAATAACAATTTTTCTCCATAATCCCCCTCCTTAATCTGGATGCTTCATCGTGTAAGAACAGTAGAGCTTGGTTTTTTTTAGATTTTGATTTTTAATCTAGGAGACACACTTCAGAGTAGTCACGAAACTTAGTACACTCATTGAAACAAAAGTCAACTTTATATTAATATTGCAGTAAAATGTTTGATATTGCAGCAAAGACAACGCTCCTTAATATCATACTCATACACATGTAACTATATTTATATGTACACACATTAGATACACAAGCTGTTAAACAAATTAAATTTACAACGTTTGCGAAAGTTTCTAAAAACAAAACATATTCCTTGTACATTCTCTAACAACAACACCAACACATTGAAAGTTCAACAAAAAAATTGACTGTTTAATTCTTTGCTCTCCTGTCTATGATATATCGATATGAGTAATGTTATGAATATATAATTATATTATTTGTTAACCAAAAAAACAGATGAAGAGAAAGTGAAAGACACCTAACATTTCACGAATTACATTCAAGTTGTTATCGAATGATCATTAAGGGCTCTGTTTTACCGACAAAGATCTTCTAGCTGTCAATTAATCTTACAATAATTACTATTTCCGCGTTTTATAGCTTGTAAATGTTATTATGCTTATTGAAAGTGAAAATAATTGTTTATTAAATGTTTATTTTTAGTATAATTATTGCTTATGACATAAACACATTGCTTCATTATATTAATTAATTATTTTATAATAAAATTGTTAAGAAAACAATAAATTTATAAAACAAAACATGCAGAATTGCCTTGTAATTTTCTTGAGTCATATTTTTATGTGATTTATCTTTATTTTTAGAAATTATTTCTAAAAAAACTTGTCGAATAGTAGGAGGAGAATTTATGATTTGTAACTAAATACTAGTTTACTTTCATTTAATATAAATAATTTTTTACATATTTATATTACATGTAGACATATGTCAAATGTGGAATCTTCTTCATTTTAACTTTTATTTCAGGAAAAGTAATGAGATGTTAGTTGCAGTGAAAGTATTTATCATAGAAATCCTAATTAATAATATTATTTTAGCATTTAGGTGCAAATATTTTAATTTTAGCTTTAGTAGATAAAGAAGTTTCACTTCAATATTATATTTTTTTAAGGCGAGTTCATAGGTAATCGTGATATATTTAATATTAATCACTTTTACTTTTTAATTTAACTCTTCTAAAATAAAAATACTTTTACTAATTATAAATTTTTTATTGGTTGATTATAATATTAGTTATTGGTTTTTACATGGTTTGAATTCTTACACTCATTTAATGCAATACTGTAATATTCCGAAAATACTGAATTTTTTCTATATCTCCTGAATTTTATATAGCAATTCTCCTGAATTAATTTTTTTTGGATCTGGCAACACTGATCATACACTTCGATCAATATAACCTACACCTCATTAATCATTTGATTTAGACGGCAAAACGGCATACGCTTTTAATAGAGTCAAAACTCTAATATTAAAAATGCTATCCGTAATATACTCTATTTTACATAGTATTAGGATGTTCTAAAAAAAATTGTGTAGTTGCAACACTGAATAACATTTTTTGTAAAATAAGCCCGGTTATATAGTGAAATATTTTGATATGTTTCAGGCGCTCCCCTCTCTGATTCGGACGTACGGATACAATGTCGTCGAAACGAGATGGTGGTAACCTTACAAACCCCTGGATCATTTAGTGGAATGATCTATCCCAGGGGTTTGGGAAAGAACTCCTCGTGTCTGACAGAATTTCGAGGCACGACGGGGTCTGTGCAATACTCGCTGCCCCTGCGGAGCTGCAACACAATGCCGACGCAACTGGTGAGTCAGCAACTCTTCTATCTTCCATCCAATACTGGGGGTCAACAATTAACCGTTAATAGGATACAAATCGTGCATCGACTAATCGTGACCATATATGAATATGAATAATTTGATTGTTTGATTGAGTAATGATTATAAATCAATTCGGAACAAGGTTTTGATTCCTAGTGGTGAATTGTGATGGTTGGTATAAGAACTACTTTACAATCGATGACCATTTGTCTCCCGAACTGTACTTCGACAACTTTCGGCAAAAATTTAAAAAACATTACCCAGAGAAAAGGAGATAGAAAACAAGACTGTGTAGTGACTTTTAAATACGTTCTTACATGTTCCATAAATACATCAACGTCATTCTATTTCTCTCACAGTACGACTATAACTTCTTGGTAGACCGGTCTGTTATGTTTTTTACTTTTTAAAGTTGGATGTGAATGCAAAAATGTACACTCCAAGTCCGACACCTTGACAACTTTTTTTTACAAATTGTTTTGAAAATATCTGCGTAATGCGCAACGAATTGATTTTTCACTATGCGAAATTACTAATATGACAGATGATCCTGTACTCTTTTTCTAATGTTGGCAACTCTGTCTCATATATATACTACTACTTCGCAGTCTAATAAATATATAATATGTACGCCGTATAATCATTTAAAAGTTCCGATTACGTTTTTTTAACTTGAATGTTTGGATTACGTTTTTGTAGTTATAATAGACTATGTTGAACAATCGGCTAAAGAGTTGTTACTTTTCATTAAATAATATGTACTTTATTACTTTGTCATTATGTACACCGTTAATTAATATTTTATTTGCATAGCAAAGTTCATTAGTGGATCAAGGTTTATGTACACAATGCAAGAATACGACTATTTAAGATATAAATTATTATTTTACACTTTTGCAGTCACGTTACTTCATTACTTTCAACTTCAGATTTATTTATAAATTTATTATAATGTTGATAGACGTCATATTTCATATTAATGACATGCATAACATCAATCTAAGAAGCAGAGGCTGCAAATGATTAAATGTCAAAACACACGAAAACTATTTTTTTCAATGCAGCAAATTAGAAACCTTCCCGTTACGTTCTTTGTTATGACTCAGCTGTAATTCCCAGCCAAATCACTTTTTTTTTTTTGTAAATATCCAAAGATTACTATTTCTAATTTCAACTTTTAGTTTTTTGCAGAATTCTACATTTCTATTTTAAATTTGTTAGTAATTATGCAGTTTGTTAAAATTTAAATGAAACAACCATTTATTAGTAGAAGGTTAAATAAATTTCACCGTCGTAAATGCAATATGTAAATAATTTTCAACTAAAAACAACATAATTACTGGTTTCATAATTAACACAACAATAATAAAAATAAATAAAACGTTTTAGTACTTTGTTTTTCTGAAGATATTTCATTGTTTCCTTTTGTTCCAAGGTCGGTAAATTTGCATCAAAGCTACGTACCGTAAATCAATATTCGTATATAAATCAAGCATATATATAGTTAACAGAAAAAAGATATTGCAAATATCCATCGTGGGCAATGGCCTCCAGCGGTGAGTCGCCATCTTAGCGAGCTGGAGGCTTGTCTTCGCCAAATCTTTAAACCACGCAGATTTCCGTTTTAGGACGAACATGTATCTGCTATAAAAACGAAATGGTGACAATAATGGTTATTACCTTTGTACATTTCAAAAAGTGTTTTATGTTCATAATTTTATTTAAATATTATTGTTTTAATATATTTTCTATTTGTATACTAAATACATTTATATCCAAACGTATCTGCTACATAATTGGTTATTTTCATCAATTCTGAGCACTTTAACTAAAGACCTCTTTTTAGACTTGAATTCCATTCATTCCCATCAAAATTGCTTTAAATTTAAATTCATTTATATCCAGTCACAAATCTTACAGCAATGTGGAGCCCCAAACACTTTGAGCACTGAAGTTGCTACTTCTCTCACTTCAATATCTGACAAATTGAATTATATAAAACAGTTAATTGTAACACCTGAATTTAGGCAACACTTGTTACATATACGACTATTTGTTTTCAAGTTATAGGGTTACTTGTTATGTTTTGTTTTTCTGTTACTCCTGTGATACTTGTACTGATAGTAAACACTTAATACACTTTTTTACTGATTGTAAACATTATCAAAACAGTACAAAGTTATTTAACTGAGAAGACTTTTTTTTAAATTACGTTCGCCCATTTCGCTTGAATGTGCCTTCAATAAACAAGGCGTTATACCATTTACTGAATTGGTATTAAATATTTGCTTGTTAGGTTCACCAAACAAATATATACTCGTAATTCCGTGAACATCACAAGGTCGTTAAATTCATTTAGCATGTGCTATCTAATTATTGGATCCGTTGAATAACCGTTGATTTTAAGCACACTACAAGACAGATTTGTTCAACCAGTATAACATTTCGAACACTTACTAAGTTGCGTAGGATCTTCTGAAGTGCCGGATCGATACACATCTTCCTACACTTCAATTAAATGAAAACAAAATCATCATTATATTTATTATCTTTAATTTATTTCAACTATATTTCTATTTACAAAGGTTTACTCAAGTTCATTCTCGAAAAACGCCCCAGGAAGTAAGATAAATATATATGTATCTATAATTTAGATAATATGTATTACTGCAAGTTCATGAAATAAACGGTTCATCAAGTAAACGGTTCTTCCATATATGTCAAGATCCATATGGGAATCACGATTTGTATAAATATTTTAAGGTGAAGGTATCCCTCAGAATATCAATTTTCTTCACGGTTAAGTTTCCTATTTACTGACACAATGTTGACTTGCATTTTTCAGTGTTCTACCATTAGAAGATCATTAAGAATGAACCCTTTTTATTCAATTATTAGTTAAACTATTTCTTCTTAAATATAATTTCATTAATATTAAAATCATTATTGCATTAACAACTTTTCAAATTCACACTTTTGATTAGCGTTGAATTTTTTTCAACGTTGAACGAATAATTCAGTTCTTAGAAATTTTTAGAAAAAATATTATTTTTTGTATTAAAATTTCACAATTTGTGTTGCCTGCTTTATTCTTGAGTATCATCTCTATTTTGGAACTTACACAACAATGAAGAAATAATATTATTTGTATGTATTTGTATTCGAAATCACTTTAAAGGCATGGGCGGAAATTTGCTAATTTTACTGTTGATATTTAAATTAGAGAAGTGTTAATGAAATTGGTTAATATATTTTTTTCTAAGTGGGTCATAAAATGCTGAAATTTCACTTGACCTACGCAAATTTGATATTATTTTGTACAGTGTATTACTTATAAACGAATGCAACTGTAAAGCAATTATGATACATGTTCAACTCGCGTGCAGGTAATCAAAACTCATTATGTGTACTTTGTTAGATTAAATACCTGTATTATATAATGCTACTACAAATAATGTAGGCTGATGTACTTAAACATAAAAAATAAAAATAGTATATTTTAAGAACTATAGAGCGTACTGACAAAATACAACTTGCATAACCAAATGCGAGCCTATTCATTAATAAATTAAATTATTAATATACCAAAAAATTAATTGACTACATATTATTTCTATAACTTTATCTGTATTTAATAAATATATTAATTAAATTTATATTACAGGAGGATGGTGGTGTAGAATTCTTCAATACTGTCGTAGTGCAGCCCCATCTGCGACTCGTTACAGATCAAGGTCGTGCCTATCACGTGCGATGTCGTTATAAGTCCCGAGAGGATCGTCCCCAAGCTTATGGAAGATCTCTTACACCTAGTACTGGACTCAGTGTCAAGTAAAATATTGCAAAATCTTATCTGTAAACCTTAGATGCTAATATCATTTACGTTATAAAATACATTATGGATTCTATAATTCCTTACAAATAACTAATAAATAATTAGAAGACACAGCAAGAGTCAAGCGCCTGATATTACTTCTTTAATCCTTACTTAATGATTTTAGCGTGCTGAATCATAATGGAGATCTTCCTATGCCAGGCTGCACTATGAGAATATTTAACGGAGATCCATCCATGAAAGAGGTATGCAAATTATTTTAAAAAGCTACTTATTAAACACATAAAAATGATCTAATTTTTTTCCAAAATAGGTCGCAGAAAGTGTGAAAATTGGCGATCCTCTGACTTTGGTAGTTCAAATGGATAAACAAGAAACGTATGGACTAACAGTCACTGATTGCATAGTGAGAGACGGACTAGGTTGGGCAGAACAGAAGCTAATCTCAACAGAAGGCTGCCCTGAGGATGGTGAAATAATGGGGTCTTTCAAATACAACGAAGATTTTACGAAAGCATCTGTAACTTTCCCAGCCCATAAATTCCCCTATACGGCATCTGTGTACTATCAATGTAACGCTCGGTTATGCAGCAGAGAGAAAGGCGGGTGTCAGGTAATTTATTTTGATATTTTGATACTTTTGATATTTTGATAATTTGATACTTTTTTAACACAGACTCATGAGACAGTGGCACAAACCATGTGGCCTATACTTGTTTTTCTTTTAGTCTTTCTATTTCTATAAAATCCTTAACTTTTATTTTAGTATTACAAATATGACACATTATATTTTTCAGCCACCATCTTGTAATTTACAAAGACTGCGAAGAGATGCTGCTGATGAACAATCCAACAATTCTGAGCTGGATGGAACCCCGGCGAATATACGAGTATACAGTGGGCTCTATGTAAATGAAGGAACAGAATTAGCTACGACGCAAGAGGATTCCGTGCTTAAGGAAAAAGTAAATTAACATATTTATAAATACAATCACATAACTCAGTATCGCTTATTCTCATTAAATATAATGTAAATTTCTTTATTATTTGGTGCAAATCTTTACTAATTTTAGAATCCATCCAAAAACAAACAAATTCGTGTGTTGTATTTAAATTAATATTTCTGTTACCTAAATTTAGAATAAATAAACCTTAGTTATGCAATTTTATTTTCCAATTATAGACTTCCGAAGACGCACTCTGCATTTCGCAAAGATCATTTGCAATTGGAATCGCAGTGGCTGGCTTACTGCTAATGCTTGCAGTTCTCGCAGCAATTCTGTTCCTACTAGCTAGAAGACGAGGCAAAGCTCATTCACATACCGGAAGCTCTATTTACAGTGGACCATACACAAATACTGCATATTCGCATAGTAGCTAAATTAAGCACATGCGTGGCAGCAGCCACAGAGTCAAACAACGAAGGCGAATGTTCTTACAAAACATGACAAAATATTTAAAGTGAAGAAACCGTTTCGAAAAGTCAACCTAAACTATAACTAAAATTGATATCCTAAAAGTGAGTTTATTAAATAGAAAGTGGTCTTCAAATAGACTCTAAATATAATTCGAAATCGAAACAGTTATATATCGAACAAAAAATAATATAATTATTAAAACTAGCCAACGAATTTTCATATTTTAAGTCATTACTATTATTTTTTAATTTTAATAACAAAACATATTATTAGATTATGTATAGATAGTATTACCCAACATGACATGTTGGCTTCTGCTATCAAGGGACTTGGGGGGCCATTTATGGACACTTATCCCTAAATACATGAATACTAAAAATGGTGGCGGAAAACAATAAATCAAATAGCATAGTTGCAGAACAATACGAGTATTCCCATTTAAAGAAATTTAGATTCTACATTCCTTTATCTCTTAAAAATTCTCTTCAGGTGAAAACATATGGTACTATTGCAGTAATCAAATAAATTACAGGATGACGAACATTGACTCATTCATTGACATACTTTATAACAATGGATTTTTTGATGTTTGTCATTTTTTTATAGGGTTGTGTATTAAATTCCTCTAATAATATGTGATTTCCGGCTAGGTTTCGGTTTCAAAAATAATTATGTATAAATCGTGTTAACCGAAACCTATAGAATTATTGTAATTGTACGTATTTCTAAAGCTTCCATTAAACAACAAAAGTAATTTAAAATAATTGTCTTTTAATAAAATTTTAAATGATTCTTAAATTTATTCTTATTTAATGTAAAATAATTTTTAGGTATTACTGAAATAATATGTAAAAAGTCATCATAATTTACAAAATAAATTTAATTTACAACTTAAGAAATGCTTTTTTATATTTAAAAAAAGAAGTGTCGCCTGCTATATTACAGTTGCCATAGTATTTATTCCTAATTATTTTACAAATACTATATACTATTGAAAATAGAGCTTCTCACGAAATATAAGAAGAAGGTACTTCTCAATTGTATCCAGTCACTATCATAATTGAACGGCTAAGGCCCTTATCTGTGAGACCTACGACAACAACCTTTTTCAGAAAAACAGGTAATTGTTGCAGTTAAGTAAATTAAATATCTGAACCTTGAGCGCCATCTATAAAGAGGTAGCTTAAAAATTTATTTGGTTTATTGTTTAACAGATGAAACATCAGTGTTATTGCGCCGAGATTGTATGCAACTTAATTAACACTGTGAATTTCATAAAACCATAAATATTCTATTTTCTCGAGTTACTTGAACGAAAGAAAAAATCTAGTTAAAAATTAGGGAAATTTTGAAATTTTTATTGATTCAAAAGTTTAAAATTCGAGGTTTTTTATCATTTTTAAGGACGTTAATCTTCTTTCTTCCGCCTTCAATTAGTTGTTACATTTAGTCTGTAAATATTATCAGAAAATAATATCAAAATACATGATTTTCTTGTACTGTAAATTTTGATCGTAAGTAATGTTGCGGTTCTGTCAGGCGCAATGATGTCTAAGTTTTATTAAATTCATGGACATTTTTTTCTAATTTCTTTTTTCATTCTTTGTAATATTTTGATACTGTTGTTATGATCTTTATGCTCTAAAATAAAAAACTAATTTATTAGATTTTAAATACATACGCGATTTTGGTTTTTATGCGACCCTTTTTATTTTCATGGACATTTTTTTTAAAATTGTTTTTTTATTCTTTAGAATAACTTGATGCAGTTATGTTCGTTATGCTCTAAAATAAAAAACTGCATCATTAAATTTTAAATATCTACGCGATTCTGGCTTTTACGCGACCTTTTCTAAATTCATGGACTCTTTTTTTTCTAAAAAAATTTTTTTATTTCTTGAAATTTTTTGATGCAGTTCTGTTCGTTAGGCTTTATATTAAATAATCACTTCATTACATTTTTAATATCTACGCGATTCTGGCTTTTACGCGACCTTTTCTAAATTCATGGACTTTGTTTAAAAAAATTTTTTTTAATTCTTGAAATTTTTTGATGCAGTTCTGTTCGTTAGGCTTTATATTAAATAATCACTTCATTACATTTTAAATATCTACGCGATTCTGGCTTTTACGCGACCTTTTCTAAATTCATGGACTTTTTTTTAAAAAATCTTTTTTGGATTTCTTGAAATTTTTTGATGCAGTTATATTCGTTAGGCTTTAAATTACATAACTGCTTCATTACATTTTAAATATCTACGCGATTCTGGCTTTTACGCGACCTTTTCTAAATTCATGGACTTTTTTTCTAAATTTTTTTTTTGGATTTCTTGAAATTTTTAGATGCAGTTATGTTTGCTAGGATTTAAATTAAAGAACTGCTTCATTACATTTGAAATATCCACGTGATTCTGGCTTTTACGCTATCTTTTTTAAATTCATGGACTTTTTTATCTAAAATTTTTTTTTGGATTTCTTGAAATTTTTGATGCAGTTATGTTCGCTAGGCTTTAAAGTAAATAACTGCTTCATTACATTTTAAATATCCACGCGATTCTGGCTTTTATGCGACCTTTTTTAAATTCATGGACTTTTTATTCTAAAATATTTTTTTGGATTTCTTGAAATTTTTTGATGCAGTTATGTTCGCTAGGCTTTAAAGTAAATAACTGCTTTATTACATTTTAAATATCCACGCGATTCTGGCTTTTATACGACCTTTTTTAAATTCATGGACTTTTTTTTCTAATTTTTTTTTATGGATTTCTCGAAATTTTTTGATGCAGTTATGTTCGCTAGGCTTTAAAGTAAATAACTGCTTCATTACATTTTAAATATCCACGCGATTCTGGCTTTTACGCGACCTTCTTTAAATTCATGGACTTTTTTTTGTAAAATTTTTTTTTGGATTTCTTGAAATTTTTTGATGCAGTTATGTTCGCTAGGCTTTAAAATAAAGAACTGCTTCATTAGATTGTAAATATCTACGCAGAAACTCAAAAAATTGCATTGCTCTTAAAATCATAAAAGTGAACCTTTTCATCATTTTTAACAAGATTATAGTCTTCTTTCTATATGGAAATTTAATATATTGATATATCATAAACTAAAATACTTATTTAAAAATGAATTATAAATTTGAAATCAGCATTGAAATTTATATAAAAAACCGTTATAAAAATAAGATATTTTTTTCTTCAATTTTTATGAAAAGTAAGAAGAGTATAACCTTCTTACTTTTCATAAAAATTTAAGAAAAATATATGTCATTTTATAACGTATTTTAACTTAATTTTGAATGCTGATTTCAAATATATAATTTATTTTTAAATATGTATTTTAGTTTATGATATATCAATATATTAAATTTCCATATAGAAAGAAGACTATAATCTTGTTAAAAATGATGAAAAGGTTCACTTTTATGATTTTAAGAGCAATGCAATTTTTTGAGTTTCTGCGTAGATATTTAAAATCTAATGAAGCAGTTCTTTATTTTAAAGCCTAGCGAACATAACTGCATCAAAAAATTTCAAGAAATCCAAAAAAAAATTTTACAAAAAAAAGTCCATGAATTTAAAGAAGGTCGCGTAAAAGCCAGAATCGCGTGGATATTTAAAATGTAATGAAGCAGTTATTTACTTTAAAGCCTAGCGAACATAACTGCATCAAAAAATTTCGAGAAATCCATAAAAAAAAATTAGAAAAAAAAGTCCATGAATTTAAAAAAGGTCGTATAAAAGCCAGAATCGCGTGGATATTTAAAATGTAATAAAGCAGTTATTTACTTTAAAGCCTAGCGAACATAACTGCATCAAAAAAATTCAAAAAATCCAAAAAAAAAATTTAGAAAAAAAAGTCCATGCATTTAAAAAAAGGCACATAAAAGCCAGAATCGCGTGGATATTTAAAATGTAATGAAGCAGTTATTTACTTTAAAGCCTAGCGAACATAACTGCATCAAAAAATTTCAAGAAATCAAAAAAAAAATTTTAGATAAAAAAGTCCATGAATTTAAAAAAGGTCGCATAAAAGCCAAATCGCGTGGATATTTAAAATGTAATGAAGCAGTTATTTACTTTAAAGCATAGCGAACATAACTGCATCAAAAAATTTCAAGAAATCAAAAAAAAAATATTAGAAAAAAAAGTCCATGAATTTAAAAAAGGTCGCATAAAAGCCAGAATCGCGTGGATATTTAAAATGTAATGAAGCAGTTCTTTAATTTAAATCCTAGCGAACATAACTACATCAAAAAATTTCAAGAAATCCAAAAAAAAATTTAGAAAGAAAAGTCCATGAATTTAAAAAAGGTCGCATAAAAGTCAGAATCGCGTAGATATATAAAATTTAATGAATCAGTTCTTTATTTTAGAGCATAGTGAACATAGCTGCTTCAAAAATTTTCAAATAATCCAAAAAAAATTCTTTTCACAAAATTGTCCATGAATTTAAAAAAGGTCGCATAAGAAACTGACACGCTTAGTTATTTAAAATTTAATCAAGGCTTTCTTTGTAAGTTCTTTTTAATTGTATCAAAGAAATTGAAAAAAGAACTTGGTTTCTAAAAAAAAGCTTATGATTGCAGAAAAGTAAGAAAAGCGTAGATACTGGAAATTTAATTAAACAGTTTATCCATTTGAAGTATAGCGGATATAGATCAATTAAAAAATTTAACACATTTGAAATATGAATTATTTAAAAAAAATGCATAAGTCACACTCGTTGTCTTGCGACGGGGCGAACATCTAGTTAAATTTATAATTTCACAATTCATTACAAAATATTTTGTCTTTTTAATGGATTTTAAACCTGAATTCTTTATGGTGTATATTAAGTTGCGTAATGTTTAGGCGCATTATTATGGCGCCACCTGTTGAACAAATTTCTAAACGTATTTTCTACTCATTAAAAGATGTCGCTGCTAAGATTAAATTTTTGATAAATAATTATTGTTAATTTTTGCATTAATATTTTACTCTAGATTTCTCTTTACGTCTAATAATTAGAACAGAATTATTACTTAATTATAACTTATTCTTAAGGAAATTAGTAAATGAAAAATTAATTTATTTTTATCATTTATTGTGATATCAAATGTAATAACTTTTACAGAAATGAAAATAAACTAAATATAATTTGAATATTATATTGTTCTTGCATATTTTGTCACAATATTTCTGTAGAACTTAAAAATTTCAGCACTAGCTAATTTACACAATTGTAATCCTTGTTGATATTGATCATAAGTAAATTTTCCAGTAGTATGACTAGTCACCATTTTTTTATGAACACTTTCAAAAACAAACGTTAAAGTAACTTTAGGTTTCTCTCGCATTAATCTACTGCTTGAATCTAGGAATACTTCTCCATCTTCATCGATAACACAAGTCATAGCAGCAACAAGATACTTCATTGATATTCCACTGTTCAAAAGAGCAAGACAGGCGGCATTAATTGAAGTAGCTACGATCTAAAATATATTGATTGTACCAAATTAGAAAGATAGAAGATTAGCAAGAATTCTTGAGGTAAACCGGAACAACAAAATAACTTACACTTCCGCAATCCTGCATTTCTTGTATAATTATATTAATGGAACTTCTTGGATGAAGTGATAATAACAGTGCAGCTTCACAGGTTTTTTTAATCTCTACTTCTTTAAGCCGATCAGACACACTGGTTTGTCCACATTTTGGTCTGAAGTTAACCTCCACAGTTGCTTTATCTATGTGAAGATTTTGTAGTTTTACTTCGACAGGTCCATATACAGCTGCAATAACAGCGGTATCACCTAAAATTATAAATAATTATAATTATAATAATAATTATAATTCACACTATATTTATAAACGTTCATAACATTGATTTTTAGGTTAAATTTATTCTACGTACCATGAGTTAACATTGCTGATCCATCACAACGCGTTAAGACGTTTAATTCACAATTTAATGGTCTCAATTGGCACTCTATTTCATCTTTACTGTCTCCTGTAACATTAGGAATAAGTTCATTTAAAATTGACATTTTTCAAAGATTTTATACGAGTGCTTGAAAGTAAAATACAGCTTAAATGTTTAATAATAAATAAAACGAATATGACAGCAATTCAGTGACTGTTTTAAAAAACAGATAACTAGTTCATTACTTGATAAAAGATTTGGTTCAGAGATGTCTCTACTGCCATTCGAATTTCGCTGTAGCTAGGTAATAGTTGCAAAATATACTTTAGCGGCTAAATAATGTGGTAACTAACAGCAACAATATTTCTAAACAAACATAAATGTATTTAATAGATATTTGAAAATGGCAGAAGAATTATCAAAATCGGGTATTTTCTTTGATGAATTAAATACTTTAAGAGTTTTAGAACCAGAAATAGCAAATCAGACAAACGATTTAAAAGATGAGTGTAAAATATTTGTGGAAAGTAAGTTATCGGTGATTAGTTTAAATCTGTTTATATACTTAAAAGTAATGTCCACAGAAATTGTTTATTAGTTTTAATATAACATAATAACCTTCCTTAGAAATATCGGAATTTCATAACATAGCAGACGGATTTATAGCTGTCGTTGAAAATTTAGCAAAGGATGTGGAAAAGGAAAAAATGAAAGCAATAGGGGCACGAAATTTGTTGCAATCAGTTGCAAAACAACGCGAAACCGAGCAGCAACAACTTCAAGTAAATCCTTTTTTTTGTAATAATTTTTGTTACTATTAATATGATACATTTATATTCTCTTTTCTTAGGCTCTTATATTGGAAAAGTCGTTAGTGTTAGAAAGACTAAAAATTCACTATTCATCACTTCAGAGAATCGAATCAGAAAGGCAGGAGACAATAGACCATTTGCTACAAAACAAATAAATTTTTTAATAAAATATTTGCAAAATTATTTACATGCATGTATAATATAACTCAAATAAACATAATATTTAATAATTTATTGTATAATGGAATAATACACATTATTACTTCACTGTAGTGTACACAATAAAACATTTAAAATTTGAATTCCTTATATTTCTTTGCTTGCTTTGTTTCTTGGTTCTGCTGTCGTTTACGTTTACTCTTTGAACGTGAAATATGCTCAACAACCAATCCTGATAAATCTTCTTTCTGAAGATGGCTTTGTTGTTCCTTTATTTGTTGTTCATACCTGATAGCCATAGCATCATTATCCATATCCAATTCAGAAGGATCTAATGCTAATTCCACTGCACCTTCTTTTTCAGGAACATTATGTGTTATTCCACGTTTAGCAGCTGAAAATTATTGATATAGGTTACTATATGTAATTTGAATATAAACTGAAATTATAATAAAGAAGACTTATACAAATGTTCTGGTATACCTATAACACTAGGAGGTTGTGCCCCTCCAGCTCCAGTCATATCGTATACGTGTGTTGAAGCCATCATTGCACCACCAATCCTATCAGTTCGACGCTCGGGTAAAACTTGATATAACACAGGAGTTTCTCCCCTAAGAATAATGTTACCATTATTTATTATTTCAAGCGCTATAAACTAAACCATAATATCACAATTAAAGTATTCTTACCCATCCATATCATTCTCGATCTTCTTTTTACGTAATTCAATTGTTTCTGGAGTTTCCATTCCCGTTGGTATTGAACTAAAACCTGAAGGTGTAACTAATCCCTCAGCAGGAGTAACTAATCCACTGACATCTTCAGTTCGTTCCTGTGTTTCATCTTCCTCTTCCTCTTCAGATGAAGATTCTTCCGATTCGGATTCCATCTCTCCCCACACAGTGCGATCTATTTCAGCTTCATCCACTTCATTCTAAAATTTCAATATGATAGTAAGAATAATATATAAGTATATAGATAGTATACAACTGTGAGGATGCGAATATCAAAATATTCAATATAACATGAACAAAGGTTATAATAATGAAAAAAATAATACCTCATTACTGTCCAAATTGACACCGAATACATCTCCATAAAGCGGTTTTCCTTTTTCATCCACAGGCGGTTTACCCCAACCACCAGTGTGATAACCAAATGAACACGCATCTGGAATTGGGGCATTAAGGCCAGGTATTTTCAGATTAGGATAGCTTGGTGGTGGTCCATAACGTTGCTGAGCGATGAGCCATGGAGGTGGAATCTATTAAACATTTACTCCCGTTATTAAATAACTCTGAATAATACAATTCATTTGTAATAATCAACACCTTACCTTATTACTTCCTGGACCTATTGGCATTCCTAGAGCGGTCTTTAATTCATCAGATAAATCACCTGGTTTCTTTTCTTTTAGCCTAGTTTCAAACTCTTTTCCCTCATAATATAAATCACCATGTATCGTCATTCTTGGTTTTGTTTGCCACCTGGAGAATAGAAATAAGTAATGTGAAAATGCTATTACAAAGTTAATATTTCGCATTTAATTTTTACAGTTTACTTACTTGAAGAATGCATCATGTAACTTTTGATAATCAATATCAATTTTACCAAGCTTTGGTCTTGCTCTCTCCCTCATTTTGGCTTTTAAAGTTTTTGATTCATCCTTATCTTGTAAAGAAGCTCTCATTTCCATAATTCCTGTTTTCTTAATAAATGCCGGCAAATCAAAAGCAGGTTTTTCAATTCCTCGTTTTCCTTGAAGGTACTAAAAGAAAACAAGCAGTTTTATTATTATTAGTTATAAAATATTTTGCTGAAATATATAGAAAAAAATTCTTAATTGAGATTGCCCCATATATATAAAAAATTAATCTAATAATTTATATAAAAGCATCCAACATGTAAGACAAATAATATATATGAACCTTTCTTTTACAACACCAATGCCTAGGAACTTGGACTGTATTTCTATGAGCTTTTAATTGCACTAAAAGCTTTGGATCTCGAGCAGTCACATCATGCATTTCTACAACATCTGGCCTAGACACTAATTGTTTAAGTTCAGCGACAGATAAGCGTGTCAGTTTTTTAAGTTTACGTTTCGACATTTTCTCTTTGTCATCCACTGGTTTCTGTAATACAAGAAATGCTTTTTAAAATTCGTGAAACAAACTTAATACAAGAAACATGAGTGCAAAAACAAACCTCATCCATATCCTCGTCGTCATCGAATTTATCTTTATTTTTATCATCTTTTTTACTTTCTGGTTTTGCTTGGGCAATTGGTTCAGGTGCTGATTCTTCTGACTTTTCAGCAATTTTAAAGGCTTCAAATATTTTGTAGAATTGTCTATGCATGGGAGCTAATTCGTGCAACGCAAGAGACTCTTGAATGTACTCAACTTCTACATCGACGTCACCATTCTTTGTTTTACTTTGGTCTTTATTGGCTTCCTCAGCCTTTACACGAGCCATTTCTTTGTTGGTTCGTGCGCGTTTTTTCTTTTCTTTCTTTTTTTTGTTTTTATTTTGCCTACCTTCACTCTTTGAAGTAATTGCAGGAGGTGGTGGAGGCACTAAATCAGCATCATCATCGGAATCATTGTCATCATTTGCATACTCCGAGCTAAGCACTACAGGCTGAATCACGACTCTGTCTGAAAAGGGCAATGTTTTAAATTAGTACAAATAATTTACGTAATTATTAATATATACGTAATCACACTTAACGTACCCTTCTCTTGTAAATTGACGTCATTTTCACTTCCCAGTTCGGCAACTCGTTGATCCTTGAGCGCTAGAACTTGTTCTAAAGCTTTAGGTAATACAACATCGGCATTTTTATTTTTGAGTTCATCAGGCTTTTCAACATGGAGACTTAACAGAGAAGGCAATTCGTTTGTAGTCTGCGATGATTCCATTCCAGGGGGACTTATATCTTTTGTTCCAGGTGGACCTTCGTTCCAATTCATATTTAAAAGCTGAGGAGGCATACCCGGTGGAGGTAATAAAGGCGGTCTCTGCATTGGAGTTGACATAAGACTTGGTATTGCTGAATTACTTTGAGATGAAGACAACAATGAAGGTGCAGCAGGTGGTGGAAGTAATGGTGGAATGATATTAGTTCCAGGAGGAGGAACCGACATCATCTGCCTTTGCATTTCCTTTTCATGCTCGGTCATTGATTCTTTAGCAATTTCATGAATCGCTGAATGTTGCAATCTTAGTAACTCATCTTGACGCTGTTGTTCTAGCATAGCTTGTTGCTGTGCTATACGAACATTCATCTAAAATAGCATAAAAACAGTTACAATTTTACTAAAACTCACATAGTTACAGATATCTTGTATAAAAAGAAACAAACCTAACCTCAAAAATAGAAGTAGCGGATTGTTAATAAAAATATAATACAATTATAATTACCTCCTGATTACTTTCTTCCATATCAAATTAGTTTCTCTATCAAACAACTTGTATAATTTTCTAATTCTAAAAATTGTTTATATTGTAACAAAAATTTATTTCGTTTACAAGCTTTTTTAATGACATCCCATTGGCAATAATCAGGGAAAGCAACCATATTTTTGATACTACGGATACTACCATTATCTTTGATACCATTTGATACTACCAGAGAATGTTTGATAATGGGTGCGTTCAAACACTAAAGTGCGTAGTCAACGGTTGTGAAATAACGCAATGGCGGCAGTGGCAATGAATTCAAATTTAAAAATTGATTAAGTACAATATGTACATAAAAGACTTTATTGAAATTTAATAAAGTCTTATTGAGTCTTATTCTAACAACTCCTTATTTACAACTTTTCCTATATGAATTAGTTTCAAAATCGTATAAATGACTTATATAAATGAATTATTATTTATTAATACTATTTTATTATAATATTTAAAATAAATATTCTTAAAATATGAGTTAATTTGCTCTTAATTTGAAATAATTAATGAATTTCAACTTAATTGTTCTTTGACTACGTTCGTAAGCCGAAACAATTTTTCCTATTGAAATGCAAATCCAAATAATCACCGTGCAAAAGTAAAACTTTCTCGCATATAACCTTCTTCGTTTCTACTGTAATACGCTTATGCTTCTTACACGACTGAACATTTTTCATTTACTTAGAAGCCATAATGACGGTTAACTATGTACTACATATCGTTTCAACACTATGTTAAAAAATATTAGGTTGTTATTATGCTCAAAAGATATTTGATTGTTTTGCTGTAAACAAAATTATACTTTATCATGAAATCATTTGTTTTCAAAAAACAAAATATAATATTTCAATTAACAAGGGGCATATATTAATATGAAACAATAAACACTCAGAATTTATTGTATATCATAAAATATTTAGTGACTAAAGGTTTATAAATTTGTCTATATACGATGAGGATTTTAAAAAATGAAGCCGGTGAAGAAAAGGCGGAGGTTGCGCGCTTATCAAGTTTTATCGGCGCTATAGCAGTTGGAGATTTAGTCAAAAGTACACTAGGTCCAAAAGGAATGGATAAAATATTGGTGAATGCTTCTGGTCAGGTAAGCATTCTAAATATTAAAGTATGTTTCGACAATTCAGGGATAAAATTGTATTTACGTTTCTTTTAACTATTAATTATTACATTTTAAAATGTCTGACTGCTATGTCTTCAGGTTCTATCTCCGGAACAGAATTATATTATCTGGGTTTGGTTCGAATTAAATTGATTATATACGTATTATTGATTATAATCGTAAAGTTATTAGGCAGCAGTGTAGAATATATCTTGAATAATATTTCAACAAATACAGCATAATCATTACTGAAAGATATTTTTTTAATATTTGTTAAAAGCATTTAGCAACTTATACGCCTGAATCGTTGGCAAAACAACTACCTCTTTTCGTTTTTTAAAAGTTTATTATTTTCTTATTTTACCTTGACATAATCTTAGAGATGATTTTATTTTAATTAAGGTTGAAGTAACTAACGATGGAGCAACAATACTAAAGGCTATCTTTGTTGATAATCCTGCAGCAAAAATTTTGGTGGATATATCTCGCGTTCAGGATAACGAAGTCGGTGATGGAACTACTTCCGTTACAGTTCTGGGTATGTTTATATGCAACTTATACTAAGGCCACTATTTTAAATTTTTCTTCGAAGTCGATTAAGATTAAACGGTGTTGTTTTCATCTAAGTTAAGCTACAAAACTATCTAAAATAAAATTACATAGAAGAAAAGTTACAAAATAAGATCTGATTTCTCCAGTTATCATTTACAATGATCATCAACCATTTTCTCTTTCATGTTTTAAATAATACTTCACTGCAGCTGCTGAATTGTTGAGAGAAGCTGAAAAATTGATTGAACAGAAGATTCATCCTCAAATTATCATTGCTGGGTGGCGTCGTGCTGTAGAGATTGCCAAAGAAGCTTTAGAGAGTGCTGCTCTAGACAACTCGAATGATTTAGAGAAATTCCGGGAGGATCTCACCAACATATCAAAGACTACTTTGAGCTCCAAGATTATCAGCCAACATAAAGAGTATGTTTACATATACTGAAACATTATGTTCTGATACATCCTAATTTCATTCACATTTCGATTTGATTTCACATAATTTCAGACATTTTTCCAAGCTAGCGGTAGATGCAGTCCTTAGGTTAAAGGGATCTGGAAATTTGTCTGCAATACAAATTATTAAGAAAAAGGGTGGTTGCTTGGAGGATTCATTTCTAGATGAAGGATTCTTGTTGGATAAGAAAGTATATAAAATTTTAATAAGATATATAATAAGTGGTTAAATTAGTTTTTAGATATTTAAAGCGATATTTATATCGATGCCAACGATCTAAATGTAGACAACCATAGCTAAGTATTTTAACCTTTCCTACTGAAATAACAAGCAGTAATCGATATAAAATCTCAAAGTAAACAATATCGCATAAAAATAGCAAAAATAAATAAATTGTGTTAGAAGGGTTTAAACACATCTAGAATATTGAATACACTAAAATCTATTATTAACCACAGAAGTATAAGTTAAAAAAGTTTAATGGCAATTTTATAAATTTAGATTGGAGTTCATCAGCCAAAACGTATTGAGAATGCGAAGGTATTAATTGCTAACACTGCCATGGATGCAGACAAAATCAAAGTTTTTGGTTCTCATATTACTGTTGACTCTATGGCCAAAGTTGCTGATCTTGAAGGAGCTGAAAAGGAAAAGATGAAAGAAAAAGTTGCAAAAATTTTGAAACACAATATTAATGTCTTCATCAATCGGTAAATTTGTCCACATATACTATGGTTCTTAATGGTATGTATAGATATATTCAAACAAATAAGACATATTGTCGTTACAGACAATTGATTTATAACTACCCCGAACAATTATTCGCCGATGCTGGAGTAATGGCAATAGAGCATGCAGACTTTGACGGGATTGAACGTCTTGCTCTGGTGCTGGGAGGGGATATTGTGTCAACATTTGATTGTCCTGCTGGAGTTACACTTGGAACTTGTAAATTAATAGAGCAAATCATGATAGGTGAAAGTTCTTTGTTACGCTTCAGTGGAGTTCCTGTGGGAGAAGCTTGCACAATTGTGATTCGAGGAGCTACAAAACAAATAGTTGATGAAGCTGAAAGATCTCTCCATGATGCTCTTTGTGTCTTAACTGCAACTGTTAAGGAAAATAGGGTTGTGTATGGAGGTGGTGCGTTGAACAATTCAAGTTACATTAAATTCTTACTGGATATATAAAAATATATTTGAAACCATTGTGTTAAAATATAATATTACCAAAGACTTGAATCTAAATTTCAAAAAGAATATTTGCCTATGTTTGGCGACAATACCGATTGATTTTGATACCTTGAATTGGCTGAGATTATAAAATTATTTTTAGGCTGCAGCGAGATGTTAATGGCTTGTGCTGTAATGGCAGCTGCTGCGAAAACTCCAGGGAAAGAAGCTGTTGCAATGGAATCCTTTGCCAGAGCAGTTCAGATGTTACCTACAACAATTGCAGACAATGCGGGTTATGACAGTCCCCAACTAGTTTCTGAACTACGAGCTGCTCACACCCAAGGAAACATTACAGCTGGTCTAAGTATGTGTCTGTGTATAATAAGAAATGAAATATACTCTTAAATTCAGAAATGGTGTGAATAATAATATTTGAGCCTAGTTCTAATTAACAATTATACTTTTTAGACATGGAACTGGGTAAAATTGGTTGCATGAAGGCAATGGGCGTGACCGAATCTTTTGTTGTTAAGCGTCAGGTGGTAGTGTCTGCTACAGAAGCTGCGGAGATGATATTACGAGTTGACAACATCATAAGAGCTGAACCCAGGAAACGTAAACCAGATCGCAGCCAATGTTAACTAAATTTTAAATGTTCAATTATTTAATTCCAACATATTTCATTAAATTTTAGCAGTTATTAAATAAAAATGTTTTCGAAAAATATGTCATTTATTAATTACTCATAGTTTATAAATGCATGTCGTTAAATGAGTAGCCGAATTTATTTTCGACATCAATCTTGTGAAGTTACGTTTCTTGTAGAAGTACTACTACTAAATAAAAATGTTAGCTTATTATTAAATGTGTTACGTTTTATAATAAATTATTTACAAATCTAGTTTTACTATATAATTTTCAATTAAATAGTCTGAACAGGGTAATAATAAAAAAACAACATTAATCTGAAATAATATATAATATATATATTTTATAACATTAAATATATATTAATATATAAGTCTATATGTATAATAGTTATTGGTAAATACATAAAGGCACAATTAATATAATATAATACAATAATTTAAAAAATAAAGTTATAGCTGCATAATAAATCACACTATCATTTTATTACGTAGCGGCCGTATTGGTGTTAGCTGGGTTGTATCAATACTTTGTATTTTTCTATATTTTCTATACTATATATAAGGTACATTTTTTAAACAAAAAATTAATCTGCCAATATAAAAAATAAATAAAAATATATGTTTTAGCTCTAATACAAGACAGTCAACGCATAAAGAACCCTGTTATTAAATATATAAAACAGTAACTTACTTTGTGCAAGGATTAATAAATAATGGCACTAATCACTATATAAATTTCACTTCTTAATTAGTGATCGCACTTTGTTTACACATCTGTCCATAAAGTTTCTTTTTCGTTTGGATTCATTGGGGCTATGAAGCGGAAGAGACATAACCGATCCATCCTTTGACTCGCTGCAACACGAGGAAGTCGATTTGGTGTCATCACAGTCAATCTTATCGCAACTTCGCGATACTCTAGAGGGCGGGGCCCTAACATTACCATCGGACGGATCTGGATCAGGAGGTATTTTATTATCACTTTGTATGTGTGATGTGTCACTTTGACTATCGTCACCATCATAGTTATTTAAGGTATCTGGTGCTTTTTCTAAACTATCTAAGTTTTGAGATTGTCTTTTTGAAGAATTATTTTTGTTTTCACTATTTAAATTTAAACTTTGTTGTTCTAACAAATCTTCAAAACTTTTTGATAATCTGTCACATTTTTGTGGCTCGGAACTATCTAATAAATCTTCATAACTTCTTGATAAACATTTTTCTCGGTTGTCAGTTTCATTGGAAGCAATTACAGTTTCATTGCAAGCTTCTGCTAGTGTCTCCGAGGCCCCCTCAGCATCTAAAAGACCATCAAGACTACGAGATCTGCTACCAATTGTGGGAAGTGGTGGTCTAGCACCAGGTCCCTGTACTCCAGCCGCAGAGCTCCTTCGTGGACCAGATCTAGGCGTAGGCCTAGGTGCACGTGGAGGTCCACCGAGCAACCATGAACGAGATGGGCTGGAAGATTTTCGCAGTCTAAATATTGTTGGACTGTAATAAAAATTATAAATATTAGTTACAAGAATACAAAAATAAAATTAATGAATAAATGATTAAAATAATATCTTACTCGCTTTATTCCTTTTGTAGGCTACAAGATATAAGCAAAGCATAAGTATAGGCAACAGCTATTTTATTAACGCATTCGACAATGTTTACCTAATGATTTTGTTGTTAATTGCATGAGGGGTGCCGTCTAGTCAGTCTTTCATCGCTCCGTTCCCATTTACATCTTTATCGCTGCCTTTAGTGCTGTCATTAGAGTGCATTCGTTGGTATGATGGAGGTTGACGTCCAATTGTCGCTGTAGAGGGTGTGCTAGGAGTGGCGTCTCCTTTATTAAGTACTCTGCCAATACCTATGTCACGCATGTTGAGTTCTCCGCGCATGAACCTAGTTAATTTTAAATTAAGATATTAGTCTAAATATAATAATCACTGCGGCGTTATTTTTAGCATCTTGATTTCGTTCTCTCACCTTTCTAGTTTGTCCACGCATGCGTCTTGATAGTCATGAATCCATCGCACTCCATTAAAATGACAAACTGCTCTCATATCTTCTGGAAGTACTTCAGCATCCGGCCATGTGAAATTGTCAATAATTGGAATAATGTTGCACTGTGACTGAAGAGCCGCTACAATTTCCTATAACAAATACGTACGTATATTAATACATGAAATCTTTTTGACATCATTGTGAAAGTCATGCCAACAATGTTATGATTAAAAATAGAAATAATTCAGTTGTATACTTACTCTGTGAACCCAATCCTTGCATTCTACGTCAGCGATGCAGCGTTCCAAAGCTGCAGGTGTCAATACAAGCAGAAAATGTTTTGCTTGTCTAATACTTTGCAGAAGATTATTGTCGAATTTTCCAGCTTCTAATCTTTCAACATCAATAAATACAGAGAATCCACGAAGTTGCAGATGTACCTTCAGTAAACTTGCAAGTTGTGAACCATTGGATCGGCGGTAACTAACAAACACGTCCAAGGATTTATCCAGACTCTCTTCGGACATGTAGGACATGTTATTTTCAATTACTGTAATATAATTATCAATAATTAAAAATAGTTAAATTGTAAATAATTTGATATAATTATACGTTAAAACAATACTAACATCTAATAGAGTCTAAGATTCGTAATCGGTGAATGCTGTTCGTGATTCCACATTCCGAGACAAGTTGATCTTCATTTAAATTTCTAATCGAGTCTTTATCAACGCCTGCATTTAACATGGAATAAGTGTAAATACTAAATTCTGGTGCGATTCCTTGTAAAAAGGAATTTAAATTTCCAGTATCACGTGAGCTGTAATCTGCCATTTTTTTCAAGTTTTGTAATTCTCTTGTGAATCTGAAAACAAATAACAGAATAAAATATCTTTATTGATAAATGTACATTACGTTCGTATAATTTACAGAAAGTGCTCTTCCTGTGAAAGTTATTAAAGTTACCTTCTTCGTCTGATTCCATTAGTTAGTCCAATATCATCAGTTAAATTTTCTTCTGTAAGCTGCAATAATAAATCTCCATCGACTCGTGATTCCACAAAATTGTTGGCTAATTCAATAAATCCAATTTGTTTGACCCATTCCCTAACATCTTCTGTCGACCACAAAGGTACTTGCTGTGATAGTTTGTGTGGCACTTCTTCACCAATCAATCTTAAAGCTTGAGCTGCATATTTGGACGCAACTGCATTTGGACAACTTGCAACTTTTTTGAGTGGTTCAATTGCTCCAATTTCTTTAAAAATTTCAGTGTTTCCTTGTTGTTTTTTAATTCCTGCTTCCATACAGAAATGGAAAGCTGCTAAATTTCTAGCTTCTTCTCGTTTTGAACTTAAAACGGGTACTAATCTTTGCAACCAATTTTTACTTTGTCCATGGGCATGCGCAAGGTTGGATTTAGCAAATTCGAATGGATTATGTGATGTTACAAATGGTTCAACCAAATCTAAAGTTCCTGATTTCAATACTGCTGCTTCAATTTCCTTGTTAGCTACTAGAACAGCAATTGCGAGACATGCGTAATATTTAATATTATCATCGGTGTGGAAAGCCAATGGGAATAGCCACATTGGTACTTTTCTTTTTATCATAGCTTCTTGATTTTCAGCACCACCGTATAATGATAAATTTGCTAATGCTCCTGCACAATGCCGTAATGTTTCAACATCATTTTTACGACACTCAAACAAAACAGCATCCAAACCACCGAGGCGTATGACGTCACTGCAAGTTCCCTCACTGTGTTTGAATAGATGTTCCAAGATGCCGGTACCAACTCTTGAGTGATCAACAGAGTTAGCATTCTTCGTACAAACACAAGCAACATTTACTACTTTTTCCAAACCATTCTCAACGACATGAGCACGATTTTCTGTTGTCAAACATTGCTCCAACAATCTGGCTGATGAGAATTGAAGTTCTCCATTTCCAGTGACACAGTTTGTCATCAGCAAATCAAGTCCTCCACTGCTTCTCAGTGCATTGCATAACGAGTACCCCAGTTCGTGACCATGCGTTGGTACAGCCCATGCCCGTCTCATTATTTCGTTAATTTTATTCAAGACATTTGGTGCTTTGGATTGCTCTCCTTTACGAAGCCCTTTGACAAAGGAATCCAAGCAGTGTGAGTATTTCGAGATAGCTTTTTCAACATCTTGAGCGTTAGAATCTGTACATAATCTTTCGAGATCTTCAAAGCCTAATAGTATATCTTCATCTGTTTTGAGACCTCCATTCATCAGCATTTGAGATGAAGCTAAGAGAGAAGTGGCTGTGCTAGTCATTCCTTTAGATGATGTGATGGTGTAATTTGATTGTGAGGACGACGAATGCTTTTCTTGATTGAACATTCCACTTGATGTTACTGTTTGTCGTTGTTTTGCTTGATTTACTGCTTTCTTCTCTGCACTGAACGTGTCACTTTGAAGTTTCATGCTTGCTGCTGAAACGTTGCTCGATTCGCTTTGGGCAATGTCTCCAGCTACCAATGAGCGATTCTCCTGCAACAAAAATATTTCATATTTTATTTACTAGGCACAATCAAACAAATAAAAATTTACACAATTAAAGAAAAATATGAAAATCTGGAACACTTATATTTAGATGATAACTAAAAAGTAACTTCTCTAACCATTGGTTTAGTATTCACGATTAATCGCAGTTGATGGTTTCTGGACATGTTAAAAATATTTTTAAAACAAAATAAATAATGGAAAACACTAACTTAGGTGTTATCTTAACAAAATATTAAACTCAACTGAAAACAGTAGGTATGTTGTTCGTCTTAGTTTAGGTTTTCTACGTACTTTTGGTAATACGTTATTTTTAGTATTGGATTCATTGCTTTCGTAGTAAAGAATGGAATTTATATATTTGCAGTTGATTCATCTAATTTACTGTTTCTCTTTAGTCTGTGAAAATTATTTATTTTATATTTGTACATTTCCACGGTTTTAATGTATTTGAATAATACTACATTCACGCAGTATGTATATTATCAAAGTATTCTGTCACTGGAGTGTACCTTTGTAGTAGACGTTAATATTTAGATGTAGATGTAGAAGCTGTTACTTTAAGTACTGCTATGTCTGTAGTGAAGATTTGCATGTAGGCCAACATAATATATAGTACATAGACTCGTTGCTATAATTACTCTATGTTGTGAAACACTCATATTTGTACGTCAATATTACGTCGATAACAGGATTATTCATGCACAAAAATATTTATTGATAACTGCGGAACTGCCAAAACCAGCGGATTTCACGGATAAACCTTGTTTTTCCATACAAGTTGCGAAATATCGGTTAAGTACGTACATCCGAATACCATATTTTGTCTTTAATACCTGGAAAGTTAGCATAACAAAACTGACAGGAAAACACGAAATAACATGCTCTAACAATCGTAAAAATGTTTTGCCTTATCTATTGAACAAATTGCTAAACGAATTTGTTATCAAAATTGGGTTTTTTTTAAAAAAGAAATACAGGAAATTAATTGTTAAATTGTTTGTGTTACTATTATAATCTGATTCTATTTGAAAAAAAAGTTCTAAAACCAATGAAGTCTTGTAAAAATAAATTTTTAACCTGTTTAGGTCTGCTGCTCTCTCTCATTCAAATACAGAACTAACTTTAGAAAATTACGATAATTAACATAACCGTAATTGCATTAACGAAACTGTATCTAGAAAAACTGCTTAATAATATAAAATACTACTGCTTTTTTTAATTTGTTCTAATATACTACGTACATGGTACATTATTTACAAATAATAATTAGCTAGATATTCATACATTTGACTTTTCCTAACATTTACAATCAAATTCCAATGCTATGGGCCACGCAAATGGTTCACATAGACACATAGATTACGTCAATACGCTAAAAATACTTTAAATCGCGTACAAGGTCGAAAGCGACGAAAACTTGGATTAAAATTTTGATATATTATTTATAACCTAAAATTAATATTAAATTGATATTTTAATTAAAATAACCTGAGAATTAATTGTAGGCGGAGGTGATAAGGGACATTCAACGATAACAACTCGTGGACTCATCGGACTTATTGGTGTCTTCATTGGACTTGGACTCCTGGTGGAGGAAGGAATATAATCTGATTGTCCTGTTGAACGATATACACCACTCCGTACTGGCCACGGAGCACTATTAGACATTTTGTCTTTTAAAATAAATCCGAGATAAAAAATTTAATTTATAAATTTAGTTCAAGAAACAACCACTAGTGTCACTATTTTTCAAAATTGTATTAACTCATAATAAATAACTTGTTATATTGATTTGTGAACTTCAAATTAAAATATACATATACAAACATATATTCACATCAATTACTAATTATTTTATAAGTAAGAACACTTTAAGATATGTAAATGACCGGCACGCATCACACCGTGATGTGTTCGAACTCAACTTTTATTACTACTCGAAACTTCTTACGGTTAGTTGATCTGTACGTAACGGACTATATAAAACTATTTGCACTGTGTTCATTATGAAAATATATGTAGTGAAATACGCAAACTCAAAAAGAAAAATATATTATGTGGGCTACAGTAAACGACTAACGAATGAGGATGATAGGTTCTGTTAGGTTATGTTATGTTTTGCTGAGCTGTATTGGCTCTCACTTGGCTGTGTTCACTTGTTTATAAAATACGATTACAAATATATCTACTGAAGGAACAGATGTGTGTGGTGGGATCGTTAGGATCACACCGACGGCGACGTCGGCGGCAACAGTCGACGTTGCTACCGTGTTCTACCGAAACTTTATTTAACTGTAGGCATAGTGGGTTTTAGGTATATAAATTTAATCAAATATGTTTTACAAATATTTATCACTGACATTTGCTGTAAGAATATTACTAAAATTAATATAGATGTGTAATATTATGAGGCAATATTATTTATTCGATTGTGCAGCAATAATAAATTTAAATCTGTGTGAAATTTAAACTGGATATAATAATGGAATCTTTAACAGTGGTTTTCAATCATTCAATAAGGCAAGGGGACATTTTGTATTTTGAATTCTATAAAATTATAGACAAGAGTTTTAAGCAATGAAATGAGAAATGCGTCAGGTTTGCTAATCATTTCAGCTTAGTAAAAAATCATATAGAAGGAATAAAGTTGCTGTGGTGTAAGTTACTTTTTCAACAAAAAAAGAAATGAAAACACAAGAACAAGATATAAATAAGTTAATCCGTTTGTTATGTTAATTACTTAAACGCAAAGAATATGTGACTTACACCACTATAACTTCAGCTCGTTGACATATATGTGACATACTTCGTGGACTGATAAGATACAGATAAAATGCGAGTATAACATATTGAATGTTGTAAAGACTATGTTTAACAAAGAGGAACTAATTAATAGTTGCATAAAATAAACGACTCAACTGATTATGTATTAAATGGTTGGTGAATAACTTTTTTTAACTTTAGCGTACCGAGGTATATAGTATCGCTCCTATAAAGATCGTAAAAACTCAGTTCATCATGACTAGATACAATTTATTTTCTTGTTAGCGAAAAATAAAATAATTGCTGATAGATTGGAAGGCAATTGTGACTAAATAAAATTGACTTCCCATTGGAGCTAAAAAAAAGGATTCTATTAAGGTTTGTAGGCACACATCAGTGCCATGAAGTTCACACCGTGCTATGTTTCAATCAAATACTATACCATTTTTTTTTCAGGAAATATAAAACGGTAAATTAAAAAATTAGTTAATTAATATGAATAATTAATTTACAAATCCTGTAGAAGAAATACTTAACTCCATTTAAATGAATTTTATCCGAATAAAATAATAACCATTATAACCACCTAAACAATTTTTTTTTTTTTTTAAATAAATGCTCTGATAGATAACTTTAGAATTTTCTTATAGGTTTCCTACCCATGGATATCGATTTTCCTTGTTACCCTTGAATACATGTTCATTACAAAGAAAACTATTTTTATAAAACAACTTTTCCTAGAAAAATTCTATATCATATTGCAACCTTCATATTTTCACCAAGGATTCTTAACAAATTACGTAAAAAATAATGAAAATAACTGAATTTAAAAGAAAATACCTTTTTAAAATGCGTTGTTTTGTGAATCGATCTCATGTTGAATGCAGATCGGGAGAGTTTTTTCCAACACCGAACAAAATGAGTACCCATATTAAAAAAACAACAAATTTGTCACATTCACTTTTTCATTTAAAACACACAATTTCTTTATAACACTTTAAATAGTAAATTGTAAATTACTGAATCTTCATTTAACCTCAAAACCCAATGTTAAATTTTCTTTTTTATTTTTTATAAAAATTGATTTAACTGCATTCTTCATGACTTATTTCTGCAGCACATGATTTCTTGGTGGAATTTTATACGTTATCTGCGTTATCAACAACCTGATGTACCCTGCACGGAACCACACGTAGACCCGACTAACATGTCTACAACTTTGTTATGGATTACCCGCAGTGTAGCGCCCTCTCCAGTGAACGGAGAAATATACCCGTTTTGGGTATATTGTGGAAAGATATCGAGCGCTCGTTTGAGCGCGATTCTCTAACTACATTGATATGTTAAGAAATAACATGGCAACCAGAAAAACACATAACTATCTATTAAAAACATTCCTTCCTTCAGTGGATTGGCAAAATCTCATCCATTGAATTTTGTTAAACAAAAATTTGACTAATCAATTAGAGCAGTAAATTAAAGTGAGATATAATACAAATACAATACAGTTACGTATAAAAATTGTTTGGGTGTAATGGTCTGATTATTGTGTAATTAGGCACAATATTACATTATGTATTAATAATTAAAAGTATAATTTAAAGCGAAATAAAGTTTGAGGAAAATATAAACACAACGTCATTTTTCTGTGAAGTTACTTTTACGTTTAATCCCGCATAGAAATGCAATGCTTGAGTTAATTTGCAACACGCTAGGAGGTTGAATCTTGCACTTTGCAGTACAAGTTCTATGTGAGAAATAGAAAATGAACCTCGGAATTAGCTTGCAGCAAGCTTTAAATTGGCACTGACAATTTAACTGAGAATATGAAGTTGTTAAACAATTGAAGCTAATAAATAACATAATAATAGTGCACCGGATTTTTGACCATGTTAAACTGTTAATTATTATTTGACCATGTTAATTATTATTTTTTATATAAACAAAAAATGGAGTGGTGTTGCCAACGAGTATGCCGGAACTACTAAGATATCCGAAGTGGCCAGTGTGCTTAGTGATAGACAGGATATGGTATATAGCGGGTTTAAAAGTTTAGGTGTAATAATAAATGAAATGTAAATATGTAAAATGTTAATAAAATGAATTAAGAAGCGCGAAAAAAATACCGCGGTCCTAAAAATTAAAAAAAAAAAAAAATATCACTTTTAATTAAGTTTCAAAATATATAAAGAAAACAATCGGCTACAACCGAATTCGTTTCTGTTACCTAATAGAAAACTGAAGTTAAAAATGTGTAACAATACTTATTATTAAAATGAATTATTTAACACCACTAGCTACACTTAACATATCTAGTTACGTATTTAGATAAATTTAACTGGTGTACAAAATATTAACACAATGTTTATAGAGTTAGAGAATCAAGCTACAGGGTAGGACGACCGTTAAAGAATTATTACCACCAACCGAATCTACTGCCATTATATTGCTGGCTTGTGAAACTTTGCTTCCCGTTTTTATTATATAGATGATGACGTTGGTTTTGGGACTTATATCACGCAAGAACAGTCACGTAAAAATAATTTTAAACATGGTGGATTTACAAATTAAAAGAAAATTTACACAAAATATTAAAATAATATATTTGTTCGATTTTAGAACACGACTTATATCCCATTTTTGCAGTATTTGTAATATTCATAGAAAAACTAAATGTATTAATTAACAACTTAATTAAAACTCGTTCCGGATCTAAAACAGCATGCTATTCAAACATTGGCCATCCCTGCTTTATGTAAAACTATATAAGTACAGTACAATAAAAGGATTCCACAAACTAGACTATGTTATAGTTATAGCAGAGTGTTTACGCATGTCATGTATGACCTTCTGGCATTAAAGATCGATACAAAACTAGATTCTTTCTTAAAACAAAAGGCAAACTATGATTTCAATTCTGTGTAAAACTAACAATACGTAGGTCTGCTCTGTTTGTTATTGAATATCTAATCGCTCTGTGAAATCACGGTAATTGATAAAAATTAATAAATGCAGCTTATGTGATTTTTACAACATGTCTTGATTAATAAATTTTATTAAAAAAATCGATTAGTATAAGCGGAAAACTCGGGACTAAATTATATTTATTAAGTTTGTATATTATTACAAAAAGCGCCCCACGCTTTTATTATTAATCTATATGATTATTATTGCTATTCTATTTTTAGTGCATGAATCAGTTCCCGCACTTTAAATAAATAAAAATTTGTAAAATATATTTTCATTTAAAATTTAAACAATCATTTTTGTTCCATAATATTCTGTTGGATAATATCATTCTTTTTTTTTAAATATTTTGGTTTGTCAAGAAACGAGAGAAGGTTTCAAAATAAAAAGCTACTGTGTACTAACCTTTCGATAAACATTAATGTTTTCAAAATTAGTAACAAGCTAGATAGACAGGATTACACAAAATATGATTAAAGAAGACTAACAGAAGAAGATTAACAGTGTATAAAAAACAGCACGGTAATAAAAACATTATTGATTTTGTACCAGGCGTGTATTGTTTATTAGAAAATTTAGGGCATAAATTATGTTAATTATCCCGTTATCTTATTAACATACAATACCATCACATGTTTTGTTTGCGATAAGAGAAACGGGTGATTCCCCGTCACAACTATTTAAATTGATATAACAAAATTCGTTTAAAACAAAGAGATAGAAATACAAAATGGCGACAAGGAAATTTACTGTAAACTATTTTCTATTATGGCGTACATAACACATATTACTTATTTAAATAAAAATAAAATACTTATTTAATTAAGATGTGTACATGTTCTCGTATAATACGCAAATTAAATAATGCGTTTATAATCCGTTGGAATGCAGACTTATTTATCAAGTCAAAAAGAAATTTTATGATATAATGAATCACGGTGTTTGCATTTTAGGTTAATGAGCTTGCGAACTAGGTCTTAATTATTGCAAAGCTACCATATATTAATAAAGGTAACTATCAGGACCACCAATATTCAATTATTTTTTAATAATTCGCAATATTATAGAAGATATAACAATTAAAACATTCGTTTTTAGTCTAAACGGAAAAAACCTTATAAAAAAAGGAATAATCTTTCGACGTCACGTCTGGTTGCCATCTCTTATATGCAACAGAATTAAAAGAGATGCATAAAAGTTTTACTTAAACGCCAGGCAATATTTTATAGCCATCTCGTACAACAAATAAAGATTTGAAATTATGAAAATGGCGAAAGTGAACAGACAGAATCGGATGTGGTAAAGATTGACTTTGTCAGTCACTGAACAAAGTTAAAGCCATATTAAACAGTTGTGTAAAGAAGAACGAACTAACCTGTTTAGTAGCGACACTCTTTTCAGCGGTAAGACCGTCAACTTCTAAACGTGCAGATCTTGCAGCTGCAGCAGAACTTTCTTCGTAGCTCATATCTGCAGTTTGTAACCTTTTGACCTCTGCTGAATTTTTAGATTGTTTTTCACTACTAAATCCATCTGTAATTATTTTTGTTTTTGATTTAGATGTTGTTCGTTTTTCTTCATATTTAACAGTATCAACAGCGCCGCCTGAAAGTACAACATCAAATTAAAACCAAAAATTTAGATGCTTGTTGACATATATACATTGCATTAAAAAGAAATAATATAAAACTGAAGTTAACTTTTAGAAGTTACTTTAGTGTCTTGCTTTTAAAAGCGTAAGTTTATTTTTCGTACCTGATGCGCCAATCACTCCTCCAGTATTTTGAGCGTTGAGATTTGCGTGTGACATGGGATCTAATTGTAAGTCATTTGTTACCGGAGGTGTGTCAGGGTCAGGGTATGTTATTAAAGGTTCGTCTATGTTGCCCATTGATCCCATGTCTATATCGGTTATGGGCGACATTGGCGGTAAATCGTCCTCCAAAATATCGAGATTATCCATAGATGAGCGTAATCTGTAAGTAAAAAAACAGTGTAAATTTAAGTAATTAATCCGCAAAAGGTGACAATTGCTTATCTCTAAAGTTATAGTCCCCCTTTATAAATCAGGTTTTTAGTTTGCAATGGGCTTGTGTCCTCATTTTTTAGTGGTCGATTTTTCAATTGTTGATTGAAATTGATGTCAATAAATGTGTATTGGCGTGTCTATTTTATTAAATATCCAAATATTCACGGAGATATAGCAATAAAAAGTTTGAATTGTAGTTTTAGCGCTAAAAATGGTTGGCCATATTTGCATGACGTGAAATGCATTTAATACGTCAGTTATTTGTTGAGTAGTAATGTTCTGTAGCTGTTGGTAGTCAAATAATCAAGTCAAGTTAAAGAATAATAAGTTTTTATTTAATTTAACTCTGTTACGGCAGACATACATAATATTGAAATTTTATTATTCCTTGAAATAGCTGTAAATAATATTTTGATATATAAATACATATAGCAGAGATTTATGAGCTGTAAGGTTGGCAGCGATTGTGATGTCACATGTATTTGGAATGTGTACAACGTATCAATATATAGTACACTTTTATAGAAATTAAGACATAGGATACAAGCCCATTTAGATAGGCAAATAAATCTAAGTAATGCATAATAACATTTATTTCCGACTAATTAGATATTGGTATTTATTGAGTCGGAAAAGTAACACAAATTAAATATTAAACATAAAGTATAAAATAAATTTTTTGTAACCATTTTAATTTGAATCTAATACTAACACTGATTTAAGTTTGATCTATGGCTCAGATATAATGAATCATAAGGAAAAACAAGTAATTTTGCTATTTATTTCTATTTATATTATTATATTTAGAATTAAATATACCTGTATATATAAAAGAATATGTATATATTATATACATTTTAAAGAAATAAAACCATTTGATATATTTAAATCTTGATAGATCACGTACGAATATATTTTTGGTCCATGATGTTAAAAATAAATCGTGAATACTAATGAGAAGAACTTGGATATGTGTGCCAAATTAGAATTAATTTTAAACCAAGTTCAAAGATTGTTATCTTCACACAGGTATAATATAAACAAAAGAACTGTCAAAAACAAAAATAGTTTATACAAATTAACTAAAATATTGTTATAGTCAACCTTGGTTTATTATATATTTTACATAAAAACAACGTTTTGTACTTAAAATGTCTTGATTTTGCTAACTGATAATATTTTTTTATGTTTAATGTGTGTTGTATAACATTGCATACACAAAAAAATATTATGTGATAAAAATCAAATCGAATATGGCTGACGGATTTATGTATGTTATTATAACACATATAATAAGAACAGTGGCGTAAGCCTTATAGAAAAAGACCACCACTCGGGCTCCCCAAGAAGATTAAATTCGCCACTGAGTAAATAGGTTTTACGTTGTATATTTTTTATCTAGTGAGGCGCACGATTCTGAAGTAACAGTGCTGAACTGGCAACGTATTAGTAATAAACTGGGGTCAGAACTGACAAACCAATAAAGAATGTATTGTGGGCTATATTCCGGCTAGTAATTTCTAACATAGCTTTAAAATTATCCTTTGGAATATCTCTCAAATGATTTATCGGAATAATGATAATAAAAATCTATTGTGTTAAATTCTAAAAAAAAAACTAAGAAAATGTGAGACTGAAATTAGCGACTAATATTTAAGGGCATCATAAACAATTACAAAATAGGTGTTAATATTCAATTAATATACAAAACACGTATTAAATTTTGTAGATGGTTCTACTTTGATTAAGGTGACCAGACGTCCTGCGTTCTCGAAATTACCGCCATTTTATCTACATGTTATATTTACATTAAAAAATCAATCACACTATTGGCACAAAACACGTTATGTTGTATTTACATATATAGTATAATAAGCTACGTCTAAACGAATCTACTACATAAAATATACATTATATTACATACCTTTCCATTTTGGTTTGTGATAAGGTTTTCATTTCGTCTATAGAACTTTTAAAATCAGAGAGATTATTTTTGATTAAATTAGCTTGCATTTCGGAAGAGCTTGCTAATTTTTGATTAAACAGTTTTTGTGCTGATGATCCTCTTGATGAACTACTGGAAGTACTGCTGCTTGTCGTGCTACTGGATACCATCTGAAAACCACCAAACAACACTAATTAAACACAGAACATATGTTGTTTGACACACTGACTAGGTTAAAGAGTTTCGGTTATACTGACTGCTAAATAGAAACACTAGTAAATTTGCTTTGCGTTCCTGTTATGTTTTCCTAATGACACTACTCTACAGTTCTAAGAATTTGTTAGTTTGCGAATTTCATGATAGAAAATTTAAGTTTCATTTATATTTGTGTGATATCTGGAAATTTCTATATAGATGTAGTTGTATTATTTTATATGTGTATATAATATACGTCAGATATTACGACATTGATTTTATGAACATTTTTCTTAAGTAAACATCACAAATACGTCACAAACGGACATGTCAGTGCTATAATTAACCGTCGTCTGTTACCGAATGCTGAAAACGAAATTAGTGCAATAAACGCCACATCAAAGTATTTATAAAAAGACTTTAATGCATTTTATCCTATATTATAATGTTCCAGGTGTATATTTGTATGTTTATATTCTTGTAATCTAATATTCTTATTATATAGAACTAGTTAAATTACTTTAAAAATGGAATTAAAATTTGCAATGAAATTTAATTAACATACAAAAGACAGTCGTCGTTTGCGACTGGGGTAACTCTAGTATATATATATATATTTAACAGTATCAGATTGTCACAGATTTATATTTATTATGGCGCTTTCTTTTCATAAAAAGGTGTTTCCATTTTGTCCATCTTTATGATCTACCGGCACAGAAGACAAAATTCATTTTGCAATTGTACAAAAACACAAAAATAACTTTACTAATATAAAGTTTAAAATAAAAGTGCAAAACGGGAGCAACATTTTTTCTTGAAAAGAATACGCCATTAGAAAAGGCTTTCTTATAAATTTTTACTGACTGCTATGTTTTCGGGTTCGATCTCCGGAGTACAGTAATAATTTCTGGATTTATGTACATACATAATCATAAACTTATTAAGCAGCAATGTGGTCCACATATATAAGGCCATGACATCACAAAACTGCCAAGCGAGTCAGATAAAGAAGTTTCATTTATGAGGAGTGTACTACATTTACTTTTTTATATTTCTAAAATTTATTTATTTCTATTCACTAATTCGCTCTCTGTTTTTACGTTAGCCCTAATAATATGCTTGATGCGTCAGGTAAAGCGTCGTTTCTAATGTCTATATGACGTGTCCTCGTGGAAAGCCACGGGGCACGGGCAGACGCGACGCTACGTGACGGTGCTGATTATTTAAAGAAGTCAACTAATAGTTACCAAGACTTAGGACAGTGTGCGATATGACATACACCATTCAACGAACCGACACCGACACTACATAATACATAATCAACGAACTTTGTTACGAAGATCTACACGGCTAATTTAAAACACGGTTTTGATAATAAACTATTCTTAGTCCTGACAATCGTCCAATTATTACTCGTACGAAGAAAACAAACACGTGAAACAAAACAGTAGAACAGTGCTAACTATAAATCGTTCTTGTTTATTTGTATTAGATTAAATAATGTATTTTGTCATTTTAATAAACTATATTATTTAGTCCTTTGAAGTGCTACAAGTACTCGTAAATACTAGAGGTTATATGTCAAACGCGTCATACTACAATTAAAGGGACATCCGAAATTATTCTGAGGAAAAAGGAAGCAAAGAAAAATTAGTGTAGGGTGTTCATTAAGTTAATCTAACTCTTTGATATTTTCTCTAAGAACGACGATGGCTAAAATTATATTATTTAATGTAAAATAATGTTCTAGGTAATTTGCCGTGTACAATTTCTCAAGATAGCACATTCATAATATCTGAATAAAATTTGGCATGCGCTACTGCCATCTGTATTTAAGTAGCACATTACGCTTCTTTGTATTATTATATTGCAAAATTAAAGTTAACTATTCTGTCACTCCTACAAGTTATTTTAATACTAGAAATTTAACAACTAAAAATACAATTCTTTGAAATTATTTAAAGATATACGAAGTATATATTATTCGAAGTTTCAAAAATGTTAATTAAAAATTCTTTATAGATAGATCTTAATAAATTGCATGTGATTAAAAGTTTTAAATAAATTATCTAATAATTTGGGTTTCCCAAAGAGAACGGCGCCAAATTTTACTAGTCAGCGTTTCGGAGCCCACGATAAATGATACAACAGATATTAATAAACATAAAGACGCTTTTATTCATAAGTTTCTTGATCAACTATCGAATTAACAGAAAATTTGTGAATATAAATATTACGCCCAGACACCCATCTATTAAATTAGTCACTTGGTTTTGTTTATAAAAATAAATTCTTTGTTTTCTTAAATATTTAAGAATACGGTATTTTTTTATTTGACAGTTATAGTCAATCTATTTCAAAATATTCGCTATTTATTCAATCACACTAAGTTTAAAATTCGAGAAGTTCTTAATTAATATCTTAGCAAATAAAGAGTAGCTTTATTTAAAAATTTTATAACGTATTTCCTTTTTATAAAAACGCATAGCAAAGTTTTCGAGATATCGTCAATAGTTATCGACTTTTAGGTAAGTACAATTTTTGGAAATATGGTAACAAATGGGCAACATAGAGAATTTCCCAAATCAATATTTGAAAATATTGAAATCTGTGACAAATTCACGCTCAAGATTTTACAATGCGATTACCATGTAAAAAGTATACAAACTTAAAAATGTATTTTATGGAATCTATGACGGCATTGGTTTAGATCTCTCATATGGGAAATTGAAATCAAAACTGTATGGTCCCCAAATTCAAAATTGCAAAACATGTGGTCGCCAGAGATAATAAATAGCCAACTGCTAAATAAAATGTGTATGTAAAATCAAGCAACAAAGTTCTTATATCTTTAAAAATAAAACAGAAATCTGAACCGAAAATAAATCTTTTTCTTTTTCCTTCTTTTCTTCTTTGAAAAGTGAACTAAAAAATATATTTATAAGAAATTCACGTTCAGTCACACGTGTTTCTGGTAACTGAACGCCATCTAATAATAGATATTGTTACTATCTATTACGACTAAAACAACTTCAGTTCTGGAGTTCATAACATGGGACAGTGAGTATGTTTAAATACAGAGCCTACATTTAAATATATGTCGCAGACTTGACTAGTGACACTTCAAGAAAAAGGTTTACTACTGTTTAAAACTTCTGACACAACCTCTAGATTATAATTTTTTTAAAATTTATTTAGGTTTTGGTTTATTCAACCTTATTGTCATAAAAGATTTAGATTATGAAGTATAGTTCAAATTACGAGAGTTCGGCGGCAACTCATATTTAAAACAAGTTGTGGGATATAAACTGTCGATATAACTAAAAAGCACTGACTCACTTATTTTTCTATAATGAATATAGAAACGAATAAGATAAAATTCATTATCGTATTATAGATTTATACGCCTCTTATAACCTCTTTTAAGTATAAGTCGCCGCCGAACTATCGTGATTTGGACTGTATGTTTTATATTAATATAAAATATTTTATTAATTTTTGAAATTCAGTTTCTGCTACAAGGTCGCCAGAACGATTTACTATCTGAAATCGAAAACGTTTCAAAATATCGACGATAACACATTTATACGAATAGTCGCACGGATACCACTAAAAACTATAACGCTCGTTGTATGCGCCCTTTCTACCGCTTCTCTTCTCCGTTTCATTAGATTCTTTTCGTAATAGAAAACGGTTTAAAGTAACAAAAAGAAACATTCAGCACAAGTTTCCACTGGATAGAAATGAATATTATGGAAATAAGGTAACGTCAGGTATAACTGTTAATTAATAAATTTTACCTGTGTGCTAGAGCTTGTGACTTGAGTTTGATGGTTCATATTCGGTCTATTAAGAAGGCTGCTATTCTTCTTAAAGTTTTCCATTACAGCTGCCATGTCTTCTGTTGGGCCCACAGAGGACCCGTTCGTTAATCCGTCCGACTTGAAGTCAGACATCTGCAACAAAACATAAATAATATTAATTCAATTATTCTAAAATATAACTTATAATTAATAATGTGTTTTACTAATCTAACATTAATTAATCATACTTTGTAGTTTTTATTTTTAATTTCCTCATGCAAATTATGTACGAGTATTTTAAAATTTTGGAGGTATTATAAAGGTCATATACTCCGCAAATTTAAAAATCTTGAACAAGATAGAACCTGCCATACTTCGCCCACATTTAAGAGTTATTTATTTGTCTGAGACCAGATTATTAAGAAATTATCATATGCCATTTTAGTCACAAAAGAATTTTTTTTAAATAATTATTTTATTTTAAATTATTTGCTGTCAAGTAGTTAGCATCTATCTTAGTAAAATATCTTACTGGAATATGAATATGCTTTCTGGATAAGTTATGTTAATGAAATACATAAAATATATAACAAATGAATATTTAAATCCAAACAAATTGTACAGCTACAGTACAAATTATAATTTGTGTCATGACGAATTACTTTAATACAACTTTATATTAATGCAATGAAAACCGCTGCCAGCTCTATTTGTGACTTCACAATCTTCTCAGACACTTTTTTTCACGATTTCAACAACTAGCTTATATTTCGTATTAATTGTAATATAATAATTGTGTATTTTGTAGATTTGTTTATTATATAGTGAATATATTTGTTGATTTTATAATATGTTTATCATTTGATGAGTATTCTCAAATTTGTCAATGCATCTAAGTAATGCGTATGTACAAATGTTATTTTGTTCTTAATCAAATCATTTTCTAGTTGAAATTACCCGTTAATTTCAGTTGCACATACCTAAAAAAGTTTACATAACATTTCTTATGTTAATATAATGTAAGCGTACGTAACAAAACATATTTCATTTTTTGATTTCAACATTTTATGATTTCTGATGTTATTAGAGCTTTTTATGTAAGAAAATTATTGTCTTTAACTGTCCTTTGCATTTATTTAATGATAATAAGAAAACTTAACGTTATGTAACAAAAATTTATGTTAAATAATACGTTTATGTTATATTAAACGTAAACAAACGTTATATTAAATGAGCTTACGTATTGTGTTGTAGGTGTAATTTTATGCAAGCATTACTTAAACGTTTGTTTATTTTTCAGCACAATTTCTAATCACTGTAAAAGATATAATTGTAAAATTCAATAATTACGATAGTTTTTCTGCAGTCATACGTAATTTGTACGTCTACAATGTAATTTTAAACTAAACACAAGTAAATTAGTAAATGCAATTTGGTGATTTTACTCTTTCAACATATACAACTTTTTTGTTTATTCACGTCACTTGAAAACACTGCAATTTAATACATTCACTGACCTTTTGATAACAGTTTATAATTAGTTATTTATATTTGATCATAATTAACAATATCATGTTTATTTATAATTTTTTTCAAAATATGTTGATAAATATATAGCACTACGTAAAAATAAATGTCATTAATAATTTAACTTAAATCTGCACTTAAGGACTGCCTTACTCAAACTAAAATTACTTATTGAATGTAACATGTTTAAACACGTTATTATCGATACACTAACACATTAGCACACGTAAGTATTATATATAAATAATACATGCATACAAGTCAATAACAAACCCGGATATGTATAGGTTTACAAACAAATGATCATAGGTTGATTGCTTCCATGTATTTATAGAAAAAGTACAGATTAAATTGAATGTTGTTATGTATTGATATCTCTTTTACTCTTTTAGAAGTTATTATTTATTTATTTTTATCTTTTGTATGTATAGTTATATTTAGGACGTAGTATGGCTATGATAAATCATTATATTTATTACTAAATAAGTAATTACACGTAAAGGAAAGTAATAAAATCGTTGCCATATTGCTGATTGTGAATTATTGGAGATTACCACCTAACAAGATATGCATATTAGGAAAGTTTTTCAAGAGAAAATAGTGGGGATAAGGAATTATTTCCATAATTAATGGTATTTACCCATGAAATCAATATGTGTATAAGGTGGACTATGTTTTATTTGATGTGACCAACTGGAATCCCTTGATAACGTTGGTATTCTGCAATAGGTTTCCAAGAAATTAAATGAGGAGTCCAGGGTTCACAGCAGACGTTAATCGATTATTTATAGTTTTGTGCTGCATACGTGATCTAAAACGTATCGCTTGGAAACGTAAGGTCGCTTTTGATTGATAGTGGAAGAAGAAAATTGCATGTGATTCTTATCATATTAGGGCGCACGGCAATAGTGAATGTTGGTTTTTAACAATATTTTGAAAAACATTTATAAAAAACAGCCATCATACTTTCACGCAGGTGAATAAGGTTTTTATGTACTTTTGCACCTACTGCTTGTAAAAAGATCCCGCTAGCAAGTAAGCATACATTCTTAACTACATATTACATTATTTAATTTCAACATTTTTGCTTTACTAAAGCAATCGGGGGCTCTGGGATCTTGAACTATAAGCGTCGATTAGACAGAAATCATCGCAAGGTATTGTACAAACATGGAGGAGAAGAGAAGCGTGGAGGATAGAGCTTTGTACGCATGAAGGTGCCATCAGAAGGTGAGACACCATCTGAAATCTGTTCAGATTGACTTCCGACTGGCAATCTAGTTGCTTTTAGGTGCATCTTCAAATGCGACTGATGCCGCTAGTCCTTACTGCTTTTCCTTCTCTCTCACGTTTCATTCAATAAATTCAGTGCGTTGTCTGATTTCCGTGCTGGTAAGTGGACGCTTACCATAAGAAGTAATAATGTTAAGATATCAAACATTTAAATATTGTATAAATTATTTTACCAGCCACAAATAACTGAAATTCCCATGACAGGCAGAAAATGACAAGTTTTTTAAAATAATGCAATCAGTCGATTTGTTATCACTTTTAATTTATTCTACGAATACTCGTGCATTGTAAAAGTTGTTTGTAATGGCAAATAAAAGTACTGTACGTCAATTTGAAACAATATTAGTTAAATAAAGAAAGAATTAATCATTGTACGATACGAGTACATTTACTTCAAATTCTACGAATAATATTATTCAAAAAGTACGTATAATTTTAAACATAGGTTGTTGAACTTAAAAACAATTCACGAAGTACTCGTAACAAATAGTTTATTCGAGCAAGTACTATAATAGTTAAGATAATACTAAATTTATACGACTTAAATACATATAAGAGAAGACAAATTACACTATGTAATTTAATATTCAACATTCATTTTGTAAGTTTATGTAATATTTTATAACATATTTTTGCGTTAGCAGGCGGCGAGATCTGCAGGATTTTATTGCCTGGATTATTTATTACTGAAGTTATTCTCAGTGAAATTGATTTACGACGCTGCTTCATGAGTCCAGAACCTGACTTCATTGAGATACCGAGTAGTAATAGCTCCTAGGTAGTTTTAGTACATTTCAAGTTGAGAAATGCAGCCACAGTCAGTGGCTTTGTTTTATAGAATAAGACTATTATCTAAATATTAATCTATTCATATAAAATTAATGGAATTACAAGTCGTTAAAATGAAGTAAACTAATGTAAGATCACAATTAGGAATATGTATTAGAACGGTTCTTTTATATGAATTATGTATTTATCAAATGAGTTTTAAGGTATATGCGCACATAGCCATACAATCGTTATGGTATTTTGAAATATTAAATCAACATTGGATTCCCACTAAACACAAAATGTAAACTCATACCAGTACTTTTTATCTTACGTTACGTTTCAATATTAACTGAACACAATTATGTTACATTGTCATTAAATAAATGTAGAAGAAAAATCTTTTACTAATATATTAATTTAGAATGTAACATTACATAAGCTTGCATTAAAAGTTGTATTATCGTCATAAAACTAAATTTATGTAAAAGGTAAACTTATTTAAGTTAAATAAACATAAAATATACGTAACTGTGTTTAGCGGGTTATTATATCATGATGATTATACGATTTTATTATAATTTGGTTTTTAAAATTGCTTATTAAATGGCTTACAGGTGCCTTTGCTAGTCACTTGGTTTTAACACCTCAAAAAAGTTTCGGTAATTATTCGATATAGCTACACCTTTTGTTTTGAATCTCATTAAACAACTAGTGCATTTTTATATGTTTTTTGGTGTTTGTTGTATACTAAAAAAATACACAAATCATTACGTAATATACATTATACTTCTTTTTATTTACAAATACACAATATTAATGGTTAAAGTTAAATTTTCAAATTTGAGGTTAGAAATAAAAAGACAATGTTCCATATATAAGTAAAAATGGCGTCATTTTTATTAGTCAACTTTAAGCATAAATTCTGTCTATTTTTTAATAAAAAAATTGTATAAGGTGTATTACGTGTGATTTGTACATGTTTTCACTATAATAAAAGCAACATAAAATATACGAAAGTGCAATAGTTTTCTTATAAGATTCAAAACAAAAGGTGTAGGTATATCGAATAATTACCAAAGTTGCTTGATCTTTTATTTATACTGCTTTTTTACAGTTCTTACAGGATAAATACAAGAAAAATAAAAAAAATAACATTACAGGTTTATGATTGCTGTGTCAACAGTAATCCAAGTCGATCACACATTCAAGTACATGATATATTTTTACTTTATTATTTGTTTATTTAATTTAATTAACGGCGCCCTATTTCCGATGCTAAGTCCTATCACCGATAAGCTATGTTGAAAGTTTATACGGTGTCGGGATCTCATATATATTAACTACAATGCTGCCATATATTTAATAAAAAACTTAACGAATTTCCAGAGAAAATAAAAGGAGGTAAAAAGGAAAATCGTGTTATATTTCTGAGTATCTATTTACTACTCTTTACAATAGCAGAAATCATTAACTTATTTACTTGAAATTTTGTGCTAAATTTATTTTCTGTGGTCGAAAAATTTATAGAATAAAATTATTGTATATTAATATGAATGAACTATGTTCATTGAAAAATAAATCAACTCAGACGAGACAAAATTACTAGTATATCACTTAAATCTGATAACTACATTCTGATATCAACGATACAGAGATTCCCCACACTTATAAATGAAATTAAAATTAATACAACAAATTTCAAGAAAATCTTATCAATAATGAAATCCCTTAAATTGATTACGTAAATTTAATCAACACTTACCAATTATTACCTGAAAATAATATAATCCAAGTATGTTACACAAAGATAACCAACTAGTAAATAAACAACGTTATGTTTTATAAAAGAGTCCACACTAACAAACATTTAAAATATGTAACAGCACTTTTCAATAACTATGACAACTTTGCCATTGACAATGAACTTAAACAAGGACCCTTTTGAATGGAGGCTGTGAATTGTACTAGCTCAACATGTGTACTGATGAGATAATCCGCACTACACGTATTTTTATATATTTATTACACCATACACCACGAGGCGCTTAGCTATAGTCACACTTCGCTAGTGATGACGAAGCTATTCGTTCGTAAACGACATATGGAGTTGAACTTCATACGTACACATATGTATGGTTAACCATGTATGTGTATACTCACTATGTGTTTGCTTTGATTGTGTTGAAAGAGGAGGGAGTATATACACTGGAGAATGACACATCATTTGCGAAGCGTTTTGCTAATTATTTTATGCAAGAGAGAATCGCACACATGTTTATACATGTTGCATGTATCGACTTGTATATGGAATTGATGGAGAAAATTTACTTGGAATTTCAGACATATTATTTGTTTTTTTTTATTTATTATTAATTGTATGCCTTTTGGCTTTATAATCGTATTCTATTTCTTAATACATTTCTTTCCTATCTTAACAATTCAAACTTCAAACTAAACTTTATTAATTTTATTTAAAACTAATTATTTACTTAAAACTAAAAAAAAATTATTCTAGACTTTTACTACTTGCAAAAGTGCTTTCTGCTTCTTCTTCTCTTGACCCTCTCATGTTCCCCATGCAAACCATATGAGATTATTTATTGTAATGATTTTCGTTCCTTTTTTCTATTTCCGCCATCCATTCATTTCCTTCACTGCCTCCCTTTAATAACTGCACAATATTCTTCTCGCTCATTACTTTTTCCTGACAAGCAAACTTAATGTGCTCCAGTGTTTCAATCTCTGTTTCGCACACTCTACACATTGTTTCCTCGCTATTTGCTCAGTATCTGTTTCCATTCTCCTCGTTTCCCAATCTAAACCTTGGAATCTTTCTTATTTGTTTATATATCCAACTTATAATGGGGCTATATAGTTTGTAGATTTCGAATTTGGGGATTATGGGGATACAAATTTTGACTTGGTTTTCAGGTTTTTAATCTTTTTTTCTGGTATTGTTTTACAAAATACTGATGTCTACCGTCAGTTCGCTTGCTAGCTTCGCACGCGCACCAACTTGGTGCTACTGAACAAGAAAGTGTTAATAAAAAGTAAATATTTAAAAAACTAACAAGAGTTTGAAAGATGTACGAGACAAAATCCTTTAGGGGACGAAAGCTTTTAAAAGAAAATCAAGTGTTTATCAATCTAAAAATAACAAGTCACTTTTCTTACAAAAAAACGTCAGCTGATATATTGAAGTGTATTTATATTTGTTATCATTTGAAAAAATATAAGTATAATATCGATATTTGCATTTTCTTATCTTAAAGTAAATATTTAAGATAATAGAAGTACATACTCATATAGTACAAAATAACCATATATGGATAAAGAAGTATGGCTTTAAATTCGTAGAAAAATTGATTGGGAATATGGATTTGTACCACGTATTATTTCTATAATGGAATGGCTTCCTAAGTTCACAGACCTTTTTATCACCATACATTAGCAGTTCTTTGGGTCAACGCTTCACATCTTATTCAGAAATCCCATTTCATTAGGCCGTCCGCACATGAGTCGACTGATTATACAAGACCAACTACAAATATTTAGTATTATTTTTGTTCAACGGAAAGAAAAACAATTGATAAATGAATAATGTAATACCAAATTTTACTGGTATCTCGTTATTACATAGATTGTTAAAATAGTTTTCTCCAGTACGGGTTTGTATATTTCCAGGACTAATATTTTTCAAACAAAAACCCGATGACAAAACCGCATCCGAAATAACTAAAGCGGAACAATAAGTCACCCACACCACGGAATTTTGGTCACAATATTATTATCTGGGCTTTTTGTGATACGATTTTGCAACTTTGGACGTATTATAATTATTTAATGACATTTTACAGTAAATGTGAAAATAATTTACGAGGATAAAATTTAAAAATTGAATCATTTAACATGGAATGACTCACACATATAAGGTGCATATAGGATCATCAATTTGTATATTTCCTAAAGCAATTTTTGTATTAAATTTTTATTCCATCATGCAAACTAAGTATTAAAAAATGGCACTTATTCAATTATGCATCGCTTATGTTTATAAACAAAACAAAGAGTCATACCATGTGAAACAAATTTAATTGTTTATGAATAATGCTTAAAGTAAACTTGCTTAAAGGCGCTTTAATCGCGTTATGACGTCATAAACGGGACTGTGATATAATCACTGTGTCGTAAAAAAAAACGTCACAAATTCCGCGTAAGCAATGCAGAACTGCCTTTAACAGCTATTACATCAAGTCTCGGTTAATAGTTTCCTCGTACATGTGCGCTAAGCTGTGTCACAAAAAAATGAAGTCATCAATGATGACATTAGAGTAGGAGTTCTCCTAGTGACATTAATGCAATCATCTGTTTGTTATAATAATTGTTTTATTGAATTCTTAAAATTATGACGTTATTTCACAGTATTATAGTAGTGTATATAATTAAATATTTATATGTTTGTGTAGTGACTAATTGCTAGATACACTTAAAGACATTTATGAATGAATCCGACATAATTGTATCGTGTGGAATTATGAATGAATGAAAATATCATTTGACAGGATGAGCAAAGAGATTTCCAAATAAAAATTGTTTTATTTGATTACTACTAAACTTTTTAGTAAAAAACTTATTTATGATTAATGTCAATATCCTTACTACAAATTATGAAAATTATATAATTCAGCATTAATAATGAGTTTATAAAAGATAGGTCGGCGTCTCCAACTAATTGCCCTATTTAGTCTGTACCAGTACTGGCGAATCTTGTCATGACTGCGTCCCAAAAATGTATAACTAATAAATGCGAAATTTCTGAAGTGTCAATTCACCTAGTCACAGCAATTACTTTTAAGTATGTCTTACATAACATTTCTTTTTAGCTTACAATCGAAATCAAATGTATCTAGTCATGATTGACTTCAACCGTTGACATAGCATAGGTTCGTCACCACAAGTTCATATGATCTTATGATAATGTAGCGTTAGTAATCAGATTTTAATGTTTTATTAGCACCGAATTACCATTATGTATTAAATGATATAACCAAGAGGAAGAAGACTCTTCACAAGGTCTTTAGAAAGAATGGGATCAAATAGAAATTAAATTGAAAAAGAAGGACACTTCACTACTGAAATTCTTGTGATTTGTTATAGTCTACTGCATAGTAAAAAGTCTTTTTCTTCAGCTTATATATCTCTAAATTTAATTTTAACCTGTTTACATTTCTAATTTTATTACGCAGTTTAAAAAAACGCACTGTGTAACAATTACGTAAAGTTTACGACCAAAAATATCTGCCACATAAATATTAAGTAAATTTTTGTATTGAGTATTTATTTTGAAATTTGTCTATTATTATTTTGTCATATATTTTACAAACAGTGCGGAAAAATGACTAGTTTGGCGCCATTTAATCATCAAAGAAGATTCATCAAGACCTTATGACATTGCACAAAACCACAAGTATTATATTTACTACTTCCGGTATGATAAAACCAATCCTGGTTTTTAGACAATATAGAGCGGACGTAATAAGTTCATATCACGAATAATAAAATTCCTATTTTACATAGAATTCACCACACAATTCGCGGTTTCTATCTCGTAATAGAATAATCCTAACAATAGAACTGTTTCCTCAGCGTACGTGACTTGAAGAAGTCAATATTGCATTGGGAAATCAGTTTGATTTTATATTAATAGAAGTATGACTGTCGATGTTATTCATAAATAAGTCAATGGTTTGTTTGATGATTATTCAATTAGATAATAATTGATAAATACAAAACAATAATTAAAATAAAAAATGTGAATCATTTATTTTCTATAATTTTGTATTATTTATAAATAAATAAATGTAATTTTAATTACAATGCAATGAATATGTATGTATTGATTTCTTTTATTAACTTTCTTCCTTTAAAGAGTGGTTGTGTTGTTTTTATTCGTTAACGTGATCTGATATAACATTTGTGACGTCACACTTTATTATTTAAAGATGGCAAGATTAGATATATTTGATAACGATGTAATTTAACTAGTCTGTTTTACGTCATTTGTGTACGAGTATTTATAACAAACATATGATTGATTTCAAATTTCAAAGGGATTTAATGAATAAGCGTGCCAATAAATGTGTAATAAATTTAGTGTCAATAAAATCTTCAACACAGTTAAAATCTTAGAGAATATCTTTAAACTATTTCAATATTAAAAACGTTGGGTAATTAAACTTAAAAGAATTTTGGAAAAAGTAGCTTCATGTTTGAAATTTACATCAGACATTTGGCAGAAATGTTGATGATAATAGTGTTAAGTTGTTAACCAATTAAGTCTAGTCTGATTTCGACTGCACCATGTATCTAACCTCCAAATTAATTTTTCCATAGAAATAAATATGGAAATTTTTTTTACCATATAATTTTAATTTGCAATGTTAAAATGTATTAATGAGTTACTGAGAAGATCTTATTTATGCGCAGGGCAAATAAGACAGGAATTAACTTTCATTTTTCGAGTTTTTTCTAATCACCTGATGATAGCGTCAATTTATGACTTGGAAAGGTTTTAATATTTTAAATTATCAACATTTAAATAAATATAATCGAAATCGGAGTTGGATGGACCTGTGTTAAATAAAACCATTGACACCACTATAACGCTTACAAATTTTGGAAATATCCTGAAAATAATCCTGACGATGACAATTTCATCAATATGCTCTTTCATTTCTTAAAAGTAAAATCTACGTTGATAGCTCTGTAATAATTCCTAAGCTCAAACATAATATCCGGGGCTACATAAACGAAATAGAGTCAAATTCATATATAAAAGTCAGGACACATGAACACATGAAATGTAATTAATCAGAAACCATAAATGCTATAAATTATTACAAAAAAAAAAATCAGAAATATTTTTGTGTTATTAGCATTTATTCACAAAACAAAGCATCCAGCTCTTGTACACATTATTTTAAACGTATGCAAATAAAAAAGAAAGCAATTAATTTTATCTTTACATCGTTTTATATTTATTTCATTTAATTAATATAGACACAACTATTTCTATAGATTGTATATGTAGAAACAAAAAAAAGTTTCTTATTATATTTACGGTTTCTAAATAAATAATTGAATAAATTTTTTATATAACAAATCATAGAATTAGATATCATAAATACAGCTTCTGGTTTTAATAGCACGATAATGTAGCGTATAGAACAGTATAATTAAATAATCATTAAACTCTTAATTATAGTTTAATTCTTATAATTAAGGAAGTGTGATTGACACGTAAATAGATACGTGTAAAATATTTATAACCTTTAAGGCTTCGTAAGAGAAATTCTTATACTATTACAGATGTGGGCTTATATTGAATTTGAAGTTGATCAATACTTTCTATATGTCTCCAGTATTCAATCGCCCTAACAAAATTTACGTCAGAGATATTGATTCTAAATATATCTTAGTTTTAATTAGCAAAGCCTTACGAACTTTACTAACAAAAATTGACTGAATTATTCATCTGTTATTAAAAACAATTTAACATAGGTTATCTAAATTTCAAATGACCTAATCCATACAGATAAATGAAGCCTACATCAATATCAATAGTGTCAAAGTACATATTAATCCTCACAAGTGATGACGTCATAGATACGACATATCTACGTCAGACATCGGGTCGGGTAAATGAGAAAACTGACCGTCGTAGTAAAAAGGCAAGGAGAGTGCGAAGGCATGGTAGTAAATGATTACGCCTGGTTAATTCGCAAGCACAAATAAATAAAAAAAAAACTCTTACGCGATCTCTCAGTTGAAGTAGTGAACGAGTAGATGATGTCATAATGATTCAAAGCAGTTATCAATGAATGACTAATGCACAGGCATTCGTATAATAATAGATTGTTAACCGCACAACGAAGCTATGCGATAGTAAAAAAAATACATCCGTAATATTTATTCAGGTAACATATATTATCATTCGAGAATGAGCTACAGGTAGAGGTAGAGGTAGAGACAGAGAGAGCGAGAGAGAATAACTGTAAGGAATATGATTTAAAACTTTATTAAGATTTAGATGTATTCTTTATATGACTCAGTTATAATTCCTTTTTACATTGTGAAAGTGTATATATACGAAAGCAGGGTTGCCAGATTTTGAATTAGGCCTCACGGAACAAATGTGAAAAGAAATATTTTAGGTAACACGCAAAATTAATTATGTCAGCCAAATATAAGTGAACGAATTCTTGGGAGAGCCTTTTGCGAAATAAATTGTTTCCAGTAACAATTACCTTGTAGTCTATCTAAAAATACAGTTTCTTTTTGGGGACACCGTTTAAATGCGAAATAAATTGTATCCAGTTTATATGCGAGAAGAGCGAAAGTAACCTACCTTTGGATTATGCAAACCGTTATCTATTTTTGCCGTACCACAATCTCTGTATAATTAAATTATTATATTTTTAAGATCCGTAACGAGAGGTCAATTGTATCTATTTGTAAGGCCGTCCCCACAAGGGTCGATTGATGGCAAACTAGTCGCGCAACGAAGTTTCCAACGAAAACGAAAAACGAGCCATGTCGAGTCGTATTTAGGGGATTTTATTGTGTCGTATTGTGAGGTATTTGTATGTATTTAAATACTGCGACCTAGAAACACAGTAGCTCAAAACCAATTCGAAATCAGTTTAGTTTCATTCGAGTCGTGTAGAGACTCGAGACTCATAACACAGTTCGATTCTCATTCGGTTCGGGTAGATTCGGGACTCGCGTTTGCAATCAGTCGACCCATGTGCGGACGGCCTAACAATTGACATGCAATATTGTGCCGAATCCCTCTGAATTACGGGCACTACACGTTAGCACTATTTTTTAATTGGTTAATAAATAGGGCTTTCAGTGATGTCTGGAATCTCTGTACGGTAGTAAACATAAAGTTGCGCATAGTTTTACTGTTGTTAGACGTTTGTTCGACTACGAATAAAACACAGAAAGTATAATTATATAGGAATATGTAAAAGAAAACAATAGTTTGCGTAGCACGTATTAGAATCAGAGCAGAGGGTCAGTGGTAATTACAAGGGACTCGTTAAAAATGGGGATCTACTAATTATTTTATGGTTATTGTGTATATAATTACCAATTCAATTTGCGAAAACGCATTCTACAAACATAACACTTCTAAACATTTAGTAAGGAAACACAGTTACGTATTAATAACAAACATTTAGACATGATTTCAATTTCAATTAAACAAACAGGTAATTTAATTGACGTTTTGCATGTGATTCCTTGTTTGACCTTCAAAAGCAGAGAATAAATTTATTTATAGGAAAATATGCTCAATTATAAAATTTGTGCACTTGCCAATTATTGTTTGACGTACACCTGTAAGCGATACCTGATGTAGTAGTATTTATTTATTTATAGTAAAAATATATATTACGAATTATTTGCAATATGCATTCACAGTTTGATTTAAAAATAACAAAGTAGTTTGAAAGATAGTTGTTATTGAGATATTTATGTTTGTTATGCATGTTAACTAGTGCATTCTTGAATAATTGTTACACTGTATTTAAAACAAAAGCAATGTTTTTGTTATCAGAAATATGATAATTGCATTTTCAAGGTTAAGAAAAAACAATTTAAAATAAACTAGTTAGTAGCTTACGTAGATCATAACAAAGAATTAAACCCATAGATTCGTTAGCTCGTGTTAACAATTTAGTACCTGTACCATTAGTGACGGATTGATATTATTGGCTATGTGGTCATGGTCAATAGTTAATTGTGACGGGATACAATTTGATGTGAGAGTAAGGAGAAAAAGCGTATACCAGGGGTTCCGAATATTTAAATACCATACGTCCTTTTTTATTTTTATTTTTAGAATATACTAACTACAATGATCCTATATTACATCTATTCCATTGTATCTATTTTATTGTTTTAATATAATATAGGTGAATCGTGTTTTGATTATTTTGTTTTTAGATTTCATCTAAAACTGATTATAATTTTTTCAAAAAACAATTGACACTTTTTAAACATTATTTGTCTGTTAGCAATTATTGCGGTATATTAATATAATTTAGAATTACACTGGTATTCTGCCAAAACTTTTTTTAAATTCTTATATAATTGAATGTACGTTGTTGAATACGTATGCATTGTATGATAGAAGTACAATAATAGGACAATAATCGCATCGTGAGATTTGCACCACTATCACTTATAGTCACTATATGATTATATTATATTATTTCACGTTTTTTATCATTTGTTGTGTAATTGTGTTACATACTTTAATGGTGCAAACATTTAAAAACATTAATCAATAATAATGTTCAAAATTGTGTTATCAATTCAGTCACATTTGCAACAAAAACGAATCAAAAATCGTTTAGGCCGATATTGTTGCCATTGCATTATTTTTCAGAAATAATTTTCTAATTTTCAGCAATGAATAACCTAAAATAATGATTTAACATAAAGTAATACATGAATGAATACAACCGTTTTCTCTCCTTGCGTCTTACTACATACTGGAGTAATCGTTTAATTCATATTTTCTATATGTGTGTATACTTGTATACACACATGTATATATTTTTGTGTGTATGCTCTGTATCTGGCTTGAATTATGAGTAATTCATTGTCTGCCCCTTCTCCTGCCACATTGAATGACTTTTGCACATAAGCATCACAGATGTGAGTCACTGTTTTTAAAATAACGAGTATGTATATCTCCAAATATGTGGATTTTCTATATGATAGTGGCATGTTTATTGCTTATTTATCTAAACTGTTATATAACATTTTTCGAAGAATTAATTGAATCTATTTTTAGGTTTGACAAAATAATATTTTAATATATGCCTAATCAAAACAATAATAATTTAAAATCATATAAAATTAATCACATTATCATATTAGCACTTTTGGCATTTGAATGATTAAGTCAAAATTAATTAAAAATATGCATAAACGAACTGATAACCGAATTCAGAACCGTTTTTGTTTTTAAAAAATGCCGTTACACCAATTTCGTGTATTGACACTAAGATGGCCGCCGATTATAATAACGTTTTAACATAACCTAAAATTTTGTGCATACAATACTTAAATGTTCTGTATTGAAATCAATTAAGTAAAGCACTTTAACGAATGCAAATAGATGTTTATATAACTGTACAAGTAAGTAAATGAGGGATTCTAAATGAGTGGTAATGACATTATACATGAGTGACTGAGTGCCAGGAGCAAAACTGTTTTAAAGCTATGGACTATAGCTCAGTGTCCCCTAATGTCATTCTTTCGCAATGGTCAATATTAAAAACTTAAGTTCCAATTTATTTCCTAAGTCAAAAACAACTAACCTAATATTCTACAAATTAATCTGAGTAAAATTTAAAATAAAAAGCACACATCATATAACGTACGGCACACTTATAATTTTCGCTTCATGATTAGATAACTTATTATCTCATGCTTATTTGTTAACGGTTTAATTGTTTCAATAAGATTTACGACATTCGATAAGACTTCTCCTAAAATACCTATCACAAGAGTCACAATAACCAAAATAAAATTCAAATAATTTTTAATTATTACATGTCTGAATATATTGTTATATTCATAGCTGGCTTTTTCTAGGAATTCTCACCTTTAAATACTTCGGAATTGTTTACACAGATGGCAGTAATTATTATAACACATGTTTAATGATCAAGGACAAATTTGCTTGCTTCTGAACTGCTGATAATATGTTCTTGTCATTCATTCTATTGAAAAATGATGCAGGAAAATAAAGAAATAAATCATAAAGGTATAACTTTTGTAATTCATAAAACAAATTGATTCTTAATACAACTGTTTTCTTTGGAAAACAATACGTTCCTGTGATAAAAAGTAAAAACAATATCGCGGTTTATGCAACGTTTAAAATTGTAAAATCGTTGTGAAAGCAGTTTAATTCATTTTCGTCTATTTATTTTTAAATGTGAATAAATACAAATTTTTCAAAAGTGAACTGCCCCTGATATATATGCATATACTTTAACATTTATTAAATACTATTCAGATAATGATTATAAAGGGTATTCCCCAGAATGTGTTTGTCCTTGAACACAATAAGTATTATATTTCTATCTTGGAATGTATTCTGTCTGATGTAGCTACAGATTTTGTTACTATATTTCGAATTATCTTAATTCTATAAATCTATAGATCTATCTATAAATTTTTTTATAAAAGTGAAAAAAATGTTCTCTATCATAATTACATCTTTAAAAATCAAGTAACATTAAATATAAATTTTTATTCATAAATATAGCTCAACGTTTTTAGAATCACTAAGCAATATTTATTACTATATGTAATTCTTATCAGAATACGTGCATTGCATCTACATTTCGAATTAGGTTTACAATATTACAATTTACAATAAATATTTCATGATAACTTTTGTTAACATTTTTTAAAATAATTACGACCCAGGGTTACATAAATATTATATTACTGTTCGTAGAATTAAGAATCGAAATGATGATATTTACTTTTGTTACGATCAAAAACAGATATTTTATATTTGCATCTTTTGTTCTCCTTTATATATAAATTATTTTAGTAAAGAAAAATATTTTGTTCTGTAAAAATTGAAATATTTTAAATTTATATTTCTTAAGCACAATATTTTACTTCAGGTTTCACGATTAATGCATTCATTGAACACTGTATTGACACAAATTTACCGTGATACGTGAGATATGTAAATTTACAAACAGAAAGTTTTTAGTACAATATTATGCTGTTATGAAACACGCCCTCTATTGACGATTGACTAGAAGGGGTTTACAGCGAACTGAATACTAATATCTATCTTACGTTTCGTACATATTAGTGAGACTTTAAAAAGTTGTACAACACGTCCACACTGGTGTAACATGTAACTTAGTACATCGGCATTCTTTATAGTTTATACGAATTCATTCAACCAGTTTTGTATGTTTAAAAAAAAAATTATGCAATAACAATCAGATTAATACGTTACAAAAAATGCGTTAAAAAAAAATTCTGCATAATTCTGTACGATGATATTTCAACAAATATAGTACGTTCATTGTTAGAGTCGCACTAGTCTGTACCGGGCTTTATATCCTTCTTGTACAGTTATCGATGAATCACACTATTTGTTGAATATTTTGTGCTGTCAATGCATAAGTGTATAAATGTAAGTAATATTATTGTTGTTTATTTGTAAATATTATTTGATCTTTTCATTGGTGTTACATTTTAAGGTTAATTCCATTAGATAACAAAGTGACTAATACCGTGGATTATATTATGCAAGAAATAAACTTCCTAAAGTGATATATCTCTTTAAGAAATATCTCTTACGTCAAATATAGTATTTAAATATATTTGAAAATAGTACGACAGAAACAAAAAAAACCTGATATATTTTAACCATAGCAACCCCTAATATTTATCTTAGTAGCTCCTATTACATAAACCCATAGTGACTTTGGTTAAAAACTGTGTTTTGTAAAAAGATAACCGTATAATCACTATGACGAAAGGTATATATTTTAATGTAAGTGCAAGTTTATTCAGGTAACGTAATTTATTGTAGCTGCATGCAAAGTTATGACGTTTTTTCAACTGCAAGAAATAATGACAATACCTTATCAGTACCCCATGATTTCTAAGTGAAGTTTTATGTGTTGAAATGATTTTGACTGTTGAAATAATTTTTTTAAAACCTGTTTATTAGCATTAGAATCACCCTTTCAGATTATTACAATCATAAAAACAACCTTATTGTGTATCTTAATTATACTAAAAATAAATTTTCTGTATTTTTAAAATTATAAAAATAATCTTTTCAAAACTTAACAATCTTAAAAATTAAAATGATAAAAAATGTTGCATGAAATATTATCAGATGAATGTTTTGACATTTTGTTATTGATTTAAAAAGTGGTTATTATTTTCCTAACCTACGTAAACTTGAAAAGCAATTAGCATTTTATTGCTTTAAAAACTATAATTATTATACTCGTACTTCCATATTAAAATCGCACCAATCATATACTTTAGAGAAAAAGATCTAATCTGTCAGAGGTCAATGTGTTTTGCATAAAATATTAGTATTTATTAGCGCAAAATTAAAATATAAATATACCATGACTAATATTCACATTTTATTATTAGCACCGTCACGGAAATAGAAAATATTATATACAAACCGATTTCAAAAATTCATGTCTTGCTTTTTCCATCCCACTCATATTAAAACAAATTCACATAATCACGAAATTAATTTTAACACAAAAAATGATCACAATGATTAACCAGGTCTTCCAAAACTTTCCGTTTTTAACAGTGGCATAATAAAGTAACAACTTCTTCAAAATCTGAGTTAACACTAAAACGAAAAACGATTGTGTCTTAATGTAAGGTATATATTAAAACAGTGAAGAGACTTGTTAAAAACAAATCCGTGTTCATTGCCAGCGATAAACGCGTGCGAATCATACAATACACTCACGCTATCATTCTCTTAGAACAGAGACATGGCAGACGAAAACAAGCAGCAGCGGTCTCTGTTGTGTTGTGAGGTAACTGAGCATTATTATGCAAAGCCGTAAAGGTGTGATACCACAGGGTGTTGTAGGAGTATGAATACAAAGTTTTTCAACACAAAACTTATAAACTTTGTTTCCTTTTACAATTGAAAAGTTTTAACGACCAATTTGTAACGTTTCGGTCATTAAATAGTTTGGATTTCTCAAGTAATTTCATTTTAGGAATATTTTATATATAAAAAGCACTAATCGTTTTTCCTGCATAAGATATTACAGATTTGCGAAAGATTGTGAAAGAACTAAATGGGTCCTCTAAACACAATAGGTATATTCATATGTTATTTAACGCAATACTTTTTACATAACGTTATGTTCTATTTTGTTATGTTATGCATGTTTTTATGTTATCATTAAATGCATTTAAAAGATACAAAATCATTCATTAATATAATAATTTCGTATGTAATCTTTATATATCTTGCATGTATAAAATATAAAGTTATGTCCAAAGATAACTTTTATTATGCAATCTTAAATGATATGAGTTTAAAATAAATTATGTCAAAAGTAAACTTTTTGTGTTATAAAAACCTTATATATATATGTAATTATGTTTGGCGAGTGTCACAATAATCAATTATTACCTCAAAATTTTATCAAAGTATCAAAGAATATATACGTATTTTCAATTCGAATTTGTAAAAAATGGCTAGACAGACTATAGACAATTTATTTTGTGCGTAAAATTGTGCGTTTTAGTTTAAACTTCTATGCAGACCAAGAATCAAAACATAGTTCCTCTTCTATTCTTTGAAATACTCCATATCTCTGTTTTTAATTATCTTTTCCTCTTACAGTTTAACACAGAATTCTGGCCGCTATTTACAATTACTATTTCAGTGTTCTCCAGGAAAATAATAGATTTTGAAAAGTGGTGGACGTATTGTAGTTTCTCTTCTTAAACACCCTGTGTATTCTATATATTATTATGTACTATACATAAAATATACAAAACAAACAAGATAATATTACCCGTACATATAAGATTTTGGCGTTTATTATAAAATAAATAACAATTCTAATAGAAAAATACAATATTTATTATACTTAAAAAAAAAGTGTTAGGAAATGATACGACGGAAAACAGTGAAATAAAACCTTTGCAAATTATGTGGTAAAGCTCAGTGTTAAATTATTTTTAATAGGATAGTTTAGACTTTGTCTTTGTTTGACTTGACAAACATTTCTTTTAAATAAGTGTAGATTATATATTTTAAATTTTCTTTATTTTTTCTAAAAAATGTTTTTTTAACGATACACTACAAGACTTTTTAGTGCTTCTAACATAAATTTAAGAAAAAAATTAACTTCGTGTATTAACAATGTTACCTTTACAGACCAATTCTGTAATTCAGTTTTAAATTAGAATTTAAAAAAAGAAATTTAAATAATAAGAAACCCACGCGATATATCTTATATGCCGGCGAATGAATGTGATGCAAAAAAAAAAATATATTAAGTTACTAATTCAGATTATATAAAACTTCAATGTCATGCTTAATTAATTAAACAGATTTGAAATAAATTATTATGTACAGACACCATGATGAAAAAGAAAAACTAATAAGAATATTCCATACTTAGACATGACGATTTATTAATAAGAAATTATATATTTCTACTTAATTTACTTAACTACTTAATATTTTAGTCAATTTTGTAATTTTAGTTAAGTTAAGTAATTTTGCAAAAAAAATAATTGAGATATATGAATTTGAAATTATTTTTTAAATTGAAATTATATAAACTATTATACTTTAAAAGAGGAAATTTAGAAATATTCTAATCATTAGCATCTAATATATATAACAATAATTTGTAATCTCTTTGATAACAATTTACGTAAATCTATTTATATTCGAATCGGTCCATTGCGTTTACTAATCGTACTTTTTGTTTTATTGCCTATAAATATAAATAATGACAAAACACACATTGATAAGTTTTGCAGGCATCAACAGGCTCTCAAGAATAGTGATTACTAAATTGTGAGTGTTAATTATCTCGGAGCTTACTACAATTATTTTAGAAGTAGTTTCACATACAAATAAAAATTTAATTCTTTTCTTGGATTTTGTTTTACAAAAACTAATTACTAATGTTTGTCTATTACTCGCTCACTTATTGTTTTCTAATTAATTAATTGCAAATAGAATATACAATAAAAATGTTTTTTGTTTACCTGTATTTTTTATCTATAGCCATAACACTCTATTAAAGTGGAAATTAATCAGTTAATTTTTAGACAAAGGAAAGTTATTATTTTTATAACAACATCAAATTAAGTAAGCTTCATTTAAACGGATAATAACATGTATTATAAATTTTAGAATATATTATACTGTCACCTATCCTATACGAGTATTTTTTTTATTATAATACTGCGAATGCAACAGCTAGGTTATATCTCGCATTAATTTTAAGGAAATAGTTGTATATTTTTGTAGATTTGTTTATCATTTGGAGCGTTAATTCTTTACCAGTAATGTAACAAATTTATCCCATCCCTGAGAATCGAACTCGGACCTAAGCATAACTGAATGTTAGCTTCTACGATTTAACTACCTTGACCATCAGGGACGAGTATTATATACTTGTGTATTCCATATTTATATGAATTAATTATTCATAAGCGACTTATATTCTTCTACTAGATATATGTTATGTATTTACTTACAAAAATTTAGTTTTGAATACCATCATTAAGGGTCACCACCATATTTTCAAATGTTCTTACCTGTAACAAAGAAAAACATATATTATATAATTTATACATAAAAAATATTACATTATGCTATTATATAAAATAATATGAAAATATAAATATTAAGATTTACGATTTGAAAACGTAGTATCTATTACATAATTATATAGTAGGATCTCGTTTAACGTTTAGGATGCGTTCCTAAAATTAAATGGAACAGCGTTAAGCGAGGTCATTTTAACAATAATTCTAACTCTCAATCTAGCTGCTATAATGTGTGATAATGTAAATGTCTTTTAGGCTTAGAGCCCATCGCGTTAATTGAAAACAACCTTAATCCAATAGGCGCTAAAGCGGAACTTCATACCAACATTAATCACATAGCATTAAATATGACCCGTACTAGGCATATAGTACGTGTCAGGAATACAGGATTAAATTATCAATAATTTTCGATGTAAATTAAATTGAAATTTTATGGTCTCACAAATAAACCTGTTATAAAATTTATACCAGGTATAAAGCCCGTCCGAACAGGCTTATTATCAATTTAGCGGTTAGAGTATATATTTAGTGACATAAAAAGTGCACTGTTTAAAAAATTATAAAAACATTCTTTTCACTCAGGATTGTACAATAATTAATGTTTCCATGTACCTACTTAAAATTTACATGGCATGTTAAGAACCTCAATTAACAATTCGTATTTTTATAATTGTCCTGAGTTAACTGTTGGAGGTCATTATTCTGAACTTCTATACTTTTATGACAATACGAATATATGCGTTAGTGTTACTGACATGTGCGCCTGCAGGCTAGGGTTCTTGACTCGGGTAGGACATTTGTCCATCTTGGATATCGTGGTTTACATTATATATGAAATCCATGACTACTTTATACTGCATAGAATATAATTTGAAGTTTTGTCCCTCCCGACAAATTTTCTACGGACGCCCATTTGTTCTAAATGTTATTCTTAATGGCAAATGGTGCATGCATCATGACACAGCAATATTTTGCTTTCATTTTACACGAAGTACTCTCGCGTATTATGTTTTATAAATTATGATGAGTACACAATACACAGAGTGCTCAATCTTGGGGATTTAGTTCAGACTTCAAAGTTTTCAGGGAGTGTAGCGAATCAGCGACCGCGATCTAGCTGTTAGGCATCCAGCAGAAAAAGGAGTGGTTCATGCGATATCATACAAATTGTATATCACTTACAAGAAAGTAGTGCAGGGACAACCATGGATATAAAAATTTGCAACAAAAGATTCTTTTATTATTGATTTATGTATGCAGATTCCTTATTAACTAAATGAGGTAGTGTTATTATTTCATTCGTCATAACGATTATTACATTTTAGTAGTATTATTGCCAAGTATAGATGGAAAATTTAGTGAAATCTTTCTAGTCGAAATTCGACTCATTCTTTTAAATATCTTTTCCTTGCCATTAACATCCCAAATTTGTTCCTGCTATTATTTAATTATTTGTATTATTTCGATTTAGATCTCTCCTAAGAGAATTATAGAGATAATGATATTAGAGAATAAGAGATATTATATAAAAATTAATTCTTTGAAGTTTCAGATACATGAGCTTAGACCATTATAATATTTCATAATAGATAATATCAAATCGTCTAGTTGTCTATCTGTAAATAGTGTAAAAAATTTTGATGCAAAAGAAAAATCAATTTACAAAACAAGAAATCCGCCGAAATATACTTCATATTCAAATATTACATATTATAATAATTCGTTTATAAATAAGCCTTATTTATCAAGGTATTTAAAATATCATAAACATCGATTAAATTATCGATAAACAATCTCCAAATCATCAAACATCAATCAAAACAAATTATTAAACATTTCAACACAACTTAAAGGAACACAAAAGATACGATATTTACAATTGACGTATTTTTGTTGCAACATATCATTAATCAATTTCATTGTAAAAATCTAAACACATTCCATTCTTTAAAATACACGTATTTCACAAATTACTTCTCCTTTTTGCATACGTTTTGTAAACAAACATGTTTTAAAATAAAATTCTGTTATTATGAATACGACGCGCGTAATGTCAGATTTTGAGGTTATACTCTCCAAGCTATACTCGGATGTGCAACAACCTTGTCCTCTTTCATTGGTAATTTGGCAACACTGAAATATGAAATATTTGGCAGATATAATACTACTTTTATTTATATTAATTGAAAATTATATTTACTTCGTTTTTTTCTTTGCTTAGTGTAATTACTTTTGATTTACGACTGTCCTAAAAACAAATTTGTTACGAATTTGCAATTAACGATGTATGTCAAATATTTTGATATTTAAATTTTACCTGGCATTAAATTCTAACTAATAGTTAATACTTATTAAACATAATTTAGCCATCTCTTTCTTCCATTGGGTCACACTTTTGCATAAAAACATTTTGTGATGCCACAAAAACTTTTTAAATGAGACAAGAAAATGGAATAAAAATCTTTCTCTGTTGTCTTTAATTTTTGCAGATATAGGCTGATTAGAAACATTGTTGCTAACGTATTTTAGAACCATGGGCGTAATCAGAAAATTAAAATAAGGAATAAAATGGAGAATTTGAAATAATTACTTCTATGAAAATGTTCGAAATAGCGAATTTCAATTAATAATAAAACTATAGGAAATGAAACACAAAACTAAACTAATATATAATTCCACATTACAAATTCAAGATCCTGTTTCTCGGTAAATTGTCTTCATTCATGATTAAATGAACCAGAACAGTTACCTATAGTCGTTTCTCTCAATATCAATTGGCTCAAATCAGGTTTAATTTTTTGTATGTATTACTTCGCGTGCCTGGTCTGTCGTTCAGACTCCAAAACGTCCCACACGGCCCTCTTACATCTCGTTCACAGCATCAGTTAGCACAACGCCCACATGTATCAAATACAAATCATATGTGGAACGAACGATATACCAGTTCAATAACGACGAGAATATTACCAATCCAGTTTATATGCAATTATTAATAATATATATTGCATTATAATAAATCTTTGCGTTTGAAATGCGTCATAAAATATAAAATTTCCGGAAATATATAAATACGAATACGTAAAACCACTGTGAAATTTGTATCACACATACATATATTTGGAGGTCACTGCAGTATGATTTACTTCTTTAAATGTGTCTTTCTCGAGGTCCATGGGCTGCCAAACCTTTAAATCTCTGTCACACTGGAACCGACTACTTTTGACACTTCAGAAGTGTGTAATTAATTGCATTAGTACACTTTATCATGAGAGAAACTTTCTACTTTAATGTTTAAATACACCACTGTACATTAGAAGTATTTATTTATTTGCATTCATAATATGAATTTTATCAAAATGACACCTTTCTTTTATTAAGGTGTTACACGTATTTGAGCAATGCTCGGAAAAATGCAACACACGAATAAAGGCAAGCTGGATTTGGATTTACATACATACAAACCATAAAATAAAATTATTTCACAACAGTGGCGTAGTTTATCAATAAACTTCAAGTAGAAACTTCTTCCCATGATAAAGTGTAATAATTCGAAACAATTAGAATACACCCTACTGAAAAAGCCGGCATCGCAAGTAGTCCATTGCACAGTGTGAACAACAACTGTCTTTGGTGTCTTTACAACTTTTTTATGTAAAACAAACATTAAATACACGTAATTGTGTTACACGGAATATTTACATTATTATTACTCATTTATTAATTAATTTAGGTTCTTGCGTACCAACACCTGGAATCTACAAACATTGCTCCTATAGATTGAATTTATTTTACGTAATAAAAAACATTAAAATTATGCAAGACAAAGCCCATATTTTATAACACTCGTAATCTTGTAACATGCAAACGGGTTTCAAATAAATTCATTCCAATAACAAAATGTGTAATATATTATTGATAACAAATCCAACAGACGTAGGTGTAAAAAGCGGGATAGTAACGACACAACACCTAGGGCATAAATTCAAGGCATTATCCATTGACTTTCTCTACCAAGAACTACATAAAACAACATTTTATACACATACTATGAAATATATTTTAACAGTATGCATATATTAACGCAGCGTATATTAAAATATTGAATGAAACAACGTATTGCTGTATATTTCATTTCATTTCATTCATAAACATCTATACCTCATTCCATTTCTAATAATCATGATAATAACAACTCATAATAGCTGATTAATTATAGTAGATATCAGATAATTAAATATCGTTGTTGATTTTTAATTTAAAAACTTTCATTTTTATTACCTTAGTACATGCTATAATAAAAAGTTATTTGTAATTAAAAATAACTTGGAATTACCCAAATTATATTTAATTTGTAAAAAAAAAAATACATAATAGAAAACAAGAGATAATTAATTTTAAATACTTATTACATTTGCCTTGAAAATGCTTTTTGTCCTAAGAAATCATACTTTATTTATTCTGGTTTTGGTTTGGATAAGTAAAGTCACAGTCTCGAAGGAGCTCTTTAACATAGTAATTCGTGATTAGATTGGATTTAGCGTGAAAACCAGTTTAAATTCTGCGTGGTCTTATATCAAACTATTTCTTTGTTAAAATGTATATTACAAAGCCTGACAAAATCTTAAAAAGTCTGACTAGGGTCATATCGAGTTTGTCTTGATAAGGCATTCCTTGTCAGGATCTGGGAATGCCCTTGTCGGGTCCTGATCAGGGAAATGTCATGACTACCCGATTGGAGCATTATGTGAAATTCGGGCATAACAGAGAAAGCTGATGTGAGATTTAATTTTATGGCGGTTTATATTTGAACTTCGTAATTTAAGTTTTGTAATTCTAGCTTTGGCAAACACTGACTACTGTTAACTAGCGAAAAATGTAACCTTAATATTTTGACAGGAAATAAGACCCTTCCCAGTAAACATTTTGGAGTCACTTTGACATCATATTAAAGATGCGTCATGATTTTTTTGTCATAAAAGAGTTCATTTATAGTTCAGTTTCTCACATTTTTTCATATAAAATGTCTACTTTATCGGCTACAGATGGCGAAATTACTCCACCTGTCGGAATACAAATGAAGATAAAGTTGATGCGAACTATAATTGAAGTGAAATAGTGAGAGAAACGTCACTAAATAGGGCACTTCACCAAATTGTTTACTGGGTTAGAATGGGTACATTTGTTTGACTTACACTTACGTAACCTTTTGTAATTTTATGTATCATAAACATAAAATTATTTATGGCGATTAGAAACATGTTTATAGAATATCGCTCCAAAGGAATATGGAATATAATTTCACTTCAGAAAACAAAGAACTACATTATATTCATTTTAACTGCACGGTAATTAAACAGAAGCCTGTACATGTACAAGCATTTGAAGTAATTAAGTTAATCTTCAGTCGCTGAGTACAAAATTCATGTTCCATAGGGACCGCAGAAGTACTGAACTTCATTGACTCCGCCAACTTTATAAATTGCATTGGTGCTGGAGTGCACGCTGAGAACACAGGAGAGTTGCACAGGATAGCAACAGTCCCATGGGGGGTAAAGGGGAATCGTTAAATGCAAATGGTGCGATGGCGCCGTTTTATGTCCCTATTGTTACTTGTTTATTTTATATAATATCAGTGTCATCCACGGTAGAGGTCAGAAATTGATAATATTAATAAAATTGCATGTTTATATACAAAAAAAAAATATTTTAATTATTTCAAATTTTCTTTTCGATTTTTATTTTGTGTATACAATATAAAGTGTAGTATTAAATATGGATTATTAATTTTGTTACTATAATTTACGATGTAAATATTGTCTTTGGGTTTAACATATTACAGGTAGATGGAGTTTTTAAATACTTAATGCACTATATTTCACAATTTAATATTTCCAACGACAATTCTTTTTATTAAATCTTAATTATTCAATCCAGTTTCCCATTTATTTATGTTCTGAATGTTTTGTTGTTGTTCCCCATTTACTGTGCTATTTCAAATTAATTTCTATCATCTATGTGCTGTGTGATATATTGTGCCTCCATCCTTTCTCATCTCAAACTATTATGCCATTAAGTATTGGGTTTGTCGTCTATAGAGTATGGCACCCACAGTTTGAAAATTCACAATTAATCAAAAAATCGAAACTAAACATTATAACTGAACGTTGGGACGTAATCGTAGATCAATTTTTTTTCCAAATTTTGCAAAATAATTTTTACAGGCTTATTTACAAAAATCACTATGACCATTTCGGTGATTCTAAATAGTTATCATACCGCCCGCCGCAAACAAGCAGATTTTCACTAGTCTTTCTATGTTTGCAATTCTACAATGATTATTCCACATATGTAACTATTTTCTGTTATTTTCCTCCTTGTAGGAAAGCGACTGAAAACGTTTGCGAATGAAACAAATCTATTCTTGCCCTAGAGATAAAAGTATGTATACATAATAATAAGTTATAATGAATGATCATATATAAGGCTTGACAATCACTGCTATTGGTAATAATATATATAACTACATATACATATTTCAATTTTATGATAATTTTTTTACTATTTTTACTTTATCATTATACTTTACGACCCACAATTAAAGTAAGGTTAAAAGATAAACACACTCAATGATGTTGGGTGTTAACTGTGAAATATTGTGCAGACATTTAAATTTTTTTGATAAATTCGTGTACAAACAAAAATCATGTAATATACCTATTTGTAAAAATTTTGACTTGCAATACATACTTAAAGGATTTTATATATTAATAGAATTGATTCCAGGTACTAGAAGCACCAAGGGTTGTGATTGTACAAATTTACAGTATCAATAGGCACGATATGTAGAACGTCAAATCATTCAAGAAAAATATCAATATTCACTAGATAAATCTATAGCAGACCAAAGTTATTTACAAACCACAGTAGCTTAGGTTTGAAACCACGACTCTATAAACTGTTCATATAACACTCAGGTAATAACTAATCTATGTTGATAACCCTTAGTATATATTTTTAAAAAGAAATTGATGTACAGTCTCAAAAAATATTACATTGGTACATTAGTGCCAAAAAAAATCGTAATTTTCAATGCCAAATTTACTGAACCTTAACATTTTTATAAATATTATTACACAATCAAATTTTTAACATATTTTAAATCAACAGACCATAACAAATAAAATTATAACACAACTTTCCACTAATAAAATTTTAAATATTTCCTGTCATTATTTTTTTACCTTCATTACTTATTGTTTTATATCATTATTTCAATTTACCCTATTTAAACAAACTAATAACCACATAATTAAATAATTTTATTTAATTAATTTTTATATTTTTAATTGTTATTTTATTAAGAACTGGACGTGACTGTCGTTTTCTGGCATGGGTGTTGCATACTTATATACGAGTACTTAGTAAAAGCATTCTTAGTTATAAGAACTATGTACTGGTATAGCTATAAACGCTTCCTCTGGGTATCGCTCTACTGCTCATTAATTTCTATTAAATATACATGTGTGCGTGAAGTGTCAAATGCAAGTGGATTGTAAAGACCCTAGCCGCAAAACTTACTGAAAGGGTTGTAGTCCAAACCGTATTACTGATAGCATTTGTTGTTCATATAACTGACACAACTTCTGTGATCAGTTCTAAAAATTACGTGTAATTTAGGAAATAATTTAGCTGTCTTTTAATACAGTTTCAAAATATCTAAATAAGAAAAGAACGCAATCTAGACCACAATACACCACTGACTGGCGACCACAAGTCAGGCGCGCGAGCTATAGAGGAAGTAATTGGCGCTTTAGTGTCACAAACGAGCCGATATCAAATGAAGAATATGACAATGGTTAAAATGAAATGAATAAACCACACAACTGTTCTGTCATTATCGATGCGACCTCGTAATAGAGTTATTACGTAAACGTAACGTAATCTGAAGCAAAATAATGTTTATCGCAGTAATTAGAATTGCATAAGTACCGTGATGATTATTTATAAGTGGATAGTAATTATTATACTGAACAATTTAATTGTATATATTTCTTTATATTTAGATAAAGAAATTGTATATTTTGTATTTTGTAAATGTACATTTTTACTGCATTGTTGGTTCAATTTATTGCAAATAAAATTAAAAGTGAAAAGTGATCATCATGGATCTATTATTATCTGTCCTAGATTATGAAGATAAGATCTACAATTTATAACGCAATTTTTACACATAGCTATATAAAATAGGCATAACCAAACTATAAAAAATAGTTTGTCATAAACACATTAAACAAAAAAAACAAAAATTAAAAAACAAAATGATATTACATTCCAATAATTCTGGAAGTATGTTAAATAAATGGCGTATGAACCAATGCACTAACGACATTGACTAGTTAATAACTTTTAAAAAGATTTTCTTTAATTTTAATAAAAAAAAAAAAAAAAAAACATTGGAATAAGTTAGGTTAGATTTCTTTTAGAAACTCCAGATTGGTAGTAACGGAACGACACGGCGTTCCACCAGTTTACGAATAAGTTTTGCACGCGCTTGCTAATTGCGGTGGTGTTGATTACCATTACCGTTGTCGTTGTCAAACACATCAAGCAACTCTGATTTCTACACAAGTCGTTGAACGTAATTTTAAACTCTGTATACCAATTATTATACACGATTACAATCAGAATTTTATTGGTGTAAGCGTTTAACTGAAATTCAATACCGTGAGATAATAATAATATATTTCAAAACATTACATATTTAAAAAATAGTAAGAAGTAGAGCTTACGCACTATTGAAGTTAAAAATATATTTATTGAATATATATTTTTTTAAAACTAATAGAAAATTAAGGTATGACTCTAATCATATTCATGACTGTTATGGATTTATTGAGACAACAACTTTTTGAAATAATCTCGTTTAAAATTCAGACGGTAACACATTTATACGACTACATACAGGTGCCTCTAAAAATCGTAGTGCTCGCTGCTCCAATTGCCTTGTCTTTTACGTTTCATAGGATAAATTGTATGTGATTGATGCATCCCATGTGAACCTTAAAACCACATTGTTATTATAAATATTTATTCATTTAAAATTTAAAAATAAAATTATAAAATTTTATTAAGTTAAATTTCTCATTTAAAAATCCAATTAGTATCTGTATCAAGTACAGTATATACTAACGTAATCACATCTATATCGCACGTCTATGTCTGTCCTTTTCTGACCTTGCGAATCCGAAAGGGACTGATATAGTTGGCGATGCACGCGTCAAGTATAAATACGTATATTATATGGATCTAATGTGCCAGCTTCGCAACGCGTAATGAATGTCGTACACGAATTAATTTTATATTATTACGAGTAAAGAAATTTTACTGCATCACTTCTAATTAGTGTAACGCTGTATGGATTGACATTATGTATAGTACGAATTGTGAAATTTACTGCATTTAATGTAACGTTATTTAATTTAATAATAATAACATTATTATTTTTAATAAATAAATTTATTACTGTGTTGTTTGATACTTATTATACAGACGTGGACATATTTATGTTTTATGTAGATTTCAAGGTAACCACATAGCATTATTATAAAATAAAGTAATTATAGAAAATAACTATAAAAAATGTAATTAGTGCATTAATTACTTTCAATTTCTCATCATTTGCAATCGTAAACAAAAACTTTTTAATGGTGAGATTTAAGTTCCCGGATATTCTTCTTTCTAACGATAATTTATCTAATTTTTGACGAAAATTTTTTTGGTTTTTATCTCGACTTTGGAGAATTCAGGGTTTTTTATATCGTTCACGAATAAAACACTGAATCACATAAAATATGATAAATGTAGTCACCAAGAAATTATTAATATATGCAACGAATTAACAATGAATACTTATGATTTGCAAACCTTGTCATCGTAAATAATGACTAACAAATAATCAGTAAATAATAAATAAACATTATATATGTATACCTAACAGCAATATAACTTAATATATAGTTACATTATTCCATTGTTCGCAAGATAGCTTCCTGTATGTGTAGGTAAAGTAGACCTCCAAGAAACAATAAGACTCAACCAAACTTACTTAAAGAAACTAAAAAAATAAAGCTATATGATATATAATTTGAAACAACTACTTCCGTTACACAAATAGCTGCATATTTTAGTAGTTTTAATTTTATTTAGGTATTTCAGTGACGCCAGCCTAATCACTAATGTCTTTTAAATCAGAAGTAGTCAACTATTTCGAAATAGTGGATTACAATATTTAAAAAAGAACTAAATAAGCTTAGTTTTAAACTCTTTTGTCGTAACAATAACATTCTTGACATTCCTTTTGGTCATTTAATATGTTAAAGGTCCAACACACACGTATGTATGCATGTTGGATATGAGAACATGTTAAAAAATATAATTCTGTAACATAAAATATACATTAGAACTCGTACCGACTATTTAGAGTTTATGGATTATAACCTTTTACATATTTACTTGTTGTTTGTTATAGTTTACATTTATTTTAATCTATGGTATTTTGTTATTGTTTTATGTAGCTTGTAGCTCAGTTGAATATTGAATGATTTAATCTCGGAATGAAAAGTAATAAGCCGTTGTATTAATATAAGTTCCCTCAAATATCTCGTAGTATCTCGTGTACGCGAGTCGTGTTTTATAAAAATCGCTTTTTTGTAGATATCTTGTTTCTTATGATATTTTGAGTTATTAGTAAAGTTGTAGAGCGTAAAATTCTCTACAAATTGGACTTTATGCATTTTTTCGTGTGATCAATCGTTTCCGAGATATAGCGCGGAGAGTGAGAACCGCGCATCCGTGTATAGTATTTGATAGTAGAGAGACAGTGCAGGTTCTGATAGAAATGTGAAATTTGGTATAGTGAAGAGTTTAATGAGTAGATAATTTTTAGATGTGAAGCCACTTCTCTGTTTTATAGACGATTCAAAATGGCGCACACGATCGTATAAGTGCGATAATTATTAAACCGCATAACATATCTTAATTATTTTCACGATAAATGAAAGCTGATTAAATTATGCAAAATGTATAAAGAAAAACATTTTTTCAAAAAACTAATTTAAAAGCGGGTTTATAAAAAAAATGAAATGTGTCAGTACAAATACTAAAAATATCTTGTCAAATAAACACATTACTTTGCAAACTCAACAAAAATCATTTAAAAAATATCAATTTAAACAAAAGACCGATTGCAGCGTACCCTATATTTAAAAATAAAGTAATTTTTCATTATTAGTCGTATAATGTAATAATTATACCATTACGCAATATGCAAAATACTACAAAATGTATTCACGCGAACTCACGCACGTAACTAAGTTTACACGTAACTTGATACATAAAATCAGCAATTCTAAAGTAAGCAAATTTCAAAGATAGGTGAGTGTTACAAAATAAGTCCTTGTAAAGCACAATGCAGTAAGTACTATTTGTAAATAAGGTAAATAATTTTTAATCTTTTGTGAAGAAAGGTTTTCAATTCTTATTGATATGTGTATAAGTAACATAATACTATACAAGTTGTATACAAGTGCTTTGTAACAACAGACACTTTAGGATATTTGTTGTTCTGATCATTTTTAAAAAATTATATCTATATTAACAGTTGGCCCTAATTTTGTTTTGTATTGAGATAACAAATCCTCAAATAGGACAAGCCAAATTTCTAGTAGATTTATATTAAAAATAAATGATGCACTTACGCGAACGTTTAGTTGGTAACCTCTGTCACAGACCTTCTAAATTTGTTATAGCCATATAGCGTGGGCTTCTATTCGCTTTTTTAATTATATACTACAGATTATGAGTTATACCACATAATCATATGTAATTTTAATTTTTAGGTTGATTCATGATTAGCCTAGATGTATCTAATAGTTTTTAAACAATATAAATTTTATTGTAGCCATTAGTTGCTATTAACTACTTTAATAACAATTGACAAATCTTAACTTATCATTTATATTATATCCTCGAAAGTAGGCATCAAGGACTTTTATTATTCTAGTTAGTACATAAAATATAAATGCAAATATTATTATTTATTAGGCTTATTAACAATAATGAATAATGAAAATAATATAAATTGTATGCAGTAACATTGATATAATTTAACTTTATTTAATGTAAAAAGAATCTACTTGTGATTTATTTCCTTTTCGCCGACCTATTTTATCATAATGCTTAAGTACGAATTATCATATGATTAAATTTACGTAGATGTTACATAATCGTATATAAAAAAGTCCTAACGTACAAAACCCACTAAAAAAGATACGATTACATTTCTATATTTTACAGATATGTAAAATAGACGTCAATAAAAAATATAACATGAAAATGAAAATGTTACATGATTATTTAAAATTTCATAATTTTTTATTTAATTATTAGAAATAGAGGAACAATTATTTGATGATTTTATGGTACAAACATGAATGGAGTCTTATCACATGAAAAATAATTACGTATCTTTTATAATCGATTTAGGACAATCTATTAAATAAATATAACAAGCGGGTCCGTATAATTACAATGTGTCTTTAAATATAATAATAAAGACGCATTTGATAATAACAATGTTTTACAATTGGCACATCACATTAAAAAAGATAATAAAAAGAGAAGTGATTAATTACAATAGACGATGAGATGTGATTATAATTGCCATTATCTATTTTTGAGATCAGAATTTTAGTCAAATATATCGTGCCACATTTAATATTAGCAAATGCACTCAGAGAATCCAATTATAAATTAAATGAAATTGCAAAGGCGCCATATGAAACAATTTAGTATGAAGTTCTAGTTTCAAACTATTTGATCTTAAACAAATAATTCACATCTTCTTTTCATTAGTAATGTTATAATTATTATCTCCTAAAGATAAAGCTGCTTTGATTATAAAATCCCCTGCATTGTAATTAAAATCTTAATTACTTTATTCATTGAATTACAAAACTTTTACGTTTTTTAATTTTAAATAATCTCGATAGTCTCCTCTAAAATAGGTGTTTCATTATATTTTGAATTTATTCAATTAAGCAACATATAATATAACGAAGAGAATCGAACAAGAAAACAATGTGTCACTAAAAATTTATTAATAAAGAATATATTCCTAGATAAACACATTTTAAAATAAAAATTTATTAATTCCAGGTGGAAAATGAATCTTGTAATTAGCTTGTAGTGATCTAACAAGTGTGAACTTTGAACTGCAAGACAATTTCTATATGAAAAGTAGTAAATGAACATTTGAATTAGCTTATGACAAACTAACATGTGTGAAACTTGCATTGTAAGATAATTTTGTACTAGGGTATTGGAAACCAAGATAAACCAAAATATTTTAGATAAAAATAACCTTATTCAAAAGGTGTGGAAATATAATCTTACATTTTCTTATTTTTTATAATCCGATCACTAACTATTAGAGTTGAAATATAAAAACCTTAAAATCAATAAATCTACAATATGATTATATAAAATTATTACCAAAAAAACCAATACTATACGACTATAATTATATGTTTGAAACGTTGCAAATGATGTTTTAAATACATAGCATTGCCAAACGTAATTATGTAATATATTAGCTACATAATTTGTCACTGCTCTCCTCACCTATCGGTTAGCGACGGGTCAGACAGACACAAAAGTATATTCCTGACAGCAATATTAATTAATGCCAGAACACTATCATTCTCCACAAAGCGAAAATTAATTATAACAGCTCGAGTGACGTGCTTGAAACATTCAAACTGGTTTTGATAAGTTTGAAATAATAAATATACTTGTATGTACATTATCTACTACATGTACACATAGGTGAGTTTTACTGCCACTTTGCAGAAAATGTTATACGGCGAAGTAGAAACATTACAAAGAAAGCTAAACTTAAAGATTTTCTTAGAATTAGAACGGGTTTATAAAGTGTAAAAGTATATACTTCAAACTATCAACTGCATGGTTAAATTGTGTAATTTCCTATTTATTTATATATAATATGAATAAATATTAAAACATCATTTTTGATATCAGATTTTATTAATTGCAATATAATAGTTTGTTAATAAAAAGAGTAATCATGAAACAAAATTCCTCAAAACTTTTAAATTGGTAATTGATTTATTTGCTCAATTAAAAAATGGCCTGAAGCGAATTACAGCTCTGAATAGAGTAATTCAGTCTTATACAATATAATCGAGTATGTGCTTATTTATCAAATATCGGTTTGAAGCATATGCATTAAAATTACCATAAGTCTTATTTGTTATAACAATAAATATACTCTCAAAATTAAAAACAGTAAACAAAGCGAGTTCTGTTACTATGCTGTGTTATTCAGTGTTAAGTGATGTATTTTTGGATTGCAAACGGTTTCTTATGAAACAACGTTTCTTGAAATAAATATTTGATTTACAAAGTGCTATTTTTATCACGCCTAACATCTGTTCTTATGTTAAAGTCATATAAATCCTTTGTACTTAAATATAATTGTTTTTCCAAGAGAGTACAGTAAGTTTTTAATAAATAATAATATTTTTAGAAGATATTACAATGAATTTTTATTCAAGAAAATTATTTCAAATTTAAAAATACAACTATGGATGCAAATTGTTTTAAACGGCATATCTTTTAATAAGGTTTGAAACCTTACTAGCAATAATAAAAATGACAATAATAAAAATATCTTATATCGTTAAAATTTTAGATACAATTTTTTTGTAAATACATTTTTATAATAATCCATATTTGTTAAGAATGTATAACATTTCGGGAATATTTTAAAATAATACAATAGATGGAATCAAGAAGCGAAGAAATAAAATTATAAAATAAAACCCGTATACAAGCATATCGCTTACATTTTCACTAAATATAAATATTAACTTTTAAAAATGAGACTAACAAAGGCAACAAAGAACATTCTTTCAAAGGGGCATAAAGAATTTAAGTTATTTTTATGTCTTAAAATGTCAGATGTGACAAATAACCTTAAAATTATAATGTACCAGAAAATGTGGATTCGTCCAGTCAATAATAAATAATTCCACATACATAATGCTATTCTTTCAGATTGTAAAACTAAAAAGGTCAACTAATTAACTGAAAAAATACTGTAATAAAAATATAATTACTTATAAACCAAGTTGCATATATTCTTTGACATATAAATACTGTTAAAAATAATTTAAAAAAGTGTTTTGTATAAACGTCGTATTTTTGTATTCAAAATTATGGAAAATAAACAAAGATATCGAAAATATAGAAGATTAGATTACGACGACAAAGATAACGATACATTAACATAACGAGAGATAAACATAAACTATTAAAACTTCAAAAAATCAGAAAAACATTGAAAGGTCATTTACACGGACATGTGTTGTGCTGAATTTCCGAACAGATTGACTGCTATGAAATCTACAAGTTTAGGTCCAGAACAAATAATAGAATAATATAAATTACCTTATGTCTTTGTGGAAACATTAATCTGGATCTGAAATTATTGTTATTGTGGACCACAGGACTGGTCGCTTGAACTCTGTTGACAACCATATCAACAAAACCAGTAGAAATTTAAAATACCACTTGTTTTAAACAGACTCACAACACTATTAAAAAGTTCAATAAATTTATATATCTATTTAAAATATTCTTAAAAATATAAAAATAGTATTAACATAATATTATAACTCGTTTATAATCGTCTTTACACTTCGTAAATGTTCGTTTTCAATAATTACAACACTTTCCTTATTTAATAATTATTTTAATACCCAAAACATTTGCTGTACTTAAAGGATTATAAGATATTTAGTAAACACAATTTAATACATAATATTGTTGTTAAATTTGTTGAAATATTTTATTAGATTATTGTGTATACGTGTAAAACAGTGTGTTAACTCGTCTCGCATTGGAACTAAACTGCAAACAGTATGGTTGCTGGTTTATATCAATGTGTCGAACGGAATACCTCCCCCGCCATTCAACTGAAGACACCTATCCCCACCTCAGTACTAACCATTAAACGATCAAGAATACACTCACAAAAAAGTAAACGTAGTGCGTTGGCGAATCCAAACGTTTGAACCGAACTGACAAGTTCTAACATGTTGAACTTTAAAAAATTAAATTAATTCATAGGAACTGACATTATAATAATATAATACTTAGCAAGTAAAATAATAAGTTATAGCTCCATGTTATATTTGGGTGTACAAGTTAATAACGATTTTATTCAACGTATTATGCAAATAAATATTAATAGTTTATTTTAAAAAAGTTACTAATAGCTAAATTTATGAATAAATTATTATTATCATGTAAAAAATTAAAGAGGGATTCTTGTATAGATCATTAATTAATACAATCATCTACAGTACAGGATTGACTAGATTCATATATTTCTCTTTCTCTAACATTACATTTGTTATATTCTTGTCTCAATAGAAAGAGAGGATAAAAGCAATTACGAATAAACTCTTAGGCTAAGACCTATGGTACGACCCTTATTATGGTCGTCAGCAGTTAAATCTATTAGCGATACTTGAGGGTATGACTACCCCGTGGCTAAAACCCAGACCAACGATGATAACATTTACAGCTACAAAGACCCATTCATTTAGCATCCTATTAAGGAACCAGACAGGGTGCGTGTGGACGGATACGCATTTGCACGTGTCTGAGGGACTCGACCTTAGAGCTCGACACACGGGGACTTTAAATTCAGAGTTCAACACGGGACATTTAATACAACTCTTACAGATTCTGCTTTGAGACATCGACACATACAGATCGCTTAACAGATTTGGCCATATACATATTCGATCGGAATTGATTATTAATAAATGAATATTAATGTTATTATTGATTTTTAATTGAGAGAACCATAGCATATATAAAAAAAAATATTGGTTGGATAAAATTAAAGAAATTAAGAGAGCTGACAAACGATATTAATATTATTAAAGCAGAGCTCTTGAATGTATTACAATGCACGAAATTCTGTATCTTTAAAAACATTTGCTAGTTAAATGTAAACGAAAATCTAACAGTAGCTAAAATAAAGACGTGTGCTAAAAATAAAGTGGATTCTGGGAAAAAAAATGCCTAAAGCAAAAACGTACAACAAAGAGTTGAGTAACATAGAAGTTTTTCAGAAAGCATTACTTATAAAAGATTGTCTGGAACAAAATTAATTTAAGGTTAATGGTGATTGTGTAAAATTATAAAAAAATTGTATTATATATTTTCTAGAGGATAAAGGGTAAAACGATGACCTTTCGACAAAAATTCAAGATTATATCCTATTTTATATATGTATATGTATTTCTAGAGTGTAGCAGGTGTTCGCTTGAGTCTCAAATTTTTCAATAGTAATATAAAATGAGAAATGTTTCATATTGATCTTTCATCATAAAGAGGACACCATAAAGGGACGTCATAGATAAAGTAAATATTGGTATAATTGTTTTAATTACAAGCAAACATTGCGTTTACAACAGTATCCGGTTGGTAAAGCCACTGACTTCATCTTAATGACTAAACAACCATAACAAATTTAAGACAAGTTCCTGTTCCATCTCCTTAAAGTCATTTTTCGTTAAGAAAAAAACCCCTACATTGTCTTTAACATTGATTTCCACAAAATAAAAAAATTCAATGTAAAAAAATACATTTAGTAGCACTTACGCACGCAGACTATTGATTATTTGTCTTGAAGTATGAATGAGGTGTGTTTAGAAATACTAAATGTTATGTAAATGTTTACGGTAACCATTTGTACATGTATATTATTAATAGAGCCGAGCCCATTGTGTAAGGAGAAATAAATAATAAGCAAAGGACTGGAATATGTATATGAGTAGGATGAGATGAAGTACCAACGTCCCATGCTGAATTTGACAGTTAAATATTTGGAGTTCCATGCGAATCACATGAATGTTTACTAAAAGCGTCTTATAAGATGTCCTTCACATTGGTAGAACCAAGAACGTACACTGCTACAATATGCCGATATTATGAAAATTAGGAACCCAATATTGATATTTCGTTTTTGACATCGTAAATTAAATTGATCACACTGCAATGGCAATAGCTTCAACATGTTTGAACTTGAACACGACTAAACTTTAACTTCGATATTCTTACTACAATAATGATGTCTACCATTTATCGAAAGCAATTTGATAGAAATTTTATAATATTCTTTAAATCACTGGATAATTTAATGTTTATGATATTAGCTAAGCCATCTTATTGCATCTTCTTCTAAATTTGTTTGAAATACGATATTTTCTACATATGATGCGTCTAGATTCAAATGGTGACAAAAGTAAAATTCTTCAGAAAACGAATTTAAAGTTAAGATCGTATAGGCGTTTTCGTTCAGTAGGTTTTAGAATTATCGCTATATAGTAAAAGTTTTGGCTTATATCTCTGTGCCGCTAAATAGTTTAGTACATCTTCTATAGTTTTTGTTACCATACTTCGATATCGAGTTTATAATTGGTTAACCAGTATGTATAACCAGTTCACGTTCACGTAGTTGCTTACTCCATTGTCATGGGGCTCAAGGTAAATCTAATATTGAGGGACCGTTCAATTCAATTTTTTTTATTGCGGACGATTGCGAGGAGGCTCAATGATAAAATATGTATAATAAAAACTTATCGGGAATCATTTGTAAAGAAAGAAAAAAAAACTTTTCATTAAGGAATATCGGGTTTTACACACAAATAAATAGTTTCTTTTACTCTAATTGTAATTCTCATTCTAACTAGAAAAACAGAAAGATTTATTTGTATACCATTTAATTTTAAATTTATTTCAGTACATAATAGTTTTTTTCTTTATTATTGTTTGTAGTTTGTGAAATTTGATTGTTGTTGCATTGACGTACGAATGAAGTTTACTGATACTGGTTGAAGTTAAAGGGAATCCTTTTAATTTTGTCACAGTCATTTTATGGTTATTACAAAATACTATTCCGTAATAAAAGTGAACGTCCGTCTGGTCTAAAAGCCATAAGATAATACGGATTTTAAAAATGGGATTTTACAACTGTACAAAAATAAATACCAACGCTTTTAAAGAATTTTTGTACGGAAATTATTAAAAAATTGACGTAAATATCCGGTTGTGGTTTTTTCGGAATTGACTCGTCGAGGTGCTTTGTCCGCTTTGCAGACATTTATTGAATTTGTTAACAAGTTATTTAGAGAAAATTTATTGCTATGTTGCGTCGTATACCGAGCCGATTTGAGAGAAATTTATTGTAGTGCGAGATGATAATTTGGCGCCCGTTTTACTTTATTTCAAAGATTTGCCATACTGTTTCCTTGCTCCTCAGAATAAATGTGAAATTAATTTATAGTATGTGGCCCCTGCTTTACAGATTGGTATCCTCCATCTCGGAGCGACGCTTGTCGTTTATTAAAACTTTGTATGAGTTGCTCCAATTAGTACCAGCTCTGGCATTATTTTAATTAGCCATTTCTTCTGCACCGTGTGACTATGATGTATACTAACTACAAGACGATAGTAATTATACTCTTAACTTACTTTAAATGAGATATGACAAATCTTAGCAATTAAATATTAATAGTCAAATGAGTAACATTGTCCTAACTTTATTAATAAGAGAAATCTGTTAAAATGTTAAAATTGATGAATCAACATTTATGTCTTAAAATAAAAATATAATTAAGCAAAGAGTCGCGACCACAGACGGCGACAGTAGACAAAACATACAAAAATTGTTAAGAAATACATTTATTTATCCAGTAGGTGACTGACTGGATACTCAGATGATTTATGCCACTGCCCAGTCGCTCAGTGCCTGGTCATAGCCGTCTACGTTTTATTACGCTAGTAGTAAAGAAAGAACTTGTATATTTTTATTTTAGTTACTTCCAACTAATGAAAACATTACGGTTTTAGAATCTAGGCCAGTGGTTCTTAATCTTTTCGAAAGCTGGGAGAACTTTAGATCATAAGAAAATATCGAGTGTCATAAAAGTAACGAAAATATACATAAAAATAACTGGCAGATTATATAGCTAATATCATAATTTATTTTATTTAATGTCGGCCTATTTCCGATACCCTCTATCCGATGCATCTAACTTTAAACGTTCTACTGTGTTGGAATACTATAAGGCCTCATACATGTAAACTACATCACTGCCTAATATAATTACGGTTATATTAAGATATAAACAGTTAAAGATAATAACAAACAAGCCCAGAAAATATAGCAGTGGTCAGTGGATAAAATAGAAATCTGACGTGTATTTAATGTTTATGTAACATAACAAAAGTTACCTCTTATGTAAACAGGTTCTACTTTACTGCTTCTTGAGAAATAAATCTACCCTATAGCCTCTGCACATAAATGTTTTTCATAACAAAATCATCAAATGAGATTTTAGATTAAATATTACTAAGTTTCGGTTTAAGTAAAATATTACATCAATTTAAGGTAACATTCATCTATTGTGTTTTGCGGGTATCTACCTTTTTTTATGAAGCGATGAATTATTATATTTATTCCATTAATTTTAATAATTTCGCAAAAACAAGTACGCTGCGAACCTTCAGTTAAGAACCACTGATTTATACGGACATGGCGCACACCGGAGCGAGCAATGTCCTTAAAATAAAGATTCGCTCTAACTCCAAGGAATAGTAATGCCCTCTATGAGTTATTCGCTAGTTCTTTTTCAATTTATTTCGCCCAGTTTAGTGGTCAGTAACCTAAAAAGTAAAAAGGCCGAATATCTGCACTTTTCTTTTACCTCTCACGCGAAATTAATTGTATCTAGTCACAATTGACTTTCACGCGTTAGGAATCGCATTCAAGAAATCAGCGACCCGCGAGTACCAACCACTGGTTTATATAAAGTAATAAATATAATAAAGGTGATATAATATAATGAATGTTCAAAAATAATAATTAAATTTTTTTTCATTTATTTCGCATACCTCTAACCAAGGTGTATTATTTAAGTTGCAACATTTATGAAATAATACGTTGAAAACTAATTATTAAAATATTTAAACTTTGATAAGGATAAAATTTAAAATTATCATAGTAAAAATCTTACTAAAAATTTCCCGTAATAAAATCATCTGAATTAACATGGGGAAATACATTGCAACAAAAAGATTCAGAGAATATAAAACATAAATAAATAAAAATGGATAATCCTGATGTGACTTTACTTTTCATATTAAATTATGACGTAAATTATTTAGGGCAAATTGTGCATATTTTAAGATTACTTCCTTAACATCAAAGATCTAATCCCGGCAAACCTTGGATGTTTTATATACGAGTATATAAACATAAATAAAATTTCTGCGTATTTGTGCCAGAATCTGCACTGACAATATTTTCTGTTTATATAAATTATACAGAAAATAAACAATTAATCAAAAACTTATGAAATATTTATTTACAAATTTCGCAGTACTCGAAGCATAGTATACATGTTTAATAATAATATGTTATATAGTAAAATAGTTTTTGTAATGGATGTCTTGTGGAATTCTTGAAATGTAGATAAGGTTATTCCTACCTATTACAGTAATGCAGGGTTGACTTGAGAGAAATTTATAGTAGATGCTCGCATGGTGATTTGGCGTCACTCACACTATATTTTAAAGATTCGACGTACTGTTTCCTTCTTCTTAGAATAGCCCACTGTGAAATTAATTTACAATAAGTAAATTACCCCTTTTTACAGTTTGGCGCCCGCCATCTCTGACTGGCTATGAGTACCGTGACTAATTAAACAATAGAGATACAAAATATAACAAAAATTCTCCACATCTTGGGGATCGCATAGTTCTTCAGACAGATCCGGAAAAAGACAAATGGCGGTCTTTTCTATATATTGGTGGTGTACAAGAACATACGATGTCGCTTTTTTGGGTACATGAGATTAGTTAATAAATTAAAATTAATAAATATATGAATTCCTTCCTCTTCCATGTTTGATCTGATGCGAACTTGTGGACGAAGCAGGTACTATAAATAAGACACTTTCATTAAATGCAATTAAATCGTATTAATTCTAATTACTTCTAAAATGACAGCAGATAGAATTAAATTGCACTGAGTGAATTTAAATGTTCACTCTTGATAGACCTGTGTTGGAAGTAGAGGACACAACAAGTGGTTTTCAAATTAAAAAAGTAATAACCTGACTTTAAATAACACAATTTAAAAGCAGGTTAACAATAATATTTTCAAGAAGTTCTCAAGATTTTAACCTAATTAATGTCTTTATGTTTGTAGTTTAAAACCAAGTGTATGTTATTTCACAGAATTCGCTGAATAATCTAAACAAAATATTAGAATCAAAGCACTTTCAGTTTATGTCTTGGCAAAGCCATTGATTACCTGAAGTCTTAAAATATCCTACGAGTGGTAATTGAATTGTCAGAATTTGTTTGGCATAGTGAGCTTCGTTCTACTAAAACAATATTTAGTTTCTATATTTTAATGTGAACGCACTATGAATCGTCAACAGACGCTGAGCGACGTCCGTTGCGGCGCTTCGCTTACTATCGAAATGGGAACTCTTGTATTTGTCACTGCAGGCGCCAATGTATCTTAAATTATATAAACGGAGACAGCGAGAAAAGTTATATATAAAATATATGTAATAGACGACTAATTTATGTGAAAATGTTAAATTTTGTTTAACAGTTCAACTGACGCACCAATTGACGCATCGTTTGTATTTACTTAAATGCTAGTTAGTAAATAAACAATGGTTTAAAAAACGTTGAAAAAAAATTAATCGAACATAAATAGTGAGAAAGATAAACTTATGAAACGGAACTAAAAACCCATGAAATAATTTTACTAAAAATTTACGGCTTATAGATTTATAGAAAATGGAAACTCACTCATACTCACAGTAAATAAATATTGGGTGCATATTATCAGTAATTGTTGTTATTTGACAATGTTTCTATTACTTCTAATAACTTAGGTCCTCGTAATATTGCTTAGAACTACAAACACCGCTATATTCCATTAAAAAAATGCTGACTTCGTTTACACTTCTTTTTGATTCCTGGTAAACACTGCATAATATAACTAAATCCTTTATAATGAAATGCACAGCCTAATATTTATGATGACTAAAGTTAAATGATAAGAACTATAAAAAATACATAAGATGCATTTCTTTAAATCCACATAAAAGCACCTAAAATTACAATATGGTACCGAATGATGAGTGAGACAAACTCTCTCTCTCTCTCTCTTTCTAATCAGAAGAAAATGAAGAAATGTAACGCTTGAATTAGCTCGTAGCTCGCTAGTAAGTTGAATCTTGTAGCAACCTTACACGGCAAGACAATTTTTCCTAAGATCGGGTGCCAAATTATTCAATTTAAAAATTTACCATATCTATATATATAATTTAATTTTATAGGTTTCATAACTGCCTGAATTGTGAAGGCCAGTGCTGTAATATATTTAGATACGCTCAGCATTTAGATACTTTTATTATATATGAAAATGTATCTACAACCTCCCAGAAAACATTTTGGAGTCACTTTGACAACATATTGAAGATGCGTCATGATTTTTTTGTCATAAAAGAGTTCATTTATAGTTCAGTTTCTCACATTTTTTCATATAAAATGTCTACTTTATCGGCTACAGATGGCGAAATTACTCCACCTGTCGGAATACAAATGAAGATAAAGTTGATGCGAACTATAATTGAAGTGAAATAGTGATAGAAATGTCACTAAATAGGGCACGTCACCAAATTGTTTACTGTGCTGTATCTGTATCTGAAACTGCATAGATTCCACATATTACGAAAGAAGACACACATTTTGAATTAGGAGAAAATTACATGAAGCTGCTTTAGAATAGATAAACATAAGTGCGACATAATATCATTGGTAACATCTCGAAACATATGACAATAGTAAAAGAAATGTCGGCATAGTTAGATAACTATGTCCTCAACAGTTTGGTAAAAAGATACCTTAGAGAATATACCACCCGGACTCAAGATCTAGCTCGGTGTCCCACTTACTTTGTTATTAACAGTCGTGAAACCCGTATGTTTTAAAACTAAGATAAAATCTATTGAGACTTTACCTGTCGGTAACTTCTTGCGGCTACCACTTTATAGAGATGACAAATGAATTTATTGTAGACGCTTACTCATTGGTAAAACGAGGTGCCTAGCCTGGAGCATCTTGAAGGGAACGGCCACCCTGTACGTGTGCCAATATATTAGACGCTGCGTGAGAACTTTGACAACTCCTCGTATTCAGTGACTAAACAAACATTAGGTCTATAGACATGTATACACATATTCTCTTTTTATGGAACAAAGTGTTAAAATGGGTGGCAAACCATTCCTTGTCGGTATTTTAAATGTCACTACAATAGAAAACTCTCGTAATTTGAACTATATCTTTTTCTAACAAATGATAATATTTATTTGAATTTCATTGAATTCAATTTCAGTGTTAAGGCTTGTCACTGTTCGCACCATTTTCAGTAAAGTGTGATATATTGATCAAGCTCACTATCAGGACCTTAAATGTGTAATTAATTTTCAATTAATCATAATCTATATAAATAAAAATTAAATGCTGTTCGTAGGTAAGCGCATTAGTTGAGATCGGCTGGACTGATTTGGATTTAAATATTCGTAATAGTCTGAATAAGGTTTTTAGGGATAGAAAAAGGGAAAATTTGACCGGAAAATTATAGAAAAACTTAAATTGCTACGAGACTTTTGTTACTATGTGCGTAAATGTCGTGTGTCAGTTGTTTATTTTCACTTAAATTGTGAAAAGGTTTATTGAAATTTGGACATGACAATGTCTGTCGGTCAGCTAGTATTAGAGGGCGGCTAGTATTAGAATGAATACGATAAATTCAACGCTCGTTTGACACCACAGATTGAATTTCTACAACCTATTAGAGATAGATCATGATTACAATATTACAATTTAACAACAATTTTAAATAACTATACGTTCAAATTTTTTGTTACTTTTTCAAAAAAGATTATATTTTTCAATAAAGTTTTTAATCCCTGACTACGCGAATGTTTTGTTTACTTGTTGTACTTGTTCGTGGTTTCTTCGTAGTTTGTGGGTTGACTCATTCAAGTTGCAGACTATGAATCGTAAGAATGAAAACCGTCACCAGGACCCAGGTCAATTTGTAAATGTAGTAATTCATATGCAAATAACCTTAAACTTCATCGTTTATTAAATGATTTCGATTACCGAATGCTGCTCGCATGTGTTACTCATTGTGAAATGTCAACTCTGAAATTTTGTTAGTCATCAATTTGCACTAGAATATATGGTAAGGATATAGCTCAAGATATATTGAATATCTTAATGTAACGATCCCTAAAATTGTCTCAAGCAAAAATGACACAGCAGGAAGTAATAATATTTATACTTGATGGTTTATTATTACTTTAAAGTACTTTCCCTTAAGTTGTTGGGATTTCCTTATACTTAAAAATCTTAATAATAGTCTTAACAAAGACCTGACACAGGTGCACACATGCTCACCGCTAAACATAAAACATGAATGATACTTTCTATTCATGTAATCACTTACTTAAACAAATCCTGGTAGTATTTAATATAAAAGGGTTTTATTTATATGTTATACCTATTATAAAAACTCTTAATCCTTAAAAAGGTGTACTTAAGATTCCATACTAGGTAAAATGGTTTTAAAGAAGTTTTATGATAATGTAATGAGAAAAAAAACTAGGCTCATTAAACAAAATGCTGGAGATTAGGTCATATAAAGTTGTATATTAGGTAAAATTCTTTATGTGACAAATAACTTTGTACATAATACACATAACTATGTTTAGTGGGTCATATGTTCTCGGGAAACTTAAAAAATGCACTTTGATTTAGCTATAGATCGTGCAGTTTATTAGTAAGACATCTTCGAAAAATCTAAATTTGAGTTGAATATGCAGTTATATGTCCTATCTAACATTCTATCTAATTCGATACTCAGCTAACTCAACCAAAGAAAATAAAAATCGTGGAATATTTCTTTCATCGATGTGTTAAGACTCAATATTTGCAGTTGTCTCACTAATGAAGAGGACGGTTGAGGGGCTACATTAAGCCATTGTTTAAACTAAAATTTTAATCGATAGTATAAGGTCAATTTTTATATGATTTGAGCTCAAATTAAAGTTACATAGAAATGAAGAGTTGAGAATTATTTAAAATTACTACAAGTACCCGTATTTCTTTTGTTAGAAATTTAACGTAGGAATACCTTAGAAGAATCGTAAATTTTACATAATATAAAGAAAAAAACTGGCACTCATAATATAAATAAATATCATAATATAATAAAAGTATAAAGTTATTTGTTTTGAATAATATAAATTATTAGGTTATACTAGTATTGTTTGTTTTTGTTTCTTTTTCCTATGAGAAAAAAAAATGCACAAATTTACATACATAATCTAGAGGACCAGTAATTTGATGTGTTACAACTGAATTAATTTTTAAGGAGAGGCTGTTTTTGGCACACCTGATAATTTAAATATTTATGAGTGATTCATCGAAACAAGTTTTTATTCGTTGATTTCAGATTAGGCTCTTCTGTTGATTAATTACTAATCTGTATGACAGGGCTCCAAATACGTTTCGTCCAATTAATAATCGTATTACTTCCTAAAGTTATTTTTATAAATTACATAGGCTTCAGAATTAGCACACTACACCACTAATACAGGGTGTCCTATAGGAACATTTAAAATTTTAATCAATAAAAAACCCCAAAACCAATATTTCTTTGATTAATATATTTTTTGAAATGGACAAAAATACTTAGCATATTAGCAGTTGCTTAATTCAATTAGGAAAGGAGTCTTATAAGAGAGTTAGGATATGGCTAGTGTATAATATAATTTACTTGTGAAAATACTCATAAATGTTTTTCAGGAAATCATAATCCGAAACTGCTCCTATCTTATTTTTTTCTTGAGCATTATTTCCGTATATATATTTGGATGGAACTACTTGCATCTTTCAAGATGCGAGCCTATTCTGAGAATTTTTGAAGCGAACTGCATTCGAAACTTATTTTACAAGCATCAAATAATTTCGGAAAATATGTAATGCGAATTTGCATCCCAGAACTTTTCAAAAACATTAAACCTGCATTACGTTTCTTTACCAGATTCAATGACTATTATCATTTTCTCCCTCTCCCGACACTCTTTATGCTTTATTGTTTCTGTCATTTGTATTATTTACTGTTTTTAATAATCTGAAATTCTATAGTTGGGAAACCTGTAAAAGATAATATCTAGATATGTTTTACCAATGTCTTAAATTCCAATGTAAAATATGTAAGTGTTATCCTAAAAGAAGGAAGTGAATTTATGTGTATAGCTTCTTAGTTACATGCCCTGTTAAATATGAAAAATGACGACGTAATTCATATATTTATAATGGCGACATAATGTCTGACAGACAATATTGTAAGTTACAAGCCGTCAAACAGCGATTAGCATATCAACACTGTCAATAACATTGGACTAGAAGCAGATAACATTCCATTCTGACTGTAGAACTTTCAGCTACAAAAAATTGTATAAAAAATATCTGATTCAAATCTTTTATAATAGTAAAGTGCAAATTAGGTTATTAAGGTAATAGAAAAGCATGTTTTAGCAAACCAAACAACTGTAAATGTTCTACAATTTTTAGCAATCTTAGGCATGATCGATCGGGTTTATAAATTATATAAGTATACTTGTACATATTTGATGTAAGGCTCATATGTTTCACCACCAATCGCCTAAAACTTTTAATTAAATATTATTATAACATATTACAATTCAATTTAGAATTAAAGTCGCTTTTTAAACTCTCATTACATGCGTTTTAAAACGATTATTTCAGATAAATTTAGACTATTTAAGTATTATTTCCTCTATACCGTAGTATTATTTATAAACAAGTTATTTTCATTAATTATATTGTCTATACCTCAGTCAGATCAAAACAATAGTGAATAAATAAGAGTCTTATTGTTTTGTAGAAAGATTGCAATATCAGATTCAAAGGTTTTTGTAGTTTCTTGATTTTTTTAATATACATACATACGAATTCGAGTATATACTCTAACCATTTCACGAACTATTATTGAATGTTGATTTAGCCGATAATTCCCATGAGTCCAGGAAGCTGTTCGCTCATAATCAACAGAAATAGCAGTTGTACACACTACAAGATTACACATCCTAGTAAACAGACATTAGTTGGCAAGAAATCAAAATCCGTCTGATGTCATGGAGAGACGTCGTCGTAATATCAGCGCTAGAGGAAGATGGGATAAGAGATAAGAGGATATAATTCATACCGAATTTACTGATTTGCCGTATTAACTGTAAATTAATCACATTATAAGGATATTATACATTGTATTAGATTTTTGCTTATCTTAAGGAAAAAAGACTTTATATAAATTAAAATCACGATTATTTATTCTAATTTAAAATCATTTACTAATAATTTGATATCCCGTCGAAAGTATCATCTTTTAAAGGCTCCATACACACTCCATTATATTGGGTTGGTAACTCACTCGGCCAACATGCTTGATCGTTTCCACAAAACGGACAATTTGCTTATGGAACAGAGCCCACTTTGAGACCTAAGAAGCAAAGACTAAACCAAAAAGCATAGAAAAAGAGAGAATTACGATTTACTTGTGAAAAAGCTTATGAAAATTAATTCTACCGCTGACGAAATGTTAAAGCTAAAATATAATCCCTTTCATTGATTTATTAATAACTATTTTACATAAATATAAACAAAAATGTAAATATAAAAACTAGTTTAATTATTTCTATTTAAACATTATTTAAATCAACATGTTATGCTTGTTTTACACCAAAGAGACAGTTTTGAAAACAGTTTTGTTTTCAAAAAACAAAACAAAACACGATTTTTTTATTTTAAAACAGTTCTGTTTTTCGAAAACAGAATGTTCACATTGAACAGACAGGTTTTGTTTTTAATGTTTTACTGTGTGTCCCATAAAAATTTAGTATCCCACAAATTATTGTGTTGGCGATACAAATGTTCACAAAAAACAAAACTGTGTGTTCAAACCAAGCAGAAGTGTTTTCCTTTGATCTTACCAACTCCAGATGGGAATGTGTTTTGTTTACTAAAATAGTTTTTAAACACAAAAAAGTTTTAAGAACTGTCTCTTTGGTATACACATTGGTGTTTTTATTTAGAAAAACAATTTTTGTTCGTGTTTTGTTGTTCATGACATTTAGGTTTTAACTGATTGAAAACAACGAGCATGTTCCGTTCAACATATTCCAGTGTGTATGGGACCTTTAATAAGTACTACACTTCTCTTTTTTATATTGTTTCGTGAGGTATAATTACAGGTGGCACAGTGAACGTGTTTTGGTTTGCAGAGAATGTACTCGTTCTATAGGTATAGGTAGTGCCAATGGTTCGGCGATGTAAATAGGTCCGGTCTGTGACCGCGAACCAGGATCTTCATAGAAAGTAAATATTCTAAGAACTGAACCATCCTAAGCCACAGTAATTGTAAAAGAAATTGCATTCATTACTTGTGAGCTATCTTTATGTACATTTGTGGTCTTAATAGAGAAGTTATAAACAGAATTTAGTGCTCCATCTTATGATAGAAGTGTGATTCAGGTTGTGTCCTGCTTCTTTATTAGATTTTTTTGAAAATCGGCTCTGGATTTAATGCCAAACATAACCGATTTCATAGACTACCGAATCGGTAAAGAAATCCATTTCGTTTTAAATAGTTATTTCTTCTGAAGCATCAAATCATGAGAGCAAGATTTGAAACTTAATAAAAAATGTATGCCGCATTTGATATTATTTACTAAAACCAAATCAAGGTTATCATTGTTATAGATAATTTATATTTCAACTCAGGTTTTTAGTAATCTATTTATCTATCTATCTATTTATAGTAATAATTATCTAGTCTAAAACCACCCATTTCATTATAATTTGTTTAACATATAACAACAATCTAATTTGCGTATATTTACTACATGTCAGACGTATTATTTAAACATAAATATAACGCCATCGAATAAATCAATTCTCACTATAATTACAATTGTGTTTAACGGCCATTCCACCCACAACGGTTATCATTATAACCTTTTAAATGAGTGCATGTGTGCAAAATTTTATAATTCATGGTTTTTACGAAGTTATAAACATGTCAAGTAACTATCAAACCACACAAACCATCGCCTCGCCACATGATCGCAAAAAACAACGTTTTTCAACATCGCTTTTACCGCATATCCACATCCTTAGTGCGCGACGCACACTGGCTACGCAATCGGGCTCCTCCTGAAATTTCCTGCGAGAGTCAATGGCAGTCTATATATATCTATATCCGTCTATTTCATTGCAAAAAGCAGTGGTGGTATTAACATATAATGGTCTGGATAATAGTTTATTTATTGTGGCTAGATTATTTGTATGAGATATGTCGTATACGTCGGACGAACTATCCGCCGATTATCAAAACATTGAGTCATTAGCGAATATGTTGTAATAGACATTGTAAACACAAATAATTATAAATGTGTGGTAGCTGTTTACCATATGAACACAAGTATCTCAAGCCGGCACTATACTGTGTTAAAAATATTCAATTTAAATTCTTATTTAGAAAAAAACATGCGTGTCGGGATTTTACTTTTTCACTATTCCAACATCATTAATGTTACTGGAAGATATTTCAATTTCATATTTTTGCAAAAAAGCGATTTTAAAAGCCACGCAAATTCTGTTCCAGTTCCAAAACATTTACTCCTAGTTCGGTGAAACTGGCCAGTAAATATTGAAAGCTAATTGTCGTTTCAAGGATATCGGTTACGGAAGTGCCTAAACTCATTTTTGGATGGGTTTTTTTTTCAATAATTTCAATTGCATTTTATAGAAATATATTTGTAATAATTACATGTAAAAAACTGACTCATTTTTACTTACTAATGCATAATGCGAATTCTGATTCAAACAAAAAGTAATAAAAATGAAAATCAATCATTTAAATAATGTTTAAAAACATTTATTGTTTTATGCAGTGTGAAGTGAATCGATTATATGTAACTTGTAAGCAAATCAACCCACATCAATGTTATATATTCATAAAACAAATAAAAGATAAAATTCGTCGAATAGAATAAATTAGTAACAATAACACTTATTCATATGATGGAATTTTAATTGTTATTACTGTTACTTATAAGGAATTCTGTAAAAAATATTATCGTTGAAAAAAATTGTGAAATTTTAATTTTTTTCAAAATTTTCCTGATAAATTGACGAAAAAACATTTTTTCCTAAGAACAGTAAAATTGCTATAATTTTTTAACGTAACGTTGTAATGAACTGTGGTAAACTGCGTTAAACTTGCATGTACGTAAACTATCTATGGCCGTCATTAAAAAAATGTGAAAATTTTGAATATTTTTTTTTTCAAAATTTTCCCGGTAAATTTGCGAAAGAACTTTTTTCTAGAAACACTAAACTTGCGATAACTTTTCATCGTGACGTCGTAAAGACCTGTATAACTTGAAGTAAGTACTTTCTATTTCACAATTATCTGTCTTATCCAATCTAATTGTACTCGTAATTGTTCTATAAAATATGATGTAGTTAATAAATCAGTAATCAATCAATTTACCAATCGAATTAGTACGGCAATGCGGTACGGGGCGCACACGTGAAGTGTCTAACAGTTAGCATTTATCGTGTGTGAATCATCACTTAACAGTTGTTCATAAAAGTCATCGAATTGACAAGTCAGTAACACCCACCGAACGGTTGAACGAATGAATAGCGAACTACATGAACGGTGCGATGTCCACAGGGAAATGATCAGTATTCATCATCATTAGTCCGATAAAATGACTTGTCGAATGCACCGTTGAAATGACCATATACGATTAATGTTAAACACGGATTTACAAAGAAATCTAAAAATCAATCAATGCGATGTGGACACCCACTATACATTAAATTCATTTCGCATTTATTTAATTAACATTTTAAATTAAATGTTAATTATAAAGAACAATAATACTACTTATTTCTAAGGATGTAAAAACCATAGATGGAATTGCCAAATAAGCTGTGATCATCAAGATTTTAATGATGAACAACACTCTCCTTTTGAAATAGGTTTTTATGAAATTGAAAAAGTTCTTTGTTTTACATTGTTACTTTTTAAACTTCCAATTAAAGCTAGTAACGATTCCTACTGGTGTAGACGTTCTTCAGACGTAACTCTTTTATGCATGTAGAGTTCATCTTAAAGAAAAGGTTGTATCGTGATAACAGTTTCTTATCACATATGATTTAATATTAAAAAAGTATTTAATTCAACAAACATCATCCGATGAAAAAATGTAACACTTTAATTAGCTTGTAGTAAGCCAGCAAGTGTGAAACTTACTCAATAATACTGGCCAACTAATTTGCAAGCTAATCAACTACTAACAAAGAGAAGTACTCTTCTTTTACATTATTTATTCCCGTCTAGTAATTAAGAAATTGGGTCACCTAGAGACTTTGCAGTAACAACAGTTCATATTACCAGACAAAAAAATCTGCGACCAGATGGTTCAAATCTATTGTTTTAATCTAAATTGACTGATTACATATTGTCTGGAATCTTTAATGAAGCTTTTAAAGTTCTTAATTAAGTCTAATTAATATGGCACGAATATAAAATCCTTTGTTTAATGATTTGAAAGTATATGTGATTAAATTGTATTTTCCAATGTAATAATTGAAAATTATATAATACACACGCGATAATTATTCAAAATAATTAACAGAATTGATGTGTTCTTTGACAATAAATAAAATTTATCTATTACATGGGAATCCCCTTCAATTGTGTGCTAAGCAGGGTTATTATTTAAGATAAGTGAGAGTTGATTTTTTTAAACTTTCGATGATTCACTCGTAAACATATATGAAACGATATCGAAGTTATCTAAGACCGCGGGCCGTTCTAACATATCACACATCTATTCAGTACTATAATATATATACATATATTCTACATTATGAAGGACACTCTTTCTTTCAGACCTTGTTCTATAGGTTCCTGGAACCTTAGGAAATTGGAGTGCATCAACTTTCAACAATTATTAGCACTTTAAACAATATATGCATTTTTAAGCATTTGCATACATAATTTACAACTTACAGACACGAGTATGGGTATTTAAAATAAAGATATTAAATTAGTTTTATTGATAAAGTAAATAAGGTTTTTCAGACTTTCCCTGCTTTCAAATAGCTGCCTATATTCCTCTTCAGGCATATACATTTCAACTTTTATTTAAATTTATATTTTCCTTGTCAGAAGAGTTAAAACAGAACATCAGTTTTTATTACATGAAACAACACAACACGTATTTACTCGCATGTGTACATACTCGTATACATAGTATCAATGTATTAAAATACACTTCCAATTCAATACCAGCCGACGGCGACGACCACTATGTCTAGATACGGAGGGAATGGCGCACACTGCATTCCTTGTGTCATTCTAATTCCAAGAAATACACTGACACATTTCATTTGAAGCAATTTAAATGCCTTGGAATTCTGATAAGCTTCAATTCAAAAGAAATCAACATTTATTATGAAGTAGTTACACAAACAAAATATACCTGTATACAATCTATGAAAATAAGACCTAAGCTGCACTGCGAATAAATTCTGTAAGACATGTAATCATTTGAACGTACACGCACTTGCGATTTGCGAACAAATTGCGGATTTATTATACACCTCTTAAGAGCAATAATATAGTGTAAGAGATATTCAATTTAATTTACATAATTATTTAAGCATAATTAATTTATTAATTGTAATAGTAATGACACTATGTAAAAATACGTTTTACATTTTTGGAAATAGCTACTTTCAGTGACAATTTTAATATCTTTAATTATTAAGAGTAATAATATTATTTTCACGATATAGTATAGGGGAAGAGGTCAGACACTCCTACTTATACCTTGCAAAATATATGAATTCATCCGAGAAAACACAACATCAGCGGGCAAATCTGCGGCGTCATGGATATTGATTTGATCAAGATTACAAAATGACAATAATCAGACAATATGATTAGCTGTAAATCGTTGTGAAACAATAAAAAATAATTGCTCATAATAACAATGGTGTATAAATCGTGCATTCGTGCACTTGCTTTGAATTTTTACACTTTATTTATTAGCGGGACGCATATCCGAATTTGTTTTTATTGCTGCGTTTATTTTATTTGCAACTTACATAGTTTTGTCATCAACTTTGTAAAATTAACAACATATTAAATAAAATCGTTCAAAAGAGCTTACCATTTTGTAGCAATCAGGATGAAATTTTGAGATACTGATATAAACAAGCCATTGAAACTCACCTGTAACATAAAAGAAATAACTATTAGTAATTATATTTAGAACATAATAAATTTTCATTAAATTTAAAATTTTCAAGAACATTTGAATTTATTTAATAAAAGTTATGAGCATTATTGAAAACCATTATAAGCAAGAGCATAGGCAACAAAGATTTTGGTAGGCTTATACAAAAACATACCAATGATTCTAAAAAGTTTGATAACATGTTAAGTTTACAGTATTTTAGAACACAAAAGAATCAAGACACAATTCGCATTAATAAAAGCAGAAAAATAGATATAATAGAATAGATGTAATATAGGATAGATGATCATAGTAATTAGTAATTAAATTGAAAAGAAAAAAGTTATCTGCGTTGCTGAACTGACAATCACAAATTAATCTTTTTTATAATACACTTTGCAGTACTGTGCTCATTATGCAAGTTGCATAGGATTTATGAAGGATTCCCTTCTAAATTATATAATTGTCTTAAAGCTATCGCATACTAGAAACAATTCTGTTTAAACAGTCTGTCTACTTGGTACAGGCTATCAAAACATATGACGACGCGCCCTTGTCAAGTTTGTAAAATTGTAGCATTATTCCTCTTTGTTTAATTTGTTCATATGATGTTGTCTCTATCTTTCTATGACAATGACAAAATTGTTTTAACAAATACGTATGTAAATTGAATTATATATTGATTGAAAATCTATTTAAAAAATGCGAAGTTAATTGATTTGACGACAAATCATAGAACGATAAATCATGGTATAATTTATGAAATATACAACGGGTTACATAATCTCTGGTCAAATTGATTCATTTGCTAGTTCTTCGTAATTAATAAAATGTTTAATGAATGAATCAGCACTCAGGACTTATGAAATAATAATTTCAAAGTCTTATCAGTACCTTTATTCAAACCGAATAAATACCAGTCACCTACAACTTTGCTAAACTCATTGTAAACAGAGTCATACCATCTACAAAAGGTACGTACGTGGGATATCGTATGATCTACATTTTATCTTTCCTATTTCCGGCCCAAATACTCACCAAAGTAATTCTAACAAACGGAAGATTAAAACAGAATCGGATAAGAATATATTTATTAGGAAATTTATAATACAAGTATGTACTTTAAAAAGTAATGATAATGAACTGTAGATATTTCGAAGTAGAATAAAGAATAGATAGACACTAGTGGATATGAAAAGGCAACGTAGTCGATAGATTTTAGTTGTTAATCACAAATGACGTTGTTACTTAAATTTTGCAACTTTTTGTGAAGTAAGGACATCGCATATTAGAGACAAGACTGCTTTAAAAACAATTTATCGCAATCCTCATTGTCAGATGCTACAGGTCAATCAGATCTTACACTGTTAAAAATGTTCATAAATTTAATACAAATTTTATAGACAAATGCATATTAAAATTAAGAACCGGGTAGAATAATTATTTTTAACATCATTACCTTGAACTTATTGAAATTAATATAATTTTACAAAACAATTCTATTTAAATGCTATGATGTTATGATAATTAATACACGGAAATTTCATAAAGTTTTTTTAACAGTATTATTATTATTTATGTTTAATGTTTTTGCCATTGGGCACTACATTCTTCTGCTTTAACTCATAAAATTACATATCATTGTGCTTAATTCATTTTTGATCCTTATTATATCTAAACATTCTCACTCCTTCCAAAAGAAAAAAAAGAAAAATAAAACAAAACTGCTACTGCTATTGATTCACTCTTCCTGCTAATTTCCTTCCTGTTTCTACTCTGCCATTCCTTCTCTTTCCTCACTCCTTCTCTATCTCCGCCATCCACTTCTTCTCTTCACGCCTCCCTTTAATAACTGCACAGTATTCTTTTCGTTTTTTACCTTTTTCTCATAAAGTTTTTTTAAGAGGTTAGTTGTGACAATTCGCCGTATATAATTTCAAACTTATTTATTCGCTTAGGATTATAACATTACTGCAAACATAATATCAGAGTACAGAGTGCCCTAATACACGTATTATCCCAGTAACAAAAGACAACTAAATCTATATTACAAATGTAGTAGTTCAGAATCCATCGACGATTGACAAGAATAGACAGAAATGACTTTCTGCACTGCAGGGGTGCAGTCCGCTTTGATTCAGAACCGCTGCCGTAAATTGTCTGTACTATTGTCACCACTGCGTAATATTATTTGTGATCAGAATACTTTAAAAAAATATATCAATAAAAAAGATAATCGTGCAGGAGTCAGTTCAAAGTAAGCCGAAAACTGCCCAAAGTGTCTATATTTTGTCGAAGTTACACAAAAAAAAGACATTTTACACCTTGGAGGTCTTCTTTTAAGGGTCACAGCAGCACGCCTATTGTAAACAGTTGACTAAAATATTTATTGTTAATATTGAGACATTTTAGCTAAACAAGAGAGTAACAAGATTGTCTGTATTTTTGGGTTTTAACAAGCGTAAAAAAGCCGACATTAAATACATAAAACGAGTGTCATTTAATATAAATGATGGAGAAAATGTTTTAAAATATTTAACAAAAAGAGAATACCGAAAACCTTAAGCGTCCGCAAAAAATTTAACAGTGTTATACAAAACTATAAATCACATGCTATGTACATAATTTTAATACAAAAAAGTATAAAAGTACCCCGTATGCACTACCATGCGAACGCCCAAGATTATTTTATAAGTTAACCACTTATTCTTCAATTGCTATTGTTCACATCAACTTCAATTATATCTAGTCTCTATTTCTATGTCCGGCTCTGACATTGTGTGTACAGATAAAATTATCTTTCACATTAAATGATGTATTTCAAGCAGAACAGCAGTCGACCACTAATGTTTCTTCAAACAAAAGTAGTATGCAGCGGAAGTAGGATTAGATGTGCAAACTGAGCTGTAAATTTTATTATATATCACTCCGGATTTATCATACAATCATAAATTAATTAAATTTAACGTTGCCAAGTAATCCTATATCCGCTAGAATACCTCAGAAGATGACAATGTTCATAAGGAAAGAAAAACCATTGTATTATGCAATCACAGAAAAATTCTCAAAAATATTGTATTATAATACAAACTATATATTGTTTTTTATTTAATTTATTTTACGTCGACCTATGTCCGATGCTGAGCTCTATCACCGACGACTTCCAATTATGTTGGCAGTGTTTGTGGTGACGTGGCCTTATATATGTGGGCTACACCGCTGCTAATAAGTGTACGATATTTTCTCTTTTTTTTTATTTTAATTACATTTACAATTTTTTAAATTACTATTTTACAATTAAATAATTTTCATTACATTTTATTTTTATTTATAATATTTTTCTAAATTGACATAATAACAATCAAGAACAATTATGCGAATAATTTCAACAAGATTGAGGTTAGTTTTTGTATTTCAGTTTAATCTAATCTTCGTTGCTTCTTAAGAGCCTATATATATTATACACACAATTATACAGCTGCATGGCCTTAGGTGTAAAAAGTTTCATTATTGCAAACCCGTTCTAATATCACTATAAGAATTTGTATGAGTTAATTTATTCTACGTTTATTTGTTATTAATCCCAATTTACAACATTATTGATTAAATACAGCATTAATTTGTTCCTAAGTACGTACATATGCATATTATGGGTGAAGGTCGTATAAACAGATTCGACGTATTTTGAAATGGCTGTTCTCAGTAATTTTCCCACGATAAAATTAAAACATTACAACAAAGGTGATCCTATTAAAACAAGAAAAAACTCATACATTTAATAGTATGTGAGATGTTTATAAATATACAATTAACGTTGCAATTACAGAATAAGCCTTATTTGTATGTTAAACAGATTTGCTATAAAATTATTTATTCATTTGGAAAAAATGTTTGAGTAATAAATGTAATGCCATTTTTGTATATATCAAGTCTAACGCTCTGGAATTTTGTTTACTATAGTTTTTATAGTTTGTATTTGTAATATATTTACAAATAATAAGTGGCGTATGATACATAATGTTACTGGAAAGAATTGAAGACTAATTGTAATCCATACATTTCATTGAAATAATTTAAAACTTACTCAGATATTATATATTTCATTTTACATTTTCTATTTATCAATAAAGGCAATTCATTCCTTTGAAGCGAATTAATTAAGTAAATTCGCGATGAATCAAATACAAAAATTAATCCTTTACTCAATGTAGTTTTGTAGTCAACGACTCAACCACCTTGGCCACACTAAGGACAGTATCTTGATTTAGAACATCTATTTTCTTAAATTAATGACCGGTTTAATGTATAAATATTTATTACATAATTCTACACAAATTTACGTGTATTTAGGTTCATCAAGCATCAAGAAATGTACCTGTCAAGTTAACAATGTTACCTAATATACAACGTTTTGTGACTTTGAAAAATAAATTTATCCTTTTGTGTATTAGCATAATCAAAAACTTTTTAAGAGCACCCTAAGAACGCTTTTACAAGAGCATGGATGGGTCCATGTCCTAAAATATTAATATCTTTCTTTATTGATCTTTATAAAAATAAATAACTTGCAATTAAAAATAGTTCTAATTGCTAAAAATAAAAAAAAGATTAATAAACTGAAATTGTGTTTGTCTTTATCAGCAATATTTGATAATCGCTGAACAAACATGCTTAATAGTAATAATTATAGTTCGACTAATCTAGAAAATATTAAATATTAGCAACATATAAACAAGTAACTACAGAAAGTGGTTTTAGAAGAGTATTTCTAAAATAAGTTAATGTTGAGAAAATGAAAAAATATTATTGTTTTTAAATGAAACTTAGCTGTTTAAAAATACCTTGTATTTTGAATAAGGAAAACATTTAAATATTTGTAATTATGAAGCCATCTCTCGTAAATATTAATGTTTAGAAATTTTCAAAAATATTGTGTTATATTTTGAAATTGTAATAAATATTGTTTATTTAATGGACAAACTATAAAATTATTATAAACTGTAACAGGACATACACTAAATACCTTTTGAAAGGTTAAATTAATGTGCGCTCCAACTCGACCAGTTTGTATGTATGTCCAACAAAATTATTACATAGTAAATAAACGCAAATCATCCAAGATATTAAGTAATAATTTATTGGAAACAAATTTCAAATTTAAATTGTTGTTTTATAGTAGTACTGTAGTAATGCATACGTATCACACACGCCTTGCAGCTGAATACTATTTAAGATTGTCTTATTAATTAAATGATAATTAGTAAAGCATGATAGGTAATATAATGGACAGTAATATAAATTTTTAGTAACTTTTGCCGGATGAAAAACTTATGCGTTTTCTGGAAGAAACATTTATTTTAAATATTTGATTGGATCGATTTTACTTTTTGTTGGTTTAAAAAACGTCATAGAACATGAAAATATTAAGGAATTAAGGAACACACGACTGTCTTAAAGACAATTTTTCTTTGTCTTTGACAAAAACCAGACCATCTTGCCGAAAGTGTCGGACACTAGGTTAATAATATAAATAGGGTTCCAATAGTCACATTAACGTCAAACCTATCTTAATATTTCTCACTCAAAATCTGTTGTATCTAGTCATACTTTTTATGATGTGGGCCTATAACCTGAGCCAGAAGTTTATGTTTAAATACGGTTCTGAGATAACGATATCGATTTTCATTGCCATCGTACCAAATAGCTAGACTGTGTTGAGGCATTCGAGTTATCAGTTTGCGACCACTCTTAAGAGAAAAGAACGAAGAATAATATTACACAGTACTTTCCGACGGATTAAAATTTAAAACTGACGGATGTTCTATACAAGAAAGTAGTAACAATACTTCGTAATATTAAAAAAATATATATGGTTTTCATAAAGTCAACGAATTGTGGCAAGTATATGGAACGTACTCATTTTAATTAAGCCAAAAATATATAGAATTATATATAGAATGAAAAAGGAATATGCGTAGTACACGTATATGTATATTTAGAGTATTTTACAAGGAACTAGGAGAAGTTGGAGACGCATGGTGGCATCAACCCCATTTTTAGAAAATCTAAACATATCTTTGAACTTGTGTCAACGACCGGAGTTTAACAACGACAACGACAACGTATGCAGCTGAGGATGAAACATGGAGGAGGTGTAATAAAAGTCCGGATATGGATGAGACATACACTCAATCAATAAAGAAAAACAAACGTGCGGAACCGGAGAAACTTCGATGTTACCACCTGTGTTCAAATGTCATTGCGTAGTTTATAGTTACAGATAGATAGAAATATTGAGGCAGCGAGATTATTATCTTTGGCTGAGTTTTAGTACCAAAACCCAATGGAAAATATTAACCGATTGATGCGAGTAGTACGAACCAGTGAACGCTTAACGGTATTTAATTTCTTCATTCGCAAAACTAGGCACAAAGAGCAAAACTATATTGTAATATATTGTATATACCATAGTCACTTATAGCTATATACTTTATAATAATATACTAAATAAATAAAGTAAATGGGAACGTTTTGTTCTAATAGATAAACACAAATGCGCACTCGAGTCAGCATCAGCAGGCATAGAATTAACTATAGCTATAAATCTTCGCGTAACTGTAACAGAATGGTAAACGATGTAGAGGAGCTAGAGTGTGGAGTGGTGTGGATTGTGGTAAGCCATTGAATGCTGTTTAAAAATAAAATAAGGAAAACAATGTTTAATAAAATATATGTTGACTTTTCTAGTTGATAATGTAAAACTTGACTTGCGCGCTCGTTAATGTCAGTATGTTTAGTGTTTGTAATAATAGAAAACCTTGGTTATTTGAATTATAATTTCATTTGTTGGTTGAGTCGCTCAAAAATGTATGCGGTTAAGTCAATTTCATGTAAATTATCAACGTTATAAGGCTTCAAAATCAAGCGCCAACAATCAAGAACCAAAATTGGCTAATGAAAATTTCCACTGGGAGATATAGAATCGTAATGAGTTAAAGTCAGTAGCAAAGATGAAACTGGGCATCATTTTAACGACAAATGACTAAAAAACGAACAAATGAATACAAATATGTTTAGAACTCTTTCAAACTATCTTTAAAAACACTAAGAACAAGCTATAAATAAAATAAACATAACAATAAATAAATGTAAAACCATTAAAATTTAAAATCTAAAAAATCGAAGACATGGTGCACTAATTGGATTTACACGACAGAGGTCGCTAGTTACACGTGTAAAGTCGTTCATAACGATGCGGGATATCACACCTCGCGGAAATGCTTCAAATAAGGATTGTACACGAATCATACAGCAGAGGCGGATTCAGCAGGAGTCGGGCCTGAGGAAGTGTGAAAATGTTTTAACAATTCAACAAAGTATATGGGTATGTGTTTCTTTGTTTAAGTCAAGAAGCAATAACGAACCGGTATCAATAACCTTCAGTAACCAATTTAGTAGAGTCATACATGCGGTGGACGTGTTCTTTTTCTTAAATTGATTGAACATTCTTTTACAGGGTGGCCACAAAAAAATGATTTCAAATTTCCCTGATAATTCCAGGTTTTCCAGTAGCTTTTCGTACTTTTCACTGATTTATTCGTATAACTTAAATATTTAAAGTTTTGATTATATTGTAATTACCAATAATTAAATCTGGTATTAAAATAAAAAAAAATATATTTATTTCAGATTTATTTCTTATCTCATTGACTTACTTGGCGTTTAATAACTAATTAAATACGACTTATTACTCGTTAATAAAAAGTAACTTAAATTGATTAAGACAAAAATAAGCTAATGACTAGTATAAAGTAGAACCAATTAACTTAACATTTAATAGATAAAATTATTGAAGATTTTTAAATTGATCATCAATAACTAGAATTTCAGCCAAAAGTTTAACTTTTTTTGACACCAAATTTTTTTCATTAGTTACACGTTTTCTTTTTAAATTTTCAGATTCATTTCATTTAGAATTTTAAATGAAATATAATATACTGTATATGGAATAGGTGGCGCAAACAAATTCCTGATATTTTTTTTAATTTCCTGAAATTCCCTGATAATTCCTGCATTTCCAGGTTTTTGAGGTCTGTGGCCACCCTGTTTTAGACACAAATTTTTTAATACAGAGAAATAAGTAACTGCCATCCTATCAATATGCTTTAAAAATCACAAACAAAAATATTAGCAAAGGAAAAGGAGAAATTTTACGAAAAGGGTATTTTTTTAAATTTGCGTAAATGGATAAAACAAGTTTTAAAAACAATTCTTACATGTCAAACGTGTTCCTACTTTTATTTTACTTTTAAATTAGGAAATCAGAATATTCCTTTTATCTACGACCTGGACTGACTTTACTCAAGATCTTCTATGTTTTACCATCAAAGAGATCTGGTTAATTGAATGCATCTCTGTGCCAGAGTATGATAATGATTACACAAAAGTTCGATGACATTATTTGCACTCAGTGCAGTAGCCGCCCACCCATTTCTAAATAACATATCATGGTTCAAAAGTTCAAAAAAATATACCTTCCGTATATAATTTATTTAACATATGCATTTTGTACTAGGAAATTTTATGCATGTTTATTAGTTCATGATTGTCACAATAGGCGGACTGTGGATTAAGATATAGTCATGGCGTTTATGTTTCTAAACGCAGATACAAAAAGCATTACTTGAAAATTACATGTTTAACTAAATCGTAAATAAAGATAATAAATTGATGATTCTAAAGACGCGTTCCTACTACAGTGCAACCTCTATATATGGAATCTTAAGAAGAACGAGAAAACTTCGAATTTTCGAGGTTCGATTTATCGATGTGATTTCTGACTAACTTCGATATATAGAGGTTCACACTAAAATAATTGTAGACTCACTGCAATTAGAGAAATTACATTTTAAGAATTATAAAATACTGTTACAGTAATAATAATGTAACAAATTGAGTCTCAACTTAAAAATAATTAAATACATCTTAAAAAGATAATCTGTAGATTGTAGTTTGTCTACATGAAAGCGTCGTTATAAAATGCGTAAATTCGAGGTTTATCCAGAGAGATGTAAAAAAAACATAGGAGAGCTAGGCAAATTCAAGAGGAATGAAAAACCTTCGATTTATCAAGGAATTACGCCTCCATTTAAAAAATTTAAAACTAACAATTGCAGCTAGTATAATTTATTTAAAATATATAAAAATACAATTATTTCTTTACAATTTTATCCTCAAGAAACCAATTCTCGAACGAACTAGCACAGCTGCATAAGATCTATTTTTTACGACGATCAGGTTCATCTAAGCCTTGGTAATTTTATTCCAATTATCAGTATCAAATGATTTATATTACATGTAATTACAAGCGCTGTGTCGGTTTCTTTGATGTTCATTTGAATTACATTTACGCAGCTCTTATACATTGTATAGTAGTAGTATGGGTAATAATATTACATTAAGGTTGAGGTCACTTAATCGAAGATTAATTAGCTAATTCGTTTGATCTATATTTTATTAATCTAAATATAATGAAAATTGACAACCACTCACTTGTAGAATGATTTTTTTTTGTGTGATTTTATTGGCAGTGTGTTAATAGTTAATATGAAATGTTTAAATTAGAACGTTCAAACCCAACTTAAAAAAGTCAGATCTTCACGTTAAACCAGAATGGAAATAAAGCCCAATAATCAATAATTGTCCAAGTCTTTTCAAGTCTAATTTACTCGCTCTTTCCGCGAATGCGGCCTTTGTGGTCTTATGCTATTTATTTCGTTAAATATCATAGTTTCCGCATATGATTTTTTAGACGGTTAAATATAAAAAATATCAAGTCAAGTATAGTCAATGAATAAATATCATTATCCAGGAATAAATTCTACATCTAGATAGAAAATCTTTTTCAGTGCTGTTTTTGTCGTCAAAATGCAATTTTATTAAAAATGAATTTTTCAATTGTCATCAGCCCATAATAAAATATTCTTGCCTATCCCATGCGATGCCCTGCATCATATGCATCACATAATTCAAGAGGCCGCTGCCGTGCCCTTTTTAATATGAGTATGAAACTCGAATGAACATTACCACATAACTTTAATATTATAATTAGTTGTAATTGTATTCTCCTATCAATCATAGCCGGCGCGGCGCGGCGCGCAGACCTGCACTATCTACATGTTTCTTTCAATATATTCACTGCATACATGACACTGAAGTTATGATAATTATTTCATAGTTACATATTTACATTTCGCATACGTCAACAGGTCATACCAGTGAAGACCAACTTTAAATTAGCAAATGTGAAAAAATAAATTTTTTTAATTCAAATTTCATATGAAAATTAATCATGTGGTAAAATTTAAATCGCAACGAAACGTCGCACGTAGTCGATACAAATGTGATTCCAGGGCAGGTGATACCAGTCCTGTAAAATGTGTCGCTGCATTTCAAGTATAAGTATAACTATAGTATAAGAGTAATGCCGAAAAACGAATCATTTTATTATAGCTGATTTGATGGCTGAATATTTCTTTCCTTATTCTACCTTGGTAGGAATGTTCCACAAGTGGCACCTGGGAGTGATTGCATTACCTGTGTATGTGTATCAAATCATATTATTATGAATAATTATTTTTTATAATATTCTATATCCTTTTTAAATTAAAAGCTCCAGATGCCTAGTTAAGAAAAAAATATTTTCAAATCCTTTTATTATGACAGAAATTGATATAGTTATAATTCTTAACTATCTTGAAATTTAAGTAACTGGTATTCATGAAAACAAAATGCTATCAAAATAATATTAATTTTAAAGAGGCATTTTGTTTTAACAAACAAAGTCTATTAATATCAATTAGTATCGTACACTTAACGTAACTTAAACCAGAATGCATTGTGTTTTAGGGACCTGAACATCAACACTCAATTTTTTTTTACTAGTCCGTCCCTTTTCTTAAAGGTCTGCTGGTAACATTCGATTTCTGCTGTAAATTTTCATTTCTTACAGATCTCTTGCAAAATGTTTGAGTAAATATCCGCAGACCAAAATGCATGTTATATTTTTAATCAGGAGATTCTCTTGGATTTTCCTTATCTCACCCGTTCTCGGCAATGTTGGCCCCTAAAGTCATTAATAAAATTACAAAACTCGGAAGTAGTTTGTTTAGGTATCATTTTCAGTGCACGTTATTTAATTATATTCGCTTCTAAATGTCTTCTAATTTTCTTGGACACCACTGTTGTGCATTTTCGTCAACTTTAAACATATGCGTAATGTAAACAAAGATTTAGAAATAATAAAATGTGCTCACGCATTATTAACAAATACTTCTTGACGTGATATGATCTCTTGGTTGCGGAACTTGGTTTACGGAGGCGTTAAAACATTTTTACTTGAACATGCGTATAAGTTTATGAATTGAACACTCATAACTCAAGTACTTATTCCCACAATTGACTGCTTGAAGCACATCCCACCAGTATTCAAATGAACCAATAAGTTGAATATGTTAACAGATGAAAATATTATTTTATGTATTTTTTGTAGAATCTTAATTTTATATAAACTCTAGTCTGATATGAAATGAATTGGAAAAGACACACAAAAATACAGACGACGATCAACTGGAAAGAAATTAAATCGAAACATGCGCGTATTCGAATGCAACGTTCTGTTAGAGTTTTGTGAACACAAACATACTCGAAAGAAGATTATTCTATATATTAAATCACTAAACACAAAAGTCGATATTTTTCCATTAAATAAATTTGGATTTCGATTAATATTTGAAGTCATAAATTATTATTTATTGTTTCTGAAGATAAATTAAATGTTGATGAACACTTTATAAATATTTTGGCATCCTACGACATAAGTTTTGTAACAGATTATAGTGTATTAAACATTGTTTCACCATTCTCAGATTCAAATTAACACACATTCATGTTTCATAAACATAAATTTATGAACAGAGTAACAGAAAAGCACTATTTAGCATCTGGAAATACTTATGATTATATTTAGAGCATTAAGCATAAAACATGTAAATATATATCTTAAATTAAACTTAACCTAAAACGAAATACCAGCAACCACACCTAATAGATAAACACGACGGTATAATTTACACATTCAATTTAATTATTAATCTAAAAACATTAATTACAATATGTATATGCAAATTGTATGTATATACAATCTGCGAGTTTCTGTTAGTTTACACATGTGACACACGTGATAGAATAGTTGCGGAGAAGGTTTCAGAAGGCGTATAAAGTACAATGATAATATATTCCTAGAAACTTATGAAAATACTTTAAGTATTAATTATTATAGTAAATGAGGGAGAGAGTGTGGAGGTTGTATAAGAAATATATTGTTTTGTGCTAGATATTTCACTTTAAAGTTAACAGATATATTAGTTATTTCTGTAAATAAGCGGTTTATTTGGAAAGTGGGGCAACTTCATTTTTTATAATTGCAAATTATTTAATGAATAAGCTTCAATAGATAGGCAATTTTGATGGTGAAAAAAATGAAGATGTTGTTACACATAAATGCCATTTTAACCATAATACTTCCATTGCTGATATATTAGAGATTTTGAATTACTTAAACCACAGATTGTATACAGACAAAAATTTATAATTATATTTAGGTTAATTATTTTACGAAAATTAAATTATATACATTTTAATGGACATGACTTAATTTCTATAAAACGGAACAATATTCCGATAAAATTGGCTACCAGAATCTCAAATGTCCAATTATTTTGTAATAACTCTTTATATTTAAGGAGATATTAACAATTAAAAAAGTCATTTGGTCTCTTTAATTATTAAAGAGAACCAACGTTATAGAAAATTCCAATCCATGGTACATCACATCTGAAGGATAACTTTAGATAAATTTTCAAATATAAAATTGAAGAATTAGCTGAAACCTTACTTTACTGTCCTAATTTCTTTTAACCCAGAATTAATTAATATTAGAGAAAAAAAAAGATGAGTTAAGTTAAAACAAATCAGAAATAGGAATTATATATTTACATTGCATTGCACATTGAATACATGTAATGTATATTTCTATCCTAAAGATCATTACACAACGTAATCTTTTCACATTCAAACAAAACACTACGATTACTCATTCTGAAGTGCTCGCAATTATTCTGTACTTAATACACAATATATTATAAAATAACTTGCCGCGAGTCAACAATGTAAATGTCAAACGATTCTAATGATAAATTACCGTAAAACAAAGTAATTCACACCGAAATATCTTCAAACCGTACTCATATATTAAATTACCGTTGACAGCCTTTGAAGGTAATTCTGAATGTCCTTATTAAAACGGAGAAGTCCCACTACAAATCACGATTCATTTTGCACAATTTTCAAGGTTTTATGAACGTTTTATTATGCTTTTTCATAGATCATAAAATACCTAACAATTTATTAAAGGTTTTTAAAAATGGTCAAGTAATAACAGTTATTATTATTATTAAAGTAATTGGAAAATAATGAATGATACACCATTACGCCTACGATGGAGAGTAATCGTAAATTGGCGTGCGGTGCGGATCTATCTGAAGATTAGAGACCTAATACAATATGAATTAGACATAGAAAATTAAATGAATTACTTCATAATAAATTAGAAATCGTATAAATATTTGCAAAGCAAAAATTAAATATTAAAAAGAACAATGATCATCGACGAATATGACCTCAAAGTTGAAACCACCGTAAAACAGAAAAAAATGTTTTTTATTTTTGTAATACCCTTTCAATTTAACAAATATTTTTATAAACCTTATATAAAATAACTGTAATAGTGTATGAGTCTAATTTTGTGATAATATTCTTTCCATCCTACATGCATATCAGAATTTGGTCTTCCCATTCTTTCAGATCAGATCTAAAGTCCGCCGCCGGTCAAAGTTAATGTTTACATATACGAGAAACGGACAGTTCGTCTGAATCCGATCTGATCCTGTAAAACGGCCTTAGGTAACATAATCGTTGACCTAGTTTTCTTACAACAATATTCCACAGTTTATTTGCACTGCCTTATTGTGCAACAATGTGTAGGTGTAAAGATCTTGAAGTAGACAAAGAAGATCTCTTGTACTGATTATGAAATAAGTAATAATAAAATGATTTATTGTAAGTCATATTTCTATAAGACTAATGCATTAAATATATACTAGCGTTTACCCCAGTCGCAAAGCGACGTCTGTTTTTTGTGTGTGAATTGAATTTTGTTTCAAATTTGAAAAAAAATATATATTTTCGCCGTGAAAAAAAGTTTTCTGCATCATAAATGGCTGCACTCACTCGACTAAATCCATATCGACAGTGTAGGATATGTACCGATATGAAAGAATTGAAAAAATAAATCACCGAAAAAATATTTTCGCTAGCGTAGCTTAGCGTTTTTGGTCACCGGTGCCCGCCGCCACTGGAAATTTCGATATTTTCAAATCATTTAAGATTGAATATTTTTTTCATAATTTATTTGTTAAAAAAAAATTTGATTCTAAACAAAGTTTGGTTCTATGGTTATGGTTTAAAAAATAATTTATATCGTAACGTTGCTAGCCCTTATACTATTAATTGTAATAAATACTTGTCAGCGTTTTAATGTAATGGCATCTGCTAGATGTTAACTGTAGCTCAATTTTCTGAATTGCTCCATACTTCACAATGCAGTACCCGGTACTACAGTAAATTGTTTCTTATAGCCATTACTTATTTATATACGTAACATAGTGATACTTTTATAGCTTTTTAAAATTAGCTTTCACATTGGTATTTTAACGAATTACAGTAACAAATAATTTTGTGCATAAAAGTGTCAAACGCAATTACACGTAAGAATTTACGTAACATTTTTGCGAGCTAAAACAAGTTCAAGTTTTAAGTTCCATCATAACTTCAAGTAAGTACCTACTTTATTAGAATATTATAAACAATTTATGACAAAAAAAACCAGCGTATTTATGTTATGAAGCGTATGATGGACATGGACATAAACAATCATGGCGGATACAGATACTCCATAGTCCATATGCTTAAACATACTTTGTTTGAATGTCGTATAGTCGTATCTCTGATATGTATGTACTCATATACATGTACCACTTTTTATCATGCCGACTTGTTTAGGTAATTCTGTTTTTTGTGTGTTTTTCTGAATAAAGTGTAATGTGCTAAAAACATGTGTGGGAAGAGAAAAACCAAACATTGTAAGCTAAATGTGGAACAACAATTCCAATTAAGCCGACCAGATACACGAAGTTCATTTAAATTTCTAATATTTTTATCTCTTTGTAGTACTTTCAGTCTTCCGAACAAAAGCCGATGGTTGTTTTTATTTATTTTAACTTGAGATACGTTCAAACATTATTCACAACATCCAAGGTAATTTGGTTGTTATGAAAGTGTAAATTGCAGTGCTAATTAAGTTGGTCTTCAAATTACGCAGAGGTTTAATTAAAAGGATTTAAGTGTTAGTAGTTTTTGAAAAGAAAAAAACGTGTGTTAAATCAGAGATACAATAAAACTCAAGAATCTTTGAGAACGGTTTTAACCGATAAAAGTTATTTTATTTTGAATGCTTTTGAATTCTGAATGAATCTTATTTCTGATTACTCTAAATTATCTACTTAAATTTTGTAAGGCCTTCACAAATGTTACACTGAATGTTTTGGGACAACTGGCGTCTATTAGCATGAACAATTTTTATAATAGCTTTGTATAGTATGAAACTACATATATATTAAACCATTGTTACCACAAAAAACATTGTAATTAGTTTCAGGTACATACTTTATAAACACCTATATCCAAGATTTGTTTGTATAGAAGGAGACACTTTCTTGTCACTTATGTCATTCTATCTTTAAACTCCGAACTGCAAGTATTTTATTTCTGAACTAAGTATCATTCTAGTTTCGGGAGCTGAACAAGGAAATATTAATTCTAAATGCAACATTATATTTTTGTTATTCTAAATTCATAATTCTAAATTTATATTCTAAATTAAATAAAACATAAAAATAGAAACGAAATAGTAGTAGTAGTAGAATAGAGAACCTAAAGCTCTGTCCAAATCCAGAAAGAAATTCATTGTAACCAGTGTGAATGCACTTGAAATTGATGTGAGAGCAACAGAAAAACATATTTTTCAAAAAAAAAAAAGCCTTAAGGTCTTACAGCAAGAAATCAAAAAGCGATCATTATTGATCAGAATCGATGCCCTATTTTCAGCTAGCTTTGTTCCGATTAATGCCCAGCACAGTGCATGTTCATTTGATTCCAAGTGTTACAGAATTTGCCTTTTTTTTTGCAGTGCGCGCTAGGCTTAAGTAACACCGTAAATCAATTATAACTTTTTCAAATTTCGCGCCTGTTAAAACGTCACCACTTCACATTCAATTGCATTCCGTTTTCTGTTTGTTTACTTCATTGTGCTGTTAATAATGATAACCAGAGACACTCTCTGATATTTATAGAACCTTCTAACGCGGTGTCTTTGTTTGCGGTAGGTCGCTAGCTGCTTGTCACCGCAACACCACAAAATAACCGCACGTTTCTCTCTCAGGGCATCAGGAAGATATCCACGCCTTTAGCTTTTTATATCATACTTTTTAGCTAATTTTCACAATATTTATGCTTAATTTATTCTCTCTTGTGATTTTAATTTGTGAAAATGTGACGTCCCCTAGACGGGATTTGAATAGTTGTGTGCTGAGCTGTCGTTACAAATGCGGTTATATTCTAATACTCAATATAGTATAGTATACCATATGTATAGCAAGCCATAATACACATACATACTCGTACATCGCAATACAACCTAAGCTAATAATTTATTACATAATTAAAGTATTTATTACAAATTTAAATATAAATACATAATCTACATGTTAGCATTACCATAAAATAAAATTTTTATTCTTGGAAAAAATCGCTGAAAACAATTCGTATGCAAATGTTATTCAAGCTTATTCCGGTTCCTTGTTTCTTTTCCTTTTTCAGAATTTTATTCAAATTTATTACATTTTTATTTTAATCTAGATACCAGTGTTTGCAAATAACCAACTTATTAACGACGTAATTACATATTAATTAATTGATTGATCTATCATTATGTTTTTTTATTATTTCTGGTATAAAAAGGAATTTTTAATTTCGTAATCGATGTCTATCTAAATGCGTGCATACACTTTAATTTTCTTTATTGTCCTCTCCTTGTAGCTCCATCCAAAGTCACTTTAGTTTGTGCGTCGCTCATAATTAGAATTTTCAAAATCCAAAAATATTTAATTACTTATTTAATAATACAAAGTTACTAATTTTAAAAGCGTTTATGTTTAAAAGTAAAATTACGTAAATTTTATGACACGCAAAAAACTGAAAATATATTTGTTTACGTCAGTCATATAAATCACAATCCTGCAAAATAATAAGACTTGACAAATTTATTGGAATAACTGTACTAAGCTGACTCAACAATTTAAGTAGTACTTTATATATACAAAATACCAAAAACAAAACAAAAATTGCTACCTAATAAAATTGCTAAATAATATGTTTAGTATAGTAAACATAAAAATTGTAATGTTGCGCTAGTGGAGACGATCCTGTTGCGTTATGCAAATACTGTAAATGAATACTACCTATATTAACTCAACGTATTAAGGCATGTTTGCTTTAACTGTTCACATAATATTATTATTAAATTATTATTATTTTTATAGTTCTGACACTAATCTGACACCTCATTGCAAAATGCAATTTATTTAAATATTAAGAATAATATTTATACTCTTCACAATTAATTATCATAAATATAATTAATTATAGAATTCTCAGGTCCATATCTGATTTTGTTCACATATTTTACACAGACATATTTCATTTTACCTATTTTATTGAAATTATGTTTTTATTTTACTCTAAACAAGTCTGTTTTATTACAAACTGTAACAAAGAAACACCTTTAAAATGATATCTGAGAATTAGATAAAAAGAAAATATTGCGTTGGGCTGGGTAGACAAGAATGAAATAAATAAAGACATGTAAACAAAATATATTAAATAAAGATCCTTTATGATATAAATTGATTTTTAGTAGATTTTTATGGAAAATGTAACCATCCAGTTTTATTGTATAATAAAACTAAATTGACAACATTATTATATTAGTATTATTTAATATCGATCGTTTTTTTTTGTTTACGCTTTAACCTGTAACTCAATTTACGAGAGATCACCGGTTTAAAAATGTTCAGTTCAATCGTACACTCATTTCTACTACAATGTATATAAAATATAAAAGTTACTATCGCTCATAAATTGAACTACATATTAAATGTGTAGTATTGGAATAATCAATATTGTAACCGTGAATAAGTTCAAGGACATTAGCCGTAACGAAAGAGTTTTTATTCATGAACGCCAAAACTATCGCCACTATTTTTATATAACGCTGTTTGGTTTGAAAATATAGAACTACTCTTGAATTTAATTACTGATGAAAAGTAGCTACTTCGAAATTAGTTAAATATTCATTTTATATTAAATAACAAGAAAGAGATACAGTTTCCATAAAAAAATGAAGTTACTAATAAAAATGGTAAATTTACAAATAAAAGAAAAACACAAATATTTAGAAATTTTCTTTTTCTGTATTCTAAAATGTTCTCAAGAAATTTGACAGATATTTCAACCTTTGTGTATAATTTTTACCGATCACTTTTAATATCTTCTTCTGACTTGCAATTCCAGTTTAAAGTAGCAGTTTACGTTAAACTGGAATATTTATATTTAACAAATATAATGGTGTGAAATATAATTCACTATGTTACTCAAGATCATTATAATTACTGTTTCGAAAAAGTTTTAAAAGTTAATACTACGTCATGATTGGTCTTTTAATTTACTGACTTTTAGAATCATCTAGATTTCAATAAATAGTTCCAAAAATAATTTGTTCAATTTTATTATTTTAATGTATTTTTGTGTCGAATTTGCGCCAAAATTTTGGCTTATATAAAAAACGAGGAAATATCGTTTTTTATAGAAAGATTTCTGTATATCAGTATACCCACCTCAGTCTCAAAATCAATAGAAATAAAGCAATTTTCAAAACACAAAAAGTCAACTCCTTTGAGTGTTGTTAAAAATTATGCGAACAATGGATAGATAGCTCCGATTATTTCGGCATCTTATTTTAACACCAAATAAAGAAAGCAAGAAAATGAAACAACATTCAGCTACTGGTAACCTTTTTCAGATAAAAGTATACTCCCACAGGATTAATAGAAAAGCTTTTTCAACTCAAAACTATTTTTTCCTAATATATTCTCCAGAAAAGAAAATTCTCAGGACTACAGAAACCTTACGAGTACTCGGACTGTTCTAAAATAATATTTCGCATGGTGTTGTTTGAAAATGTTTCCATAGCGACTTGATATGTAGTTATAAATTACAAGGAGATTACACAACAAGCAACAAAACTAATTCAGAACCAGGCCAATATAAAGTAATTAGTTTACCTAAATAATTAAACAGGATTTTAATAAATCATCAAATTTAATCTCGATTTTTCGTTGTAAATATTTAGTCTCCGTTTAAAAGTAATTGGGATTTAATTTATCAGTTAAATTAGTATATCTAATGTATGCATATACCTAATCAATAACAGCGCTTCAATGCCAGCTGTTTCAACAAACACTTAGAAATGTTAATTACTCTGCACTTACCGTGAACTAGTGATGAATAATAAGAAAGTCAATAATAAAACAGCTCTGGGATAATATTTTGTAAACTATGTAAATTTGTTTGCTTCGTTTGTGCGAGCAGCCACCATATTGGGTTTATAAACATTGGAATGCGAGACACCGAGCCGAGCCGCGCCGTCAAACTCACCGATCAACCGATACTTTGCGAACTAACGCTCTGAATCAATCCGATAATGTTCAATGTAACTATTTATGTAGTGTTATCGTAAATTACTAGCGTTATCGTGTGACTCTGTATGGCTTTGTGTTGTGTACAAACTGTAATATAAAATGTATTTTGAAATTTAAAAAAAAAATTAAAATAATTTGTGGTTATTAAAATACGAGAAATACTAAGAATGCATTTTTTATGTAATACAAATTTCAGTAATGTTCTTGTTCTTTTTATTTCACTTTTTCGTATAAATATTCAAATTCCGCGGGCTTTTGGGTTCGCGGAACAAGTGACATCTCTAGAATACACTCTGAACTATTCTATTGTGCTTTGCAGATAACAAAATAATATTATAAGTGAGTCTTAAATGTCTTTTTGGTCCATCCGACAAAGGAATTATATAAAATAACACTCAACCATTCAGGATAACAAATGCAAAATAGTTTACCACAAAAATACACAGCAAATATCACGTATTCATTGGTAAATAATGTTGCGCATTATTGCTTTAGATACTGCTCGTATGTCAAATACCACGATTGTTCCCAGGGCCCACCGATTCCAAAAGCGGCACTGGTAAAGATGTAATGTTGATAGAAAATACGTCTCAAAATTGCATCGTGGTACACTTACATGAATGCTGTACAATGTTTTTAACGAATAAATACATCGCCCAAAATTAACAAACCGCATCTATTCTAACCAATATGTATTTTATAAACGATATTCAATCAGATTCATTCGTAATATGATTTCAAAAGTTAAATTAATAAATGTTAATTAAGATAGACATTATTTTTTTTTCTTTAAATCATTTCAATTAAATTTTAATAGCACTGTATACAAGTATGTCAAATAATTAATCATTTTTTAAATTATTTCAAACAAAACACTTATCTCAATATATTATCTTATTTTTTAAGATTAAAATTTTAAATTGCATTCAACAGCTAAAATCATCGTTTCTTAAACTACGATGGCGTACATTTATTCTACTTGCGAACGTTTAGCGGTAGAAAATTTGTCACCAAGTACATTTAATTGATGTATTAAGTTGGTATAAGTGAAGTTTTCATGGAATTTAACTGAATGAAGATAAACTTTTTGGCTATTACGTTGCATGTTTTATTGTGGTTCACTTAAAAGTTGAGAATTTCTGATCTAATTAATAAATAACTTTAATTACAAAATTGTCAAAAGCAATTTGCAATGGAATTTCACTGAATGAAGATAAACTTTTTGGCTATTATGTTGCATGTTTTATTGTGGTACACTTAAAAGTTGAGGATTTCTGATCTAATTAATAAATAATTTTAATAACAAAATTGTCAAAAGCAATATTTATTAGTTTATTTTTAAAATATAACTTACTTATCTTGAGGAGAACATAACAAAGAATTTATTTTTAAATTTCCAGATTGTTATTAATTATTTAATAATTATTATAAAATTTATTATTGCATTAAATAATTCTTGCGGGTGGTATACAACGTGGGTGTCCTACAAAAGTTCGTTCATGGACAAAAAACTTATATTAAAGAAATTTCAAACATAATTACAAAAAATAATAAATTAACTAATTCCGTTATCTATACAGAAAAGTGTTGAATTCTGTTTGATCTGTCTCTGTCATGTCGGTACAAATGGTATTATTTATTTGTTCAACTTTATCAATCATAATTTGAACTAATGTTTTTTGTGAATTTTTTCCGACGTCTTCTCGGTTTTCTTCTCTTTACATTGTTTGTTTGCTGGCTACTAAAGTCAGAACGCAAATGTTGAAAATACGATTATGCCCGCACTGTTTGATAGCATCCGGTAAATGCTTGTACGTGAACGCATGTGTATCAGAAGAATTCGATTTGCTGAAGTTTTCTGACATTTCGAGTACGCGTACCTTCAGAGACCATGAGCTACCAATATCTTAATACGACACTGGTCACTGTACAGTGTACACCCGTGATTATAAGTAAAAAAGAAATTTCACTTTGAACCATCTGTTTGTCAATACAAAGCCTACGCATGACATTTTTATTTCGTGGCAAACGTCAAAAATACATTTTTAATAAACAAACGAAATAATAATTTAGAATTTTGTGTATAATAAATTGTTTAAAATAGAACATAAATTACATATTTAACAGTGTTTTCTGGAATGTGAATTCTAAAATGGACCACCAATAGTTTTCCAGATAATAAAACTATTTTAAACTTAACATAAACCAGAAGTATAAACTTTAAACTCAAGTTCAACAATTAAAATCACAGAAAAGAAATTTAAAGTATGCTAATTAAGTGATTCATATATGTATGTAGTTATATATAAAGAAATCTAAAGACGCGTGTAGATGTGCAACAGAACTTTTTATTCTAATAACATTGTTATGAGTTTATGATAATATTAGATATAATTTTCTTTTCATGTGTTATATTACTGCGATTTCAACTACTAGCTGTATATTATGTTCATTTATAATTTTGTTTATTATTTGGATATTTCATCTCCAGAAATCGAATAAAATTCAGACCCAATATTAACTGAGTGTTATCTAGTAGACTGCATATACTTTGTTCATCGAAACAACAACCAAACAGAGAAAATGTGCAGTCTACCAATTTTAGTAATTAGTTATAATATCTGTAATAGATCATTTCGCAATTTGCATTAAATATTTTAATTTGAAAACATTAAACAAAGCAACAATAATAGAGCCACCATTTTGAAAAAGTAATTATGGTTTTTCTTGGTCTATAATTAAAACTATTTTTATATTTACTTTAATAAATAATATAAAATAATATAGGCTTTAAAAAAGAAAGTAACGCTGAATTAAATATTCTTGTAGAAAATTTTATAATTTAAACATCATACAACATAAAAAATATATGACTTGCATATTATATCTTGGATCTTACCAGTCGGGATCTATAGAGCTCTGGACCGGAAGCTCTTCTAAATTTATGTCTTGGCGGAGCAGTCTGCATTTTGAAATATTGAATTTTATCACTGATATTTAAAAAAAACTATACACCTTTCACTATCACTCAAAGTCAAACACTCATTCAGTTGGGATTGTATGCCACCGGATAAATAATTTATAAAAAATATGCAGCATTATGTGGGCAAAAAATACATTAACCAAAAGCCTAACAGATCGCCCACTATTAAATATATGATGTCGAAACTATTAATTATATTATTTATTTCATTAATAATTTAATAAAACAAACCGTGAGAACTATAGTGTTAAAATACAAAAGATATGTTTGAAACTACTTCACTAGCACAATTCACACTTAAAATATTTCAAATATTATTATATAACATTGACATTTGATATATTATCGGTAATCACAAGTTTTAAAAACGCTGATAAGATTAAAAGAATCCTTTACATTTTAAGTCATGGCACTAACAAGATAATTAAGAAAAAATATATGCAGTGTATTCTAAACAAAATAATGACAACTGACATAGAATTATAGGTTATGTTTAGATTGTCACATTTGTTATTGTTTCTTTATGCGCACGCGTTATTCGAAAGTAAATACAACACTACACACAAATGCAAAAACATGCACACTGCACATAAAAGTAGATAAATAGAATTGCAAGATATCGGATTCTATTTTACGTAACACTGTACACAAACACTTTATTTCTTAACTGTCATCTTGATATCATTATGGCTAATGTCAAATCACTATTAATGTTCACGTTATATATTAATAAGTAAAATCCATTTATTAATACGTGTCTTCATAGCAGCGAAAACAGCTAAACTAAATGAAATTTCCTGAAGTGTTGGTATAGCTGAATGTGTACAACGATACAAATGCGTTTCTTTTCACTGAAGTTGTGTGGCAATAAATTAAGATTGTTTATAAGTAACAATAATATTATTGTAATTTATTTATATTAAATTGTTTGGATATTAAATTACAATTTATTTATATACAATAATTCTTGTGCGAACGCTATGCATTAATCCGGTTATTTTCAAAATGCAAGAAAATTTTTATGTTGGCACAAAGAATATAAATGTTATTTAAACGAAACCAAATTTAATCTACATCTAGCATTTGCTGAAACTTTTTTATTGCAATAGACGAATTAAAGGTGTAATTATAAAAATTTAACTGTAAAACTTAATAGTTTCTAATCATTTTCATCAGCATGAATAAACATCCCTGACAATTTCGATGACATATTCTTAACGTGTTTCAGCTTCTCCACAACACATTCATTATCGAATAAACCCGTTCAATGTCTGAATAAGGTAGAAAAAGACAGGAGATAGATATATCTACGTATACGTATTTTCTACGTTATATTTATGTATGAGCGTAAGTAGAATAGATAAAGATTATCTTAGATCTTTAACTTTTGATAAGTTTATTGATGAGTTACAGCAAATAATATCAAATGATATATTTTTGGAGGTGATTATCAGTTAATTAGTTATAGTTACTTACACGTAAATTAATACTTGAAATTCTAAAGCGAATGGAACAACAAAATTATGTATTTATTATTCTCCCTTCAATGTCAGAATAATTTGAATTTCAGGTATGCATTTGTATGAAAAAACGGAACCAGTAATACTTTTTTGAAAGCAAAATATCTTTATCTGTTGGCAAATGGCTGTTTTTGGCAAAATTAAACTACTTAAATTCACAAAAGTATTGGGCACCTTAAATAAGTTTATAAGTTTAAATAAGGCAACATTTGAGCTTACATTTTGTCCAAAAACTCTTTCAAGCGTTTCACGTTCAAGCGTCAAGCGAACAAGCGTTTAATCTTGAAGAGAATCAGAAATAATTTACAAAATAGAGGGGGGGGGGGTCTATTCCGCTGACTCCAATAAATTTGAGAACTATATTTTTACAAGTATAATCAATCAGATATTTATTTTCGTATAAATCATATTGGAAGCCACAATTCTTTACAATCTAAGTAAACAATATATTAATTTATGCCAATATGGCGCACCACTGCACGACCTACCATTATTCCGTGCTAAGTTAGAGGTCGGGTATTGTCGATTCGGTATATATATATGTTGTACACTCGTGAGACAAATGTCGAGGTGGATTGGAAGAACAATAAGAAACAACAATGACCAAATGCTGTGCATAATAAAGCTTCATTAAGACAACTGTAAAAAAAATACGACACAATTATGTATTGTGAATATTGTAAGAATACTTATTTACATTTTCAATTAAAATGGAGTTTTACATTTATGAAGTAGAATTTTTTATTGAAAGTAGGTTAAATTAAATAAATTCCTGACAAGAATTTGAATTAGGTTTAGTTTGGTTTATTTGTGATGACAAGTCCTCTAACCGAAGATTTGAAGGCAGTATTTATAGAGACGTGACATTATATATGTGGACTACACCGGTACCATACATAATGTGTTCAGAGATCGATCCCGAAGACATAGAAGTCTAGCGTAAATGCTCTGGTCCACCGTGCTGTTTCTTATAGTAGATAATTCTTTAAGATTATCATTAATTTTATAAAAAATACGCATTTAAAATAACGTAAATAAGCATTAGTTGTATAAAGTGTTAATGACACTAATTACTGTAAAACTAACATTATACTCACAGCATCCAAATAACGAATACGACTATGATGTTTTCTTATGTTAACTGGTTTTAATTTACGTGAAGTAATAAATAATTTGCAGACTTTATTTATTTGCGTAACCTTCATACAAAAATGCTTTATGAAAAGTTTTTTCTTCAATTGATAAGAACTTTTTTAATCAGTTCTAGCAGAGTCGTAAAATATTATTACAGATATTATTGTACTTAAAATATAAAACTTATAAATAGGTAGCAAATTATGCATACATTTAACTTCATATAAATTACTAAACAAAATAATAATATTGTTGCTTGGAGTCAAATCCGAACTCAGTATAGTCGACCATAATGGATAAAATTAAAATAATAAATACAGGTTGAATAAAGAAATGTTTGTATTATTTTGTGGCTGTACCATAAATAATAATAATAATAAATAATAATAGTACTAATAAATAATAATAATACATAATAATAATAAAAATAATAATTTCCGTTGTAATACATTGATATTACAGAATTACGAATTTATGTCCGCGCTATTCTTTTTCGCAGTGTAGCTTTACCCTAAGAAAGATGCGTCTAAATTTATCGTCTTAAATTTTTCGACCATTCCTTTTACAGTGTAGATACCGTATATTTTACATACGAGTACGAATTCAGCATTCTTATTCTGTGAAACAGCGTGCAGTAAAAACATCTGACTGGTTCATTACATAATACACACCGATTATGAGTTTACATTCTTTACTGCAATAAGTATCCCATCAACACACATAACAAACAAAAATGTATACAAATCCTATTTGTTTACAGTAATTATAAATAAATTAATTTATAATTACAAGGTAGATATAAAAAAATAATAAATCACCATACCACAACAAACAAATGAACAACCTTCCAATAATGATGTTTCTAAAATAATGTTTCCATCACGATAAACGCGACTTTACTTCTCAAACAACTCCTAATTCTTTGAAAGCTATTCCTAGACAATTTTGTTTGAATACATTTTTTTATCAAATATTTAATTTTTGCTGGTATTCAGTCTAGACTGTCGGTTTAACTTACAATAGGTGTAATAATAGCTGTTCTTCATTATCGTGAAGTAGGATTTATCACTCATAAGTTGTACATTTGTCGTCGATTTGAACTCATCGACTGACTGTACGTGTTAATTTGCTAATTAAATCTTTGATGATAATAAAAATTCCGCGGGTCAAATTATAATAATTTGGTGTTTCTGTCGACTATAACGACGACCTTCAGTTACGCCGTAAATTTGATATTTGCAAGTCTATCTCTATCGCAGGTCTATATTATTTTGTGAACGAAATCTACAGAAGCGTACTAGTGTTTGTTTTTAAGAGAATTATCCTTGACTTACTATAATAATAGACTTGCTTCAGTTAATACAGTATGTAGTAAGTAAAAATCGCATAACTCATTTTGCAGTTTTTAAAGGGGCACGCGCATTGTTTTGTTTGTACAACATTTGTCACTATTATAATTAATATATAGCTAAAATATTAGTCTTTTTATATACAATGCCTAATTTACATTTATAATTTATGCAAGAAACTGCATAATTATAGCATAGTAGCTTGCAGTCTCTTTGATTTTTGCCGGCAGAGCGTTATGCAATAAAATAAATTACACCTACAACATGTTGAACATTATGGATTAGAAGGGAGCTGTTTTGCTTTCAACTAATGTATTATTAACCTAAATACATTAAATGTTATAATAGTTACAAGAAATATTCTATAATAATACACGATTATAAAACTATGATTTCAGATTTTAATTTTAATGAAATTGAAGGTAACTCTATGTACAATTTGTGAATATTGATCTTTCAGTTTAGTAGTGAGACAACTTCAAATATTTAGTTTTGATAACGACAACGATATTTGACAAATTGTTTGATTACATTTAAATTGGATAAAATGTGGCCCCAATTTAAGAATCCATTCCAGGCATAAGAGAGAGTTTAACTTATTCAATGGGCTTGTGTCCTATGTCTTAATTTCTATAAAACTGTACTATATATTGATAAAGTGGGTTACTAGAACCTCAAATGTTCAATTATTTTTTAATAACTCCATATATGTTAGGAGATATTAACAATTAAAAAAGTCATTTTGTCTCTTTAATTATTAAAGGGATTCAACGTTGTACAAACTCCAAATGCATGTGACATCACAAACCTTGTGTAAGGTTACCAACCTTACAGATCATAAATCTCTGCTCTATGTATTTATATATCAAAATATCAAATATTATTTACAGTTATTTCAAGGAACAATAAAATTTCAATATTATGTCTGCCTTAACAGGGTTAAATAAAGTAAAAACTTATTATTCTTTGACTTGACTGGATTGTTTGAGTACCAACAGCTACAAAACATTACCACAACACTGACCTACTCAACAAATAACTGACGTTAAAATGCATTCCATGTCATACAAATATGGCCAACCATTTCTAGCGCTAAAACTACAATTCAAACTTTTAATTGCTATATCTCCGTCAATATTTAGATATTTAATAAAATAGACACGCCAATACACATTTATTAACATCAATTTCAATCAACAATTGAAAAATCGACCACTAAAAAATGAGGACACAAGCCCATTAACGACATAAAACAGGAGAAAACAAAATGCAATTTTTGATTGATTCTTTAAACAAAAAAATGGTAACTAGATAGACTGATGTAACCACATGTCTTGCAAATTAAAATGAGCATTCAGAAGCGCATTATAAATTAAAATGAATGAGCTTATAAGTGCACGGTCGTAAGACTTAACTCCGTCGTGTACGATAATGATATTGCAATAATCCATGACGACGTATGTAGTACGTGATTATAGATGGAATGCTTAAAACACCTAGTTATTCAACTAGTTTTATTATCGTTCGATAATTGACCTAATAACCTTCAAATTGTCAACATGAAACAATGGTATTCCACTAAGCCCACGACACGGGGCACCAGGATACGTTGTTATCTCAGATAATCTCCCGGTGAATCTGATGATATCCCACCACACAACATATTGTGAAGCGCAATATAGCCATCACTCAGTTGTTGGAGTGCTACTACACCTGCGCTGCGGTGTACGTGGTGGACTGGACACGATACGCCAGTAAAAAACGAACCGTGAGTCGGTGAGTGATGCGGTGACAACAATGTGATGGATTCAACACCCACCGGAAATGTAGAATTTTTGTATTTTTTATTAATTAAAATTCAACTTAAATAGAAGACAAGATCAGATTTACCATAAAAAGCGAACGACTAAAAAAATATGACCTTCACATACAAACAATAAACAACATATTAACCCTACGTGTGAACACTATATTTTTCGAGTCATGGTGTGCACACTGGGTCTTCTGGATTACTTCCTGAAGTGTCTACTATATGGTCCAGAAATTGCCAAAGTCCAAAGTTTAAAACCGTTGTTATAAAAAATTACAAATAATAAAAAAAAAGGAATTTTGTTAAAAAATTCATAACTTTATAATAAACAAATATTAAGAAAAACGGTTGTAGACATTTTTATCTTAGGTTATAAGCTTTTGAAAGAATGTAGTGTCTTTAGCGTGGGCTCCAAAAAGTTAAATTATTTGTACAACTGAAAGTGGGGAATATTTTACGGATTCAAGCATGTCATAATAAACGGAAGGGTGATTATTCGGCACAAAATAAGTTTTTATTGATAAAAATACAAAAGTTATGAATTAGTTAATAATAATTAGTGTCAGAAAGAGAATTTACGGTGCGCAACCGTTGAATTGTCACCCATCTTCAAAAAGTTATTGTAAGAAAAAGATGAAGTAATAAAAAAAAATCTATATATATAATCTAAGAAATAATATATTAAATTACATAAAACATTTATTTTAACCTTGAAAAAACTGAAAACAACAATAAATGCAAAAAAAGTGCATTTACTAACATTGGAAAATACTAACGTCGTTTGTACACTGACCATTTTAGGGAACAGAGGCAAGTTTCACTGACTCGCCTTTGCCGGTAAATTGCCAGATCTGGACGCTGCTGGAACCCTAACCCTACCACTACCTACATTTTTTAGGGGGCATAGGTGAAGTGCGTTCTGTACTCATAAGAGAGAAATAGAAGTTTGAAATTTCTACTGTTCCTTAAAAGACCCAGTGTTTTTTTTAGGGGTAGATTTTGTAATTCTTTTAGTAGTTTCTAAATTCTATTTAAACAAAATGATGAAAGCTACCGTAAACTTATCCATTAATCAATTTAACAAATCTGAATAAACCGTCAAGTAGTGATGTAAGATCTTAGATAAACGAATAAAAGCTTTTAAATTTTTATAGCAATCGTAATATAATAGATATAATAACAACTTGTTTATTTACATTTTAAATAAAATCCTTGGCTCATGAACTCTGACTTCTGACTTAAACAAATATGTGAAAGTCTACTGCAGGTGTCAGTATTTTTTAACAAACAAAATAATGTCAAATTTGTTAGGATATTTTTACTAATTAATATTTCTCTTTTTTTTTAAATTTGTACACTGTTGCATTCTCCATTAAGTGACTTCTTCTTTTTATTTACATTCCGCAGACTTTTTGTATACACATTTTTTCTTTGTTCTTTAAATGACCTTGACATTATGAACGGTTGAGAGGGCGACTGGCAATGCCTGGTATATTTAGCAAAAGCTTAGTTTATACTTTGCGTGTTAAATTATATGTAACAACTAAAACATATATTTCGGTTCATCCAAAACTGTTGTATAGCGACGTTCACACACTGAAGACAATTTAGTCTTAGATATTATACAATCAGAGGTGATGATATCATTTTGGCTTAAGACAGATTTGTCGCTTAGTTAAACTGTCTTCAGAAAGTCGTGTAGTCAGTATATATTCGCTCTTAAGACATTACTTTATTACAAAACTATTTTTACTATACTGCTCAACAGAAAGATCAATTTTTCGTCATCGTTACCAATTTAGTCTTTCATTCAAATCTTTCGATTTGCACTGTTATTCAAAACAGTATAAAAAAACGAAAACTTTACTTTCATACTTAATGTCTTAATAAGAATGTTTTTATTTAGAGTAAATAGATTTTCTTCTCCATTGTTTTACAACGACTTCAACTGGTTTGATAAGATACATCTAGAAATCTAGCAGTTTTGCAAACCGAATCATAAATATTGAAAAATGCAGGATTTTTCTTTGATGTTGTGTTTTCTACGGGTGGATTAATACATGTTGCACTACTTAATAAATATTATTTTATGTTGAACCACCGATAATTATTTTCACCTAGTGCTCAGTATAATACTTGATATGTAAACTGCAATTACACACAATTTTCATGAAACTATAACATTTGTTCGCTGCGAGAACATTAGTGAACATAGAGAGTGACTGAGTGCACGTGCACTTCGTAGACAAAAGTTCATGTTCCGTGTTGTTTATAATAATAAGTTTTTCAGAATTCATTAAATGTAATTTGAATTATCATAATGTTGCAGAATACGAGATATCCATCAGGTTATCCATTGTAATGTCACGTAAAACAAACATGGATGGAAAGTAAATACGAAACAAAAAATCACCAGTTGGTCGTTAGGTGCTATTCGTTGTCGAGGTACTTTGTCTACACTCTTAAAAAAACTTCATAACATTTCTGAAGCATATATTGATGTATTATTAACCAGTGTGTTGAAAAAGTTTTCAAATCCCGTTTATTAATTTTCACAACGTATACTCGTAGTGCATTTTAATTGAATTGATTTGTAAATACAAATTCATTCGCTTTTTAATTATAACATGCATTTGTCTATTAAATTTAAGAACATTTTTAAGAGTGGCTAGAGGCTACTTTTAGAGTGAAGACCGAAGTAGGTATGACTACTTGCGAAACATGTATTTATAATATATAATATTTTCGAAATAGCTGCCACGCAAAATGAATTGTTAAACCGTTATTTTTTTTAGTGCCAAAAGGCTAAGTCTTTTACCATAAAGGTTAATACGGGACTGTCCGGATACTAATAGAGTGAAGTATTACTTCCACTAATTGTGTTAGTCAATGTTAATATAGTAAAATGAATAACTAAGATTAGGCAGTGGTGTAGTGTCAATATAGCCCGTATGCTCAACAAGTTTTGGAAACACTTATCTATAATAAACATCAATTTACAAGTAAATAATATTTACTTTTATTTATTTACACAAATGGAATCTATTTGTTTATATCAGCAGGAAATGATATTGATAACTAAATCTTTTATTAAATGAGAATTTCAGATAAAATACAAATTTATAAGAATTGATAAAAAAAATTCTAGAACAATCTCATACCTCTTGAAAATTAATGATATAGTGATTAAAAAAATCATCAAAACAAACATCAAAGGAATTAGTAATAATTATTACCGTAATGATCTTTTTGTTGTCAGTAAAATACATTTCATATATAAAATTTAGTAGTTTTCGGTTCACTAACAAATATCGAATAACATCGCTCACTTTCAAGAATATTTTACAATATGTACAATTAATTCAAAAACTAATGTAAAGTTTATACTAAAGTACGAATAGTAAAGACGCCTGCAGACGGCAATCATAATAACATGAATTCAGTATTATTCAAAAAACAGAATTTTTACAAGTGTAGTCGTATTTTGTTATATATTATGTTCTAAAATCTAAACAGGTTTGTAGAATGCAAAAAGTTACAAAAGGGGTCAAAGGTTTGCACTACAAAGAACAGAAGTACAGAAAAATAGTGGATGTAACAAAAATAAATAGACACTGAAAAATAAATGGAAAATGAAAAATTAACAGTGGATAACATGAAGTTGAATAAGAAAAATAACCACAGGAAGTACTTGAAGTTTAAATGAAAAATTGTCACTAACTATTTTCACATTGTAGTTACTGTGGCATTGTTACTCCATTATCCTGGAGGTGAATATCACGCATGGTAGAATTTTGGTGTCTTGTCAGCCAGGCGTATCTAACGCAAGCCCGCGTAACAACAACCCGACAATGACTTGACATTTATTAATGATTGTCAGTGTCTGCATTTAAAATCAACATTTTGATAACAGCGTGCCCAATTGTTCTAGAATAATGCTTCACGGACTGTCATTCATTTTGTCATGCATGGTGAGGATTGCTGCAACTTTGTTTTGTAAACTACAAGGTAATTAAGGTTAAAATTTGATTGATATTAATTACTTTACATTAATTTTATGTTTTTATATTCAAATGAGATGGCCTTTATGATATTTAGATGGGTGTAAATTAATTAGTGGAATAATGAACAAATGTATTTGTGAAATAACGTTGCCCTTAATCTTTTACTAATCCTACCGAATGATTTTGTAACTTTTTGAAGACGTCCTTTAACATGACACGAGACCGGTTTATTTTTAATTAAAAGGTTTCGTCTAATTTGAAATTGTCACCATTTATACATAACATCTCTCTTATAAATTATAAAAGTTGAATCCTTTTATGATATATATATATATATCATTTTATAACAATATTCGTTTCATCCAATATCAGTGCGCGAAAGAATGTCAGTCCCATATTAGCCCATTTAGACCATTAGTCCCATTTTTCAATAATCAATTACTCTACAGTTATGAGTGGTTGAGAAAAGTAGTGGGATTTAAAATTCTAATTTGTCAAAGATCGATCATAGTTAATTAACGAAAAATGTAACACAGGTATACAAGTAAGTATGTTAGAGCAAAAATTAGCCCAAGGTTTATAATAAACCATAGTTAACAGAGTATTAAAAAATCGGCACTTAATAATATAACATAAGGCCTAAGGCAAATGGAATCATATGAACATAAGCCCACTGCGATTTTAATTCCGCGCGTGTTAGTATATGGAATTAAAAACGCGATGAAAAAAACCACGTGGAATTATTCCGCAGTGGGATCTAGGCCTAAGACTATAGTTAAACTGAAGAGAAACTGAAATGAATGGATCACACGTTGTTAATTTTAAATAAACATGAAACTTTATTGTAGATAGTTAAAATATTTTTTTCAAAACACGACACAATGAATTCACAATGGTGCAATTGTTGACACGAACAATAAGCATTATTAAGTAAATGAAATAAAAATAAGTTAACCTCAAATATATTTAACATCTAAAAAATATAGGTGTGTCATCTTCAACAAAAAAAAAATGTCACTGAAATATGTACAACATTTATTATACAATAATAATATTGATTGAATAATTGGAAAGTTAACCTTTAACTGATGACCTTTAACCCATTAAAATACAAATAGGATTTATGGTTACCGTGACATCATGTCGACCTAAGTACCTCTTGAAGGTAGTTTGCTGTTTACAGACCGTCACTGGAGCGTTAAGTTTGTTTGTTTGTTTTCCAAGCAGATAAATACCTGGATATTATTTTAAACAGAAGTAAACAACCTTTAGAAATATTGCATTCCGTAAAAAGTTTGTATTTTTATAATTTGAATTTTTTAAAAGCATTTTAACACTTTCTCGTGAATAATATACTGTAGCACATATATGTTTCATACCAAGAAGTGCTCTCATTCACAAATTTTAAAATAAACCCATATTGCAATTTAAATAAACCCAGAAAAAACATAGCACCTTTTACTTAGGTTCCAATCAAAAATCAAAATATCTATAATTGCTTTTCATCTAGAAATAGTTTCATAAAAAAAACCTAACCACAAAATCTCAAGTGGATTATAGAAAAAATTACACTTATTTTTTAAAATGTGACAAAGTATACCTTTTCATCACAGTCACGCTTAAATGTTTTAGAAAGGGTTTGTTAATCCTTGAAATAATAGTAAGTAAGAATCTTTCCATTCACACAGGTGCTACTGAGATCACCATAAAAGATTCTACAAATGATGCCAAAGTCGGTGTGATTTTAAATTAAACTCAAGAAATGTGATTTAAAAATGTGAATTTTAGAGAGTTTATTTTCTAAAACTATAGTACGTGGGCAGCTTATAGTACCGTAGCTTTGAATATGGGCCCCTTGCATGTGAGAATATATTTTAAAATAAATAGAAAAGAAGTATCTCTCATAGACAGCACGGTTGTTCTCAGATTAATATTCAGAAATAGAAGATATAGTCCAAATCACGATAGTTCGGCGGCGACTTATACTTAAAAGAGGTTATAAGAGCGGTATAAATCTATAATATGATAATGAATTTTATATTATTCGTTTCTACATTTTGATTTTTAGTTATATCCCCAGTTTATACCCCACAACTTGTTTTAAGTAAGAGTCGCGCCGAACTCTCGTAATTTGAACTATATCCTACTTTCTTTCCTTTCTCATTTTTAATATAATTTTTTTAGAAGTATATATTTTAACCATAATGTAGACTGTAAATATGCAACTTATACAAAGAAATATAAGAATTGTCTCGCAGGCTGTATGTTACTAATACCTGATATTTAGAATGACATTATTTTTTAAATTGTATTGAGCAACAACTACCAACCCAGTTAAATGATGAAATTATTGATTCAATTGGATATCAAATATTAAGTTATAATTAAATAGATATATCAATAAAAATAATACAGACGTGATTGTTATGTCGTTACACTATCAGAGGGGTGGTACAAAAAGAAGAAAAACTATCACTTTATATTTAAATCGGTCTCTATAATTAAATATGTGATGAGTCGAAATACTGTATTTTTAAAAAAAAATATTTATTTGAGTGCATCAACTTTCGATAGTTATTCGCACTTAAAACAATATATACATTTAAAATCTTTTTTTTCTTCTTCATATTTTGAATGGCTTATTAGGATCACAGACCTTATTTAAAATCATTTGATATACATAATTTATAAACTATAAATGCGAGTTAGGTTATTTAAAATAGATAAACTTATATTTAAAACAGTTAAAATTAGATTCATTGATAAAGTCAATAAGTTTTTTACGTTTTCTGTACTTAAAACTATCTGCTTATATTCTTCAGTCATATTACTGTTTTGTCTGTGCGATAAGTTCTTGGAGCATTTAAGAATGATATGTTTTTTTGTTAGTTGGCTGTTACATTGATCACAGATTAAACTGCAAATTGTATCCCACTGAAAATCACACTTTTATTTTTGAAGACAATGTTGTATAATATTTTGTATAACTTACGTTGCATAAAGTAGTTATATAACTTTGCACGTAGTAAATGTGTACAAAAACAAGTGCTAAGTTCAATAAACCCCAAAAAAACAAGGTTTCTTTAAATTCTGATGAGATTCTGGTGTCAATCGTACGTGGTTTTCGTATTAACTTTATTTAGAACAGGACTGTGAACCCGTGACTCATATCGACTGCTGATTCGTTCTCGAAGTAAATTTTAAAATTAATATAAATGTTTGGCAGCATTCAGTAGACATGAAACATATTCGGAATGATGGACTAATTAAATTGTCAGTTGTTGTGTTGTAGCTGTTTGTTTATTTATAAATATAAAGGAGAATCCCCACTAGTGCACACCCAAAATGTTATTGCGATGTCAAACATTCAACCCAAACTTCAGGTGCTACAATAACCGTATAAACATGCCAACACATATATTTTTTGTGTAAGAAAATAAAAACCAAATCACATACCTTTCGTTTAATTTTGTTTTTCGGAGTTACTCCGCACCAGCCAATCGTATTTCCCATTATCATCTAAAAGTCACGAGAAAAACACTTCAGATTGTAACAGTTATTCGCCTTCTCATTTTCGATTATTTCATTTATCACTTTTATGTTAAAAATTTCACTGCAATTCAGTTTAATATACTCTAAACAAAAACGGTTTAAAATTACTTATTTACTACTAATAAACCCATTTTACCGCGCAAAAAGTTTATTATGGGTTTTTTGGCAATTTGGCCAGTAGTAAAACATACAGTTTTCCAAATTATAAAACAAATTTTTGACCAAATTCTTTTACTGACCTTTTGCGCGGTAAGGCAATTTATTAAAAGCCAGATACTGTATTATAGTGTTAACGTGCTATTATTAGTTAGTTTATGAAACATAAATGTATTGCAATATTGATGTTTATCTCATGAGATGTTTTTATTGTGAAGTAGTTGTGATAATGATCGTTCATTGATAAGATAATTAATTACAACTCATAACAAGAGATTATGTCAACCGCAAATTTCATTATATCTATTTAAAAGCCACAAAAATGCGAAATTTCTTCGCATAAACAATTCATTAACTAAATTAAAATCTTATAAGGAAATTATAGAAATTGATGGAGTTAGGACCACCACACATTGGAAACACGATTGCCTTAATGCAATTCTGTTTTTGCATGAATAAGATAGAGACAACACCATATGAACACATTAATCAAACAGAGATAACAATAACAATTTCCACTACACTGTGCGGTCACTTTTACAAGACTTTGGAAAAAAGCCGTCCATATACAGGTATATATATATATATATATTTAAGTTAAGAGATAAGGTCGCTGTATATAAACGATAATGTAAAACATATTTCTACTAAAGCTGTAACACTGTTTTTGAGGGTCATACTCTTTCTAAAAAGCCCTGCATATATATCAGTGGCTTGGTGTTAAAAGTGAAAAATGTCATTGTATCTCTTAAAAATATTTTATTTTGTCAGTTTAAACTATGTTAAAATTAAAACAGACATTCAACTGTATGTGATTTAAAATTAATTTAATTTTAAATAAAAAGTTGCGTTGCGATTCTTTCAAACTTTCATCTCAACCCCTAATTTGAGGTTTTGACACTGACGCTATTAGCACCAAGTCACTAATATATAGGCACTACTTCTTAATTCACTCTAGTAACCCGATTCCAAAATTAGTGTGGTAAAATCATCAAATAATATTGATGTCTAACGAATAAATTTAGAAAACTTAAAAACAAATGATAAATTTCTCAAAAAAAAAAACCAACATCTAATAATTAAAAAATTAGGACACAAATAATAGAGTAGAGTACCCGATTGAGTACACACTGTATATTGCATTAGTAAATAGCAATTTATAATTACATATTTTTCGCCATTATCATAATTGAATAATAATTATTACTATAATAGTACAGATTCTACAGTATAAAATATTGAATGTACTATAAAAGTGTAAAACACATCGTAGCTGGTGTGTAAGTTCTGCAACGCGTTAAAAAACTTGACGTATTTATAAATACCGCATGACCAAATCGTTTGCTTTTTAATTATTACGTTAGTGTTTGCTCAAGACTCTATACTTCTATAGGATAGGATAGGATAGGCCAGGCCAGGCTAAGCTAGGAGTGTAGTCAACACCGCATTATGTAATCATAGTTTTTATTCAAAACTGCAATGTACGAGCATTCTAAATACGAGTGGGATAACTTAAATTTATGATCCGGATGAAAATCATTATTAGTGGTTCCTTTATCAGAGTTAATGTCTATTTATACATTTTTTAAATGCTCTTTATCTGAATATTATAGCAGTTTATTATGGTAAGTGCTGTGTTGTGCTGAATTAATTGTAAGTAAGCAACAGAAAGCAAATATTTCTACATATAGAAGTAAAAATTTGCTAATTTAATTTTTCAAAGAGGGATCAAAAACAAATGGATAATGATAATGCTTTTTTAAAAAATTCACATAGGCGTAACCATAAACAGAACAATATTTTCTTTATAATAATTATTGTGAATGAAAAACAATTAAATTAAATAAAACTATTAAAAAAGACATCCCTATGTAAGATTATAAAAAATGGCAGTGAATATACTCGTATATATTTTTTTTAATTTAACTGCTATCACCTACTATTTTAGCAGTTTCTATGGTGTTGAGGTCTAGTATATGCTACACTATTGTTGTAGGCTAATAAGTTTAAATGATGTAAGCACATAATAAATTAAACTTAATACAAATCAAACCCAGAAAATATAACTCTGGTTCTAGGATTGAACCCGAAGACATAGTAGTCATCAGTGATCACGACTATTCAATGATACAATGAAAGTTTTAAACTAAAACTTGATAAAATGCACTCTCTTTTTTTGCACCAAAATAAACTTGAACAACAAGTATGTACATAAAAATAACTTTTAAAAAAAAAATTGTACACAATGCTGGGCAACCTGCGGCTTTCGGCTCTTCCGCGTGAAGAGTAATTGCGACTGCTTTCGCATGAAAGCCTTAAAATTATTTTTATGTGTGGAGGCAATTGTGACTAAATACAATTTATTTTGCGTGGCATTTAACAAAAGTTAATTTCAGATTTGGCTCTACAAGGAATCTAAATCGTAAACTGCTCTCTTGGTTCAAAATGTACACTATAGTAAAATAGAATACAATCAGTTACAAACATACCCTGAATAAAATGAAATATATTATCTTGCAATGCCATACTAAATTTGCTCATGTAACCAGTTGTTAATTAATTAATAGAGGGTAGCTGAACTAACTGAGGATCTCATCTTTTATATAACCCAGTTCCATCTAACCCAAACTTGATTCTAAATGTAATAAAAGTAATTATTTTAATATACAAATTATATTTTTTACATTAACTCTTCAACCTAAATAATGGGTAGAACTACGCTTTATAACACAACAAAGATCTAGAAGAATTAAATAAAACACCCGTGATTTTCCAGTTCTGGAATCGAAACTAAAAACACAGCAACCTGCGACAGACGCTTCAATGCTTATTACACACAACTTTTCTAAATCAACACTAAAAAGTTTGATGTTAATTCAGGTTAATTGGCAAACACTGAATTAATTACTCATAATATGATTACTTTTAATATGCATTAACTATAGAAAAGTTAATTAAGTTAATTAGTATAAAAAAAAATTCTTTTAAATAAATGTAAGGATTAATGATTTAGTCCACATTATCGTGTTCATAATAATTAACAAAATGTTAATTAAGCTATAAAATAATAACACACTGTAGCCACAACTAAAGCATTATACATTTTTATTATTACTGAATACATAAAAAAACACATTATTTAAATAATTTAAAAAAAACTGTATAAAATTAAAATCTCACAAAATATATTTAATTAATCACTATTTTAAAACAATTAATTTAAATAATAAATTAAATTTCTGCGAGAGGGAATAGAGAAGGAAGGTTAACGAATTAGCGGAACAAAGTAGACTGGTTGAAAAAAAAAAAATAATATTAAAAGAAGTGAGGTGTACTGTCTCGTCTGTCAGAATATAAAAATGAAGTAAGTATAGAAATACACTGCGATACGATAAGACACTCTGGTAAAGCTGCCTGGGACTATGGGCTATGAGTCGTAAGCACTCTGAACATTGAGCATTGAGCATTGAGCAGTGACAAACAAGAATTCAGTGATTCAACCAGTTGAACGTGAACTACAAAGTACAGCTGTACTGTGCTGTAAAACAGTGGCGTATATTGTATAACAAACGAAATGTTCTCGTAGACCCAATCTTTGAAAAACAGATACATCAAATACAGTCTTAGTGCTTTTATTTGTCAATTTAATTTACAAAAAGTTGAATATGAAGTTTCAAAATTGAATGTTAAGTGTAAAACATACAATTTGAAATGCCAAGACTGTGCTATCTCTTCAGATAGTTTAAATGTTTTTCAAAAATAGAAATTAGTCTAATTAATCTAAATGTAATTACTAGATTATATTTTATTTAGACATTCGAAAACTGGACTTTTTATGTATGTACTTTCCAAAGAGCGGGCCAAAATGTAAACCTTTCGACGACAACGAAAGAGAGCTACTAATTAAGGGAAAAATTTTAGGCGGTGACTTCTAACTGTTATTATTACATTACCTAAGAAGATATATAGGGTGTGGCTATTTATAATTATATTTTACCTATATATTTTTGTGGCTGTTATAGACAATTACGCATGCATCAAAGTTGTATGACCGACTGCTGTATAGCGAGAACCGAACTGACAGTTTACTGTGTTTTTGTAGTAAAATTACATTTTAATTCAGGGCTCTTAAGCTTCAGGCTCTTTGTTTGAAATATACTGGACAAGGAACAAATATTTTATATCATTCGACACTAAACCCTACATAAATGTTTGATTAACTACGCCCCTGTTGTTATTCGTGTGGAGATGGTGAAAAGATGATGCCACCGCCAGAATCAGCTCAATAGCCACAGCAAGTCGACAACTTAACAGCTTGTTGTATCAGCAATAGTTTTATTACAATGAACGTTTGTTTACAATAAATTAAATTTTAATTTGACACTTACTATTCCATTGAAAAGTGCATGGTAAGTACCAAAGTACAAATACAAAAATGTATTGTAATTGAAATGCTTCATAATTTAAAATAAAAATATATACATTGCTTTATAAGTCGTCAGCGATATACCCTATAGCAGGAATGGCCAACGCGTTTGTTAGAGGAGCAGTTTGTATTTTGCGATTAAAGGATTTAAAGACGACACTGTGGTGGAACAATATCTTCTTTTCCATGAAGGGATTAAAAAGCTTAGTATCCGATAGAGAAAATCATATAAATAAACAATAGATCTGTATTAAAATATACCGATTTATATTTGAGTGACCCTTGTAATAAAGTTACAGCCTGTTCCATAAAAAATTTCAACAGTTCTTAATGGAATGGATGGTAAACATTGCACTAAAGACTTGTAACATTTTACATAAGTGAAATATACTCCGCTTTGGTAAATAAACAAAGTGCCAACACATACAAACATTCATAAATAATAAACACACTTTCCTTACAATGTAGAAACAAACAAATTCATGCAAAAACAAAACACAACATATGGTCTTAAACTTGGCCGAATGAGACGTCGGTTTTTCGAACCCAAGAAGACTTTTAACTTACTACTGTTAAATAACAATTTTTTTCCCGAGGCCTTATAAACCTCCAGCTGACACTGTGTTCTTAAATATTAATATGAGTGTATTCTTGTTTGGCAGTACATTATCTTTATATGGTATATACTACATTACGTATTGATGTATAAGTTGTGTTTCAGCATTCATTATCATTTAACGACACTTTTATAAAATGTATAACTTTGTCACCTGTTTTACGGTTTTTGCAGTTAAAATTTTTAGCTACAGTAGAATAAATCCTACATAATTCTAAAGAGTCAAAAATGGACCTGCGTATTTTATGGACAAGCTCTTATCATAAATTTATTAAGCAGCGCTATGGTGGACATACATATCAATCAATTCAATAAAAACTGCCAACAAAGTAGGAGGTCGTTGATGGTGGGAGTTAGTATAGGAAACAGGCTGACGTCAAATAAAATAATTTTTAAAAAATAAACAAAAACAAACTATAACTTATAAAAGTTTTTTAAAAATGTTGTTCGAATTTTCATTGGCGCCCAAAATTTTCGTATAGTTAATAAAACTACTTTGTGCTTAAGTATTAAAATTGACATAAGTGTAACACAAAATATTACTTTCATTTTTAATGGGCCTAAAAGTGTTACAATAATTATAATAAGCCTAGCGTTATAGTTAAATCCGCCCACTGGATTCTGTATGTAGCCCGTTAGTCTCAAAAGTTTGGGGATTCATGGTGCGATGTATATCATTATTTTTCATTAAGCTGCCATTTAAACAGTAACTTAATAGACTTCACTCTATGAAAAAAACATATACGCCATTTAACTTTATTGCTATTTTATGGCAATGCCCGCGTTGCTAATCAAGATGGTGCTGGCTTGTATTATTGTCATTATTAAATAACATAATACATCAAATTAGTGTTTATAATTATAGTGTTCAACAATTGATGTATGTAGGTCAAATCAATAAATGAAATGAACTCTAATGCAATCTACGTAAAATTTCCTACCATAATACTTATTACCATAGGAGGTCTTGTTTGAAATTTTCAGTGTCGCTGCATACACTTGCTCTGCAGTGCTCCTTTTTCACGTTGTATTCAATAAAGCCAATGCGAGCAGTGCGAACCTATACACGCGTATCTTTGCCGAGTATGTCGCTCCTTATCGGATTCCTAAGGTTAGAAAAGTACGGTGATACACATGCCAGACAGATATACGCGAATACGGTTCTCCTGAGAGTTCACCCTAATAATTATTACGCTTTCTTGAACAGAACTATTGCAGTTGCATAAAGAAAACCATTTTATTGATATATAAATATATTTACATTTTAATATCAGTTTTCTATTTGAAATAATTAAATATAAGTTGACAAGTGACACAATTTTATTAACACCATTAATTAATTTTAAATCTTCGCGCATGCGTTGAATATTAATGATGAAGAAATAATAAAAAGAAGCAACAGAACTTCACCGTGGTTCAGCTTGTCTGCAAGCCATCACACCAGGAGTTGCCGACAAGAGCAAGAACTTCGTGACAACATTGGCTTATAAATATTATTTTATGTTTACGTGATGCAGTTGAACACACTCAGCTACCAACCTACTTGGGAAGTGACAAGTATATGTTATCTTGATAAACCGGCAAACCAACAGAATGTCTTCAGTGTTTACCTTTGCAAATATTTGACCACGCCTTTTTGTTCTGCGATATTGTAAAAAGGACCGTCTAAAGAAACTTAAAAAGAATGCATTTTGAAAGTATTATTTTTTGAGAAACTCGGGCCACTACATTGTTACGAATACAGAAAGTTCATATACGAAGACACTCTAAGCTTGAACTATCCCCAAATTAAATCCCTGGATTAAAAAAACTTTAAAGCTATAGAATTCAGAAAACTCAAAGAACTCTTAAATTTCCTAGGTAATTTAATGTACGACTATTTCTATTGTGAACACATTCATAAACATGAAAAAAGAAACCATTAAGAGTGATCTTTAAACTGCACGTGAAAGTCAAATGAAAAATAAACCGGACGAAATAAAAAAGTAAGGAACACTAAATGTAATTATGTAATTAAAGTTAATAAGATTTCAGTTCATAAGAAATTTAGTTGATAACTACAGTCTAATTTCAAGGTTCATGTTCTACTACTCGTATAGACAATGTCTTGCATTGGAGCTTCACATTTACTAGCTTACTACAAGCTAATTAAAATATTACATTATGATTCATTTTCTACCTGAGCCCTTCATTATCGCAAAGATTATAATTTCTCTACCACTTGGAGTGATTTACCACAAGTCGCCGATCTCTGACCTAATGCACTCTAGATATTTCAACAAAAAAAATAGATTAAATTTGTACGCTTATGGAAAGTGAACTTGAATTTTGTTAGATGTTTTTAATACTAAAGAAACAGCAATTAAAAGGCTCTGACATTATTTGCGGAGTATTTTTATTTTCTAACTGAATAGAAACCTAGTTTTCATGAAAAATGTTAGTGGGTATTCTCAGATCACCGACGATATGCTTTTTTTTGCTTTGTAACTTTGTGCTTGTAGATAGTTTGTTTTTCAGAAATGCTCCTTTTATTATTATTGCTTAATTGTAAAAATATGTTTTAAGATTTTAGAAAGATAGTATAAGCTTTATTCACATTACCTGATAGGAAGACTATAGTAAAATTTGATAATAAAATAACATCATTTTTTCATGCACATTTAATGTTATAAAAAACGTTAAAGTGTTTAATTGATAAATCATAATAAAAAACAAATACATGCACTACGAGCTGATGTAAATTTAAAATAACAAGTTCTTACCTCATTTGATGGATCTTCCTCTATTGCTGTCATGGGAGAAGTAGATCCCGTGGGACGTAGAAAACCTGTAGAAATTCCTCTAGACGGGTGTGAAATATCTGGCAGAGACCGCGAACCGGATCCTGAAAACAGAACAGGATATAATAAAACTAAAATTCCTTAGAACAGTCAAGTTATAAAGTTAACGATGTGATGACTTTTAACGACGACCACATTTTGTTATAAACAACTAAAATATTATCGGAAAAGCCTTTTTCCTAAGAATTCAAAATTGAATCCTAAATTACAAGTCACTGAAGTATTTTAAGTGAGAAAATAATATATTAACCAAAAAAAATTATATATTTTTCATTTTTTATTTATTGTATTAACTACGCAGAGTATTTAAAGAGAGATACTTTTACTTTGTGCATATTATATTTATAAGTGTATTCTCCATGCAAATAAATTCAATAATTTCTTATTAATTTAAATTCTTATTAAGTTTTTTCAGATAGTGTAGAATTTTAATATTTTTGATTTTTCTTTCTTTCGACTAGAAGCGGTTATATCATAGTGAAATAAACATATTTTCACAAATAAATCAAGAACCATCAACCTAAGCAGCAATATTGTGAATGTAGTAACTAACAAGCAACTAATTAATGATTTGTAGCATTAGTCATGCCAACTTGACAGATGTTAAATCAACTTTAAAAACATACAGAATAGGGCAGGAACTAGGTTAAAACATTTATTAACTTAAAGGAAATAAATTCTATGAATTTGTTATAAAACTGAAAGTCTCGTTAAGAATTAATAATACAAAATGCAAGTCGCGTAAATTGCAATATAATTAATAATAAACGTAATAATTATACTTCACTGCAAATAGAATAATATTGGACAGGTTGTACCCGGCACCGTGTACCGGCATACGTCGCGTTGTGTAACCAGTCAAGTAATTAATGGACATGTACGATATACACCATATCCCCATCCACAATGTCTCTATGTCCAGAAAGGGAAAATCTAATCTGGATGGTGGATAGAAAACACACCTCTACTCACTGCAGAGTAGGACAACCTTTGAAGTTCATAAATTTGCTTCAGTTTTACATATAACTTTAAATACATATAGCTTATAAATTTAACAAACAAGTGTTATCCAAGATTGTCTGAGCCTGGTCAAAGAGCCTTGCAAATGGATTGCATATTTGCGGTTTTCACTGTTCTAAAACAAGTTCTGCAGTTCATTTATGCCCAGTAACAATTATATACATGTATTTAATGTAGAGCTTCTTTCTTATTAAACGTCGGCTAAAGCCTCTTTCCCACTCACTGTTTTGATATTTAATTTACTGTTTTTATCTAATATTTTAATCTTGATTTCAGATTTTCAGAATAGGCATTCCTAGTCACATTCGTGTTTCAATTTGAGTTTAGTTAATTTACTTGGTGCGCATGCCTCTTTAGTAATATAAATTTTAACAGTTCAGCAGTTGGACAAAATTGAAGGTGAAATAATTAAAATTGCTGTTTTTAATAACAATTATTTAATAACAATTAGTAATAAAAATTGTTTTTATTTCTTTATTTTTGACAAACTGACATTAAACTTCTTTTAAATATAAATTCTTCTGCATTTTGACAGATTGTCACATTGTGGAGGTTATAATATAATATAGCTTTTCTTAATTTCTTGTCAGGTTCTAAAAAAAACTTAAGAAAACGTAAAAAAAATAATTAAATTAAAAATGGTACTGTGACTGACTACGCGTATTGCCTTATGCTAAACAATTAAATTAAATACAAAATTAAATTAAAGTTACAATTGTTTTCAAATTGAGACCCTGCGTAATATGTATAAATAAGTTTTTATTTAGTTTTTGTCTTAGTAGACCCGCAGTGGTCCAGCGTACGCTTTCCCTTCCGTTTGTTTCATACGATAAATCTGTGACCTGTGTCATAAAATTATAAATATGCCAGGAATAAAATGCAAGAGCAAAACAAAACTATTCTTTACCCCTGCCGCAGTACGAGTATACGTCAAACAGCAGCGGTAGCCAGCAGTCGGCAGACCACGGGTTATTTTTGCATAATTATATTTATTATGTGTTTTATAAAAACGAACAGATCCTCAATAAGGCAACTCGTAAAGTAAGAAAATTATTACAAGTTATAAAAATATGGTTGTGTTAATACAATTACACACCTGACCCTAAATAAAACCAAATGTTCCCAAACAGTAATTCGTGTTCATAATTTATAAAATCAAAAAATAAATTTAAAACTCACCAGAAAAATCAACATGACTTTGTTTGTTCCGCTTGAGAAAGTCTGAAGCTGACTTGCCGTTGTATGATCCATAGACATCGGAATTCACATAACACGTTTCAGGAGAAGATCTACTACCGTATCGGCCGTCGCAACTCCTGGGTAAACGTTCTAGCGTTGTCGGCAATCGCACTTTCTGCGGGCCAGTTCCTGTTAAAATATTTGCTAACACTTTCTCCGGAATGGTTTGCAGTTTACCAGGTTGTAACTCATTTTGACATAATCTTTGGTTCTTCCTAAGCACCGATATCCCGGAAGAACTCTTTTCATTTAAACGATTTTTTGGTTTATCTGTTGTTGTTTTGTTTGTATTTAGAGTTAGCTTCTTATTTGTAATTGGTTTTTTTGTTTTATTCACTGGTTTTGATGTGTTATTCATATTTAATAAATTATTGTCTTTGTTTTCATCATTTTTATTCTCTTATATAATCGCCTTAAATCGCGGATTCGTACACACTATTATAAATAAACATTAACGAAAAATTTATTTATATTAATTCAAGACAAGATTATTCATCACGAAGCGAAGAAAAGACAGAAGATGGTAGGGAAGAGGAGGATGAGAACGACGATCGAGAAAGGAAGCACTGTGCGAAGAATACGGTAAATTGATTGCGGTAAATTGCTTCAACAAAGAATTGCAATGTGAAAAACTATATTTTACGAAAAATTACCAAAATCCATAGAAAATAATAAAAAGACCTAATTAGTTAACTAGCATTAGTAGTCAATGACTAGCATTGGTAAATGAAGAAATTTCATACCATTTATTTGAGAATAACATGTGCACATTAGATGATTTTAATACAGATATTTATAACTGCTGTACTGTGATAAAAAAAACAAGAAAAAATAATCGAACCATAGCTTAAGAAACACTGAAAAAGTATTAAAATTTATTTATCTTTTCTAAACTGTTATCTAAAAATATTGGCATAAAAACTTAAAAACAAATTTTTACTTTAGTCTACTAATAATAATTTGATCTATTTATAAACAGATAGACAGTAATGGCTAAGCGTTAAGGTAATCGTATCTGTTTAAGACAAGATTCTTGACAACCTGGTGTCGTAATTTCTTCGGTTTCAATTTCTCAAAAAAGGGGATATCTTCGAGCAATTTTCATTTTAAAAAAAGTGAATGTAACCAAAACAAAAATAAGTCATTTGAAAGTAAAAGAGGCACTCACAGTAACCGTAGTTCAAAGGCCTACAATATCTTAATGCTGTCCTGACTGTACAACGTTTTAGATTAAAGTTCCGTGTCTGTAGACTGCATAATATCAAATTTCAAATAACAAGGTGGCACTTGAAACTAATTTAAAACAGTATTACGGCTGAAATTACCTGAACGATTTTCTTAGATCGTTAAACTTACAACTAGACGCTTTAATACACAACAATAATACTTGTACATATCAACAAATCAAATTGTTTGATTTGGGAGCCAAGACTAAATCAAAATCTAAATGTATTTATAACAAAGAGTCAAGGTCAAATCGTTCTGTTTAACAAATATCTAGAATAATAATATAATAGCTATAGTTAAGTATGTGCAATGTGATGTAACTTCCAAGATATTTATTTCGGCTTTTTATATTAACTTTTCATGATAAATTATTAGAAATTTTACGTACTATACTGTACATTTATCATCACTAGTGACATTTTTTCTGACATTGATCATACTTGTAGTGGTTTAACCTAAATTAGGCGTTGGAAATTACAACGCCATTAAATTTTACGTCAATGTCAATTCTTTAAAACTAGTATGATAATTTAAATGTATAATGAATAATTGATTCTTGAGTTGTATAAATATATTTACAATTAACATTGTGAAGGGCAAATAAAATTTAACTTGGGTAAAAAGATTAATAAATATTGAAGTATCAAGAATAAAAATTTATTGCTTTTTTATCATACTTAAAAATCAACGATCATCAAATTTCGACAGCATCGTATTTAGCTATATTTAAATTGCAAATTTCGAACCATCGCTATATTTTTTAGGTTTGATGTTTCAAAGTTTAATTGATTCTATGCTCTCATAATCATAAAGGTCTTAAGCGGTACAGTTAACATAGTATTAAGACTCAGCATTCGAAATAGGCTAACGTTAAATAAATTAAATTTAAAAAAATTGATTTCTTTTTAATATCTGCTAAATTATTGTAACTTTAAAAAAATACAGCATATTTTGCATACTTTCCGTAACATAAGACTGATGTAATTTTGGTATAGTTTCGTAAAATAATTTTAATAGTAAAAAAGGTGAATGAAAGTTCTTATTACTTAAAAGTAATGATGCATTTAAACTAGCACCAGATACTTTCAAGATGTATATAATCTTTAAAGTATTATAAAGTTTTCTAATAATTCAAAATGTTAAAATATGTTGCAATGATCTAGGAATCTGTGGAAGATATATGTTATGTACCCATAGTTTCTTAGTTGATGTTCTTTCGAAAATCAAGAGTCACAAATTACATAAGCCGTTGACAAAAGCGAAAAATAACCTTGCGTAAAAGGCTTACACAGAAAAAATTTGTGGAGCCATATGGCATATACACTATTGATATCTCTAAAAATTGATTAATTCACCCAATAATCAATAGGTGAAAAGTGATTGCAGTGTCTATAAGTCCAAAAACATTAAGAACCACTGATAAAGATGGTCTTTTACATTGGAACAGCACATAAATGTACAACCAGTATTATTAAATAAATGCATTGTGAAAGAACATTTGTTTAAACATATGTATAATTCTATAAATATATTCTTTTATTTCAATGAATGTTAAGTAAACAATGGTGTATCCACTACTATGGGAAAAATTATAAACTGTATAAATAGCTTAAATTTAAGAATGATTAAAAACATTACAATTCCTTGCCGATGCTATTACATAAATTACCTGAATAGACCGTTGACATTCTTATGCATAGAAACACCTCTGCATTTGTCAAATGCCAAACATGTAATACATTTACAATAATTTGATACACAACAGATTTAAACACTTTTTTAAATTACCAGCGACCTTGTATTGATTAATCCTGGCATGTATGAGTATAAAACAAAGAACAACAACCACTATTGACCACGCACATCAACACTATTTAAACACACTGAATACACGTGATATAACTTTTCATGAAAATATCAAAACAGGAGCACAAGAGTACAGAAATTTTTGTTCATATTTTTAGGTTATGTCTACTTTCGTTTAAGATATAAATTGTTTCTTACAATGACATGCTATTAACACAACTTGTTACATATGAACTTATTAATATTTGTTTGAACTATGCACTCTGGAGCTCTGAGAGAAGTAAACAATTTAAACATAAACACTATATTGATACACGGTTTGACTTGCGAGCTACAACTTTCCGACCATTCTGGCGGCTAAGTTGGCAGTTGACAGTTTACTTGGCACGTTGAGCTCAGTGGTTGCCCAGTAGAGTACATGGTCGACGGTGTCGCGACAAACTGTTTGTTGGTCTCGTTCTCGTATTATTAGCGTGATACAGTTTATTTTGCTACAGACATTGAATTTGCTATTAGACACGCAATTGCATAACTAGGCGTTTGCGTTTTTTACATACCATACCTTTGTATAAATTTCAAACATATTACTGTCTAAAGTAATTTAAATATTTACTTGTAACTTTAGATGAAGGGGTCACTGAAAATATTCCACAAATACATAATTTGGCGTAATACCAAGAGTCATAAATTTTTAGTATTAACTAACATGGCTCCGTTTCGGAATTGCAGCTGATAATAATACGTTTAGTTTTTGACTGTCCATATTGTAAATTGATCGCTGGTATTATTACCAATAGTTCTCTTTTGGGAAGGGCAGTCTTTCTTTTAGACATCGTATTCAGTGGTCTTTCTTAAGATCGGAGAATAACCTTATGAGACTATTTTCAGGACATTTATTTTGACCAGTGTCAACATAAATCACCGGAATCTTGGAAATCGTTAGTTGGCATCTCTATATGCACAGGTAATTAATTCAGAAGTTAAGAGAAGATGAATCTCAGGTGAACGGAAAAAGTGACAAAGAACAAGAAACGAATACGTGATAAAGAATAATATTAAAATAATTTTCCTAATATAAAATGGACATCAATTTTTTATTAAAACTTTACAAAATAAATGATATACAAACAGCATATAAACTATAGAAATTAAAGTTACTTTCTTAAGGACACACTATTCAAAATTCTCAGGATGCACATTCATTGAAATTCCTCGGATAGACTCTCTGGTTTCAAAACGGCTTGCAAAGAAGGCGAATATTACCATACTAATAAACATAAGCATCGCATACCCAAAGAATGTTAGTGCCTAAAATGAACGTAAAATAAATTGATTTAAGACATTAAATAGAATCGAATAGAATAATGAATAATGACGAATTAATGCATGAGAATGCTAAATTTATCTCCTAGATGGTATTATAACATCTTCACAAATGCAAGGTCACCAGAAGCAAGAATATAATACAAGCAGTTATCCTATTGTATTTTGAAAAAAATCTTCCGTTGACTAGTTGGATGGAGGACGAGCTCAACTTAGCATATACGAACATGGAGGACAGAATTCGTATGTTTTCATGGACTGTCTCAAGACAGTATTGTCTCCAAAACTCTAATATATAAACAATTTTTTAATGATCCTTATAAACTATTACCACGGGGGGGCGCAACATGCATTATCCGCCACTATGAATAATTATAATAAGAGAATTAAATGGACCTCCTGGAATGCTTGATAGTGGAACATCAGACCGACAATTATGTTTCCAACACACCGGTGAATATTCCAGTTAGCCATCAGGACAGCCTTCATGTTCCTTGGCGCTCTTGAAAACGAAAACTGTAAACCAGTAATTGAAAACAAAATGTCGGCAATAGTTAGCAGGAAGAATTGCGGTAGCTGCCATAACATGTGAACTGCATTTGGTAGTATTGGAACGTTCTGTTTAATTTGCTGGTAAAATTAATAATTATTTAAGACACTCATATAAGCAACTGAAATTTTAGGTAATTGTTGTGTTCGAGAATGTTGATTATATTAAATAATAGGAAGTAATGAAAAATTTAAGCGAATTGTTGATACGATAAAAAGGAATAAATAAGACATACATAGGTTTCATCCGCTTCATGCAGACAGAAAGTATAAGATCCTCCCATCCCTATTTTGACATGTCTTTTTATTCTCATGCCATCGACATAAATATCGTAGTTCCCAGGATGAATCGGCTTCAATTCCCTATCATTTGTTTTAGTTGAAAATGCAACGGTCCCACTTCTGAGACGAAACTGGACTTCACTTACTTGAACTGTATTTGCTAAAAGTCGCACCCTTCCACGGGTGATGTGTTCCTTTTGAATCACATCTTCAAACTTGTACAAATCTGTTTCATTACTAAGAAAATAAGCGAATGCCTTCATTTCAACAGCTGTAATAGTGCCTGTTTTATTTTGTTTCAAGCATTCTCCTGCAGCATGCAGAGTAAAGTCGAAAAAACGGTCTTTACCAAAGTTTTTTATTTCATATTTATACATTCCTAATCTCTTAAGTAGAACAAGACTTTCTGATTTTATATTCGTATTCAATAAAATATCACATGGGTAGCCGTTATACACACGTATTATTCCATGATTGACTTCCAGACGCTTAGGCTCTGACTTCTAGTAATATATTTAAATATAATACATATGTATATTTTATACAAAGTAGTCAAATACTGATAAATTAAGTTACCAATATTTCTAAGTCCACAACGCCAGCGCATATGAAAGCACACGCCATTAAGAGCATTCCATAAGTCATCTTCCTAAGAGGTTTGTCATACTCTAGCTGACTCATGACAGGGTACAAAAACGCTTCAAAGCACGGAATAAGCATCATTAAAAACAACGGATTTGCGAACTAGAAAATAACTAGTCGTTAACTTTTATTCCGTAAATCATTGAATTATTGTAAATATAAGGAATTGGCCTTGATGTGATATTTGCTAAAACCATGCCGGTAAGATTGTAAGATTGTAAAAACATCTTTATATTGTTGTTTCAAACAGCTAGTGCTGTAACATTTTGTAAATTACAATTACTAATTTAAATTTTTTTTTAAAAATTACATCAACATTACTGTGAAAAATTCACTCAAAAAGGAACAAAGTATTCTAGTCACAGGAGGGTACCTTCACAGGATGTTACCTGCATCTGTTCCGGCTTAATATAGTATGTCTCCATATCGCCATTCATTTTGCGAGCTTGGAATATCCAGGAGCTGCATTGTTGGGTGCTCAATGACCAAAATATTGGCAGTGGCGAGTACAACAACATAAGACGCAAAACAATCTTTATGTCGTTAACTGTTTGTAGACCGTAATCTTCTGCAGCGTAGTCGAGCCAATGATCGTAGTGGACAGTCCCTCTACGTTTGCGTTTGTTTTTTAAAGCATTCTAGAATTGTTTATTTTATATTATACTAATTTTTAATATAAACTTACAACTAGATTAGACATTTATATTAATTAGAAAAAAAATATATTTCCGCCGCGAAAAAAGACAATATTTTTAATATTAATAATTACGCTAATTAATATAATTAATATATGTATATTTTTTGCGCCCCTAATGACCCTTGAACAAAAAGCAATCATTAGATTATATAGAGGGCACATTCAATTATCTGTAATATACTTATAATAATACGCATGATAATTGTAAGCAGGGGCGGTCTTAGCCATTGCGAGGACTCGGGCAGCAGATCTTTGCGAAGCACTTGTTCTATTGCCGGAGGTATTTTGATGATAATTGACGAGAAATAAAATTTTATATTGGAAGTTTTATAAAAGTTACCAAGCATAAAGATGACAAATATTAATGATGATAAACTAAGATACGTGAATAACTTAAAAGAAGACGCAGTGATTCTAGTGGGATTTCTAAAGAGCGAGGCGCGAGATTCGAATAGATATATAGTCATGAATTTTTCTACTTGGGTTGTTGAGCGAGTTTGTGAGGCTCTAGGCGGTTGCCCTGCTTGCCACCCTCTAAGGCCGCCTCTGTCAAGACAGTGGACAATAGTATATTAATTTGTAAAAAAAACTTACACAAATGCATTTTATAACAATCCAGATAATATTCTCTTTAGGCTGAGTCGTCGACTTATAATGCTTTGTACCAGACACAAAAATTACTAAAAAAAATATGAATATTGCCAATTCTATTACAAAGATCAAATACTGACTAATTCTAATTATGAGTATCTTACTAAAAGAGATGAAAACCATTATTGTAGCAACAAGGTAAGCTAGAGGATAGCAGTGACTTTCTCCAAAACACTGAATATCGGCCCTTAAAATAGGAGATATCATTTTTCCTATCATCATTGCAACGTTGTGCAAATAGAACGAAATGGACCAAAAGACATGCATGGTCTTTATTTGTTCTGGTATTAAAAATTGTTCCGCTCCGATAGGATTAACACAGGGCATAACAAACCCCAGGCCAAAAGCGCGAAAGCCTAACCCAACATATGTGAATAGTCTGGAAGGTTAAATATTGAGTTAACGGGATACAACAAAAATATTAAAGATGTAAAAGAAAAGGCAATTGAAAAGTTCACGTCCTCTGTATAGTAAATTACATAAGCCTGATGCGAAAAATTTTATATTTCATAAACTTGTTCTAATTTCCAAAATTAGTTGATTCAGTTCTAAAGATTGAAACCGGTTGTTTTCGATATCTACAATAGGGTAAAGGTATTACTTTTATATAGATTATCACTGGGGCAAGTATTTATATGCATATTTTAGAAAAAATGCATATTTATCTTATTTTTTCATATTTTGTCAGTGTCCATAATTTGACTATGTGTTTGGGAAGGGCTAGAAAATATACGCTTAATTTATAACATTTTAGAAAGAAAATTCAGGAAATTCAGAAAATGTGTACGTTAGATTGTGAACTTTCCAAATGGCTTTTATTGCATTAGTAACAAGAAATTTCCGTAATAAATGAATCAAGTGTCTTCAAGAATCTTAGAACTTTATGGCCTACCATTTGCCACAGATTCAGACACAAATTCATACAAATTTCTCGTTGCTAAATATAATTTCTAAAGATTGGGAACAACATACAAATTCATTTCTGCAGAATTTAACGTCTCTTTCGGGAACATTAGAGGTGAAGAAGATAATGTTATTAAGATCGAACCTATGATGCACAAAATGAAACCTATCAAAGATGTTCTGTAAAAAATAAAACACATTTGTGGATTATAAAACTAGCTATGTTAAAAGTAATGAAAAATAAATCCGATTTTTGAAAATAATTTTTTCATTCGAAATTGATTTTATTGGAAATTTACTAGGCAAAGATAAAATTACTATTTCATTTTATCAATAAAATTTCAGTAGAGTTTAAACAAAAAATATTTGGTAAAAATTTATTAATTATATCTGATATTAGAATTTAAAAATAATGTACATTTCATTACATTTACAGGGTTCGGATAGGTAAAGCGTAATAACTCATATACGTCCGGCCAAAATTCGATCCAAGTAACATTTCCAATAGAATTTAGGATGAGATACGTCTATACTATTAGTAGAATTGAAGTTGAAATGAAAAAATTATTCCCAGAAATAAGACATAAGAAAGAAAAGTATATTTAAGGACGAAAACCTATCATTTTGAAAACATTTAAACAAATAAATGATTTTTTAATCTGTTCCCAGTAAACAATTTGGTGAAGTGCCCTATTTGGTGAAGTTCGAGTCACTCGTACAATTCTATTCTAACGCTTTACAAGTTCGAAGCAACAACACAGAAACCAATATTAGTTCAAATTCATTCTCTACCTGTCACAGATTTTGTGTTAGTTGTTAGAATTTTTTCATAATAATATTCTTTCTTTTTCCAACATCATTCATTAAGTAGCAGTTGTTCCTTTCATATTTTTCTTAGTTCACTTTCATTCCAAAGTGAGAGAGAAACGAGATGCGGTTAGACAAGTAAAATATATTTTTCACCGTTACACTTGTATACTTGTATAGTTTTCGTTCAGTACAGTATGTTTAAAGTATATGCTATCCTTTTTCAACAAATATTTCTTTAATGGTAATAGACAGACGCTATCTCCCTCAATCCCCGAATATAATGTATATAAACGAAGATAGTATCCAGCGATGGTAAAGCAGAGGTTTTAAACGAAACATTACAGGTGCATCTCAAAGAAACGAAAGGCGCGTACTTGTATGCAACGTTGTGTTAAAATTTCAAGTCAACAAAATAAAACATTTTCTTATTTTGTCTTAACTAATCTTACTTGTATTTACCGATCCACGTATCCGCTAACATTCCAGCAAAAATAGGAACAAAATAAACCACTGACGAATAGAAATGAACGATTGCCGAAGAAGTATTGTCGCTATAATGATGCACAGTGGACATGTAAATCTGTAAGATTCCTATAAAAGTTATAAACGTTAAAATAGAAAAAGAAATAAATCCTAAATAAAATTATTACAAAAATGAGCATTCTTAATTTACCAAATAACATGGCCGTGGATAAACCTTGCGTAAAGGCTATTCCTAAAACATACAGGGCTCCTTTTGGGTATGGATACTAAAAATAAAAATATATCCATCAAACACAGTTACTAGTTATTACAACTCTAGAGTTAAACGTGCACAGGCCCTCTCGGGAACGCTTGGAAGAAAAGACTTTAGAGAAGAGATATGCAGTAAGGTTACCAACCTTACAGCTCATAAATCTCTGCTATATGAATATATACGTATATCAAAATATCAAATATTATTTACAGCTATTTCAACGAACAATAATATTCCAATATTATGTCTGCCTTAGCAGAGTTAAATAAAATAAAAACTTATTATTCTTTGATTTGACTTGATTATTCGACTACCAAAAGCTACAGAAGATTACCACAGCACTGACCTATTCAACAAATAACTGACGTTAAAATGCATTTCTCGTCATACAAATATGGCCGACCATTTCTAGCGCTAAAACTACAAATCAAATTTTTAATTGCTATATCTCCGTCAATATTTAGATATTTAATAAAATAGACACGCCAATACACATTTATTAATATCAATTTCAATCAACAATTGAAAAATCGACCACTAAAAAATGAGGACACAAGCCCATTTGTAATATTATCTCTTTGGTTAGTCATACAAATGTGCTATCGTCTGCATTGTGACGAGGTTTGTTTCAAGGAAACGTAATTAACAAGAAACAATCGATAAAATAAAATTTCAAGAGTTGTAAACGTCAAAATTTTGAATAGCAACTTAGCAGGGCAAGATTAATAGTACGTGACATTATCACTTTAAATTGCATTTTTCTGGATTGCATTTCTTGTATACGACAAAGTTTTAGCAAGTGTGAAATTAAGGTATTCTTTAAACTAACTCGATTCTGAGATCAACTGCTTAAGAGTTTTTTATTTCGCCGAAATATGAATTGATAATTTACTCTTATATAGCACAACCAGCAAAAGAAAACAAGTAGCACTCAAGCAAAAGTTTAAACTTATTTTGACTGTATCTACATCTGTAATAAAGAGACGATTGATCTATATAATATATTTATATGTCAATATATATGCATAAGCCCCTACCAAATTAATACAGCTACAATAATAACACGTATCTATAAACAGTAGCCAATTATATTTGTGATTACTTTCTAGCTTCTTACGAAAATACGAAAAGATAAATTTTTAAATAATTTATTACGAATAAGTTTACCATTGGGTACCGTTCTTGCATTTCTGGTACACTTCCCAAAGATGGATTAACGAGCGCTGAATTTAACGCAGAGCGTCTAGCCGTTTTGTTGAGAGTCTGCAAAACAGAACTCCTTCTCTGTCCTACTGGCAAATCCATTGCGCTGGTACACTAGCTAGAATATCTGACTAAAATATACACCCACTTTAAACACAGTTTTGATTTACAAATTACTAATATATTATGAAAAACTTACGAAAAATAAATTAAAAATGCACTTAAATTTAAATTAATTTTACCCTTATGTTTACATATTAAACATATAAATTGAAATTTATTTCATTGTTTACTGCTTTTAAAATTTTAATAAAATAATTAAGTACATTTTTCAAAATCATAAGATTTAAAATGACAAAAAACAATCGGATCAATTCATCATAATTAATCAGAATCAGCCTGCTAATGATTACTGTTATTCCATGCACTTCAATCAAATACGTTATAGTGTATTAGCATTATTTCTGATTATTTCAGTAAAGGAAGTTCTTACGGTGATTTTGTTTTTAACGGAGAAAGATAAAGACAATATTAATAATAGCGCATTAAGACATCCTAATCGCAATTGTGAACGTGCAATTGATATCCTGTGTTGTTGCAACCCATACTAGATAGCCAAACTGTCTTAGCAGCACTTAGCAGTTTTAAGACAGTTGTTCCCTAGTGTTCGACCGATCGATATATTTTTCATCAAACGCCATCTGTTCTATTCTCAACTATTATGATCTTACTTGTTGGTAATATAGAGTTCTACATAAAAATCATTAGCCATTGGCAAAATTTTGATAAGATACTACTACTATGATATTCTTTTTTTTGAATAATGTTTACAACCTTTTTCCATACTCAAATTCATTCTTTCTCAGTTACGTTAACTAATAAATCACGAAGTTTTTGAATTTTTAACCGTTTATAATCCGAGATAATTAATAACAAAATAACCTATCCGCCCAACTATTTTACTTATTATACACAAAAAACATATCGATAGAATTTAGAAGAAATTTAGGAGAGTAAAAAAAATGTCCGGTCCATCTTGTCTAATGATTAATCCTTACATAAATATAGTTAGAATATTTTAATATAATATAATATGGTGTATATATATGGTTATATATATATATATATATATGGTTATATATATATATATATATATATATATATATATATATATATATATATATATATATATATATATATATATATATAGTGTAACTTTACAGAATTTTAATAGGGTAACTGCCTAATTGATATAAAAAAAATAGAGTGCATATACTTAAAAATAGTAAATGAAACCAAAATATATATTTTGTACAATTACTCATATTTATTAATGTACTTTAAATACTACTACTACTTTACATCTCGTATGTACAGTTATAAAATCTAACAGTGTAAAGTCATACACTACCAAATGAATGACAACAAAGTATTTGATCCTTGTATTGTATTGGCAGTGTATTACATTACGTGCTTTCTATGTTCTATCTAATGGTACTTGTTTCTGCAGACAGTCAATTGATACGAGTAAAACGCGACTCCTCGTACTATGTATAATTGTATGTATATACTTTTAAGAGCTTAAAACTTTAGACATTGAATTCTTTAAAGGTTTATAATAATAATACATCTTGTCTCTAAGTTTTCTTTTCCTTATTTTACATTTAGTTATTTACTTTCAATTAAGAAGTGATAAAAATTAAATCAAATTACTTATAAGAAAATATTTGTGTCATTTGTTGGGAAGTAAAACTATTATACTTTAATAATATTACGCTAAATTTTAGTTGTGTTTATATAAAATATTATACTTAAAAATAAATTTCTTAAAAAAACTTCTGCAAAATGTTCGTTTTTATCACATAAAAACTTATATAATAGCAATTAAACTTATAATTAGCAATTAAAGAAATATTAGAAAAATAAATTATATGAAATTTTATAATTATTTTACATAACATTTACGTTTTGTAAATATTTTTTATTGCAGTGTCCAAAAATATAGGGTGTTTCAATATGATTCGAAATTTTTCGGCATATTTTGTGAGACTATTAGCTATAGAATAATCGAAGAAAGTTTTCCATAATTTTTCTTTATCTTAAAAAAAAACAGTCTAACAACCGCTCCAGACAATAAAGCGCACCAACATAGTTTGAAGTTTGATGGTGACAGGGCTAGTATCAGAAACTGTTTTTGGATTAATCAATCGGAATCACCGATTTCACGGTTTCAAATTTGTTTATGAAGTTGATTGAAAAGGAGGGACACAAATTTATGCTAGTAATAAAAAAGTATGCCACTGAACGTACTCCAGAAACATCTATACAATATAAGTATTAAAACGGAATTAATTAATAATTTAAAAGAAAAAGTTAATTGCAAATAGTATCATCTCATTTAAAACACCCTTTAGTTGCCGCATCGATTGGAATTTCCTTAGATGTTACAGATTTCATTATGTTTCATTCATACTCACTTTGCGAGAATGAGGAATGGGCTTGTGTCCTATGTCTTAATTTCTATAAAAATGTACTATATATTGATAAAGTGGGTTACTGGAACCTCAAATATCCAATTACTTTTTAATAACTCCTTATATGTTAGGAGATATTAACAATTAAAAAAGTCATTTTGTCTCTTTAATTACTAAAGGGATTCAACGTTGTACTCATTCCAAGTGCATGTGACATCACAATCCTTGTGTAAGGTTACCAACCTTACAGCTAATAAATCTCTGCTATATGTATTTATATATCAAAATATCAAATATTATTTACAGCTATTTCAAGGAACAATAAAATTCCTATATTATGTCTGCCTTAGCAGAGTTAAATAAAATAGAAACTTATTATTCTTTGATTTGACTTGATTATTTGACTACCAACAGCTACAGAACATTACCACAGCACTGACCTACTCAACAAATAACTGACGTTAAAATGCATTTCACGTCATACAAATATGGCCGACCATTTCTAGCGCTAAAACTACAATTCAAACTTTTAATTGCTATATCTCCGTCAATATTTAGATATTTAATAAAATAGACACGCCAATACACATTTATTAACATCAATTTCAATCAACAATTGAAAAATCGATCACTAAAAAATGTGGACACAAGCCCATTATACTTTATGAGGAAGTTGTCCTTTATATTTTACAGCTTGAAAAAAAATATTAATCTACCAAATCAATATATTTAGTTCTTTAAGTTAATACTATTATTTTGAAATAATTATTCTTATGGAAATATGCTTAATTTTATTCTGCAATGTATTTTACTCGTATAATAATAAATATCTAATTAATATAAACAATTTATAAATAAAAACTACTGCTCAGTATTTTTATAGACACATTATGGTATTAAATCGTGATTTTCATATCCACTAAAATAATAATTCTATTGTATTTGATTTTTACAGAGGGTGCTTTCATTTATTATATTATAGCAATTATCCTGAAATATTTTTAAGTCTCAACAATATTTTTTTTACTAAGGTAAAGGTAAATATTCAATAGTCGAACCAACTCCCAAGCGTAGCCGAGTGTGAGAGTCTTTGCTACTCTACAACATAACTACTTTATTTCGGGATTAATTAAAAGGCCATTTACTTTAATTTAATGAAAACAAATTAGGCGCAGGTCGAATTTAAAAACGAAAATATTTTTTCTCATTTTAGATTATACAGTAAAAACAAAAATAATAATTAAATCTAAAACTGTTAATGTACATAATATGTTATATACATTTATAAGATTATATCAATACCTAGATATATTTATAATGTGAAACCATTTCTCTTCCTAAGATAAAAAGCTTATGAAACTTTTAACAAGCTAATTTATTATATTACATATATTTTGTATAGAAGACAATATTATTTCAGATATATAGGGTCTATTTACAAAATTTGCACATATATACTAGTCATACATAATATTAATATTAGTATTTACATAAAAAAGTTATGAATAAATGACGCTTTGATATATAGTTTTTATTTCTAAGGCTTCAGCGAATTAAATATAACAATTAGTAAACTGAATTTTGAATTATAACAAATAGTTTTTTATAAAATTTAAGGCCTCCTTAAAATATTTGTACGGAAGAGTTTCGCAACTACTAAGTATGAAATGAAACGTAATCAAGATTAGGTTTTGCAAACAATAATTTAGTCGTTTAATAATAATAGTAAAATAAATATATAAACAGTAAGAAAAGAGGTTATGGGGCGACTAAGTAGCTTTAAACAAAACTATAATAATTTTAATAAAGAATAAATATGAAAACAAAACAATTGCATGCTACAGTACCTATTTAAACATTCTCTTAGACATCTTCTTTCATCTCTTCAATGACTGATTAGGTTAAAGTTTGTCACAAATACTTGTCTTAGAACCATAATTGTATAATTAGTATTCTATTTTCAACATTACACATTCACATTCATTTGTTTTTACTTTTCTTACACTTGCAATCACTTGCAATTACTTCATAATAAAATGCAATAAAATAAAAATTACTAGAAAAATCGAGAATAAAATAAGAGTCTAAGAACGACATTTTCACAATTAAACTACTGGTTTTTCTTTAAAAAGCATATTCGTTTACACAAATTAAATATTCAAGTAAAACTTTATCAACAATGACATGTATTAAACTATAACAGCAAAGTTTCAACTTCATATTTCCATAATACTGAACTGTCAAATATACACAATATTGCACTTAGCTGCTCTCTTACGATATAAAATTGTAACTAAAAATAAAATATAATTGAAAATGATTTACTGTAATTACAAAAATTGCAGTTAAAATCAATTAATTTACGAAATTAATTTGTTTACGAAAATTCCAACTAATTTAATAAACTATGTTCTAAAATACCACCGCAAATATTATTTTCTGTATTTCATTGTTCAAATCTTTGCTAACTATACAATTACATATTAATATAATAGATGATGCTAGAATAGAATAGATAAAAGAATTAGAGAAATTGAAAACCACGCATCAATTGTAATTTTTCTATTTGGCGTTTAATTTATTAATAAGTATATGTACTTAGAATTGTCTGATTCTATTAAAAAATGTAGCCTCCTTAAAGAGTAACTTATATTGTTGAACTAAATTATTCTCACTAGTATTTCTTCGGGATTTTCAAAGAGTGTTTAAAATTTATATAAGAACTACATAGATACAATTTATAATTAGCTTATTTAGCGTATAATTAAATATAAACGTAAAATAAAGATTTAAACAGCGAGTACAACATTTTCAGTATGGTTTACAATAAAGAATAATAGCGCCTGATATTATACTACATTTATATCACTTGATTATTTTGCGGTCTGAAACCTTATATTCTAAGGACATTCCCAAGTCCCTAACCAATTTTCAACGTAGATAACTAAATAAATTATAATAAATAAAAAGAAATAGAACTAAGATTACAATAAACAAAAAAAATAAATAAAAATTAAACAAAAAATAAAACAAACAAAAACAAATTAAAAAAATAATATAAAGTGTACATTGTGTTTATTTGCGAGACTTCGCGTTTGACTATATCATATTACTTAATTATACTGTACAATAAAAACTTAAGATAATATTTAACTAAATAATTCATAGAACACTGATTATTAGTACAATACTAAGAATATAATGTTTATTTTAATTTACATTTTAACCTTAATTTAACTTAAATGTATAGTCTTTCTTTTATGAAAATGTCTTTATAATTAGTTGACAATTAGGTTAAATTGTAAAATCGAATAATTGTGTATAAACATCAAAATGATAAGAAGAAGTTTTAAAATCAATTTGTTAAATAACGTAAGGTTTTTCTAATATACTGGCGTTTTAAATTCATTTAAGTGATTTATTCTCTTTCTATAATCTTTATAGAAAGATTTATAATCTTTCTTATTTCCTCGATTGTTCATTTATGTTGATGATGATTTATTTAAAGTCCCCTAGATTTAAAGATATAATCCCAAATTTGAATACTATAAAATTTAAAAAAATAGTGTTGCAAAAACTTCAGAACATAGAAATGCAATTAATATAACTAAAATAGGAAATATTTGTTCGTAATAACAATATAAGAAAATTAGTCTAACAAACCATGCGTATTTGTACAATGCCCGAAACTAAAAGTTGTTATATTTTTCATCATATAATACAATTTTTATTTTCCTTTGATTCCTAGCAATTATTTAAATCGTATTGATTTAAAATTAAAATTAGATTGTTGGGCCCAACTAAATTAATTATTATTTATATGTACAATATTTTTATTTCTCATTATAAAATTATTCTTCGATGTACTTTACATGTTTATTTAAATTCATGACAAGTACAGAAAAGGTCGTTTACTGAAAGTTGGCTTCAACTTTCGCAACAAAAATAAGTATTTGAATTCTTATAAATTAAATGTTTTAATATTATGTGTATCTGAATCGAAATAAATTCTAGTTGATTTGAAGATTCGGATAAAACTATGATACAAATGCATTTAAACAGAGGTTAACTACAGAAATATGAGATCCCTTGAAAATTGGAAAATAGTTTCCATTGTTTTACACATTTTGTAAAATTAGGAGTTATTCACAATATTTTTTACGTCTATAAAACTAAATAATTTAAACAAGTAAGAGGCTATATATATTTATGTTAATCACGTCCTTGCAATTAATTGGACGTTTATAATAGATTAATAATAAATGTGCTTGCACATTAAAAAAATACATAGTGTCAAATTGTTAAATCAAATTATATTGTGTCAAATATTTATTACTTTATAACTGTTGAGCAAAATGTATAAAGCAAGAAAGCCGTAATGTTTAAATATTTATTCCACGTTTCTACCAAATCACAGTAAATGATTAACTATTGTACTAGCTGTTTCTATTTATTTATTATTTTCTATTCAACTATATTTTATATATTTAAATATTACATTTTAATTAAGGCTTTTATATATTTGACGGGTTGCAAAAATGTTGAAATTAGAAAATATATTTATATTAATAAGCAGTTATAAATTGCAACCAGTCAGAAATAAAATTAAAATCAAATATGAGATAAATTTAATATACCCATATATGATTTAATTTTTATAATAATATTTCAATATATTTTACAACATTTTTTTTAATATATAGTTACTTCGAAATGACTTATTTTATTTTATATTTCTTTGAATAATAAATTGCGTTTATATTTCACAAAAGATGCCCACTGATATATATTTATTTTTATATATATATATATATATATATATTTAGTATAATACTAAAAACTTTGAGAAAAATCTAACACGCATTTGTTTTTTGTTATATATAAGACACATTAATTATGTAACTATAGTTTTAAAAATATTTAATGAAAAGAAAGAATAAAAATTCTATTCGGTTTATAACATATTATTAATGTATTCTCAATTCTTTAAATATTTTTCAAACTTATCTGCTAATTGTTATTATTAATAATGCATAAGACACACTACTAATGGTAGAGTTAAAATATTTACAAAATTTGTCATTATTTAAATTCTTTTTTAATATATAACTAATTTAACTATAATTATTCTCCAAAAGGATAATTAATTGCTATTTTAAAAAATGTGAATCAAAATAAATTTATTAATAAATATTATTTCAAAGATATACTAAGGGCAAAATTGATAATCTTAATTGTTTATAAATATTTTAAATTAACATTTTGCAAAGAGACATAGTCACTAAAGAAAAAATTATTTGTTGTGATCATATATTCTCAAATTAATTGAATTAAATTTATTAATGAATATTTTTTGTCAACCTTTTTAGTTTATTAAAACAGTCTTAAATCATTTTATTAACCACACGAATGATTAATTGCACACATTGTCTACTTTAGATTGATTTTAAAATATCATAGGATTAAATCAATAAAACTAAAATAAATAATAAAATTGTATTATCAAAAGAAGAACAATTTCATGTATTTTAAGGTTTACATTTTTGACCACTGAGTCGATTCGGCAGTGTAAGGTGTGTAATATTTTTATTGTATCATTTATTTTCGATATATTATGTACTTTCCAAATAATTGAAAACATAAAATATTTAAAGAAAATAAAAATAAAGTGTGATTTAAAATTATTTCAATTCAGAAGATTATAGTTGTCATCATCATCAAGTTTATTGTTTATAAAAATCTGGCACATTTTAAAAATCCATTTCGTCATTTAATTATTCACTCATTTTATATGAAGTCAATAATGAATAAATTAAGCATGAGGTATGAATGGTATTATTAATTATTTTAAATATTTACTTCCCTGATCGTGATTATTTAGTAGAATTTTTGATGATTAATTGTTATTTTTTTTAGAACGGTTAGGGAACTATTGTGTTTTTTCTTCGTTGTTTTACACTTTTATTGTTAGGTGACACTTTTTATCTTCTAACGGTGTTTCTTTAAAATTATTTTTCAGTCTTTAATTTTGGTATCAATATAATGCGTTTAATGATTCATCCACCAAATTCACAGATTACCTAAGAATTATTGTACCAGCGTTTATACTAATAGATCTAGTTCAGAGTAGAACTCAAACAAACTCTTGGTTGAATAGATAACAGTTCAACAACGAGAACGATACTGGCTCGATCTGATGTCGATATATCTAACGTACTGATACTGATTTACTATTATGCTCCTTGGAAGCAAAGTCTGCTTGTGGTGTCAATCACCTTGTTTGTGCCATTGATGAGGAGATGGAGGCAGCTCAGATGGGTGTGCAACAGTAGAGCTGAAACATTATGCATTCTCTGTTATTTACATTAAATAAATGTTCCTATTAGAAACTCAGTTGCTGTCAGAAAAATTCTTATGAAAATGTAATTATATAATTTTGGTTATCGCAAAAAATGTGGATTTATACGTCGAAATATAAATTTATATGTAAAAGGTACTTCTTCATAATCAAGGCTCAACAAATATATAAAATGAGACTAATCCGTGATAAAAATAAATTACAAGATAAACTACAGACTGTTGATAGGATTATACAGAATATTTATGTTTTATAAAAAATCTAGCGAGTTTATTATATCGAATATTATTTCGTGAATAACTATGTTATATTAGTTGTTAATCTGTTCAGACGTCTCAAAAATCCTGTATAAACAATTGGTACGAAGTTAAGGGTATACCGTAAAATTCTGGAGTTTGCTACTTTCAAATGCAATTGCAAAATGCCATAGTTTTAGTTTTTGTAGAAATTAACAGAAATTCCTACCTCCAAATCATCCAGAGCGAAGGAGGTTTTATTATGATGAATATAATAAAATCTATGATATGAACTAGTCTTCAGGGTTGCATCTTATAGGATCTTAAGAAAATATGCTGCGATGAAACATCAATTGATATGTTTGAATCAGAATTTGGCATTGTTAGTAACATTGCTGGAAATATGTAACAGAAATTATTAAATTTTATTTATCTTCTTTAAAAAAATTATATTTCTTCTTACTTCAAACACTTCATCTTCACACCATAAACAAAAATTTCACGCTACAAACAATTTATTAAAATGGAGAAATGAGGGTAAAGGTCTTGGACGAGCACATTTTTTAAATGGAGTGGACTGTTTTTTAATTTGCCGAGCCTTGTTTATAATTATTTAAAGATAAGAAACAATATTTATTGAAGTACAGAATTTCATATTGTCCTTTATTTCGAAATACAATGCGAAAACATTTGGAAAACAATAGAATTATGTAAAAAATGCTACTTGAAAAGAAAATATAAATTTACACATATTTGTTAAATAATTGTGTTATTAACATAAAGTATAATAATTTTAATTGTCTTAAAATAAAAAATATGATTAAAAATATTTACATCAGAGTAACATAATGCTTTTAAAATCAACCAATTCGAGTAGAAATTTTGAAAAATTAATATTAAAAATAAAAAATAACTGACCTTAAAAGTTTTAAAAAGAACTTAAGCGGCACACAGAAACACGATGGGAAACCAAAGCACCCGGAGCACGGTCTTAGCTTTCACCGGGACGAAACTAACCTTTACTTTAGATACCGGGGGCTTTCTGAAAAGCACCATTATATATGTACGTAAGAGTAAACTTTGTTATAAACATTAAATTGTGCTCATCTTAAAATATTGTGCGCTTCTAAGATAATATTTTGGTTGATTGTAAACGCATTGGTATTTGTTATCTTATGAAATATATTTTATTATCTAAGTAATGTCTTTGATTGTAATTTCTATTAAATGAACTAAAAAAGTTTGTAACATTAAATATATAGATATTAATTAAAAAATTCATTGATCCATTTATACAAAATTGTAGCTTAGAGAAAAATTGAATATTTTAATTACAGTCAAAGACATAAGGGGGCATTCAGAATATATCACATGCTACATTGCGTCTATTTATATAAAATCAAAGCAGATATTGCAAAATAAATATAAAAAATTATAAACTATATGACAATATATCTACAGTTAATATTTCATTTTACTACTGCTTTGTGCAAACTTTTTTTCGATATTATATTAATTACATGATATTCGTAACATTCTCAAAACAGCCTGTTTGTCCTACCTAAAATAAATATATACATATTTATCTTTGTAGTACAAAAATTAAATTAATAATTCTATGGAATATTTAAATATGTCATCTATTATAAAAAAATAATCGCTAACTTATTTCCCTTTATATATTAAAACAATTCATGTTCAATTCATTTTCTTAAGTTGTAATATATTCTTAAATAAATATATTAGACGAGGTAAAATCTTTGTCTATACAAGTCTATGATTTATCATAGATTTTTTTGTATTTGACAAAAGTTATCCATGCTTTACATAATGATGTAACATAACTCGTATTAGGTCTATGTTCAGTTCTTCTTTACTCTAAAACGTTGACATGATAGAGTCAATGTTTAAAATACACTGCTTACAGATTTGAATTCTTGGAAAGTTAGTCTTCAAAGCCCCAACACTTAAAGACTCCTACAATCTTAGATAATTAAAATGTTATTAGCAGGTTAGATATAGACTTTAAATTCAATGATTTATATAGAAAAAGACCGACTTAAGTGAAACAGCATAAAACGCTCTAAATATAATAAACAAAAACTAATTAGCAACAATGTTATTTTTATATTTAAGAAGATGACATATTAAATATTCCCAATCAAACCATTTTGAGGACAAATAAAACAAAATCCATCACCCTACAAATAATATGTCTTAAAAAGCGGTGGTTTATTTGTTCTTTGTAATAAGGAGAGGAACATAAAGGAATAAGAAGGTATTTAAAATATGTAAGTAATTGTTTTAATACACCAACACATTTTGGACAGTTTAAAATTTTTTGGAATGTGTTATAGTAACTGGTAGTAGTAGCATGTATATGTTCTGAGTGCTGCACACACCTGCCACATGGCGGCGCTCCGGTCTTCTTACCTGGCGAAACTCTTGAACGCTGCACTTTGGGGATTAATGCATAAAGGTACCCGTGATGTTTGGAGTTGCTCCGCTATAAATTTGTGCATTTCCTCTGTAAATGAAATATAAAATAAATTTCAAACTAGTTATATTAAATAATTTTTTTCTTGATATGTTTATTGTCTATACCTTTCACTTGTTGAGTATCTGTAAGTTTCTTTTCCCATAGGTCATCAAATGATTGAGTTGCAGCGGGTTCAAAATCATCACCTGTGTATTGTCTTAGACCGCCAGATGTTGTATAACAACACTTACACATACAGGAATGATATCGGAGACGGCCCTCATCTAAGTATGGGTGGGCTAAAGCGTCTATTACTGTAATGCGTTTATCCTAAAAACCGAAGTAATATTAACACAATCATATACTCGTACATGATAGTAATTAAAGAAGACAAGTGATAAGCTCATATCATCTGTTAAAAAAAACATGATATTAGAAATATAATATTTGATATACTTACTGGATCGAATACAAGCATTTGACATAGCAAATGGACGGCTTCATGTGTTGCTTGTGAGGAAAGTGTATATAATGCTGTCAATGAGGGTGGTTTGGGAGCCCTCCTCAACATATGGGTGCGGGCTCCGTCACATGCATAACGCATATCTTCCAAAGTCGGTGTACCCAGTAACTCAGTTATGAGCTCCAACTAAAACAAATAGATTAAATTATTATTTATTGAATTCTTTACATGAGTACTTAATCATGAATACTTAAAGAGTTATGGCAAAATAAATAATAACAATTATTTTAATAAAATAACTTGCAACGCTCGATAGTGGAGCTGTACATTTTAGAGGCAGGTATACTCACATAAGTATATATTTGCATATGAAATTATAAAAGTTATAGAAGTTTGAAACACATGAAAGATATATTCGTTAGTTTCTTGAATCTGTTTTTGCCAACGTTTGATCTAAATCCGTGTACAACAGGATACAATTAGCATTCCTTGTCTCGAAATATAAAGAAGGAAAACATAGAGGGAGTAAGTAAAATACATGAACTTGTAGGATTTAGATGATTTCTTGTGTTCTCGAGCCTTTCTTTGTCATACTTGAGTGACTTATGGTGTCTAAGGCTTTTAAGATACAGATCTCAGAAAAATAATGAAAAAGGTAGATTGGAACATGCAGGTCTGCACAAAACCTTATGTTATCGACTCTCAAAAAACAGCTAAAGAAAAGAGCCGATTTTGCGTGAGAGCTAAATAAAAGAAAGGTCATTTAAGATAGACTTGAAGTCAATTGTGACAAGATACTACTGATTTCGCGTGAGAACTAACAAGAAAATTATTTAAAAGTGTGTGTTAACCATTCGGTTAATATTATCTAATCTTTCGGACCTAAATGGTTTAATACGGTGTGAATACATGACGAATTTAGTTCACAAATAAATATATGTTTTTGAAGTTACATTCATTTCGGTTAGTTTTAAAAATCGACAGGACAAGTTGATGTTATCTAAAATTAACCAATCTTACCTGTTGTACAGGACTTTGCGCTTGAAACAATATCCTTCTTCCTAATAATTCGCCAAAGATGCAACCTACGCTCCAAACATCTACAGCGGCTGAGTAATGTCTGGCACCCATCAATATTTCAGGTGCTCGATAGTACTGCGTAACAACTTCTTGGGTCATATGCTTATTTTGATCTGGTTCTTCAACTCGAGCAAGTCCAAAATCACAAATCTAAAACATTAGAAAATGAAAGTTACAATCTAATAAAACATATTTTTTAAACGAACTAAATTTCAATAACAGATGTGTTAAATGCTTTTAACAGAATTACATTTAGACCTTCGCCAATGAAGGCGAACTTTTATATATTTAACTTATATTACATTTAGGTATAATCGTAATTTATTTAATATTTTAGATGTTCATGAAGCAGGAATAAATAAATAAGCCATAAATAAGACTTGGGTATTCGCAATAGATATTTTTTTAAATGATAGCTTTCAGGAAACAGAAACATGTAACTATAGATTAATATAAATTTACCTTCAAAACGCAGTTACTGTTAACCAATAAATTGCCGGGTTTAATGTCTCTATGTAGAATCCTGGCGGAATGTAGATATTTTAGTCCTGTAACAAATAAATTGATCATGAAATGGAATTTCTCATTTTCCATAAAATAAAATTACATAAATTTGTATAATTAGTATTGAAATCTTTATGCAATGCAATTCATAATTCGAGTAACTAATAATTTATGCTATGTACTAAAAGAACTTTTAAATTGTACACCTGCGCATCTTAACTTGTCAGCCAGTTCTTAGTAGGAAATGATATGTCACACGCACACTCGTATGCGTCTCTGTTGTATAAAAGAGATGGCAAATCTGCAGATGTGACGTACCATGTACGGACTTTACTATAACTCTTTAATAATTATTGAGACAAAATTACTTTTTTAATAGTTAAAATCTTATAATAGCCAATTTTATCTATATATAGTTCCGTTTTATAGAAATTAAGTCATGATTCTCAAGCCTATTATCAAATGTTGAAAATCGGCGTCCCGACATATTTTGCGGAGACAACGGGACGTATCGCTTTAAAACGGGACGTTTGATCACTTTATAAATGCATATATCATGTTATATTGGAATACTGTTATTATTTTATAGTTATATTACACCCACAATAGTTTGACAAATTGTCAAAACCCATGTACCATAACCTAGCTCAATTCCGATCGTAAAACCGCGATGGTATTAGTGCGAAAGTCATTGAACTCACAAAATTAAAGCGCATAATCTGTAGATGTATAGTGGACTGTAAGAGCAAAGACTGTAGCGTAGTCTAGTCTGGTATAATACCCGTAGATCATTCACATTCGCATCTACTTGGTACCGACAGTCGCTAGATTTGATACAATAACCTTGAAATGTTGGTTCCATAATTATAACAGAGTTAAAATAAACTTTATGTATTTAAATACTTCTTTTGAGTTCAATGTTTTGTTTAATCATTTTAAATACAAGGACATTACGACTTCCAATTTTAACATATTAAAAACCAGGACAGTTTGAAAATTAAAGTGTACGATTCATGAAAAAATTTCCCATATAATATAAGATATAAATTATTCTCATACTCCGGTTCGTGGCCCTTTAAACGTATTTAATTGCAATTGATGTAAATAACGGAATTTTTTTTATAAATGAATTTAAAATCCACGACATTGCTATGAAGATAAGCATCAGGCATTGGATTATTTATAAGGTCAACCAACTATAACTAAAATATACATTATAAATTGAAATTAAATTAAATGAATTTACAATAAGAAAAAAATATATGATAAAGATTAATTGTTTTATAAGGAACTAGTTCCGACATCTATTGTACAAATCATTTATTATTATCAACGACCTGAAAATAAAGAGTTAATTTATTTCGACTGAATTTCAGACTTTCGTGACTATCAAATTTTATAAAGATTCGTAAGAACTGTTCATCTTCAATCGTTCTTAAGGTTTTAAAATGTCGTTGGTGATATATGTATATTAATTCCGGCCTGTTACGTAGAAGTTGTATATATATTATTGTATGTTAAAAGAATAATTTATTCTTTGTAACATAACCTATAAATAAGTGTGTTTAAATACACATTACTCATTTATTCTCAAAATCTACTATAGATGGTGGCAATAAAATAATAAAAATTAAATAGTAGAAAAAATGAACTTACCTCTTAAGATCTGGTATAGGAACGCTTTTATATGATCCGCTGAAAGATGCTGAGGCGAAACGATTATTTTATGGAGATCTGATTGAAGTAATTCTGTTATCACATATCTGTGTATATAATTAATTAAGGAAATACATTTTCATAGTACCATAAATAAAATAAATAATATCATAAATTGTACATATATAGTTAATGAATTAAGTTGAACTTCTTGTCAGCTGTTGTTGCGTCTGATATTAAAGCATGCATGGACGTCCACAGGTGGGGGAAACCGAGGCATACTAAAATTAGCAGCTAAAAGGAATTTGTTTCAAATTTACAATGGATGGAATGGAACGGTCACCCGCCATTAAGTTTTCTGCGTACGCCTATGTGTTTCATGCTTGTGTATTTAAATAAACAAACCCTGAAATTGTCAGCGCAGAAATGATCTTGTGATATAGATTGATGAAGTGATACGAAATCCGGTAATTCTATATCTTGATCATAAAAGTTTCTTTAAATATCCCACAGCATATAAATTAACTTATACTTAAATTGACAGAGGCAGATTGTTATAGTAAAACTATAATTAATGATATTGTTATCGGAATGTATTTTAATAACAAAAGAAGTTAAATAATAAATATAAATCAATTTTAAAGAATTATCCAGAACATATATTCTGTAAAACATATATAAAACCTAGCCCATCATATTTTCACACAGGTGATTGAGGATTTAAAGTACATTTAGCACCTGCTTCCTGTAAAAAAGCACTGCTTTCAAGCTACCATTTATTTCCTAGTTGATTTGAGATTCGAGCTCCAGGACACCACAGCAATAGTCACAGCCGGGTGCTATTCCGTATGGATCATGAAAATAAATGGAATGCTATTTTAGTTTATACGACATAAACAAGACTGTATAAAGAGTATTATCTCCAGTGCGATAAATCAAATGCGTCTGATACAAGGATTAGATGCTTAACTTAACTTTACGCCTTTGTGATATAATAACATTTTATATAGATATTACATATATAGTTTAGAATATAGTTAGTATCCGACCAAACTTTTTGTCATTTTAAGATGCTGTTCCCGATAAGATCAAGGAAGTTCGCGCCGGTCTTGCGTTCAATTTTAAAAATGTCTGGCTCTTGCTCTTCAAACGATTCATATCCAATTCCATTATGATCCAAATAAGAATCGATACGCAAATGTAATTTCTCCAAAGCATTGTATAATGAACAAAATATTTAACAAAACTTAACAGTCTCAATTCTCGCTTTGTTCTCAATTTGATATTCAGGTAATATTGAAGAAGTTTGAAATGTGACATGCCTAAATTAAATTACAAACCACAAACAACTCTTCATTTTACGTTCAATATGAGAAGGCTTGATTGACACCGGATACGCAAAAGATAACTAACTATACATACATAAAACTATATCAAAGTGAAAATTCAAAGAATTTATTAAGGATTTATAATCAAGTAACGCACAAAGCATTATATACATACATAAAATAATTACAAAATATATGCAAATCTTGCTAAAGCCATAAAACACGTTTTCTATAGGAAACTTACATTTAAGAGTAAAACATAAAATTAACATTGAAGGCCAGTGATGAGAATGATACTTTATTATTTTATTTCGCGAAATTATAAGAATTTGTATTAGCTTAGACGTTTCACTGATGTGTCTTCAGGTTCGATATCCGTACCAGAACTATATCTTCAGTGTTTGGATGTCATTAAAGTTAAAATTGATTGTGTGTTTACATAATCATAACAATTTATTAGACAGTGATGTAGTTTACACATATGTGAAACTATGACACCATAACTGCTAACATTGTAGGAGGGCGTCGGTGATGATGACGTAGAAGTTTGTGTTTACATATGTTTACTAAGTTAACAGTTTAAAGACAAATTCTTTTTCTTACTTTTTTTAGAACAAAAAGAACCAAAACAAGATATGTGTTTTTGATAAGAAGAAAAAAGAAACAAAATAATTAAAAACCATTAGATCCAAATTTGAATTTTCATTTTTATGAAGGAGATCATTTATAAATGAATTATTCTTTAATAGGCAGGAGATTTTATGCAATAAAATTATTGTCAGGGAAATATAACAAAGATTATATGGTAAAGAACTGTTGCATCTTAAGAAATTTCTTCATTCTTGAGTGACATCGAAAAGATTAAAATCCATATAACAAAAGAATATGTAGGGCAAGTCATAGCTTATGCAAATTATAATCCATCATTGATATTAATAATTTTTTAAATTTTAAACAGTTTTAGAATTACTGAAATAATTTGAAAAAACTTGACAACGTTATTTACGTCAAAATAAAATAAAATGTATCACCACACACACATTCAAATACAACGACCTTTACTTCTGTAACAAGTCTAGTGTGATCGACCTTGCAAAAAGCAAATCAACATGCGCTATTATATGTAAAGTTTTGTCATATACATAAATATACTATAGTATGAGTATGTTATATTCATATCCATAAACATAAAAATAAACTCATGTTTATGGAAATAAACTAATGGTGTTTATAAATATTCTAAGTTAAATGGCAAAGAAAGAAAATATTCCATAAGAAAGAAAACTTATAACGTAATGTATTAATATTCATATAGCGTGTGATAGAATTAATTTCAAGAAAATATGAAAAATTGATAGTTATTTATAGAATATAGAATTATTTTTCTGTAATAGGATTATACAATTTCTCAGTTTGTTTACTTTATACTCGTATAAATATAGTGTAACTAAGCTCTTGTCTACAAGGTTTAAATCAGGCAATTTCCATACGTCCGTAAAGCATTCGTTACGAACATGGAGAATGACAAGAAAAAAAACTTCTGTAAAAAATAGAAATAAACGTTCTGAGCATGGACGCCTACAAGTAGAGGCCAATGATGGACCATACAAGTATATTCGGGTCTGAGTACTCGGCTTATGCGTACGAATGCACATTTGTGGACACACACAGTTCGTACTTATTCTACAAACATTTGATCCGTACACTAATGCCGGTTTCATTAGCTGGAGACACAGTTTTGTTATCAAAAAACAAAACAAAATCATGTTTTGTTTCGTTTTAAAACAGTTCTGTTTTTCGAAAACAGAACTGTTCACACTGAACAGACAGGTTTTGTTTTTAGTGTTTTTTTGTGTGTCCTATAAAAATTATAAACATAATAAACAACAACTGACAAGCGCAAATGTTCACAGAAAACAAAACTCGTGTTCAAACCAAGCAGACTAAAAAAGAACAACAAACGTTTTTTCCTTTGATCTTACCGACTCCAGATGTGAATGTGTTTTGTTTACTAAAACAGCAACGAAAGACAACAATGTTTTAAGAACTGTGTCTTTGGTGTAAACATTGGTGTTTTTTTTGTTCGTGTTTTATTGAACTGTCTCTCTTGTGTGAAACCTGCATAAAACCATCGTTTTCGGTACAGATTAAAAAAAAATCTATAAAGCTCAGTATGAACGTATCAGAATTTTTACTACCCATAATGATGCTTGAAATGCTTACATATTTTAAAAACATGTGTACCATAGTTTTCCGAATGATCTGCCACAAATCTATAGTGACACCACTGAAAGTTTGTGACAGATAACATTCTATATAAATTTTGATATGCAGAGGAGGGGGATGGCAAGTTTTCTGTTATGGTGTGAAACATATTTGTGTTCGATTATTCGTATTGTTTGCCGATTATTGGCATCTATGACAAATTTAAAATGAATAAAATAAAAACGGTAACAAATTAATATTGAATAATAAAATGGAATGTGTTTGTGATTTTGAAATTTTTTGCCCACCTTCTTAAGAAATAATTAACAATATATTGGTTTCTCTGCTAGCTTCCTCAATAATGTAATACAAATAATTACGGAACAAGAAATAGTTAAAAAAAACTGTCAAGAAAAAAGTTAGATATCTTTCTCTTTCTTTCTTCTCTTAAAGAAAGAAGAGGAACTTTTAGAAGTTTTTTTTAGCAATGCAACTATGTATCACCTTGTGAATCTCTGAATGAGATTCGTTCTGCAATAATAGCGAATGAACGAATATATTACAAAAGTAAGCGAGTGAGCTAAACGTTTTTGTTACCAACTAAATAATAAAATAGTTGCCAGTAGCAATTTCATTGTAACTCTGTTGATTCGTTTACCCAGTTCCATGGAGAACTCTTTTCTTGGTAAAAGTTATACATTCCGGATAATAAATGATAAATGATTCACCCTCCTCCTGATCCACTATACACACAAAATGTAACATAATTAAAAATAATCTCTCATTTAAAAATTTAAATAACAAAATTCTTTACATCATGAGGTTAACGACACGGTATTCTTTTATTATCTAAAAAAAAAATATTTATCAAAGGGAATGTTGAACTATTTTTAGAAGTACACGTTGTGGTAAATTCTAAACAAATCAATATGAACTTTGAAGTGACGTTTTAGAATGAATTTAATATAAAGAATATAACTCATTTTTCGTCCACATTCTGTAAAAAATAGTTGAATCGATTTAAGAAATACTAGGTTAATTATACTATTTCGCATAAAATTCAGCATGTTTATGGAATAAGTTTTATTTAAGTATTCTAGAATTACAGATACGAGTGTTTGTAAAGCATTCTGTATGAATCGGGGTAATAACAGAACAAAAGCTGTTGCGAAGTTGGAGTAAAGCCCTTGACACAATTATACTACTGTAGTAACTTCTTTTCAACTTTTTATTACTTAAATGTTTATATTTCTCTCTGAAATACTCGTATTATGTTGTACTAGTAATTGAACAATGAAATACAAAATGAAAGAAATACACACATGAAGAGAACAGCGAAATAACCGCTACCACAAGTAATTTGCAACCTTTTATTGTTAAACAGAAAGAATTGAAAGGGGTAGCATATAACAAAAACGCGCTATTTTTTAAACCTCACAAATAAATTTCTGAAACATTAACCGCCTTACAAATAAACCTGTTATAAAATTTATACCAGGTATAAACTGATAATAAACCTGTCGGAGCAGGCTTTATACTTGGTATAAATTGTATAACAGGTTTATTTGTAAGGCGGTAAATATTAAATAATATAGGAGTTTATGATTTGTATTTAGCAAGTGATTACCAATCTGATTTATACATAGATATTTTAATTATAAATAATTATTTCTCATGTATAACAATCTGAATAAATTGAAATGTCCATGAGCCCCTAAAATAACCAGTCTGACACTGGTACAATAATAAAAAACAAGCCACACAAAAGAAATTCCAACCCACAAGAATGAAGCTAAATTTAACAAATATTCTATATTCGCTTAGTGAGAGTTGACACTTAGAGCTAGAACACACTACGATTTAAATCGCGTGGTTTTAATTCTGAATACCTAGCACACACTGCGATTAAAATTGCGCGGTCGGTTTATTTTTAATACGTTTATATTGTATACTACTCAGTTTATATACAGTACTATATCTATATCTATACTGTTGTATTTCGATATCTGTTGAATTATAACAATAACAAATAATACATATTCAAAGAAATGCACCGTCAAAACATAATATTACTGTTCTGTTCTATATAATAATACTGTGTTCTGTATACAAAGAAATGTGCCGCGATAAGGAAAAATCGCTATGTGCAGCAAGAATTCTGTAACTGCGACAAAAGTCGCTCAGATTAAAAACCCGTGGTGTGTGCATGCTCATATGATTCCATGTGTTACAAAACTACGCGATTTAAATCGTAGTGTGTTCGGGGTCTTAGCTTAGCTTCGACCTGTTATGGTTTCAAAATTACATATCGCACAACACAATGGACCAAGCAACGATCAACGAAGAGATCGAGCAACTGGACCGGTTGAAAAGTTGTTGTCCCTTGACACGAACATAAATAAAAATAAGTCACTGTCAAGCGTGGGATTATGCTTAAAAATGAGCTAGAATCTAGAAAATGTCTACTTTTAGAGTTGAATAGAAAGGTTTTTTTTTCAGGTTTAACTCCTTCTAGAGAAATAAAAGTATTTGTAAAAAATAATTGCTTCTTTGGAGGTTATCTTTAAGCGGTTTCGTACACAATTAAGTTTTTACGAAACAGGTAAGAAAATCAGTATTTACTATTGTATCTGAGCATTAGAGATTTCTGATATATATTTTTGATTTTTTAGTATTCCTTTTCAAAGCTTTATATTTTTAAAACTTTAGTAGAAACTACAATAATTTTTTCAATATTTTTTTTTTCATTTAATTTATTTACCGTCGTTCTACTACCGATGACGAAACCCAGAAAATATAACTTTAGTCGGGAGATCGAACCTGAAGACACATCAGTCAATGTTACTAATAAACAACAATTTTAGTAACCAGTATTTTATATTCTGGAGAACCTCAGGCAGCGGCCTAATTTTCTTAAATTATTCATGACGATAATTCAAGATATATTTTGCAGTTTAAAAAATGGAAAATTTAAAAGGACGACTATTCATTTTGAAGTTCACCTGCGTCACATTTAGATATTTACACGGCTGCATAATATTTTACGATTATGTAAGCACATCATTGATTAAACTTGATAACAATCAAATTCAGAATATCCGCTGGTTCCGAGATCGGCTGCGGTGCCTTCATGAAATGTTGATTTGAATGAGGACGTTGGGTTTATTGCCCTTCGGTCATGCCCATCATTAACGTCGTCGCAAGGCTTAATAAATAGAATCACAACAGCAATACATTAATAATTAAGTTGTAACAATCAGATAAACAAATAAATACGCATTTACTTGAACGTACGCAATTCAAAAACTACGTTTCTGATAAAATCACAAAATATACGAAAACGCAGAAGCATTAATATGCAGATCAGGTACTACTGCAGAGAATGTACTACTGAGCATGCAAATAGCAGGAAATACTACTGCAGCTTCATGTGTACGTTTGATTTTTATCTCCGCTGAAGCAACTTGCGTTATTACCGGCTAACTACAAAAGAAATAATTTAAAATCTGAATAAAAATTTGATAAAATATTTACAAAATACACGAACCAATCTACCAAAATTCCTTATTTCTATTTTTAACAAATTTATTCTAATGAAACTAAGTAGGTTAATCTATGTATATATAATGCCTATTAGTTGACTATAAACATTGAATTTTTCTAGGTTATGTTGTTTTGTGGAGAAATACTTAACATAAGACTGCATAAAAAACAAATCCAGATAATTTAATGTATATTTAATTACGTCACTTGAAAATAAACATTGCATTCCAAACATAAAGTATCTCTACTCACAAGAGAGAAAGAGAGAAAGGAATAAAATAACACTTATGAATTATATATTTGTTAAAAAATGGTCACAAGAGTAGGCACACTGGTACTGGTGTACAGAGATCGTATATCCGAAATCAAGTTGCACTTCACGTACGTTTCGAGCACGTTTATAAGACTAAGGCCCTCCGCACACGAGGCGACTGGTTGCAAACCTTAGCCCCGAATCTGCCCGAACTGAATGAGAATGAACGGAGAAATGAGAGAACGAACATGTATACGAGTGAGAGAAAACACACGGCATCGGAACGACTCAGCATCGGAAATAAATAGACGTTAAATAAATTAAATTAAAAACAATTAGGTTTGAGTAACTATAACTTGAGTAACTATAAACTTATAATTTTAGGCTTGTTGCTAAAAGGACAAATGTATTTTTTTCTAACCAAACCATTAAATTTTTAAAACCAGATTCCATGCAAACATACCAATGTTTTAGCTAAACTTCATGTCAATTAAAATTAAATCTATTTTAGATAAGAACTTCAAACTTGTATCTTTGTTCCAAATTTAGAATGTTGACATTGGCCCTTCTATCATCAAACCACTGATTATGGATGGCTGTCACTTCATGGTCTCCTTATTGCGTCAATTTTCAATAACAAGTTTCAATACTATTTATATAAGTATTATTAAGATATTATTATTTTTAAATGTAGAAACAAATTTTAGCATAAAGGTAGTGTCATTAGGAAAGCATTGTCTCAAGTGTTCGCACAGCCTTACACCATAAAAATAAAGCCTAATCTTAAGATATCTGAGTACAACATCTGTAGTTATCTGACCAATGACTCTGGTAATTTACAAGAATGTTTGGGCTGGTACGATACGTTGTCAAGTGGCATGTTTTAAGTCAGGTTACTCCCGAGAGCGGCTGCTTCTTATTCAACTACCTACTACTATGAAAACGACTTCTACGTAGATCGACCTTTCCCACGACATTCTCTACGACCGCAATATAATTAAGTTAAACTATAAAATGATATGGACAAAAAAAACATGAATTTATAAACAAAATCTAAATCACTTTGTTTACTATTTATTATCATACAGTAGTTAATTTTGCTTCAGGCTATTTTACACTTATCGCTATAATTGGGATGGGATAACATTTTGAAAATGTAGAATAATATCACTGAAAATAATATTGAAAGAATTATATTGACTTTACACTTCAAATCTTCACTAATTTCATTGGAGAAGAATTGATTAGTAGTTGTAAGTCCATCATTCTTTTATGTCTTAATCAGCTTATTATATTTATGTATTGTTAATTATTCATTATATTATTAAATCTTAATTATTTAAATTCAAGTTATTCTTTGTCTAATCGAAAACACTGCAAATAGGATCCATAGGCGACCAACCTGGATAGCAAGAAGGTTAATTCGCATACCACGTATCTCTTTCTGTCCTGAATAATACAGTTTTTGTCTCACTTCTTTAACTTAACCGCTTAAGAGCGCATTATACTATTTGTAACTACAAATTAATAAGAATTGGTCGAAAAAATGATTTAGACGTCTTCTTTAGTCGAATCATTTAGACGATTCTTTTCCTCAGTGCAGCCTTAGACTAAGAAAGTGTCTAAAGCATTTTTTTAATATTTTTTTTTTGAGTATACAATTGAATTAAACAAACGTGATTTTTATAAGAAAGTGGTGTTTTAAAAACTCTTTTCATCTACCATCTCAGTGCTACTGCAGCTTATATTTGAAGAAGACTTCCAGTTTAATTTTGAGTCTGGGCCTCAGGGCCCATAGATATGACGCAACACGGGGATGACTTAACAATTGCTACGTTAGTAGCACACGAAGCTGCTTACGTCAGTTGCTACAGAGAAGGTAGATATTGATTCGCTGGACAACCGTCACGGCAGGTTGTTTATAGGAAAAGGATGTTCTTTCCGGTTTTAAGTCATATTACTATCAGACCATTCGTTTCGTCGGCTTACCGACTGTCTTACTTAAATACTTATACCCAATGCTCTAAAAGTAACTGAAATGATTTTAAATAAATGAAACAATCTATTACTGAGTTTTGTTTAGTGAGATTCTGCTAAATTTTCATGACTTTTCGATAATTAAAAGGTTCGCTTATTTGAATGACCGTACTTTGTAAACATGGATCAAAAAGTCAGTAATGAACAAAAAGAAACCATTAAGTTCTGTATAAAAATGTCAAAAACTACCAAAGTGATAATTGTTTATGAAAAACTCAAGCAGCATAAACAATTTAAGGAAGATGTAGATTGATTACTAAAAAATATCACATTTCTTTACTGCATCATTCGACATGCTCACCGGAGTCCCGATTGCTTTCTTTCCTTGAAACTTCACTTGGAACTATGTGTTGATTGGAACTTAATGGATTGCATTCTTAACAATATTCCAATCAACGACATAAAAAACTCAGTGTATGCACTTGTTAAACATGCAATTCAAACTATTTCTCTACAAGACGAATATATATATAATAAGTAATCAATTATTTCAAAATATATCTGTTCTATATGTAGCATTCCAATTATTTTTAGGAAAGGATTATATAAAGCTATAAAACAAGTAACATACAGATTATAACACTTTCATCAATAAATAAATAATTTGAAATGAAGTTGTTGAAATCTTAAATTATGTATAAAGTAACCAAAATGTAACATTAAAGTAACACAAAATAACAGACAAAGAGCATGAAACCATGAAATATATCAGCAGTGCAGTTGTAAACATTCGGAGAGAAAAAACCATTAAACTAAAGAAGAGCACGTTGTAGTCGTATGCTGGCAGACAGCATTGTATCACATACAGACAAACATTGCATAAACAAGAATCCTAATCTTTCACAATATAATAATTTGTAGTTAGAGAGAGATAGATAGATAGATAGAACTGCGTCTTGCTTCTCTTTGTGGATGTGGATAGTGGATGCACGGAAGATGCCAGGAAAACAAGATTGGAATAAATTAAAACTAAAAAGATATGAAAGTCCATGCAGCTATAGATAAGCTTGTTTATTTGATATCTTATGTCATTAAGATATCAAAACTTAACGTTTTTATTATTACAGCAGTCGGGACGGGACGTTTTTCTAAATTAGGAATAGTGCACGGACACGTAAATAAAGGTCATAACCAAACGTTCCGATTTGAAAAGTACGTCCCGTATTTAAAAGCGGGTCTTTTACTCAACTCGATTTTATTTGGTTTTGTTTATAAAATGGTAGATGGTTATTCCAGTGGCAAAAACATTTCCTTGCTATTCAAAATTTTAATTTGCTTTGGGTAGATTAAATGGATCTTGAATTGTGATAATTATTTGAAAATGTGCTCTGAAAATAAATATTAAAATCTCACTCCAATATAATTAAATTACTCGAGCACAATTTAAAATATGTTTTACCTCTACCTTCGTTCTTTCATTGTGTTAAAGTAACAGCAGTATTTGACCTTAAACGTAACAGGTTAAAAGCAATTAAGATGCAAACATAAAATAAGAAATAAGTATTATCTTTGCAAAATATATAAGAATATGAAATCACGGTAAGTAAGACAGAGTAAGACTTTCTTGAACTTTTAATCAATATGTTTGATCCTAGAAAATGTTCCTGGTAGCAATAATTAATGATGGTAATACTGAGGTTAAGCATTGATGCGTCATACTCATAGACATCAAGTTCATTAGTTATGTTATGTGAAATGTAAGATGCAGTTGTGGTGTGCAAATATACACGTACGCTAGGATAGTAGTAGGATAGATACAGAAACAGCCTTATGTTATTCTGAAAAGTTATTGGTTATAAATTATGACATGCTATGCCTGTGACATCTGCTGTAATTTTAATGTAGTAATATTCCTGCTGATGTGGTGTTACCAAAACCGAGTTAAAGTAGTTAATCACTGTATGCATTTTATGCAGGATTTTAATAAATCTTTACTTAATTATTCTTCTTTCATATGAACCAAATTATGTTTAAAAATTTATTGTCCTATGGATATGTATCTTATATGTATAAATACTTATTGATATTATTTGGTTGTGTGACTAAAATAAACTGTTGAAGACTAAATAAAAGCGGTTGAATAAAAGACTAAATAACGGTTGAAGACTAAATAAAAGTAAATTTTGAGACATTTTATAAATTCACTACTTTACTACTTTATTGATTTTAGGTAAAATAACAATTTAAATTTTGAAGAAAAAAAAACAGTTGGAAATTGTGATAAAGTTATATTGCATGTAATTGAGTTTTAGGGGAAACAACTAGGGGAAAAAATGTCGTATATTTTTACGATGGTGCAATCAGCGCGGTATTTAAACTTGGCGGGGTCTCGAACATTAATTAAGTCGGGAGGCCATTCAATTGCGATGCAAAATTCGACAGCAAGTTGTAAAAAACCTTTAAAAGACATTCCTAAAAAAGTGCAATAAATACCTAATAGATAAGTTCGAATATTGATTGGATTCAAAGTTGCAATTGACATGGAGGCAAGCATTTGAATCAAACGTTCACCGCATCGTTTGGTACCGTCTTTAATAAGCAACATTTCTTCAATGCACAGAGATGTTGAAATGAAGTTTTTACATAAATATCAACAGGGACCGGCCCTGAATTTACAAAATTTATTCATCATCATTTATTATCATATATTGTAATTATAGTAGTGACGTCACTTAGTCAGTAATGGTTTTAAAGTACTTGTATTTACTGATAACATTTTTCAATACCAATATATTACCATACGTATTACAAAATATAATTTAGTGGAAGAATGCATTCAGAAATAGTTAAAATATCTAAACACAATCGTAATTTATTTGATCTAATTTAGCAAAATGCGTTTAGTTTCTCGATTTCAGATGTAACGTGTGACCAATAATATATCCTTGTTGAACTATTAAAAGTGAAGAAAGAACACGTCTTGCAAGAAGGTGTGTGTTTATTACAATCATTAGTAATCTATGATTTTCAAATTTACTGATTAAACGTATTTAAAAAAAGTTGATTTAGCCATAAAGAATCCCTCTCCCTGAATTACTAAATGTCTAATATTTTTGAGATATTAAAGTTACTTATAAGTTATAAGCCGCTACCTTCAAAGAACATGCATAAATATTAACATATTTATGCAATCCTACACAAGGATGTTAATCAAAAGTGAATAACTTTTAGATATAAGAATAATTAGAAATGAAATAATTACATTGAGAATATATTTAACTAATTTACATATAAATTAGTATAAAACTTCTCTTTCATACATTAAAATATGTAGGTAGGTTGGTGGGTACTCGTAGCTCCCAAAATCAATAATTTGAAAATGTAATACAAAATAATTTGCATAAATTATAATATGTAGGTATTCAGAAGAAACTTCTGTGATTACTTAAGGAAGGAATTTTGGAACTAAAAGTATACAAATCAAAGGGTTAAATTAATGTAAAATAACTAAATTTATCCCAGATGTATTTATTTTAAAAATATTAACAATTTAGTGGCAGTAGTATCAGAAGTATAATATATTTCCCTGATTATACATCCCAAGAAGATCAGAAAGAAGAAAAACAATTTTATGTGTGTAGTAGTGTGTCTTTAGCTTGGTATATTGTTCACTTTATTAATAATTAAATAATTGAATTAATAAAGTATATAGTTCTCATTTAAAACACCTCAACAAGCAGTCTTGTCTTATGAATGCCGAATATCAGAAAAACGACATTGATGCTGTATTCTAGCCGGATAGTTACTTCCGGCACAACTTTTTGTTGTTGTAATAAAACGAATATAGAAAAACGGCATTGGACCAAGTCCTTGTTTGTAGAACGATTCGGTTTTTTTTTGTATTTGATTGCATCATAAAAATTATTAGGCGTAAGCTTTAAAACAAAGTTAGACATGCTTGGTTAGACACGGAATATAAATTGAGATACATCTAGGGCTCGAGTGACAAGCTACTGGAATTCTAGATATTTTTCAAAACTCACTTCAATAATAAATATATCCTGTAACTCTCTAAGCACCCACAGGCTCTTTTACCGTTGATTCAAGATTATGTCATCTTATTTATTTATCAACGTTGGAATATGCGGGTAAAATATACGAGTAAGAGTATATACCGATATTTTAGTACAAGATGGAAATAAAATGAAATAGTATATGTTGGTAGAACTGGAAACGACACCAGACGGTAACATCAGGGTGACGTCTGACGGGGATTAGGAGAAGGGGTTGATAAAAATAGAACAGGGTGAAATGATTACAGAAAAATATAGGGGATGATATTGGAATATAAAATTTATTGGAAATTTATAACAGAATATATTAAATACAGCATTGAAATTTAATTGCTAAAATTAAATATTCTTTACAAAACACGGGAAGTTAATTTGACTAATTAATATAGCACAAAGGATTTAATGATGAGGGAATAATAAATGTGCTACGAGTTGTAACAGAATTCTGCTGCATACTCGAAGATAAAACATTCCTGTATACGAGTATCAAACATACTTGTACGTGGTGGTTCAAAGTTCACAATATATGGTATAATATGTGAAATACACTAACAAAATTACACTGTGCGATGAATGTCTTGCGATGAGACAGTCAAAGAATACCACAAATACAGATACAAGGAAAAATAGTCTGGTGACCAAAGTAGTTATCAAAGAATATATACGAGTATAACGGATTCGTTTTGATGATGTACTAAATGAAGACATGATACTAAGATACAATCTACTTTAAGGCTGAACACACATGGAATTCTTGAGGCGTGAATCTTTGCCATCTATGTCAGTCCTTTTTGAATTCACAAGATCGGAAAACGATTGAAATATTCAAGCGACAAATATAGACTTCCCATGAGACTTTACCATAAGAACCGACAGCGTACGGCATTTGGTTGCATCATCATTCCGGTACTTTCCCAACCTTGAGAGTGTAAATAGTGCACTCACACTGCGTGGGACTTGTTCGTGCATGATACGTAGTCCGTTGCAATGTCAGATCAGCTTAAGTGTCGCAGCCACACAACGACTAAACGCTTTTTTTCAGAACAACCTATTTTTAGGTATCAAGCAGAACAAATTGTATGTACTACTGTACTACTTGATTTTTTTGAGATCAGAAGTGGTCATTTGAAAATGCAATCGCAGGCATCGTCGTACTAAGTTAGAGGTCATTTATAAACCAAGTGGTTACATTTTGATCTCTTTAAAATCCCTTCGTCGTTTCATGTAGCTCATGTAACGTAGCTTTTACAATGACAACACCCTCCTCCACTCTCCGAAGAAACGTAGTCTTTTACATTAAATACTTATCACTCATTAAATATGCTGTATACAGTATAGTACATCTAATATTATAACGCCATTTATTCTGTAAACAGATTTCATTGTGCTAAATAATATAATTGAAGAAAATTACGTAGCTTCACTCCTCCCTCCTTCGCTCCACGCTCCTCTTGAGCAAACCACGTGGTTTATGGATGACTCCTTATGGACTATCATAATATAATCATTTTAGTGACTAAGTGACAGAGATCGTTGCGGAAAAAAATCATTCACGTTTGATTTCTGGACCAGTGATATTTTCCGAGATTGATTGTTATTTATAAAAGTAGTGATCCATTTATAAGGCATTCGTTACTATCAAAAATAGGCCAACATTAAAAATTGTATGTATACAAATACCATATAGTGAATTCAAATTATTAGCCTGACCTATTTAGTTAATACCATAATTAGAAAAACAATATATTTTCATAAAAATCTATATTACTACATTAATACCACTATTTACAAACTATAAAGTGCCTTTAATTTTTTATCAATGACCAATTTATTATTTGATAGGCTTCATCCCTTCATTGCTCTCGATGAATATCATAACATTAACGAAGCGTGAAAATGGGAGTGTCGAAGTTACCCGAAGGGGAGTCATAGCTCCAGGGGTGGTATGTGGGGCTAATGAGAACAGATCCTCCTTGGGAACGACGCATGGCCAGAAGAAAAGAGGGGAGTGGTAAAGGATAGGACGCCGAATCGACCCAATCACCATGGAAACGTAACGCTTAGTATGAGTTGAGTATAGGAGTTATCAGAGATAAGTTCATATTGGAGGGATATTCGTACTCGTATTAATAAAAAGATTTAAAACGTCAGGCTACCATATGTTTAATTAATGTGTGGACGGATTAACAGACAACAAGATTTATTTGCTTAAAATAAACTCGGCTTATATTTTATGACATTTTAATTTATGGTTTTTAATCTTCGACGAAACAATAGAGCAATATTCGGTGAAATGTGAGACACTTTTTAATTTCACCATTTCTGAGTCAAAGCTGAAATCAGTATAATAAATGACATAGGCACTTGCCTAAAGGTCTGCACCACAAAAAATAATTGTTTCGGAATTAATAATTTTCTTTTTTGGATAGGAAAATTTGACTACATTTTCTTTTCACGCGTTGAAAAAAAACAATCAGAAAAAAACATTGTGGTTAGGGGCCACCGATTCTAAATGTCCGCGCTGAGTTAAATGAAAGACCAATGCGTCCAGTTCAACAGCGAGACAACTACAAATACTGAGTTTCGAAGTATGTACGATATTCATAGATGTATTCCAGCGATATTCGACACGATTTTTGGGATGTACCGTGTATGTATCTAGATACAAAATATTGGCACGGATTACAATCCCAATTTTCAGTTCTTTATAGCGTCTCTAATATTTTCTTTGTTTCAAGTGTCAACAAAGAATGATATAACAAAACAAAGAATATAATTTATTCATGAATATCATTACGTCATAATAAAAAAAGCTCCATTCAATAAAATGAAAGACCAAGTATTTAAATGATATGAAAAGAGGTCAACTTAAAAAATATTCCCGTATCAGAAATTATATTATTATATTTTATTGCAGATTAAAAACTAATGGGATCAAATGAAACAGAAAGTGCAAAAACCATTTTGAACAATTAAAAATATGATAAAACAAATTACTGTCATCTTTCGAAGAAAATATGTCACATTTAGTTCAACATCATAATATGTACGAATATATTAAAATTAATTTACCTTACAATCTTAGAGAAAAAGTTGAATCAAAAAAGGATACATTTCTTGAAAGAAGTCTAGGTGGGGTGGTTGAAGAATATCAAGGGCTGATAACACCTGGAAAAAAGTAATATTTCTGTTATTATTGTAAAATAAATTATCATATTAATTTGAATTAAAAGTAAAATAAATAAAATATAATTATTTCTCTCTGAATTTCAATACATTTTAATTATTCACAATTCTTGAATAAAGTACATTAATTCAAAACCTTGAATATCTACTGTACTTAAATTTGAGATTATTTGTTTACTTTGTATGTAAAGAAAATTTGAATATTGAATATTCGTTTACATAATAAAATATTATAGGAGATTTGAATTTCAATACAAAACACCTATTGTTATTTTTGATCATATTTTGTTTATAATATTGAGAAATTAAATTAAGAATGAAATAAACTAAATTTAATAAGCAATGGCGTGATTTGATTGGGTAGCTTTATTAGACACGATCACCTGCTATATTGGAATAGAATAACAGGACTAAAATAGGTAGTCCTCAATATGATATAGTTATTTTCGTTTATTAATTAGCACGACAGTTTACTGGTTTATAACACCATATGAACACATTAAACTTAAGACAGACAGTTGTCGCAATTGTGCAAGTCCACAAATATGGTTCATAAATAAGAGAATATATATTTTTAGGCCCCCCGCAAAATCAATTATATCTCGTTCTAACCATTGGTTTCTCCGATTTACGGGCCTTTTGTCATTTGTTAATCATCGCTATCAACCTAATCATCGAATATGACATCACACACAGATGTATTTAGTTATAAGTAACTTTGTATCCCTTTGTATAACATTAAAATGACTATTTTAATTATTAATATCTCCTATATTATTGCGATTTATTAATAAATAATTGGACATTTAAGGAGGTACAGGAGATAAACGTAAATGATTAAAACGTCGTGAAATTTGGAGGGTCGATAAAAATAGATGAAACACATACTGTCTCAAAATTTTAGAGACCTAGGTTGCATAGTTTTTTTTATACATGATTGAAAATAGTCATTTTCCATACAAATAATAATTTTTAGCTCAATTTCACCACATAATATAACTTTTAACTATAAAAAAATGGTGACACGACTTTCAAAAACTAGGTGTATATAAAAAAAATCTTTTCTGAAACTATTGCAAAAAGAAAATTATCAAAAGGATATCTATATACGAAAATAATTAAAGAAAACCATTCAATACATTGTACAGTTTGTAGAAATTAAGACTCGGTTCACGAGCATGATGTCTGTTAGTTTGTGAATAAACCACAGTGTGACGTATCAAATACTCATAATCTTAATTTATGTCAAACCAATGGAAATAATAATCACATAAATAAATATACAGCGAAATGCGTCACTTTTTTAATACATTTTAAATACAACAAAAGTAACACAAAAAATGGTACGTTTATTTTTTAAGTAACTGATTGTAAAGTACATTTTCTTACAATTAGAAATTTGCACATAAATTAAACATTTGTTAAGATATACAATATCTAAAAATCCTATGTATTTTTTCATGCGTGTGTTCTAAATACGCAATCATTTCGATTTGAAACAATGGTTTATTGCAAATAGGAAATGAAACTGTATTGTTTATAAAAGTGATAATACTGTTATGACGCGGCAAAAAAAAAACTGCAAAACAAAATGTTACATTAATATTGTTGGCGGAAAAACACTCAAATATAAATGATTTAATGGGGAGGAGTAGTATTCAAGTACAAATTTCATTTAATATTAAGATAAATTTGTAAAATATATTTAGTAAACTGAACTTTGTCTCACACGGTAGATATTTGCCCTACGTTAGAATTTGTCAACGCAAATGGAAGCACTCTAAACAGATAGTATAGCTGTTTGGGAATATATTAGCGTTGTCTTGGTTTGTTCAATATATGATTCGTATCTACGACAAAGAAAAAGTTGTCTCAAGATAGTTACTTCTCAAGTGTGCGACTTTAAAAATTGGATGCAAGAACAATAAGCTGGATTTTTTGAAAAGGAAAATCGCATAAGGCATACGGAAAAAGTCAAAGTTTAGCATCCATTTTGGTTTGCTGCAAAAATGTGGTAGAAAATTAAAGATAAAAGATTTGGATTTGGCACATTATTTTTTAAATATAAGGGATTCTTTATTAATTATGTCAGAAGCAAACTTTAGAAGGGGTGTCCAAAGTGTGACAAAAGAGGGGCGGTTTCGAAACTTTTGTGACGTTAACTCTAATATTAAAATTTCCTTCAACAAAAAATAAAAGAAAAAAAGACTAAAAAGAAGAATAAGATAATGTGAAAAAAACCATGAAATTCGTGTAACATAATTAATGGATGATCACTAATTGTCTTACTTTTAATTTTCCTATTTGATTAAAATAGTAATATTAAATAAATAAGTGTTATTATAAAACACTACATAAGAAAGGGTTAATAAGTTTTCATATTGATGAATTTAACTTCATAACGAGGGTAGAGACACATTCATTAAATTAAAAAAGATATTACGAAAACGACAACTACAATCCTTCTTGATTATTAATGGAAGGAAGGGAGTGAGATGGGTTCTGAATTCAGAGAAGGGACAAAATGCAAAATCTTTCCACGAAATCGTATGAATGCTTAGGTTTGTGTATAGGTAACAAAATATTCTAACAATAATAATATAAAGTGGTGTTTCATGTTGTGTATAATCAAATGAAAAGTTCATTCGTCAGAAAATGTAGGTGTTTCCAGTTGAATAGCAATATTCACGCCCTACCCTTAGAAGACCGTAAACTGTAAACAGGAAATAACAATAAAAGCGGAGGACTGTGAAGTGGATTCAAATATGAATTGAATTTTGAGGTGACTTTTGTGTACTTTGGAAAGTATATTCAATAAATATTTACAATCATTTTTTAAAACCCAGCTTTCATAAACACCTATTTTATTGATTGACTAAAAAGATTTCTATGGCCAAAATGAACTTGTGAACCATGCCTTAAGAGCCGCAATATTATAGGAGATATTAACAATAAAAAATTGTTATTTTTGTCTCCAAACATTAAAAAGATCAAAAGTTATAAAAAAAAAATTGTTCTGTGACGTGACGTACGATTCTTACTCTTTTCTTCTATAAATTACCATTTCTTTTAAACAATAGAGCGTATACAAAGAGATGCATACAAGTGATATGATGCTACTATTTACAGCTGGCTCATGCAAGGTTTTATATTAAAAATGTTACGAACAAAGAAAAATAAAATTGATTACATGTTAGTCTGTAGCTATATTACACTAAAAACATAGTGTAAAGTACGGTTCCGTGTACAATTTAAATATGTATTAATAATATTTAAATAGTAATATTGTAGGAGAAGAAATTGTATGTTTTAATATGGAATTTCTACTTTATTGTGAAGCGCTTATAGTTACTATAATAATATTATTTATTAGGGATCTTTCTTTTCAATTTTATAGCTTGAACTTTGAAGAAAATGTAAATGAACATAATTTCAAACGCGCTTTTCTTGATACGGCGCTAAGCATAACTCAACTACAGCTCTTCTGATTGATTTGCAACTGCATGCGAAAATAGTATCATATATTATCTCATATATATAGAAATGTTATACTGAGAAGATATTAGATAACAAAAAATGCAAAACATAGAAAACACAGATTTCTACTTACATTTTCATGTTTGAAGAAGCAAAGCATTTTCAATTCCCGAAACACTCTTTTGGAGGAAACCAATGTTTGGAATACGTTAGGGAGTTTCTTAAGAGCAACTCTTCTTCCATCTCTAGGATCCGTTACGGCCCTGTAAATAAAAAAACCCTTAATAATATGAAGGTTACATAGGTATTACATAAACTATTATTGCACTGTAAAAGAAAAGGTGTTATTTATTTTTATGAAATACGGGCATGTTAAAAACAACCTTATATTTTTATTATAAAATGTATTGAATTCCATCACAAAAATCGTAAAATTTTTATTACGTTATGTTAGAATAAATAGAGTACGGGTTAGAAGAGAGTATGATGGATGGCCAGAACGTGACCCAATGTTCACCTGATGCAGACTCATTTACAACAAATTCTCTGGATCACAATCTTGGGTTATATCCAAAGAGGATTTCAGTTTAATTTTGTGAAAATAAAAATACATATTTTAGAGAAAATAAGAATAGGGTAAAGAGACATAAATTTAAACGACTGTAATAACAAACGACCGGTTGGTGGAAATACAATGTCATAATTTCATATAAAAATAAAGCTAAAATAATTTAAAAAACTAATTAAAAGTAACGTCAATTTTTTAAATTATAGAAATCACTACGGAGAAAGATTTAATATAATTCGATTATAGTTTTACATTAATTCGTAGTCATCCGTCGATAAGGGCAATGCGACACCGGCGGCACTGAATAATAAAATTTACACTAGACAGAATGAAATGGGTGACAAATTTGCACGAAATAGTATAGAACTCGTGTAAATGTATACTGGATAAAATGTAATCTTTGAAAATATGTCCTCCTCTGTAAAACTCGTCATCATTGATGTTTTTCATCAAATATTGCTTCATTCGTTTCCCTCTTTTTGATAATGACTAATTTTACACAATACCAAAGTGTGGAAACAGCTTATCACAATTGTATTGTGTGTGCATTGCATTAAATTCAGTAACCAAAAGAGCAGATGTGCAACAAAATGATATATCGGTAAAGTAAAAAAATCAATAACGTTCACAGAATAGTATTATAGACTAGAAATATATAGGGGAAAATTTGGTCATTTAAACGGATTAAACATAAATGCGTCAGCATTGCAAAAGTACACCGGTTATTATTTGTAAATCATAATAGAAAATAAGTATACTATAGTAATTTACTTTTAATTAGTTTCGGTATTAAATAATTGCATTATAGAGGATTTATTTGCAGAGGAATACTTTTAATGAGTAAAGTTATATTTGCTATCAAATAGATATACTATTTAAAATAAAAATATGTATGTCATAGAAATTGAAATAAAAATATCTGTGACTACTTTGAAAATATGCAATAGCAACTGTTCCTTTGACTAAACCACAGCAATGACTAAGGGAAAGAAAAAAAATAGAAATATACAAGGATGCTCATGTTAACTCAGTGGTTCAGCGCCAAATGTTTGGAGGTAATGAAGACGAAAGATGAATCATATGGGTTTATTCATAGTGGTGTTATCTATATGTCATTCTATGAATCCATCCTATTATTGAGCGATGCGATATGTATATATAGTGGAATTCAGAAAATTTTAGGAGAAAAATTCTCTCTTTCAATCAAAGGAAGCAATATTACTACAAGCATATATATTTTGGAGTTCTATCATGGAAAGGCATATAACTTGTATCTTCTAATAGAAATAACCGCCTACTGATGATCGAGATATCATAATATATAATATACCCATATTCACTGGGTGTCACCCCACTGCAGAGGTAATCACTATCACCTTTTGACCTTCTAAACATCTATTACAAAACGCACATCAAAAAGGTAACAAAACGATGTAATTACACGTTGTGAGTATTTAAACGGATTCATCAGTTTAAATCGATAAACCACCCCACCCCACTCCATTCTGCCACAAATAGCTACGTGTATTTAAACATGTGCATTGTTAGAGTCCAATCATCAGTAACCAGAAGCATTTCCCGTTCGTGGAAGTTGTCAACGTGATAGGGTAACCCGCTGGAGGGTTGAATTATTGCCGTGGGACTTGAACAGATCTTCCACGAAAATGCTATTAACAGACATGTGTTTGCGAATTTGATATAATACGTAATAAACCCACAGGTAGATACTGAGAATGGAAACAAATACTCATTTTGCGTAATATACGTATTAAATTAGTTACAAACGGTTTTAGATTATCCTTAATTATTTAATTTGAAGATTGTTACAAAAGATAATTTTTATATTTATCGATTTGATTAAATAGTCGTTTTTATAATTATCATCGATTTTATTATCTATAAGTATTTATTGTTACATTTTAACTCATTTTACAACGTCTCATATTTAAAATAAAGGGTCTTTCAACAACAGGTGTCATTTTTAATGCAACGCAATATTTTCGTGAAAAGTGGTGATATTTTTATTTTAATCCAATGTATATAACTTTTATTGACAGGTAAAAATGGTGCGAAATTTTAAATGTTGAAAGACCTTATACACCTATGTAAAAAGATTTCAAGATTCGAGCACCTGTGATTACTTGTTATCTATGTACTGATTGTTCGATTCTTTGTTAGTTTGTATTAGTATGAATCACAAACAGGTAGCATTCTAACGATACGATATGAGTCCGATTTCAATTTCGATAAATAGTTTGTTCAAGAAAAGTGGAATGTTAAATGAATCAGTTTTATAGCCATACATTTTATTTGTGTACAAATACAGATTCAAGTAATATTTTACTTTTCTATGAACAAACTATTTATCGGTATCGCGTCAAACCCGCTTTACGTATGAGTCAACTATTGTGCTTAAGTTCCTTTTAGACTTATACATTCATGTCTATGACTATTTCAAGCAATAAAAAAGATTTTCTTATTTATTTTTCCTCCAGATGAAAGATAGGAAAATTTACTACAAAAAAGGTTTGATACCTTTTTTCACACGAGCAACAGTTTTCAGGGAAATACAAAACGGTGACACAGTGACAAATGTGCTAAACGGTGCTAGTGTCAAGTGAATCATTGATACTGGACGAATATATCTTTAGTTTCAATTACCACCATTGTGAAACCATTTCAATTAATTAACTGCTCTATAGTTTAGTTCTCCACGAATTTTAAAGTTTACAGAATTTCCAGTACGCTAATTAATATTTAATTAGGAGACTTAGAAATTCCCGTTACTTTTTAACACACTCCGGACACTCGTATGTTCTACATCAAAGAAAAGAAAAGTATTACATACTTCTATTGGAAAACAAAGGTTACAAAAATGTAAATATTTGCAGATTGTTGCAGGAAGTTGTATTATCTAAAACGATTATTCCACCACATTTCGTGCTTACACTCGTATTAGTTACGTGTGCAGTAGAAATAAACGGAACTCCGTTCGTATCCTGACACCAAATAACGTGGAAGTGCTTCAAAACTTTCTTCATACATTTATTACTGTAATAATTTGGTGCGCTGCACTGATTAGAAAACACATTGCCTTCCTGCCGGATTTTCTACAAATTAAATTTAATGGTATCATGCATATTTGAATGTATGACCAACTGCAGAGGAAATATTATTTTATATTAAAATAAATGTATTTATTTTTAACCAAATTATCTTGTAAAGAAGTTCTACTAACTTTAATTAATTTGATAAATATGGTTTTTTATTTTGAAAACATCAAAATTTATTTCGATTTTGATTTGGTTTTGTACTAATCGCAATTTAGTTGTTCCGTATTTGTGCCACATCTTATGAAGATAATTTTTAAGTATATATAAAGTAACTAGCTTTTACCCCCGTCGCAAGCGACGTCTGTTTTTTGTGTGTGGCTTGAATTTCATGTCAAAATTTAATTCCATTTTTAAATTGAAATAAAAAATAAACTCGTCTCATACTATTTTTACGTATTATAACAATTAATTTTTCAGACAAACTGGCTAAGAAAATATATTTTTTTTATCAAAATAAAAAATATTTTCAATTTATGCGTTATTTGACCAACTTTTTTTCAAAATTAGGGATTTTTTTTTGATTCGTAAATAAGTTATCAAGGTTAGCCTATATACAAAATTTCAACTTTCTAGCACAATTTTTTCTCTCGGCAAATACAGCCCCGTGCCCCCCAATAAAATTTTTGAAATTTTGAATTTTTTTTTATTATTAATAAGATGATTAAAACTGTACTGTAATCTTACATTCTACATTTCGTATTTATATTTACGTTATAATATTAGTCTCCCCATTAATCCCCGCTCCTGAAATAAAATTGTCAAATTTTAGGCATAGCAATCTATTTTGCTCGTAGCAACTCTCTCTACCTTTATCTACCCCTACTTTTATAAATGATCGAAATTTCAAAATTGAGTTCTTTGGCAAAGCTTTTTCCCGCCCCCACTTCCTCAATTTCACGCCGCTACTAAGGTTAAATTTATTTTCGCAAATATGCACATGCATAGTTTCTATTTTTTCACTTTTTCTATTTTTTTATATTTGGGGCTGTTAACTATTTCCCCCCTATACCCCTCACTCCTGTTCGATTTCACAGCACAGCAAACGCACCAAAAATCAATCCAATTCTACTACTGAATGTAATTTGAATATCTGACTTATAGAGAACTATTTAGCTTCTATTTAATATTCTACATGCAAAATATCATCGTTGTACCTCTATATTGTTCTTATACTCGGTTTATCACCCCCCACTTTAATGTTGCACTTAAGAAAATGTAGTTCTTGTTATATTTTCGTAATAAATATGTCAATCTATATCTGCATACTAAATTTCAGCTTTGTATTTAAATTTTAGCATTAGTACCCCCCACATACCACCGCTACTGAAGAAGTTTGTCAAATTTTAGCACGAGGATCTATTTTATTTGTATCTAAGAATATATATTCTAAACTATAGCCTTTCATCTCCATATATTTCAAATATCTGGTTTTTGGCCCCCAGCGCCCGCCGCCTCTGGAAAGTTGCAAATTTCTATAGTGTGTCTTTAATGACACTTTATATATGGCCCCCGTTCCAAATTTTAACGTTCTAGCTCTGTTGCGACATTGCCCCCAAAAAATCACGCCGCTACTGAATTAAAATTTTGGTAATCCAATTATTGGCAAACATGCACAATTAGTGTCTTAATACATACCCAAAGTTTTAATACTTCTTTTTCAATATTTCTGGCTTTTATTGTCTCAACTCCCGCCGCCACTGGAAATTTGGGGCTGTTTATTTTTTTTCATTAATTACTCTCTACAGCGAGCGTACATATTAAATTTGAACGTCCTAACTCTATTCTAACATTGCCCCCAAAAATTCGCGCCGCTACTGAACTCAAATTTCAAATTTCCAACTATTGGAAAATGTGCACAATTATAATCTCAATACACATACCAAATTTCAGTTTTCAATCTTTTCTAGTTCGTCAGATATTTGCAAAAGTATTTTTTCGAATTTTCCAGTTTTTCCAAAATTACGGGTTTCCAGGAAATTCAGGGAAAAATCCGGGGACGCCAAAAGTCTTAGAATTTTTTTCTCTACGAAATAGGAAATTTTCAAAAACATTGATGGAGCCGTTTTCGCGCTGCCATACAAAATTCAGTACCAAACATATAAACATATAAACATATAAGAATAGATTCAAACACCTGGGACATTATAATATATGATGATGTTAATGCAAAAATTTGGAATTATATAAGTATAATAAATATAAGTTGTGATTTTTAAGATCATGAACCAATACGAAAGAAGATCGTTAGAAGTACCCTGAGAGAACTCAAACTCCTTGTGGTTATGTTTATAATTATATACTCGTGCAGCACTGTCTTTTTTCCAAAATTTTGATATTAGTCAATGAAGTGTCTTTAATATATTAGTTATGGTCTTCTTCTCAGTGTAGCACCTAGTTGAAACAGGGTGATTGTGTCATACAGAATATGATCATACATTAATAGGCATAGATTTAGTCGACATTCGAACCAAGTATCAAAATTTCGTAATAATCTTTATTTGTATAAGTAAGCTGAAAAATAATATTTAGGAATTGAAAATTTTTTTATTGTGCTTGCTATATCAACTTGCTAAATTATTTTAATATTACTGGTATTTCAATTACTAGATTATATCTCGCATTAATTGTACTTCAATAATTGTGTATTTTGTCAATTTGTTAATTATATATTTTTTCTTTGTAGAGTTTTATAATTTGTTTATCATTTGATTGCCAATCAGGAATGTTACTAGATTTTCTATCTTTCCTAGAGTATTGTGACGACACAGTGGGCGAGAGCAGTGATGCATAACCGGAAATATATTAGGTAGCAATGTAGTTATATATATATGACTGCATTGCTACCATAGGAGGACTTCAATGATAAAACTTATCATCGAAAATAGACCGACATGAAATAAATTAAATTTAAAAAAAACTAGAGTGAGAGTTTATCTAAAAAATATACAAAAGTATATTCAAAAATCAATTTAAACTTTTATCAATTTCCAACCACATCAAATATTCGACTTGGCTATCCTTTCATATCTACATTCTATTCAACAAATTTTTGATAATGTTGTTTGCTATGCAAGTTTGTTTGCAAGTTAGTAGACAACCTCGTGAATAAACAAACCGGAATTAACATAGTCGATGAGTGCGAGTTGTGGAGCCAGTTTGGAGTTGGAGTAATGATTTCAATTTTCATTACAGGTAACTAACTGGTAACCGGTAACAGGTAACAGGTAACCAACCGACAACCTCGAACAACACGGTACACGTACGTATGTCAGTCAGTCAGTCTATGCACAGGTTATCCTCTGCTCAACCGACCCCACCTCCCCTGCCCTTCTCAACAACGAGTTCAATCAATGTTAATCACAACACATGAAAAGCAACTCTCGCGAAACGATGCAACTGTTTTATGATGAAAATGCATTAAACGACAATGCGTTTAGTACTCTGTGTTCGTAACCATAACGAGAATATTAATCGAATTGAAAATCAAGTATGATGGAAAGCTATTGTTTATGCGAGAAAAGCTGTTCTCATAGTGAACGGTAATTAATAATATAATTAAACAGTTGTTTATGAATTAAAATTTTATAAAGTTAATAATAAAAATGTATAGAACCTGGTATTACCGTATCGTAGTAATATCAAATAGCCTGATTACAATTTGAGTTAGATTTTTCGAAGCACATTCTAAGCCATAGGTAGAAAATATATTTGGGTACGTTCAGGAAAAGAAATTTCATATTTTAAATCTTAAGTTTATGGGGTGGGGTAATACATTTTTGCTTCTGTAACTTTCTTTTTGTTGTACAAAAGTTACCCTATATCGCCCTAACATCGAGATCTAGAATATCGTATTCAAATTTTATACGCTTCGGATCCAAAGTGTTTGTAGGGTAGTGACCTAGGTGCATTGCGCTTTCGTTATCTCATAAGGGTTGTTTTGTTTTTGAGCATTTACCTGCATCAATTGTAAGAGTCATAAGTAAAGAGCCAAAAATTGAGTTTCGCAGAAATTGAAACATTGGAAAGCCAAAGATTACCTAAACCACTTAAACAAACATTTTTAGAGCACTACAGACCTGCCATTGAGCCCAAGTATTTTATTCTTGCAGATCTTACTATTATTATCCAATATGTTTCACTTACATAATTTTGTAAAACTAGAAGTAGATATTTAATCCTGAATAAAGTACATACTCTCTAAAATTTATATATTGTCTTCATAATAGACTCTACAGCTAGACTATAGACTTCAAAGTAAGACTGTGCAAGTTCTAAAAGGTTGGGAATCACTGTCTATTCTTCAAGCTTAACACATCCCATGAAAACCACGATATTAATATATGTTTATACAACTGATAGCGACAGATCTCCAAGCTTCACATAGAGAAGGTGCTAATATGTTAAATTTTTTTTAATCCAACTTCTATAGTTGTACGTTGATTGTGAATCCATTTCAATAATAACAAACTCTAGTTAAAAACAATAATTAAATAAATAATTGAACATAATTTTAAACATAATTTAATTATAAATCAACAAATTATGTTAATATATTTAATAAAAATATTTTTAAAAGTATTTTCACTTCTAGAAAATAATAATCACATGCACGATATATGCAATAATAAATGTATTAATTTACTTTTCAAAATTTAAAATTAATTGGACGCAATGCTCATTAATAATATGCATGCAATCATGATATCAACACCTCAAGGAATTTATAAATATTTGAATAATTTCACAAGCAATAAATATAAGAAAAAAATAATTTGTTAAAATATAGATATTACTTTGAATTAATTTGAAACTTTAATAAACTTCTGAAAAGAAAAAAGAAAAGAAGAACTGTGAAGAGGTGAGTAAATAGAGTATTATATACTTGTATATTTGAGCTTGTTCTATTACAGTAATATACTTACTACATAAAAAGTGTTTCTCTTAATTTGACATGAATGAAATTATTGTCTGAATTTATTGTCTATTTTTGATATAGAAATTGTCTTGCAGTGCTAGCTGTCTTGTGTTAGCTTACCGCAAGCTAATTCCATTCATTATCTACCTGGCTATTCTGTTAATTATTAAGAAGCGTTTGAAATTGAATTACCGATAGCATTTGAACATACGCCTAGAACTTCAATATACTCCTTGAAATATAAAAATGAAATTATTACGAATCTTTGACCCTATTTCCATCAAACAACTCATATACTTGTGAAAGTAGAATAATAATATAATATGCACTGATAGTAGTCTTATATGTATTAGCGATAATTTTAGTGTTCATATACTGGTTATGATTCTAAAATCATAAAAATGAAACTCGACTTTCTGAAATATTTCTTTTTAAATACAAATGAAATAATATTATTTTATTCAACGTAATTTTATTATTTTTCTTTCTGTGGCATGTGCGATATTTAATAAATATGAAAACAATAACACTTTAGGCTAGATTTATCTTTCTTTTGTACATTCCTTTTCTTTAGTTTCCTATATCCAGATTATCTAATACCTGGATTCAATTGAGCCAATATCCCAATCCAACCAAGATCTGGATAATGTATAAAAAAACCTCTATTATGCAAAATATATTAACATCACGTTAAAAATCTCGACAATAATACTGACACAAATAATATATTAAATATGCTTTACAACTTGCTTAAATATATTTAGTTTAAATATAAATTTATATTTAAATAAAAACATACTACAACAACTTCTTTCTACATAAATTTTCTCGTTACACTTTACTTTAATTTTCACCTTGAGGCGAAATGCTTCTGAGTATAACTATCCAATTTCAAGGTAGTAATTTAATACAGAAATATAAAACTTTTTTTTTAGAAATCACTCTATTGAATAATTGCATAAAACAAGTGAATATTATGTAACATGACAACTAACCCCATTGTACTTGCTACCTTGCTGTTTATGACAGCTTCTGGTAACTTGTATTTTGGATGAGAAAACAAATAAAAGTTTAACATTGGTTAAAAATAAATAACCCGTGTTCACAAAAAGTATAAAATTAGAGATAACTGTTATTTTTATTAGACAACGTTTGGTCTGAGATAGACGAGGTCCTGGTCAGATGTTTTAATGTCATTTCTTATTAGTGAATATCCGACTGAGTAAATGTAAGCCCCACTCGGCTAGTTTTGAGATTCGTCTGACTAGGGCATCTCCGACAGGGTCACAGTCAGGTGCACAAAAGACTTACCAAACTAAGTTACATTCCATAACAGCACCTTATCAGGAAATAGAACCTCATGCCTGACAAGAACCAAATCAGGGCCATCTAGGGTTACTCGTTTACTTTAGACAAATTTGACATTGGGTTTCTCAATTCTAATTTAGATATTCTTATTAAAGGTCCGCTGTTAATAAAAACAAAAAGCAAATTCATTATTACTTTTCTTTCTTACAAATTTCAAGTGATGTAAAACTTGTCACAGAATGAATTCTAATAAGCGAAAATTTCTTAAAGATTGGTTAAGAGCATTAAAGAAAAAAGGGTACGGCAGTAATTTTTGGAAATAAAATTTCATTTTTTGTTTCTAAATACATTTAAAGGTCATTCCATAGAATTATATTATCAACGATTAAAATACAAATTCATATAGTGTTACTATTTCTAGTTGACTGAAGAGATTTATGCTTCATATCGGATACAATCGGATATAAATTGATAATATCATTGTTGATTTAAAACACGGCACTACTAAACCTATGCCCAACCTTACTATACACCATAAAGTTATACCTGTAACATGCCTTGTTCCACATTTAATAAAAAACTGACTTTTCTTTATTCATCACGTTTCACATCTGTTGGACGTTGGATGGATTTAATTCTCGTAAATTAGAACTAAATTATACATTTTAACAATAAACCTTGGGCCAACGTAACACATACGGCATACGATACATTATATTTGGTTTTATAATTATCAGTATGGCTGTTAACAGAGAAAAAAAAACTTTCACACATTCAATGTAATTCTTAAATTGGTTAATTACATGAAATTAATACCATGGAAAATAAAATGAAATATCACAGTATAAATGATGAAATCAGAAAAAATATATATTTCTAAAAAAATTAAATTAAACTTAAAGTAAGGGTCATGTGAGAATAAGTCTTTTTCTTTAGACAAAAATAGTGTTATCTTTCTACGGCAAACATAAAGCTTTAAACAATGTGTGCTTATCTTAACCTTCTCGACATTGGAAGATTTCAGATACATAACGTGCGATTTAACTGCTCTCATTTCTTCATAATACATGATACAATGGTATTTTAATTTCAATTAAAAATACACCGAAATACCAGATTGATCAATTAATTAATACAATGACTAATTATTACCGGATATACATTGTTGGAGAAAACAGGAACTTCTGATGTTAATTTCATATCCTGTGTTTGTATCCACTCTCTATCAAACATGGTTAACTTCCTATCAAATTAGATTTTAGGGAATTTAAACTGTGTCAAATGTTGTGATCATTTTTAAATTCACAGCACAGTCTGCACAGAAAATTTTAAACTAAATATAATATAATCTGCGACAAATGTACACACCATTTGTGGTTCTTTTACCCTTTCCTGTTTAATTTTTTGGGACTTGTTGTATGTAATAACAGTGTCGAAGTAATATAGAAGTAAATTTAAATAAGATAACTTTAGGTAAATAAATTATAAGGTTACACCGCCTTTTAGACAAAATGCCAGGTCTAAGATAACTGATTTTTACTCAATAATGTGCAGTCGTAATTTTTTTGGGTTAAGGCTCTCCATAAACGTGGGAAAGTCCTCATCCAAACTTCTATTTCCCGTTAAAGGCCCTATGTAAAATGGTTAACAATCACTGAATCCAATATTAATTTGAGATTTAGACCTTAAATGAAGATATAAAGAAATAAAATTAATTATATTAAATATAATAATTTATAATAAATAAAGTATATTATTGATGAACGACGAATGATGAAACTAACATTTAAGGTTAAAAACTAAAAGAAAAACCACAAGTGGGAATAATCCTTTAAAATATGTTACAGACATAAAATGAATTGAATATATAAACTAGCAGAGGTTATGTAAATATCACTGCAGATTATACCGTTAATTACATAAATATTGCCATTACACTTTAAAATAATATGAAATTTAAAAAATATAAAACCTCTATTGACAGATACATGTTTATTTAATAAATACATATATCAATAAACGTGTTCATTTGTGGTGTGTATATAAGCTTTCAGTAGATTCCATTAGTTTAATATGTTCGTTGAAATATAAAAGCATATTTTGCGGATATATCATTGTACCAATACATGAAGTCCATAGCAGGAACAAGGTGAGTCGAGAAACCTCGTTTGTCCCGAGGAAAATTAAAAAAGGAAGTGATTTAGCGCGTAAGAATATTAATTGTGGGATGATGTACGGGTCTCAGCAAATACTAGTCTTTAATCAATAAGAGTTAGATAAGAATTTAGTTTTATACAAATATTTTATATTATTACAACTTAAGATTAACATACTTTGTAACCGAATATTGGACATAATGAAGTTTTAGTAAAATATCACCAATATGTGAGATAATGGCTCGATTTGCGAATACTTCGAGTTACGAACTTAATCAAAGAACGAATAAAGTTCATAACCCGAGGTACCACTGTATATATTTTGTTAAGGGAAATGTTTTTTTTATTGTTTTTTTATTTAATAAAAAGTTGAGAAGCCGAACATCTAAAGATTACAGAAATTATGACAAGATATATTTAAATTAAACTCCAAATGAAATTTTCATTTCAACCTGAAAAAGTCCGACCTAATTATACACACATGATACAATTTGTTTTGTTCCCTTTTACGGTTATGTTCTTACCTATAATTCCAGTAAATAACTTTATAACTTTTCAATCCGCGATCAACATATTACCCACCCCTCTTCTAAATTAATGATTTATTCAGATTTATAAATTCTTGAAAAGTTGTACCAACCAGGATATTTTATCCAATACTTTTCTATCTATCGATGTATCCAACAAACCCGGACACTAAGGCTGGTGTTTCGTAAAGATATTTAAATACTAACAGATTATTAACTTAGGCTAGGCGGATACTAGAGTCAAGACTGCCTATAATAAAACATAATTGCACATAATTGTTCATCGGGTTAAGTAATCTATGGAGTTATAAATCTTTTTGCAAATGTTTCTTGTCACGGCTGATTCGTATCTCAGGTTCTAGGTGTAAATGTACTTAATGCTTTATTACAGTATTTACCTCTGCATCACAACAAGTGATAGCAACTGCTAGCAAGCAGCAAAGGAAATTACCATATCCGTACTTTGTCTCCATAAAAATAATTTATCAAGTATTTACATACACGTTAATAATATTTTCATACTAAATTATTTATGGATATATTTTATTTATATTAAACAAAAATATTTGTTTAACAAAACACTTGGAAATAACAAACAAATGGGTATTATATCTCAATAGGAATGACGCAACATGAAGCCTGATAAAGTTCAGAGGCGAAATGGATCTAAAAATATTGTAAATTAGTGGTCTATCATTACTGGCCAACGCCCTGACTAATGCGTCACTGGTTGAACTATTTTAGTTTTTATATTGTGCATGTTTTCATAATCTTCATTAATTTTAACAATTTCATTTTTGTTTATTTTTAGAAAACATAATTACATGAAATATATTTTTATCTGGAGTTTAAGAATATGCAAAAAATAAACAAACATTTTTGTATAAGTTATGTGTGGCTTTGTTGTATCTAGTTTTATTTTGTGACAAAAGTGTTTGCATTTCTTTGTAGATTAAATATAGTGCATGCACACGACTAAATTATGAATGTACGATATGTAAGACCTACTGGTAAGAATGTAAAACATATTAACTTACAAACACGCTATTGTTTAAGTAAAAACAAATAGAGACTGAAAAATGTATTTTTTATTCTATTAACCTCTCTTATATTATAGATATTGACGAAAATGTAATGCTCAATAAATTTCAAAACAAAATATAATTAAAAATACGCTTTCAATACATTTTTTAAAACAAAATTTGAATACAGATTATAAATTAACACATCAATTTGAAAATACTACAAAGAATTTAAATAAAACATTTTTTATGTCAAAAGTTATAAAACACATATTTAATAATTTTTATTTCACAATAAACATTTCGACAATATACAAATACATTGTAGGAAACAATAAATAACAGTAAAATTCCATTTGTCAAACAATTAAACGAAATAGCATATTGTTCAAAATATAAAACATGACACAAATTAAATAATGCCTATATTATGTGTATCATAAATTGCGAAAATTAAAACATAATCAATATGGTAATTCTATTATTATTATGCTTACAATAATGCAGTGTGAATATGCAGTAGGGAAGCAAAGAGCATTAGCACCCGATTTGAACTTTATATACGCCCCCTCTCCCTTTTCAATTATTAATGATTATCATGATATTGTTGGTGTTATACATATTATCCATGAATGATTAGTTTGGTCTCATTAAATCTAGTTATATCAGCAGCTAGTCCTGGGTAACTGATATTTTTGAGACTGAATATTTCGAATTTCTTTTTTCATGCTTTCAGGACAAATTAAATTATATCCAGTCGCTATTTACTGAGACACACGCTCCTAAACGAGGCCTGAAGTCTCGCCTTCAGAACTTACATTCTAAACAAGAGTGTCACGGGCTCAGAGAATTTCCTCACTTCTAATACACTGTGTCCTTAACATTTATTATGAAATAAATTGGCAAAGGAATCAATAAATTTATAAATTGAGATGTAAGTGAAATTACCTTCATATGAAATTTTTAATATAATCAAAAAATTAAACTTCAATTTGAGGAACACAGATTTCATTAACAAAAGTCAGTTAAAAGGAAGAGATTAATTGCAAAACTCCAGCTCACCTGTACAAAATTAATATTAAATCTGACGATAGATGTCAATGTGGTGAAAAAGGAACTTTGGATCATATTATATTTGAATGCATAAATTATAGTTTAGAAAGATCAAAATTGAATAGTGATATATTAGATGTGATTAAAACTTTTCCTGTTAATACTAAATTTTTGTTAAGTGATTCAAAATTAATTAGTGAATTATTGAAATATTTAGAAATTTGTAAAATTGAATTATAAATTATAAAAGATGTATAAAAAATGTTTGATGGTGGCTATGACGAAAGAAAGTCAAGGCAAATAAGTAAATAAATATAAAAAAATATTATTAAACATACTTGATAAGTGACGTATATATTTGGTGATTGAAAAAACGGCAAAGATTCATACCGAGTTTAAGATTATGGCATCTTCTAAAGAAAATGTTCCCTCTTTAATCAGATACACATTTTTCTCCAACAAAACACGATAAAACTCAGAACAATAGTTATTTTGTAAAAAAAAAAAAACACAAAAATATATGCCATATAAGTAAAGTTAGCAACAGTATGATGTCGAGCACCAGTGCTTTGGCCCACTGTGTAATCAAAAAAAACTCTGTATCATTTAGCTGCATTTATTACTCGGATTGGTGACTGCTTGTTCATACTGCATACCGTTGGCATACGCAGCGATATAAATGTGGTTTTGACATCATGCACTACCAAAATAACAATTCTTCTCTTGAAGTCATTTAAACTATTAAGATATTAGTCTATTGGGAAAAGCATATTAAAAATTATGACAGGATAAAAAACAATTATAAAATAATTTTTGTGCATTTTAGCACTTCCTATTTTGTTTATTTTGCAACCCAAAACATTTAAACCACGTCACTACGTATAGTACGAGCATATGGATATGGATATGGATACTCGGCTGGTAACCTACGTTTGTTGTTTCAAGACCGCGAGAGGTGCGGATTTTAAACACATATGACCCACTGACACGAATATAGCGGAACAAATACATAATCCAATGATAGGTACAAGATATACCTATATATAACACACATCAAAAACATATGTATATGTATGTGATATATGATATGTGAATTTCACATTTTAAAGTTACCAAATAATGTTTTCTTTAAAAAATGAGTCCAGATGTAAAATACTTCATCCGGTATAAGAAATTCAGGTAAATTATTTAACTATGTTGTTTTATAAAAGAACAAAAATAAATCAAGTAACTGTATTTTGTAAGTGAAATTTAATAGTAGCTTGATGAGTAGATTAATAAAATTAAATAACACACTTAATTAAAATGAAAATAAAACGTATTGTAATTAAGTAGAAAATAAAATTTGGCACGCTTATTTTTTTTAGATACAATTAAAGTGTTCCGGTTTTAAATTAAATGCTATTTGATATGGCGCCTTAAGGCTCTCTTACACTGCCAATGTTCAGTATAGGAGTTCAGGATTCATCATAGTTGCAAAGATCCGGACCATGCTGGGATACATGCATTCATTGGGAGCGATTCGGTCAGAGGAGAAAACAATACAGATATATAATAAGCACTTTTATTATCCACTTCCAGAATGCTAATTCCAGAAAGTATTTAAAAATGTGATTAGTTTTAAAAATAATATTCATTGCAAAAAAGATATCTAACGTTATTAAAAGAAAGAGAAGTGGGAAACATCTTGGGCTACTGTAAGGGTTTGTCTTTTGAAATAAAAGAAATTCTAAAAAGAATAAGATCTAAGCAAAATCAGTTGACCACAGTTGACACACAAGATATAAAAGAATTGAAGGTATAGAAATTGTGTGTGGATAACATTATATTCACCATTTTTATCAAACTGTGTTTTTTTAAACTACTAGTATGCCGAAAAGTGTTGTAGATGTTAACTATTAGTTAGCTATGCTTACGTAAATCTTGACCTAAAATAAATCTCGCTAACAAACTTTTACAAAATTAGACCGTTTAAGAGAATTAGAAGTGAATAGTTTTCATATTTCGTAATTAACGAAACTTAGGTTATGGCAAATATAGGAGTACCTGTTGCGAAATAGTATGAGTAAAAAACTAATTGCATCAGTTGTGTTTTAGTACAAAAATAAAATTTATTATATTTTCACGTATTTAGACGTCTTTTTCTTAGACTAAGGTTGCAATGTGAAAAAGTACAGCGCGGAAATAAATCCGCAATTCTGTAATACATTGAATTATATAAATGTACACGCACTCTGCAAATTTAAAAGTTGGACGGAAATTATAATAAATATTTTTATTATTATTACTTCCGCGCGATTCTTTTTCGTAGTACAGCCTAAGAAAGAAGCTCTAACACATTTTTCCGACCAATTTTTTTTACAGTGTAGTATTGTTAATAACGTCATCAGGCAGATATAATTATCAAAACAAATGCAAGTGTAATTTAAGAAAATATATATATTGCGGTGTAAATTTATTTAAACTTCGACTATTTCAGATATTAGTCGTATCAGCTTCCTGTTAGATAACGCTTTTGCTGGGTCGAACTATTGCCGAACTAGGGTAGAGAACACTCGTGTGTATTACGTAGCTGCCTAATAGATGTATGATTATATGTAGCATATAACAGTACACTCGATAGAAGTAAAAAGATAGATTTTCTGTTTTTGCTGTTTTTATTCTTTCTGTACTATGTCTCTCCGTGAATCTCCTTACACATAATTACATTTCAAAGTCTACGTTAAGACGATAGTGTCTTCAGCGTGAGCTAAGCTTAAACAAGTATGTTATTCAGTCATTGATTCAATGTTTTATTATAGTGGTTTAGTGATTAGTCGAACAGGAAAAACAAATTGTAACATTGAATCTATATTTTGGCAATTATTTAATTATCCATATATTATACGAGTACATATAATATTGTACATGAATATTTATGAAACAGAAGTGTTAAATACATATCTGCATGTGTTTAAAAGCAGTTATATACATATATGCTCAGTGTATTATTGTGTTTATACGAAACACATTTGTATCGATGTATTTACGTATATAATATATATATAATTGAATCCATGTAGTAAATCACTAATATTACCACACATTAGAGGTTAGTTTCACACAAGCGAAAGTGTAGGGGAAGGGGGTGTTGAAGATGGGTGAGGAGACTGTGTGTGTGTGTGTGTGTGTGTGTGTGTGTGTGTGTGTGTGTGTGTGTGTGTGTGTGTGCGTGTGTGTGTACGTGTGTGTGTGTGTGTGTGTGTGTGTGTGTGTGTGTGTGTGTGTGTGTGTGTGTGTGTGTGTGTGCGCGCGTGTGTGTGTGCGTGTGCGTGTGCGTGTGTGTGTGTGTGTGTGCGTGTGTGTGTGTGACTCATTAATAATATCATATTTATTACTATTGAAATTGTCATTGAATCTTATTTAAATATGTTTCAAGGTAAGCGTTCATAGCTTTATCAGACACAGATTCATCAAACGCTTTGGATTTATCGTATAACATAACATATGAAAGAGAAAGATGAGAAAAGAGATAAAGTGTATACAGCAAATTATTTAACGAAGGTTATCGATTTTTTTGCAAATTATTATCTATTGCCTATTTCTTGATAGGTATCAAGCTCAAATTTTGTAAACAGCCACTTGCCACAGCCACTTTGTAAATAAAAATACCAATAAAAAGTCAAAAATAAAATTAAATATCTTAGAATAAAATAATCAACGGATAAATAAATTATAATATAATTAGCTAAACCCACCCACCCTTCGTTTTGGCTGAGTCTGATATAACATGAAGCGAATCAACTGGAAAGAAGCGAAAGAAAAAAAATCGATTCGAAAAACACGCTCGTAATTCTTTATATATAAAGATCTATCTACATTTAGTAATCTGCGCTAGACTGTATAAGACTTATCTATCACAATCCTGGATGTCAAATTATTTTTGAATATAACGTTTTAACATCAAGAAACACATAAATACAAAAATAAACATCAAGTCAAGCGCAGACGTACCGAATATAAAAACTGTCGCAGCCTCATGTTTAGACACGTGAAAAGGATATGATATTTTATAAAAAAATATATTTATTATTATTTTATAGTAAGATTTGTAATAGTTTCATTTACACGTATGCTAAACTTAACAAAACCAAAATGAATTACCACAAAAAACGGTTATTAGTACTCACGCGTCTCTAATTACATAGAGATCTGTCTGACGTAGATTCAGAATCCAGTAGTTGATTAAATAGAAACTCACCTGTAACAAAAAAAAAAGCAAAAATTAGTATAAATGTTATTAAATTGATAGTTAATTATAATTATACAGCAGAATTAGAACCAGCTAAGTGATAGGTATACGTAAAATTAACGACTGTAGAAGCCAAAATTTATGATGAAAATAAAAGTGTATAAGTGATTATTATTGTTAATGATTACAAAAATAAAATAAAGAATCGATGTATTTGCGAAAATGGAAGTTATAAGAAATATTTTTAATGTCTGATTTTATTGTAGAAATCAGTTCATAATTAAAAATAAGGATGACACTAAGATCGTGAGAAAACACTACTTAAAATCAAGATGAGAATGGAGAAAAGGAGTACAAGGTATAGGATACAAAAATTAATCTACGTCATTCAGTGACGTCATACTGTTATGGTTGTTAAATAAAAATATTTTCTCCCATTAAAAATCAATGTATTATCAATTCACGAAATTCAGATTATCCTATTGTTTTGAAAATTACAAAAGTAGTGTCACTAAAACCACTGTAACTCGTAAACTAATTAAGGTAACTTCTGTTACGTTGTGTTTAGCGGAACATATAACAAAATAACGTTCTAATAGTTATTTGATGTGAAATAGAAAATGAGTACTACATTGAATTGCTAAAAACTATTTTAAAAATCCATTAGAATGTTCGGGTTTTAAATTTTTTTATAATGTACCACGTACAATCATTTCAGTAAGATAAATAAAGTAAATGAAAGTAAATTACCTATTCTGAAAAATATAACAATGCTTTTACATTATTATAATAGTTATTAATTTTTAAAAAGTAGGTTTTAAACAATGTATACTAAGCAAATAATATATTTAAAATATGACATTTGTATATTATACACGTAAAATTAAATTACACTCGTACTTCTATAAGATTGTATTATTCTTAATGAAGTAAATATTCAAAGTACGAGAAAATGAAAGCGCAGTTAGAGGAAAGAGAGTGAAGAAAATATAATAGAACTAATTACAAAGACAAAAGGCAACAATTGAAGTTTTAACGTAAGTATACACTGAATTAAAATTATTAAAAAAATTAACCTATTTCTTTACACCAAAACTTAAATGAATGAAAAAAATGCTAGAACATAATTAGCTTTTAAATGTCTGTAACCTAGAAAAGAAGTTAAACTCTTGGAATGTTATGTTTATAATAAAAATGATTCCTTATCGTTAAGACATTGTGACGACATTGACTTACCATTCAAGCAAAGCAAGTGTTATTGAAACTCGGTATTTTTTCCAATTAAAAAGGAATGCTTTATCAACAAACGAAATTTAGAATATTCAATTGTTTTGAAAATTATCAAAGTAGCGTCACTAAAACCAGTAATTTGTAAAGTAATTGTCGGAATGTCTTGAAATTTTAACGTATATCGCTTAAAGGTAGGTACTATCTAAGAATCATATCAATTTGTTAATAGTGGTGTCACCGTAATATCATCCTATGAACTTATTGAGTGTTATGATAATATTAAAAAGTAAATTCTTCAAGCAATAAGTAAAATGCAGAAATGACTGAACTCAACGTTCTCCACTACTGTAATTATTTATACAATGTATATATTTATATATAGTTTTATTTTCCGAACTTTCTTTCAAGAAAAAATGTAAAACAGAAAGGTTATAAAAACAAGTATAAATGTTACAATTAAAACAGTGTTAAAAATAGCATCGTTTATCGATCGATAAAAGATTCTCAATGTCGAGTCAAGAAAGTCGTAGAATAAATACATTTTAAATTATTCATTGTTTATATAAGTGTCGATGTAAATTGTAATTAAATTATAGATACGATAAATAATATAAAAGAACAAAGGGTAAGTTTTGTAAATTAGATTGAAGTAGAACATTATTTATGCTATTTCTTGATAAACTAGTATTTGTTGTATTGGTCTTTCAAAATAATAGATTTGGTGTTCCAAAATATCCATATCCTATATTATGCTGGAGTCACACATGCGTGTTTGTCTAGGAATACCGGATATAACGTACAGTGGTTTTTATGAATTAACACGAATATGTTCGCTCTATTATTCCTAAAATAACACACATAAAACCGTGCGAATATTAGCTTTAATCGAAAAATAAAAGGAAACACAAAATTCTCCTCAAAGAAGACCTAACGATACCTATATTACGCAGTGTAATTGTAAAATAAAATCACACAATAAGGTTTTTATTGAAACAAAAAACTTAAGTATAACGTTATAGGGGACTATTTAATATAACACGAAGATTCTGAAATTAGAAAAAAAAGAATTGCAGGTATGACGAGTTGTCAACATTTTTAAGAGACTCCCACTCAATCAAAATAGGTTTGGAGATTTAGGAAGTCATTCAAATCGATTACGAATTAATTTAAAGTGAAAAACTAATTATTCGTAAATATTATTAAAAACAAATGTGTAGGTGCACCAAACGTATTTAATTTTAATTATTACATTGTTATTTAATAAATTTTTCAATATTTATTAACTATTTAATTAATGAATAGTAATACTTATTCAACTTGAGATAATAATGTTAATTTATTTAAACATGATGTTGTCTTAAATGATATAACTGCAGCTTTGAGTAACAAATTATGTAATGTACGACTACATGTAATATTATTAGGTGATTAGATGATTCCCATGACAATCATTTAATAATTACAAGAATTTAGATGGAATTGTTTACTGAGAACAATTTAAATATAAATTCACTACTTGTGACTCACTCAAGTTTATCCTGACATAATTAAAGTTTTGACCAGCAAATTAGGAATTACATCTCGCTACGGGTGACACTGTCAATACGTACTACACTGTAAAATGTGACAAAAATTGTTATTGCTAAGTAGCTAGTAAACATTATAGAAAAATTATTTTTTACTTTCAACTTACTGTTCTTGATCCAAAAAGTTGAATTAATTTAAAAAAGCTGTAATACAATGAAAAACAGAAAAATTGCTATGTGGGCATGTAAAAGCCGGGCACCCATTAAATTGCAATTACATGTCGCATAAATTACTATGTATTTCTCAGTGTATAAATAGACAACGACGCCACAGTGACCGACAGCGCTTAAAACTTTACTAATTTGATTGCAAAACTGTTGAGACGTACCTAATGAACAAGTTATTACTGAAGTCTGTTTAACACTGAAACCGACTATTTGCGTCGTCCGGCTTTTCCGTAGAGTGTAATTGCATTACATAATTTTATCATGAGGAGAAGTTACTTCTTTAATATGTATCAATCCACCACTGTACCGTATAAGTATTTCATACATGCGTGTACATAATATGGTTTAAAGACGAATAGATCAAAATGCCGCTTTTTGTTTATAAGAGTGTTGCACATATCCAAGCAAGGCAAGGGAAACATACAATACCTGTATAAAGGCAAGGCAACACTTTGATCTAAATTTAAATGGAGAATTAAGTCACAACAGTGATGTATTGGTAAATATTAAAGTGTTTGAAGGTTCGCATTGACTTTATCAATAAAAGTAATTTAATTTCTCTATTTTAGATACCCATACTCGTGTCTATAAGTTGTAAATTATGTATTGCAAATGTTTATAAATGTATATATTGCTTTAAGTGCTAATAACTGTTGATGCACTCAAATAAAAAATTAAAAAAAAAACTCTTTAAAGTCAAACATTCTTCTCATGATAAAATGTACTAATGCAAAACAACTGCAATGTCAACTGGAAAAATAAGAATCACAAGAAGTCGATTGCAGTGTGAGACAGTCATAACAGTTAAAATCTCAGAAAAACAAGAAAAAATGTATATGAGTTACAACGGAATGATTAACCCAGTGGAAGTAAGCTATCTTGTATTCCTAGCTATCTCATTTTCAGTGAAAAAGACACGCAAAAATAAACTCAGTGCGTTATTTTATGCGAATCTATCATTTAGTAAATGATATACAAAAACCAAAAACTCTCTTCAAAATATATGTTATTCTTATTCCATGTATACATGTATTTGAGTATTTCAAATACAATGTTTTCTCTTCGAGTCTAGAACATGTATCATAATTCATAGTATAATAATTATTTATGAGTCAACTATGTTTAAATTAGAAAAATAGTCACAGCTTCCTGAATAAAGAGAGAATATCTTGCTAGTCTTTGTATGACTCTATTAAACGTGTCGTGTTGACCCATTGAAGTGAAATAAGGAATGACGCATAACCTATAAATTTCTTTGTTTCAATATCTTCCTGTAATGCTTTGTTCCATTATCTAATTCACGTGGAACAACAATTACTTTGTATTATGTAGCAATGTTATCAAGATTTACTGTATATAGGTATTGAAACTATTAAATAAAAATAGCAGACCGTCATTGAAGATGACTAACATTAACAAATGATGCAAACAAACAGATTGTCAGATCCTCCCAAACTCGGCGTAGTTGTCCAAAAATCAAGGAATAAATAGTGTGATATGTAGTTAAGAATATATGTGCACTTACAGGCGAAAAAAGTACATAAAAACCTCACTCAAACTGTGGTTTTAAAGTCGGTGACCAAGATTTCTCAGAAACAGCAGAACCGATCAGTCTCACAAGCTTCTTAAGCATATTTTTTAGTACTTGATCGAAGGTTTTTTCTCACCGGTAATTTTATTTTTTTATAAACAATTTAAAGCCATAATTTTGGTCAAAAAAGATTTTTTTTTCTTTTGGGAAGTCGCCATTTTGTCAAAAAAAAAACTTATTTTGCTTAATTCTTCGATTAATTACCAGATTATACATTAATTTAACGAAGTCCGTTTGGTTTTTTTTTTCATTTTAGATGGTCCCGTTCTGAGATATCGTGGTCACCGCCAGATGCCTTTTTTGAGAGGAGCTTTTCTAGAGCAGCAGCTTCCAAATTATTATTTTTGCAAATACAAAAATTATAAAATACAGTTAAAAGTTACCATAACATGTGTACAAACTTTTACATTAATACAATTAAAAGTCTTCTCAGGAATTTTTTTTGAAAAATCACTTTTTTGGGCCTCCTAACTGTATATAACCCCTTAAAGCTCTTAAATCTATGTACAGCGTCCTCATCGATACCTAGCTTGAATTCCTAATCTATTGAGCAACAACCATGTTTTTTACCTAAAGCGTCTGACGGAAGTTGAGGCCTACAGGAGAGGGTTTGGCAATGAGGTTTAAGGGGAGGCAGTGAGAGAGTGGTTTTTATTAAACTTTTACACCTGCTAGCAAGTACGCATTCTTTCTTAACTACATATTGCACTATTTATTCTCAAAACTTCAACTTTGCTAAAACGATGTAAGTCTGACGGCTCTGTGATCTTACTCTATAGATATATTGTGCAGTGTTAACAAATTATCATACATAACATAGATTTTTTCAATAGATTCATTGCAGGATTTCTAAATGACTAATTTCAGTTACTTTGGACAGAATGCTTTGATTTGAAAGACTATGAGAACTTGAACGAATGATCAATATTTAGAATTTAAAAGAAACACATCTAACAAATAAAATGAATCTATGCTGAATCATTTGACTGTACAATAGGTTCCGCGGTTCGCGGTCCGCTATATTCAAGGTAATCGCATCGCATCGCATAAGAACGCAACGTAACCGCAACCGGTATCAGAATCGGCAGACAAAAGAGGGTGGAACGATCTGGACTCATGGACTGGAGTTTAGAGACGTTCAAATGGCATGTCAAGGTCCCCGGTTCTGAGGTCCATGTTCTCTCACTCTCTCAGTCTTCGCTAGGTTACTGGTCCTTATTTCTTGCCCGAATAATACGCATGCTTTGTCTACCTAAGTTTGGAGACTAGTATTCATTTCAAGTTGAATTAACTGTCAATACTTTAACAATATAGTCTGAAAAGAACCTGTATCTAATAAGAATAAGGAGATTGACCGCTAGAACTTTGTGAACTCCGGAAATTCCATCTATGGTATATAAGAAAGACACGAAATTCTTGAAGTGTGAAAATTAAAATATTACTAAGGAGTAGTATTCGGTTGAGAGGTTTTGAGAGGAATCGCCAGGTCAGAGATAAATTTCAATTAAGCGACAAAAACACTATTAATTAGCGCGTAATAAAACCAATAATTGAATAAATCCGGGGCACATGGAAATTCTGACCACAGGGAATTATTACATCATTCGGTTATTTATCTTTACTTAATTAGTGCCGTACCATCATATATGTATGTACATAATCAATGTAATAAGAAAACAACCAAACACAGGAAATATAACTCTGGTTCTGGGATCAAACCCGAAGACACAGCAGTCTGATATCGACCATCAATGCTCTCATCCACTGTGTTGTCTGCAATTATGTATTTAAATAAATTTTATAGATGAATTTCAAGGCAAATAACTAATTTTGTGAAGTATAAGTTAAAACATTAATAAAATAAGATAGTATTGAATTGACTGCGTAAATTAATAGCATTTATATACAATATTTACCAAGTGCTTAGACTTATTCTAAAATAAACATTTCAAGTAAACAATCAAGTACACGAAATAAAACGCACAAAAAATATAACGCTGCTCCGAGAATCGAACTACAACTATCAGACTTGAATTTTAGGACAATGATAATTAGTTAATGATGATATTATATTGTAGACAAAATAATCAGTATTTTCAAACTTAGTTTGTCCAATTTGTAGTGAAAGTTAACAGTAGTGTTCATTGCTTATATAGGGTGTTTTAACAAGAGCTGTCATTTTAAATTTCGAATTAACAACATCCAACTGCGGTTGGCAGATATTTTGTTCCATTACTAACCTTATAGTTTGTTCTTTAGTTTAAAATAAAAATATCATCACTTTTCACGAAATTATTGTATTTTTCTGTTGATTTAAAATATCACCTCTTATTGAAATACCTTTAAAATGGCCGATCTTGTTGAAAGGCTCTATATTTGAAAATAAAATCAGTTCGCTTCATTTACTTATCAAAAACTGCTGACTCTTCGAATAAAAATGCAAATATAGTAAGTAACAGTAGTAAGTAAACGCGTGTTTATTAAATTGCTAAATTAACATAGTAATCATTTTTTTTAAATATTATTCTAGTTAATAATATGAAATGTATAACGTAAAAAGTATGTAGGAGGTGTGTTACAAACGTAACGAGAATTTGTAAGAGGTTAAAAGGTCCATGGTTAATAATTTTGTATATTGCCAAATATGAGTAAGATCGATCAGATCGTTTCTTTTGCAAGTCAAATCAGTCCACCTCAGTGTGTGTGTAGACTGTGGACAAATTTTGTGTTGTGAAGGAAATTTCGTGTGCTGACTCGCTAAAAATGAAGATTTATATAAAATAATTGCAAAGAAATTCCCGTTACTTTTTGAACACACCTCGTAATTATATTTTTATCGTCTATTTTCTATCTTATCTATCATCTAGATCTCCTATTCTTCTTATTCTTCTATTTTATATTTTTAGTCAATATGAAAAGTATTGCTTAGTTTTATACTAAAATACATTCACGAACCCACTAGCATCCGTGGAGCTTATCACAAATCTAATTCGCTTTCGAGCAACCTTTCTTGTTTCGTGCGATCCTTTTTGTTCTCACGCAATTTAGTTATATTGATCGACCAGTTCATTAGTGAGACAACTCCGAATATTGTATTTTGATATAACGACAACAACAATATTCTATTTGTATGCATTTCATGAAGGAAAACATTTTACATATAACCGCATACTCAACTCAAATTTGAAGTTGGCTTACTACACGTAACACGGTAACACGTGCAAACCTTTGAAAGCGGGCGATGGTTAATCCAGTACTAAATACATCGTGCTAATACATCAATACAAAAATAGTAAGTATATGTTTAATATTGTTTTCAAATTCCTCATTCAAAATATATTTTTTTTAAATTCTTTAGACGCCTCTGTCTTAGGACAAGGCTGCACTGCGAAAAAGAATTGCGCGGAAATATATCCGTAATTCTGTAATACATTGATTCAACGCGGTAAAATCTGCAGTTCGATACAAATTTACGATACGAATTGTTTCTTAAGAGACATCTAAAGCATTTTTTGGATCAGCTTCTTTTACAGTGCAAGTATGTACATAATAAATTCTATTTAATGTAATGACCTAAATATTCCATGCTTGAATTAACATATACATAACATAAATTATAAAACAATTAGAATAAAAACAAAAATCAAAATCAAAACAAGTTGTTACAAGAATATTAAGAAGCGCATATAAATGATCTTTGTTTATTTTTAAACACAAGTTTTTTAATATCAAATAAAAAAAGAATCAAACACTACATCACATAGCAAGCACAAGCAAGGTATCACAGGTGCGGTTGAATAAACAAGATAATGTATAAATGAATCAAAATATATTGATTTTTATACAAGTACATATACCGATATACATTATCAAATATTATGAGTTACATATACACAAATAAATGGTATGTTATTTAGATATATTAAAACATTTGATACAACTTGTTGTTGTAACATATTTTATTATTACATTCTATCAAGCGGTATTTTTTTTATTTTACGATGATTAATACTTATTCATTTAATCATAATTTATAATAACAATGAAATGTGAAACCAGAGAGGTGGATACCAATAGAACATTTACATACACGTCAAAAATAATGGAAATCTGGTAATGCATGTAACCAGTTATGCAACTCAAGAAATATCCGATAAAGGTACGTATCGATTAAAAATTATGATGTTTGCATACTTGATGTTGTTTTTAGAGGAGGCGTAGTTTATGCATCAATTGCATAAATAAGATAAGCCATATTACTCTGCAGTATTAATTCCTATATTAATTTCTTTAGGCAAAATTCTATTAGAATAAAAAATAGCAACGTCACGGAAAGAAGAATTTTATTACGGCTGGACTTATGATATTCCTTTTCTTATTGAAGCTTGGTAGGGATGCAGCACATCTGGCTGCTGGGAGCGGTTGCCTCAACCTGTGTGCACCCGTATTTTCAAATCATTTTAGAAATTATTTTTTTCATAATTATCTATATCCTTTTAGTAATGTATACTAGTAGTATAATAAGTAATTAAGTATTAAAACTACTTTAGTATAGAAGCGAACTATTTTTAGAACCAAATAATTTTCTTTTAATTACTAAAATAGTGTCTGGACAGAGTTAACAATGACAAAACTGTCTGGCGCTTTAAGTTTGTATTGTTAAAATGATTATTGCTAAAATATTGCGAAAACTAAAATGATTTTGTTAATTTGTGTGTCCAAGAATACGTTCAAATATAACATAAGTATCGAGATGCGTATCTAAATGTATTACATCAAGTGCCGTTTTAAACTATTTTGGGTCGAAAAGCAACAAAGAAGTAAAAGGGCCAGTAGATATACGTACTTAAATAAATATTACTTATATAAATATTTTAGAAATTGCTGGCAAACTATGTGATATAACTTTTTTCTCTATCTTACGAAATTCTGAATCCGGAGACTGAAACGTTATCTCTTTTTGAAAAGGACAAAGTCATGGCTTAGACAAAGGATCTACAATATTTTTAATACTAAATACAACAGCAACAGAAGCGTAAAAGGGGCAACTTGTTCTATAGAAAAGATATTACTAAAAGTATTGTAGAAAATGACATTTAAAATGGACTTAAGTCGTTGGTGGTGGAAAGCCCAAGGTCCGAGAAGAGTGTTATCACTTATCTCGAGACTGAGGGTGGACCATACAGGGGCATTGGCACATCTTAAAAGAAATCACTTGATGTAAGAAGATATGTGCAATTGTGGAGAAGAGGTATCAGATCTAGAACATTTGAACTTTCAATGTATAGAAACGGAGGCCTGCAGAAATAATTTGTACAGAGTTTTGGTAAAAAATGGAGTGGTGTTGCCAACGAGTATGCAGGAACTACTGAGATATCCGAGTTGGCCAGTGTGCTTAGTGATAGACAGGATATGGAATATAGCGGGTTTAAAAGTATAGGTGTAATAATAAATGAAATGTAAATAGGTAAAATGTAAATAAAATGAATTTAGAAGTGCGAAAAAAGAACCGTGGTCCTAGTAGGTGCCCGTAGATTATAAATTTAAAAAAATGGACTTCAATACATATATTGATACAATAATCGACGTTCCATCTATCGGCGATCAATACAACAATAATCTAAATCTTTATTCAGTTTAACTTTTGTATTCCAGATTTAAAATAGTAACTAATAAATCTTCGTTTTTGTATTTTAATATTTCGTTCACTATTACGAAGACAAATTGTTTAGCGTCACTATCAAATAACGCTCACATAAATCTGACACTGCGCGCGATGTATCATACCGTCGTATGCACGGGGAATATACACGGGGAGCATGGTCGTATCGTGTATGGACAATTGACGCATGAACACAGATAGATTGATGGATATTATGAAGGTTAACACTATGTTACAGGTATTTTCTGTGATAGGAATTATGATCGTTTATGATGAATGACGTATACTTCGTAATATTTTATTTTACTTGAACAATGAAATACCAAGAATTTAAAAATAAAACAGTAATTTTATTAATTGAAATAAATTTAAATAAAAGATTTTTAATTAATAAAGTAATTAAATACATATAACGGTTTTTATAATTATATAAACAATTGATAAAAGTTCATTGGCGAATTGGTTATTAACTAACTTATTTCAACATTTACATCACCAAAGAAAACTCTATATACATAAATCTATCAATTTGTTGATCACATATTAATTATTTTACTCTATAATATTCCTCTGTTCAAATCTATAATTAATAATAAATTATAAGACTATAACAACTAATAAAAATAAACTTATGAATATTAAAACTAACAATTTAACAAATTTATTAGACAACATATTTAAATTTATTAGTCTTCTAATTTAAATGGTAAATATGAACGTAAATCGATTTCAATCAGGTTACTTCCTAAACAGTTCGTTCATTCAATATCACGGGTCAATAACAATAAATTAATAAACTAGATTTCAATAAAATAGATAACTATAAAATATACGGCTTTGTCATCATTAAATAATCAACACGCGATTTTAAAGTAAAAATTAAAGTACTGTTGTAATAAACAAGGATTATTTATTTTAAAGTGGATGAAGCTTTTTCAATATTTTACTTTTTAGTTCCATTTAAGTTTTTTAACCATTTATTATAGAAAGGTTTCTTTCTGTGATAACAGTTTTTTATGGTCTCAAATTCACAATATATGCTCACAATAATGCTGTTCCAGAACAACTGATGGAACCTTTTGAAGATTTTAATCATATACTATTTTCTAAGCAGAACAAAAATTAGTTGCTTAAAAGTAAATGCGGTTATGTCAATTTTTTCTCTTTAATTATTAAAAGATATTACTTGGTCCTGATTATGATTATGTTCTTCAATGTATTAAAAAACATTAATTTTTCATAAATTTAAGCTTCGGAGCGATTTAATCTCCTCCAAGTATGAGTATATAAAAATGGCATATATAGTTTAAATTACGAGAGTTCGGAGGTTACTCATAAGATAAAATTCCCTATCGTATTGTGTATTTATACTGCACTTATAACCTCTTTTAAGCGCTACCAAAGAACTCTCGTAATTTGAACTATAATAATAATCATAAAGAAATCAGCAGCCAGATTTTTAATATCTATAATAATTTATTGAAAAAAACCACGGGGTTGTGAAATATAAATGAAATAAAAACAGTAATTTCTATTTGGCTAAGGATTTGGGTATCACTATATACGTAATTTCAAAATATTATATTATCTAATAATTATATACATTTTAAGTAATAACACTATTATATTGTGTAATTCTTCGTTGAATATATTTATTAATATCATTTTAACAAAATTTCTTAATCTTAGAGGAATATAAACATTTCAAAGAAACTATCATTTCCTCCATGTGAACATATTTTGAATGGTACTTATAGTTATAAAATATATCAACATGTGTTCTATAAAAACAAACAAGTTTAACAGTGTATAAAGTGTGAGAGAAATTGAATAACGGATCACTGAAAACTACGTAGACTAAATGATTAATTAAAAATTCAACCGAAAAATATAATGTTTATAAGTTGAATAGTTTGTAGTGAAGGATTCATCTGAGTCAGTAAGAGTTAGGTTTTTTCATCAAACGGCACCGTAAGCTGGATATAAAATGAGTAACATTAGTATTGATTATTTGAAAGAAATGAATGATTGTAATGTTTAAGAAACACGCTGACATGTATTGTGTACATACTAGGAACACAATTGACGGCCCCTTTTTGAATGGAGATAGATTCTCTTCAAAAGTCATGCGACAAACTAATTAATTGGATGTCATTAACCTATAGTACGAAAACGGCTCCGCGCATTTTCCTGAAAATTACCTATTTCGTAGAGAAAAGAATTCTAAGACTTCCTCTCAATTTCCTGGAAAGCCGTAATTTAGGAAAAACTTTTTGCTCTATAACTTTTAATTCATAAAAGATAGAAGTTGAAATTTGGCATGTGTATTACGGTGTTTAATGCGAACATTTTTTGAAAATTAGAAATTAAAAAATTGGAAAAGGAAGCGTTGAGAAAATTAGGGGGCGCAGTAGGAAACTTCGGAGAAAACTCAAATTTTGGATTACATAATGAAATCAAATTGAAATTCAATTCATACAAAAAACAGTCGCTTGCGACGGGGTAACTCTAGTCTTATATATAAAGTTATAATCAAATCACATGTATTTAAATCAGCCTATCGATCGGAAATTTGACCTTTGAGAAAAGCAATGATGCATTATGGGAAAACGGATAGTGGATAATATCGAGAAATCGACAAATAAACAGAAATTAGAGGGGAAACGACTCCAATCGTTATGACATGAGGAACGAATGAATCGAAATAGAATGGAGCACAACTAGTTCATCGTATAGGCCAACGGATCCTAAAAGCGACCCTATCAAAAGGTGTCAGGGTGAGGTGAAAACACAGGACATGATGGAAAGAGCAAATGGAGAAATTCCTAAGAAAGATGGGTTTTGAAAATTGGAAGAGGAAGGTGATGAATAAGAAAGAACAAATCGAAATCTTAAAGGTGACCAGTGCTCTACAAGTGTTGTAGAACAATCATTTAAGAAATTGTTTTAGGTTGCAATGTAAATTCGTTCATCAGATATAAGCAAATAAAAGTTCTATATTAAAGAATGACTACTATTAATCTAGAACAAGAAGAAAACATTGATTGACTAATTTTTGTTTGCGATTTTGTGGAAAAGGGCTTAAGTTAAGTTAATAACAAATTTTAGCAAATAGATATACAAATCAAAATAATAATATAATTCAATCCGATTAAAATTTCAGTAAAGTCTGTAGCGAAAATCTCGGGCGAAACTAGAAACTTCGACTAGTTTAATTTATAATATGCATTCATATTAGTGATTTTATATTAATTGATGGTTTCTATATTGATGTAGTCGGCAGATCAATAATGGCGACACCTTGGCCTCATTACATACTTATGTAATTGACCAAACGTTGAATTCAACATTCTGTCCTCTCTTCCCTCCTTCTCTCTTCTCAAACCGTTAGTGATAAGATCGAGAAACGTGATTCACATGTTGAACAAAGTGTAACACTTACCAAAATGAACAATTTCATAAATATTAATTGATTTTTCTACGAAATTGTATAATGTTTGATTTTATATACTGAAATATTTACAATGTACACTGAACGTACGTGTATGACAATGAAACATTTCTTGAATGCTGCAATGTGTCTTCCTGTTTGAGTCTATAACAAATAGTTTGTTACGTAGTGACTAGCACTACGAATAAATTATTTAATTCAAAATGTTTGTATCACCACTGCCGTCACAACTTCTCTAAATTACGAGCCACATTTTATCTAAAAGGCTCGGACCTCTAATTCAATTTTATTTATAATAATAGTGACCTAGTGACTAAAAACAAAACTCGAAAGTCTGACATTAACGTAATCATAAACAACGATTAATTTCTTCTTAAAAAGGACTTTTTATTCTGAACAAAAACGAAAAAAATAATTTCTGTTTTCGGTTCTGTTAAATATTATAAAACGGTTAACAATGACTGAAGATTATTTGCAATAATTAATTAAAATTATAAAAATTAATATACGTTAAAGTAAAATTAAACTACAAATTACTTTTGAATTTATAATATTTTTAACGTATAACCAGGAGTGCGTGACGATCCTGCTGGTTAATATATTATTCAAAAGAATTTATACATAAATATGTAAAATAATATAATGTTATGAATAACATGAATACGTTTGGACATTCATCAATTTTGGATACTATAGTATTAGCTTTAGCCTACTGCCCTGAATTTAAAAAAAACTCGTAAATATTTATTATATATAAATATTATAATCGCATTAGATTAGTTATATTCAGTAATTATTGCAAATCGTAATTTATATGACATAATTTCTTTGATTAATTCAGTTTATAAAAATATTTTCAATGGTTCTCAATTTAAAGTTACTTCCGTGTAAATTACGGATGCAAAATTTGGTTTAAATCTTCTTTATCACGAAACTATTTATCACAAAGGAAGTGACAAATAACCTGTGGTGAACTACTAATTTAAAGCTAAGAAAAAAGCCATTTTTGTTGAAAAGAAAATAGATTCTATAGATTTCACGGAATGCATGGTGTTGCTAACTGGCTCTACAATTTTCATAGCAATCTAACTTCATACCCATAAACATATTATTAAAATGATCTACTAATCGTATAATTACCTAAATTAAATTTTATTATTTTCTTTGTAATCCTTCCTTTATCTTTCTTTTTCTTTATATGTTTTTTTAATCAAAATTTTAACTTTTTCGCCGTATATATTAATGTATGTATGCATATATGTATATTATATATATATATATATATATATATATATATATATATATATATATATATATATTTATATATGTGTGTGTGTGTGCTTAACATTGATTACTTATAAAGTGTTGTTTGATTATATATGAGCTACAAGTTTATTCACTGTGGTACGCTCTATAAGTGATTCCACAATGATAAAATAATTATCACGCATTGGGAATATGGGATTATCCATCATGTACGTACTCGGTCATGTAACGTATATTCCAGTATTAATGTAAGCCTGGTTATCAAATATGCAATGTCTGCTACGTACGTCAAACCCTGTTTAAATGTAGATATGTTCAAAAATAGCATCCACATTAGCATTATTTTGTGTACCGATTATGTGATTCTTTAAACTAGAAATGATGTAGATTGTTACAAAAAATAATTATTTTAATATCAGCAGAAAAATAAATTTAGTTGAATATCATTAACAATTTCTTAGAAAATGACTTCTAAGAATAATATACAACGTTAAAGTATACATAAGAAATATTTTTATTATAACAGAATTTACATTAATAATAACAGAATGCGAAAAAGAGGCTACGTGTTAAACAATTAACTATCATTTCCAGCTACTATTTTAATATTAGATTTAGTTTTAATTTTTTTGATAATATAGCATACAGCAAAATGTAACAGTTTCTGCAGAGTTTAAGTTTAATTTTCGTTTTAGATATAATAATAGTTTAAAATTAAAAAATTAAACTTTATCTATGTTTGTAACCTACATACATGCATACGATGTTTATATTATAATCTGCAATATGTCAAAGTAAAATTGTAGTCAATATATTAGAAATATAAATAATTAAATTGAATATAATATATAAAGTATATCACTGACACACGACGCATGCGCATGTAAGTAATTCAAAATAATATTACATAAAATTGAAATTAAAAAGTTGGAAAAGGCTCCGATTGCTGCGATTGCTCGCGCTGGTTCAAAATTACATTCGAATGCTGAAAAAATTCACCAGATATGGCCCCTATCGACGTTTGTCTCTTTCCTGGGCTTAAAGCCTGTCGCACTATGCAAGCGTATTTAAGAAACGGTGAATTCGGACGTAAATCGGCAGCTTTAATTTTTATCGATACACCATTGTTATGAAAGAGACTATTGCATTCTCTTTCATATCCCTTCCATATATTCTTTTGATTAAAATTCGCTGATATACGCTTGCAGTGTGCGACAGGCTTAAGATTTCCATTGAAGGAGGAAGTCTGCACATTCGTAAACGACTATTTTGCAGAACAACATGTCAATTACTATTTGGACGGATTAGAGAGATCAGGCATAGCTGTGAAAAGTGTACAGAGTTCATTACAAGGAGACTGTGTTAAAAAGTAAAACTGAACTTGACAAAAAAAATACTTATTAGACTGGAAACTTTTCAGACTACCCTCGTTACAAACCAATTATCACTGTGTCAATGATCTCGGCTACGATATCAAATTAATTTCAACTGAATCTTACTACGTTAGCGAATGTATTTAGTGTAATATAATCAATACATAAATAAATGCGTTTTTGTTAATAGTTAGCTTATCTAAATACTATAAGATTACGCACTTTTATTTATATGGTTTTACAATGAACTTGTATATCAGTTAAATGATAACTTGAATCATTTGAACTAGAAGGTTCAAAGGTTAACAATATAACATGGAGTTTTACTGATAATATAAGTATATATTAAAGATACCAATAAATCAATTTAAATATATTGTTATTCTTTATGTTATACTATATACAGTTATTGAATTTTTATGAAATTTTGATTTGAAAATTTCAATAGCATTTCCAGATTTTTGAAAACTCGAATCATTTACCTTTAAGAACCTAGTGTTACAGTTTGAAAATTTTGCAACCAACGTCAACGATTTGCAGTTAATTGTGACTGTATACAAAGGATATAAACGAACTTGGCGTGAATTAATGACAAGATAACAATTCCATAAATATTATTCGCAAATTGACACGCACATATAAAAACGTTTGCTTTCTCTGTTAGAGAATGTTCTAGTTAAATTCCAAATTATTCAGAACTCCTAATGCTACCTTTGCCCATTAGAATACTTTTTACAAAACAACACGATTTCCATGTCACGAGTAATACTGTTTCATAAAAGTGCGTCGCTAAATATAATATATTTTTAATGGAAGATCATGAATATTTTATCATGAAGTTACATGAATACATTTACATGTAATGTAAAAATGATTGTATATTGGATTTTCATTTTAAATTTCAATTTAAGTATTATTACTTATTTTCCTTGTAATTTACATAAAGATACTTTGATATGTTCTACACTTTTGAACTAAATATTTAATAAATTTAAATTTTTTAGACTATATTTATAAACTAAATATTTATTTAGGACTGAAACGAAGTATACCATTAGACTAATTCCGTCATTAATGTCATTAGATTAACTATTACTTATACAATCTCAATAATACTCAATAATACAAAAGTACTTAATATCATATACATTGTGATAGATTATTATATTGCCTGAGTTAATAAAAAAAGAAGTATACTCGATATAGACACTTGTAAAATATGACAATACAAATATTATCACATCACTTAATAAGTTAGTAGAATGACATATAGATGGCGCCATTGTTAACAAATTCATATGACTTTTAAATAGTACCAACCTTCAAACAATATGTGTCAAAATTTCATGCTATTCCGACCATTAGTGGCCAAATTACAGTGGTTTTAGTGACGCTAAGTTTGTAATTTTCAAAACAATAGAAAAATTTGAATTTCGTGTGTTCGATTGCTTTTAATGGAAAAATTACCGAGTACGAATAACACTTGTCAAGCCATTGCTTTGCTTGAACGGTATGTGTAAATAGTGGCGCCATTTATATGTCATCCTACAAACTTATTGAGTGATGTGTTATATGAAATGATACATTTAATAAAATGTGATGTATTTCATACAATAGTTCGGAGCTAGAGCAGAACGAAGTGTTTCTCACCCTGAGTATCTAATTAATTATCTAAATTAACACCAGATATAATAAAATGTGGTTATTGTATCACCCTCTAACAAGGTCTCTAAGGACTCCTATATGTACAAAGTATTCAAATATCATTCAAATTAAAAAAAAAAATTCAGTATTGTTTTGCGATATTTCTTTTTCAAAAGCTTTAATTAATATTTGTCTATCTTATCTTAATCTTTAGGCGCACACGACTAACGATATGTATTATATATTCAGCGGCATTGAAAGAAAACGTTGCATTCGATGAAAAATTTAGATAGATCCCTCAGAAAAAAAACCGAACCAACAGAAACTGGCGTTCCATTCAAAAAAAATTATATGCAAATGCCAGTTTCAAAAAGTTAAATTACGACAGAATACCTTTCAGCCACAGAATTATAAAACGCCAGTCTTCTAATTTAATTACTGAACTACATCATTGAAGTTCTCGTAATTACCGTTAGTTAGCGGCGCGCCACCGTCCACCATTAGTGCATTCTCCATATCCGATTTTAATTATTTATATAAGAATATCTAATGACTTTTAACCTCTTCACATTATTCACGTCTTGCTCTCTTGTATTATGTAAAAGGTTATACCCAAAATACATACATGAAAATCCACTAGTAAAAGTATATAACGTATATCTTACATAGTTGACGTAAATTTTATTGTACAATTAAATTGTTTCATTACTAAAAGCTACATAGTAAAAGTTTTATATTACAGATATTAACCTAAAGTACAAAACATGGTTATTTTAAATATAAACTACATACTACTGAGAGCACGAGAATGGATCCTTTTATTTTGCAAACTCAGCAGAAATATTAAATCATACAAAAATGTTATAAACATATGTTGTTCTGCAGCGAAATAATAAACGTTTATGCTACATATATAATATTAACACCCTCTTTTACCCTTAGAAATAATATTGGAAGTTGTTAAATGATTAAATGTTCACATGATATGAGGTTTAAAAACACGGTCTGACGTCATTTTACTATTCTTTATATTATAATGTCTTATTTAATAAGTATTTGTAATGTAAATTGGAAAATTCACGATTTATTAAAAGTAAAATAACTAACCTCTTTTAAATCGTTGCCGGATTGCCATACGTTAATGTAATTTTTACCAAATATAAAACCCTCTAGCCATGTCTCTTATGTGTTTAATCCGAAAAAATATTGCGTCATTCTTATCAGATTTAAATAAAAGCATAGTACAAAATATAATTGAAGCATGGAGTATTTATTTTATTGAATATTAATTATTTTATTATAATTATTGTCGATTTTAATTCACTCTATGAATATAACATCAATGAGTTTGCACTTGCACCTCCTAGATTAAAGATTAAAAATAAAAATTGTATTATCAAAGTCACTGCTTGAATAAAAACTTAAGCAATTGTTGTCAAAATTTGTTCAACACTTAGTCAATGTCTTCCTCTACCATTTTCCTATGAACACTGAGCGTGCACCTCCCTGAAAGTAATCCAAACGGCGCCCATGTCTATAACAAGAAATAAAAATGGAACAACTCAATCGGTGCCGGATTACAGAATATATCAAACGTTGAATTCTGAATTAAAGAGATGATACTGTATATGTATTTAGAGAGATAAACAATATTTACTCATTCACAATCTTTAAATTTATACAAATCATATACATATAATGTACACCAGGGGTGGACAAAAATTCTTAAGGTGCGGTCTTCTCTATTTTTATTATAATTCAAGTGCATGTCCTTTTTTAGGACTCACACAAGCTTTAGGCTAACAATGACCTCGGAAGGTACAGTAGAATTATTTTTACCTTACTGACCAAAATAAATAATTTTCAAAAAATCAATACCAGAAAAACCTAATTAAATTTTTCAGCGTCGAGCCTCTGTATAACTAATGCGGCTCTGATGTTTACAATTATTAATTCAACTTATTACAACCTATGTAAATTACAAAACATTATGCATTATTTTGTGTAATCAACGTGAAAATTTCTACAAACCGAATGGACAGGTATAATTGTGAATTATAATATGTAGCATGAAGGCGGCCTCCAATTTAATAGGTTGTGATAATCAGACATTTGGATAATACATTTTCCATAAATTCAAATGTATCTCATTAGCACGTTCATCGTCCATACGTCCAAACGTCCGCCATATTTAGCTACATATTATGCGAATCAAATTAAGAAATTGTCAATCATGTGACTACGTAATGTCAAGCTTCAATGTGATACTGCTAGCTACTCGCTACAGCGGATATTTATTTAAATTGTATGCTCGAATCTTATGTAAATTGGACATTGATCCATTATTGTAATCTAGCTTACCATACAGTCAGTTCACAAACAAAGTTAATATACAAAAAGGTATTTTGCCATGTAAAGAGGTATTACGGCAACTAGCTAGAAGAGAGACACTAAGGGCCTTATTCTGTAAAGTATTTCCACCAGTGATAAAATTTCATCGCTGTAAAATGACGTCACAAAAGCGATGATTTTTTATTTGGTATTCTATAAGAAATTTCCATCGATTTAATTTTTGTCGCTGGAAAAAAATCGACCAAATAATAAGGTCGCCTTCAGCGGTGACTTTTTTCAGCTTTTAAAATTTTTCATCGCTGTATTTTTGAGAACTGTCAAACAATTTGAACTATAATTTGCTGTAGTTGGAGGATTCTACGAAAAATAGAAAGTAAAATACTGAAAAAATAAGGTCGATTTTTTGAAAAGTTACAGAATAAGGCCCTAGGTTGGCATATTTTAAAAGTTGATATATGACATTACTCAGTAAGTTCGTAGTATGACATATAGATGGCACCACTATTAACAAATCCATATGATTTTTATATAGTGCCAACCTTCAAACGATTTGTTAAAATTTCAAGACATTTCACCATTAGTTTAGGAGTTTCTAAAAATCAGAATTTCGTGTGTTGATAAAGCATTGCTTTTTAATAAAATAAAAAATTACCAAATCCGTAAAACACTTGTGGTATTTTGTCACATTTTTCCAGTGTTTTAAAAATTAGAAAAGTAGCGTCACTAAAACCAGTGTCACTCACAAACCAATAGTCGTAATGTCATGAAATTTTGACATATATCGCTTAAAGGTTGGTACTATCTAAAAACAATATAGTTTTATCCATCCATCCTACGAATTTATTGAGTAATGTGTTAATAAACCAAACCACATATTTAAATGTTTCTTGTTCTACGTATATGATTTAAACGTGTGTGGTCCAACCAAGATTAAGTGGGTATTAGAGAATTCAATTTAAACGTAATAAAATATGGATTGCATAAGAAACAGAATTATAAAATTAAAAATAAATTAAATCTAACAAACATACCTTTAAGCATTATTATCAAATTAATACTCGTAAGTAACATTGAAATTTAATATTATTATTATTATTACTATACATATAACATATGGAGAAAAAAAACTTAACGATTTAAGTTGATCTAAAAATAATCGTCTTGAGTACATACCGGTATGTTCTATATACCTAATATGCCATGTGTTCTAATTGAAGCCTTATAAGTTTCTAAGAGAAATATTACGAGTACCTTAGCTGTGTTAAATACAAATTATAATATTTAACATTACAGTTTTGATTGAAAATCATTGATTTTGTTTAAAGAAACGGGCATTTATTTTGATATATACTCACTTATTGGGTAACCCTTATCAATCACTTGATGCATACCCATGTCAATTGAAATTTGAAATTAGAAACATATTTATTAGCGGAAAATCTATATTAATAATCTAATTTTTTTAATTATATATGTGCATACGTAAAAACATGAAAAATGTCGATAGCTCGCCGGACCTGTTCAAACCTGTCCCATATCATTTTAAACATCAAATTGATTTTTACGATAAAATAAATATATTATAAGGAAATGCGCGTTCATATACAGGATGTTTCAAAAGAGACGAGCACATTTCTTTTATTGCAGGCTATTCTGACATCTTAAATTTGATACAAAACAGTACACAATTCAGCATACTCCTTCACTCATACAAAAATATTATTAAGTAAGGATCTGTTCTCTACTGTAAACAAATCTACAAAACACACAATTATTATATTTCAATTAATGAGAGATATAACCTAGCTTTCTTTATATTCCAAGCTAGCCTTTAAAGTATATTAAAAGAACTAAAGTATTCTTCCTGTTACGCTGAATGGAAAACAAGATCTAATAGTGTGTAGACTTATGAAAGATCACATAAGACACACGTACCTATTTAAAAGAGTATACCTCACCAATTTGTGACCGATTTAATAGCCCATTAACAATAAAACACATAATTCTTCAATGCTTCAAGTATGTATCTCATGCCAACATTGTAGGATTCAAAGAAAGTCTGGAAAACCTAATTGATTTCATCGATCAACCTGATTTAATGTTAACCTAAAGTTAAAACAACCTATACCTACTCTTAAAATGAAATTCCTTACTTATTAGAATGAAAAGTATATAGAACTCGGAAATATAGACAAAATGTTATCAAAAGATTGACACGACAATGCTTAACACAATAAAACGAAATTAAATTACAAAAAGCAGGAACATCAAAGAAAGATTGACTTTGATAAGATTCGTAAGACAATTATAACGGTTAAAGCTATTTATCAATAACATGATATTTCGTAATATTTAAGAAAGATTTTAATTAAATTATTAATTAATAATAAGTAAGTATTAGTCTTTAGAATTATTACTTTAAAATTTCAATTCATTATTAATTTATTCATCGAGAAAGTTATAAATTATTGTTTCAATCGTTCATAATTTTTACTCTGTATAATTTCTGGTAGTATCAGTAGTCCAAGAAAATTAACGATATTAATTTGCACTTGCTACCTGTAGTAAAAGGGCTCCACTTTCAAGCTAGCAATTACGCATACGTTCTTTACTACATATTACAATATTTATTGTCAAAATTTCAGCTTTGCTTTAAAAGAAATAGCTCTGCGATGTTACTCTAATATGTTATACATTTGATAAACCGATTCCTGATCACAGTCTTGCTTCATACATGTGCCAATTGCCAATGTGGTATGTTCACATACCACATTGAGTTTATTTCAGTCATGACAATTTTAAAATGTGGTAGGTTTACTATAAATAAATAACTCATATCGATATAATCAAAGTTTATACATAGTTTAGGCCTTGTATTATTGATTTTCTAGAGAAGAAAACAAAACAATTCATCGATAAATCGATGAATTGCAATAATATTTTGATTACACTGTACAACAATAAATTTATTTTGCGTTTGACGATGTACTTGCGATATTAGAATATTTCTCATACAATTTTAAAAACATACTTGTAATTGTTCTATGTCATTAATATAAATCAATTAAAATTTAAATACAATACTGGTACTTATTCAAAACCCATACTTCCCGAACGTTGATTAATGCGTTTGATGAATTCTGAATGTATGAACTTTGGAAGCAATTGAATAATTTGCAGACAGTGGTCTGTTACAATATAGATCTCGAATTAATTACAGTAATAAAATAACTACAATTGCTTTTAATTAGCACATGCATGCATGATTCACGTAAAAATCTTTTTCGATAATTTTAACTTTAGAATGACACGAAATAGTCAGACACGAAAACTAAACCTTATTTATGCACAATTTAATAACTCTACCAACGCCATGTTTTGATTTTAGTTAAAATTTCCATAACATGTTATGATTTAAAAAAATATAATCAGTGGCAACTATGGCATTTCTTTTCATTATTTAATTCCACACTGTTTTGTTGTTTTTTCGGCTATAAATAGAACACAAAAATGCACTGTATCATATACAAACTGTATAACAACCAAATCAAGAAGAATACTTATTTATTATTTTACAATCCATTATTATAACCTAGTTGTCGAAATCACAGTAATACATAAAGTAAAAACAACAAAAACGTGTTAAAATTTTTTGTTACTCATAATTTTAAATAAAAATTGAGTGCTATAGTCCAAATCACGATTGTTCGGCGGCGACTTATTCTTAAAAGAGATATCAATTTAATAATAACTAATAATTCATGTACATATGCAAAAAGGGTATATGGTTTATAATGGTAGTGGCACCATTATCTTCTTAAGTTTGACGTCATTGATAAATAGTGTTGATTTAGTTACAAATGCATTTTAATTCTTATTCTCCATTTACACACGCATTTTTTCGTGCCTGAAAGTAGTCGCCGATAGTAAATGAATTAAGTGCGCATGAGCTGTAACGAATTTTCTTGACTGTCATTTCATTAATTTGATAATACACATGCCACTCTTTTAATTTACTACTGGTGCTAGTGTAAATGAGATATAGAAGTTTCTGTTTGCAATGTATATTTCATTCATCAGACATTACAATACGCAAAATCAAATACAGACTACCGAAAGACATAATTCTCTATACACTTGCTACAAAACATAGTCAATCAGATACACATGTCTTTTTATACAAAGTCCAAATCACGATAGTTCGGCGGTAACTTATACTTAAAAAAGGTTATAAGAGCGGTATAAATCTATAATACGATAATGAATTTTATCTTATTCGTTTCTATATACATTATAGAAAAATAAGTGAGTCAGTGCTTTTTCGTTATATTGGCAGTTTATACCCTACAACTTGTTTTAAATATGAGTCGCCGCCGAACTCTCGTAATTTGAACTATTGAAAATATTATTGTGATAAAAATAGTGCAGAATAATTAAAAAAATTGGCGCACAGCGCGACCCTTTTTACAATAGTACACTATACAGTTTACAATATAAAATTTAAAGAATAGAACGCTGTGCTCTCTGCCACAAAAAAACTACACGAAAAAGTGCACCACTCAAAAACGCTAACTGGAAGCATCATCTGGCACCAAATTCTTTTTTGTTAAATTAACGATTAAATAATTAAATTTTGGAAAATATTGAATGAAAACATTGCATCAGATGATCCTGAATAATAAACTACAACTCACCAATCTTGAAAATAAAAAGAATCGTCAAATTGTAGTCGAAGGACACTTACCTGAAATCAAAAGAAAATACATTAGTTAATAGTTTATAATTGTAAATATGTTCTAATTCATACTACAGTGGTCAACAATATCAAGTTCATAGTTCAGATTTTCAGACATAAAATTACAAAGTTCCAGAGTGGATTTAAAATTTTATCAAATTCAATTCTATAGACATACTTTTTCTTTGGCCATGTCTAAAGACGTAATATGGTATATATTGGAAAATACTTGGTCTGAATTTTCAAGTATTTGAACTACCTATAGAATTTCTATATATTCGAGAGATTGAACATGTGCATAGCGGCGTAGTATAAAGTACGAGATGGTGATGCTGCATTGCGCAAGAGGTGGAAGAAGTCACGGTTATCATAAACCTCCATCTGTAAGACGTCAAATTCTAGAAAATCGTCCATAAATAATACAAGTAATAAAGTTGAGCTCCTAAAGTGTAAATTGTTTAGCAAAATATGGTCCACAAAGTATAACTATTAAAAATTAGCCAATCGTCAGTTTTGTGATGTTACTTAATTTTTGTAAAGACTGTACTAAACCGTTTTAGGGGTGAGATTAGTTAGGGTAGATTTAAAGCTGGCATCCTAAACGTATACAATCCAGTTATATATTTATTTGAAATTTAACTAAAAATAACTTTTACAAAATAAAAATTTGGTAATATTAACAGCATTCATTAAGTATATTATAATCATTTTACAACAGTGTCCACATTCATGGTGCTAGATATGTTGTCACATAGTAAACTTATCTAATTAATAACTATTAGATCCATTACAGCACTATCAACATAGTACACAGTCGTCAATGATAGAACTAGTATGAGAGATAGGTAAATTTTAAATAACATTAATTTGAAAAGCAGAATAACTAAAAAAAGAATATGTTTTCAAGACTGAACTGTCAAGTGTTGCGTCAATACATATTCAATAAATTCTGATAATATATAAAAATATTAACATCCATATAAATAGCCTACAAGAGTATGTCAATTATTATATCTATTTACACATGTAGGTATGTAGAATTAAATCAATGCATACACGTAATTTAAGAAAAGATTATCAACTTACAATCCAGTTGTTTTTAAACCTATAGCCCGAACTATTACAAAGCAAATATATTTATTATAATATTAACGTTAGAATTTTTTTTTTGTGAAATGCTTTTATTCATGTAAAGCTATTTACTAGATAAAAAAAATGTTATTGATAAAATAGGAAAATATTGTAAACCATAGAATAAATTTCAACAACGTCTAAAAGTTTAGCTATACATAAAAACCAAATTTTATTTTTGAGTAATGAAAACATAAAATAAAAATGACGTTCCAAGTTTATTTTACCTGAACGCAAATATATTTTTAATATCCAGTATGAAACGAAACAGTAAATTGGACTGGCTTTGTTATCTTTACATTTCGTAGAGATATTATACAATACAGGTGTCCAAGATGCATTTGCAAGGATCCTCTTTTGGTTAAATATATTTCAATTTACTAATTATAAGTCTTATTAGACTAACAAATATCGTATAATAATGAAAGTAATTCATCCTATCAAGAATAAATTCTCATATCATTATTTATTCACAAAGTAATACAAGTCTTTGCTTTTTGAGTGCATCAACCAACTGTAAACAATTATTTTAAATGAAACGTTAGCGCCTAAAATAATTTCACTTCTATACGTTAATAAATAAGACTGTGACAAAACAGAATTTGATTTGTGCGCATACGTGTAGAAAACGTTTTGCCTGTCCGTTATGAGCAAGAGAAGAAAATGGTTGTTCTTGAGAGCAACAAGTTAATAAGTGACGTCGAATATTGTTGTATATTACATGTGTTATAAAAAGAATTGGATATAAAACATAAATCTTTCAATAGATATCCACATCAATAGCCTATACAACTTTGTATCGTTATCAGCACTGTGTGAGTGTATTACACTACTGCCTATATGTTGTATTAGCATACAGTGTTCTTCCTCGGTCACCCGTCGACGTACTAACTACACCCAATGTTGTTAACTTCAGTGGCCTAAAGGGAACAGTCATAGTGTTCGGTTGTAGTCAACGGCTCATCCAGCTCAGGCTAATAACAATAAGAATGCTTTAGATCGAACATTGGCAATTGAAGCATATTTTACGAGCGGCTAATTATTTCAATATTGTGTTTTCTTCTTTCAAACCTTTTCTCATTTAATTTTAATTGTACTACACTACTTCGTTTAAGGCGTTACAGTACTGCATGGTACCTCAATTGAAAATAGATTACAACAGTGTTGTAGCATCAAACACAAATTACAAAAATAATGATGTTGGCAGTATCTGCTTTACAGGTACAATCTGAAGAAACTATAAACAGGATTTATACGATCTTAAAAGGTTATAATGGCGTATTTCCATGTCCTATTGTGGTGTACTTTACAGTTTACTCAAGGTAAGACACGGAATAAGGGCTTTTCAGAATGTGAAACAAACACAAACCAACTATGACGTGACACGTTTGCGTTACACTCCCTATTTACTTGTAGACAAATATCTAATGGATACATAGTTCTATTATAAACCTCACAAAATACTATTGAAACTCAGAAAGCCACAAAATGTTAAGTATTAACCACTTTGGTAATAACTTTATAACAAAAGGAGTAAGACAGGTTAATGTTATAATATTGAACCTGTAAACTATTTAATTTCATTAAAAGGAAGTGAGAATCTTGTGTAAGGGAATTTAATACCTAGTTATAGGTAGAAAACATATACTGTTTTACAAGCGTTCTATATTTTTAGATATATTTTAAATAGATCTACTTGAAAACTGTCATCATAAAAAAGAAAATTAACACAGACTACTATATATAAATAAAGTGCTAAAAGGAAAACCATTTAACTCGATAAATATTTCTCTTTCTAATGCTATGATTTATTTTACAGGAGTATAATCGTTGCTTTATACTAATGAGTCGCAATATGATTTTCTATTCAATTTATGTTGTTGCTTATTGATAATAATTCTTATTCGTGTCTTGTAGATTATTTACTACTAATAATACTAACGAATAAGCAAAAAGCAATCAAATAGTAGAGCAAGGAGAGTTCTGATTATCCTGAGAGTTACATCATCACTTCCAGCCACGCCCACTTTCGGTGTTATCCTCCCGGTGAGCCAGAACTCTCCTTGCTTTACTACTGAGCCAATATCGAGACCATGGTTTCTGCTTGAAAATATCTCGCGACAAAATTCTGGAGAATTTGATTTTACATTTCCAGATCTACATTTCTCAAAAAATAACATCCATGTCGCATTTAAGTGATAAGAAATACAGGTAAAAACCATTTCTTAAATGAATTTTCTCCAGAAATTCAAACTCTGAAAAAAATTGATTTAAGATATTAAATGAATATGCTTGACGGTATAATGGTAATAGAAAAATATACGATTGCTATTATACCTATACCGTTTTCTATTCAGATAAATTTGATTTTATTATTTTTGATCTGTCAAAAAGTACGATATAATTTACGGTCGTGGGCGTCAGTAAGATCAAGAAGGTATATCTGCATCAGGGAAGTGCATGCTAAAGGGTAAATGACAGTGAATTCATTGACAAGGTAAATATATCACCCCCTTTTACAACTTCATTCCGGCGCTTTTTTGTCAGAAAATATGATATCTTGGTCATTTGAAACAATAAAAATAAATCTACCTACTATATAAAAATACAATTATATTATAAATAAAAATGCATATACATATTTCAAAGCTTCCAAAAATTATAAGTGTATATTCTTCTTTATCTCATTTAATTCAAATTCAAGGAGAACCATGTACGCCAGCAATAATTCGATGCGCATGTGTGTACTATATGTATATAATATATTTATATGTATAGCATAAACGCTACCTATACTTAAACCCCACAAGGTACTGCCTAACTGAACCTGTTTATAACATATAAAAATAGAAAGGTAACGTCTTAGACCATATAACAAAGAATTTCATCTACCTGCATAGGATTTAAAAAAACCTGGTGTCGATATTCATTCCTATAACGAGTTCAGAAGACGGTTACCGATGAAAGAACAACACTAATGCAAGTACCATATTGCTAAACCTGATATCAAACAATAATCTATGAATTTAAACGGTGATTTTAAGAGGTCCATCTCGTTTAACACAACGCATCATCACATTGAAAATAAACTAAAAAGGATGAGAGTTTATAATAAAAATTAGTATTCACTACTTGATAATTTAGTACAGATAATCAACATAAATGTATTGGTGTGTATTCATTTCTTAAGGGGGGAGTTCAACTTTTCTTTTTTAATTTTTTTTTGAATTTATTTATGTTATTGTACAACATATTAAATTTATTGTGTAAAAATTTGAAGTCGATTGCAGTAAAACTGTCGGAGATATAGAGTTATAGTCTTCATCTCTCTGGTCTGCTTTCGTGTTACACAGAGGTGTTTCAGAGTAGGTGCCCTCTCTAGCTCAAAATCTACTGGACCGATTCCTTTGACATTTTGCAAACTCTTTCTTTACATAAATACCGTGGTAACTCTGTCGAGTTTTTTTTTATTTTTTAATTTTAACGTATTTTAAAATAACAAAGTTTCTGATTTTTGTCATGAAAAATCGGTATTTTGACTGTAAAAAAGTGCCGTAAAAAATTGAAAAATCGATAAAAAAGAAAAACTCGACAGCGTTACCTGCAGAATCTTATCAACTAATGAAATCATTTTGGTTTTTCCGATTTCAGAAAATCCAGTGATGAGTTATGAGTGGAACCGGAATGTTACTTTTTATTGTGACGTCTGCGGAGATTCGCAGTCAATCCCTCATTTCTTAATATTTATATATGAAAATTTCCCAAAGTATTCTTCAAATGTCATTTTATCAAGTAGTAATTATAGAAATAATTAAATATTAACTGTGTCGTACAAAAACATTATCGAAAATATGCTTCTTTTTTATCCTTTTGTCATCTTTTTTTATCATCTTAGAATCTGTATTCAGCATTATTTTCGCTCTAGTTTGTTTCAACACTAGGTGTTCTGATATTGTTATAAAATAAACCATGAAATATAGAGACCATACCTGTCATAAAATTATAATGATTTAGATAAGTCATCGGTAGAGTATTATAAATTTTGTACAATTATAAAGCATATCACTATCTCATTAAATCGAAAATTGTAAGTCGATTGACCATTTCGGGGTCAAAATAAATTTAATCAAAGTTTGAATCACTTTGATGGGGTGCAATAAAGAGTATACCCTTAATATGTGATTAGGGATTATCCATAAATTAAATCACACAAATTACATGATTTGAACCACTCCCCCTCACTCTTCACGTATACTTATTACAATAAAAATGTATTGCCAAAAAAAATTGCACGAATTGGAACATGTTATCAGATATAAATTAAAATAACTAGTTTGTTTCATGCCTAGTAATATTTAAAAATAACTATTTTGCTATTTGATTATTATATTGTTTTTTTATTATTTTAAATTAAATATACAACTGTGACATAACAGAAGAGTGAATAATGATATCACATCAATGTTCATATCCCACGTCTATCCATATTAAACATATCACTCAGAACTCAGAATATGTCAAATCTAGAAATCACACGTCATTATCCGATGTTATGTACGTGTGTATGTTTATGCGTGTGCGTGTGCGTGTGATACTTGACAATTACATTGTGGCATTCGCACGTTTACGAAAAATCAATATCAATGGAAACAAAAATAAAATTTGGCAAAAATATTCAAATTTATTTGTACTATTAGACATAGTGAATTCCTAAAATACTAACCATTGCTGAAGTAAGATAGCTTTTGTGTCGTCCTATTTTCTCTTGTAATTTTTGCGTACAGTACAGAGTGTATCAAATGTTGTATTAAAATAAACCTAAACCTAAAAGTATTACGAAGAAAAATACGAGTACGTCATAAGATTCATTATTTAACTGAGTGACTTTTTTAATGTGTAACGCGAAATTATAAAGATGCATACTACAGAAAAACATTTTAAATTTTTCAAATTATCACAATATTTATTAATTATTTTATTGATTTGTACATAAATTATTATTTTAATTAAGCTATGTTTAAAGTAATGTTGGGTATCATTAAACAGATTTTATATTTCATCTATTTATATAATACATTTCAAAGAAAACAGTTAGTTACCTTGTCAACTGATGGAGCTTAAAAATAGAAATTCTCTGAAATAGCTGAGGAATTATGGACTTTTTTATCCAAGCAGAAATTTTAGCTCACCACAAAGCCCACACAATTTAGTCATAAAGTTATCATTATCATATCTGTGTGGCTCGGTTTCGCAGAAATTCAAAGAGAAGATAGTTGGACTAAGCTGACAAATTCAGATATATCATTAGAAAGGTTCATTCATATAAATACCCAGTAAACATATTGGAGTCACTTCGCTATCATATTGAAGATGCGCATGACATTTTCGTCATGAAAGCGTTCATTTACAGTTCAGTTTCTTACAGTCGTTCATATGAAATGTCTATTTTATCGGCTACAAACGGCGAAACCAATCCATCCGTCGAAATACAAATGAAGATAAAGTTGATGGGAACTACAATTGGACTGAAACAGTGATAGAAACATCACTGGAGCAAAAGGAACACTTCACCCAATTGTTTACTGGGTAAGGTATTTAATTACGTTTTTTACAAACCTAATTTTTGTAATATCAGATTTTTACTGTTATGTAGCCTTATGTATTTTATGTCTATTGAAATTTATCTGTAGCTAATATCACACGCTATTGCGATGTTGAAAAAAAAATAATATATTGGAATACAATATAATTTAATAACAGACTTAAACTAATGACACTACATATAGTGATCATTAATAAAAGAGCAATTACTTCACTTTATTCTTGCGATAGCAGTTTGCCATAGGCCATACTTATCATTTCAGTAGAAAGGTTAATATATAAACAATTTAAAAACCAATACTGTGTATATGCCACGTAGCAAAGTTTAGAGATATCTAATTTAAAGTAGGCTCGTTAATTATTAGTATATTAACTTTTTTGTAATCCGGCATTCTATGGTTTGGCATACAACTAGCAGAGCAGTTTTAAAAATATTTTTATAAATAATTTTCTTGCGTTTTAGAGTGAAATGAAATCGACAATAATTTGTGTGATATTCAATTATTGTAATAGGTATCAAAATATCACTACTTTGTAACTAGTAACGCCATCTGTAATCTGTTGTGTAAAAACTTTTTCTTATGTCAAATATAGTCTGTTGCGAACTGCTAACGTGTCTTTATAGGTTATGGGCAAATTTACCGGTTTATCAGTTTTTTTATAGTATAAAATAGATAAATTGTTACGTTTTTTTTTTCGCGGAAACATGACTACGAACTATATTGCGAGTGTGCCAAAGCTAAAAGGCAGAGAGAATTACGATGAGTGGTGTTTCGCGGCCGAAAACTTGTTGGTACTAGAAGGGATGGAAAAGTACATCAAACCTAGTGCAGACTTCGAAGTTAAGCCAGTGGACGACTCCAAAACGAAGGCAAAGCTAATTTTAACCATCGATCCAGCATTGTACGTGCATATAAGGAATACCAGGAGCTCGGCAGAATTATGGACAAAATTGAAAGCCATGTTCGATGACTCCGGTTTCTCAAGAAAAATAACCTTACTTCGACATTTGATTTCGATAAGACTTGAAAACTGTGATTCGATGACTACCTATGTCACACAAATGATCGAAACGGCTCAAAAGTTAAATGGCACTGGATTTACAATAACAGATGAATGGGTCGGATCATTATTATTAGCAGGTTTGACTGATCGCTATTCTCCAATGATAATGGCAATAGAACATTCTGGCATTTCGATAAGTGCGGATACTATAAAGTCGAAGTTACTCGACATGGAAGTAACCAGTGATTTTGAAGGTGCAGCTGGCGGTACGGCGGCATTTGCAGCGAGAAATAAATATAATTCTGGCAGCAGCGGTAAACCAAAGAAATATGGCGGCAACCCAATGTCGAACAAAAAGACCGCGGCAGATACATCAGCAAAAACAATCACTTGTTTCAAATGTAAAGAGGATGGACATTATCGAAATCAGTGCCCAATGTTGAAGAAAAACACAAATAAATGCGTGTTTAACGTTGTTTTCCTAAACGGAAAGTATAACAAAAACGAATGGTACATTGACTCCGGCGCAAGTGCACACATAACAGCAAATAAAGATTGGGTAAAGAACATGAACACAACTCCATGTATACCAGAAATTGTTGTAGCAAATGAATCAAAAGTGCCAGTTGTTTGTTCCGGAGAAGTTGACATTATTTCTAAACTTGGATGCAATATAATAGTGAAAGATGTGTTGTGTGTGCCTAGCCTGACAACCAACCTATTGTCGGTTAGTGAGCTCATTCAGAATGGCAATCATGTGATATTTACAAAGAAAAACTGTTATATTAGAGACAAGAACAATGTTTTGGTGGCGACAGCTGATTTATCTGATGGTGTTTATAAGTTGAGATTACAATCACAAAGTTGTATGTTGGCTACTACAGCTAGTGCAAAGTTATGGCACAGAAGACTGGCACATATAAACAGCCAAGACATGCACAGAATGAGAAATGGTATTGTTGATGGTTTGTCTTATGATAACTCACTTGACATAACCAAATCACAATGTACTACTTGTTGTGAGGGAAAACAAATGAGATTACCATTTTCTCATGTGGGTGAGCGGAGTACAGAAACTTTACACAGAATCCACACAGATATTTGCGGCCCAATGGAAACAAGTTCTTTGAGTGGTGCTCGCTATTTCCTGTTATTTGTTGATGATTATAGTCGCATGACTTTTATTTATTTTCTGAAGCAAAAGAATGAAGCTTTGAACAGATTTAAAGAGTTCAAATCATTGGTTGAGAATCAACAGAGTAAGAAAATAAAGGTGATCAGGTCAGACAATGGACTAGAATTTTGTAACAAGGAATTTGAAGGCTATTTGAAGCAAGCTGGAATTATACACCAGAAAACAAATTGTTATACACCTGAGCAAAATGGACTTTGTGAAAGGAGTAATCGTACAGTTGTTGAGAAAGCCAAATGTTTACTATATGATGCAAATTTAGATAAGAAATTTTGGGCGGAAGCAGCCAATACTGCTGTGTACTTGAAAAATAGATCGATTGCATCAGGATTGGATAAAACACCTTATGAGTTATGGTATGGATCAAAACCAGACTTAAGTCACCTACGTTTGTTTGGAAGCAAAATTATGGTGCATGTACCCAAACAGAAACGTTTGAAATGGGACAAGAAAGCTACACAACATATTCTAGTTGGATATGGTGATGGTGTTAAAGGTTATCGTGTGTACAATCCTTCTAAGAACACTGTAATGATCAGTAGAGATATAATAGTGATAGAAGATGTAACACCTATCAAGGAAGTCAGTGAAGAGTCAGCTATTTGGATATCCAATGAAGAAAATCCTACCGACAATTTAGTGGAGGAAAGTAAAGATAAAGTGGGGGAGAGCAGAGATTCAGTGGGGGATCTGTCTAATAATGTTTCAGAAACAGATTTTTTAGATTGCTCTTCAGGTTCCTCATTACATACTGATGACAATGAAACACTGACTGAAATAAACACTGAAGATGTTCCAGAACAAGCAGTATCAATACCTGAGCAAGTGCCAGATGTGCCAAGTAAGCGTCAGAGAAAGAAGCCTGAGCGCTATGGTATTAGCAACATATGTGTTTCCAGTACTGTTCCAGCATCGGAGGAGATTGTATTCTCAGAGGCTCTTGAAGGGCCTGACCGGGAGCAGTGGAAGCAGGCAATGGCTGATGAATTACAGTCATTTGAGGACAGTGATGCGTGGCAGCTTGTGGACCATCCAGGTGATGTGACAATAGTGAAGTGTAGGTGGGTGCTAAATAAAAAGTATGATTTTGAAAACAATGTAAGGTATAGGGCTCGATTAGTGGCAAAAGGTTTCTCGCAGAAACCAGGTGTTGATTATACAGATACTTTTTCACCGGTAGTGCGGCATTCTACTCTAAGATTGTTGTTTGCACTTAGTGTTCAAATGAAAATGAGTATAACACATCTAGATGTAACCACTGCTTTCCTTAATGGTTTTTTGAAAGAAAATATTTATATGTCATTACCTGAAGGTTTTGTAAACAAAAGTGGGGGAAAGGTCTTAAAATTAAATAAAGCCATTTATGGGCTAAAACAGTCTTCCCTGGCATGGTATGAAAGAGTTAAAGAAGTTTTGAGTAGATTAGATTTCAAAAATAGTCAATATGAACCATGTTTGTTTACAAAAATAACTGGTAAAATTAAAGTGATAGTGGCCCTGTATGTGGATGATTTTTTGATTTTTTCAAACAATGATTTTGAAACAAATAAATTAAAAAGTGTATTAGGTTCAGAATTTAAGTTAAAAGACTTGGGACCTGTAAGACAATATTTAGGCATGAGAATAAATTTAGATAAAAATAAAAATGTTATTACTGTAGATCAACAACAATATATTGAACAGTTAGTTTCTAAATTTCAAATGTCTGATTGTAAGACACAAAGTACTCCGATTGAGCCTAAATTGAATTTAGATAAGTCATCTGATAAATGTTTACCTGATGTTCCTTATCAAAAACTTATTGGAAGTCTGATGTATCTGGCAGTATTAACAAGACCAGATATTGCTTACTGTGTTAGCTATCTCAGTCAATTTAATAGTTGTTATAGTCACATACATTGGAATTATTGTAAACGTGTATTAAGATATTTACTGCATACTAAAAGTTATTGTTTAAAATATACCAATAATAACAATAGTAATTTACAAGGTTTTGTAGACAGTGATTGGGCAAGTGATGCTCTAGATAGAAAATCCTATACTGGATTTTGCTTTATGTTGTCAGGGTCTGCCATTTCCTGGCAAAGTAGGAAGCAGAAAACGGTTTCATTATCCAGTACTGAGGCGGAATACACTGCTCTTTCTGAAGCTTCAAGAGAAGCTATTTATCTAAGAAATTTAATGCATGAAATTACTGATGTATTTAATGTAATTGATTTGTATTGTGATAACCAAAGTGCATTGAAGTTAGCTTCGAGTAGTCAGAGTCATAATAGATCCAAGCATATAGATGTGCGTTGTCATTTTATTAGAGATGTTGTAAAGAACAACTTTGTAAAAGTTAAGTACATTCCTACTGAAGAAATGCCTGCAGATATTTTAACAAAAGGTCTTTGTCATCTGAAACATTATAAGTTTATGAATTTACTTGGCATTGTTTCTGTGTAATCATGTGTACTTAGATTATTCTGATAAGTGGGGGTATTGTAATAGGTATCAAAATATCACTACTTTGTAACTAGTAACGCCATCTGTAATCTGTTGTGTAAAAACTTTTTCTTATGTCAAATATAGTCTGTTGCGAACTGCTAACGTGTCTTTATAAATCAATTAAATTTTGTTATTATGTCTTGCTAGAATAACGATATGTCTGCTGCTGATATGTCGATATAGGTACAGAATGTGAGTAAACACATAAAATGTATGTTTTAATAGTTTGCATTCTTATTTAGAGTAATTTATCTTTGCTATTTGTACAGAGGTTGCTGTAGATGGTAGCAATTGAAAGAAAATAAATTTCTGATAGAAATTGTCAGTCTATAAAAGCAGAATAACAAAATAAAATAAACCTAGCAATAATTTAGTGTAAAACGTTCAATATTTTTAACATTAAATGTACTGTGTACTGTGGCATAGGAAACCCAGACTTGTTTCACCGAGTACTACGTGATACTTGCCAGTTTGCTTCTTTCTCTCGTTGTATTCTAAGCTTATTTGTGTTTTATATAGATTTACCAATATAAGCATAGGGTAAAGGGACGTGGACTCCTGTTCTCCAGTTCTCCTAGTACACAATGACTACGAGGGGATGTCTGCTGTAGTCCTGTAGCTGTACCGAGCAGTATTGCATTCTCCTCCTACTTTTATATTGAATATGTATCCTGTCCTCACATAGTGCTCCTTTCCGTTGTTGGTAACGCTTTATGAAGCGAACACCATCCTATCTAATATTACATCCCCATGTGGAAGAAGACTATAATATATGTATATCAAATATGAGGAAACTATTTACAAAATAACCAATTTATTAAAAAAAAAAAAAAATACATTTGATAAAACTGCTCTAGAAAATTGACTGTGAACCTAGGACGCTATATTTCACAATTAATTCACTGCTCTAACAATCGAATTTTATAACAAATAACAAAAGAAATTCCTAAACTGAATTCTTCGAATTCTATTTTTAAGATAACTGAATATCATAAATGCTCGTATTAAGTTATTTGAAAATGTTTATCAAAATCATGACGTTAAAATATTAGAGTTATCATGTTTTACAAAAATATTTAATTATATAACTTTTGCTATTGGCCTTTATGTCATCCGTATTGTTGTGTAATTGTTTACTGAATAATGGTGTAGTATAAAAATATAAGTTGCAAAAAAAAAAATATAATTACATAACATTTAACAAAAATTAAATATTGCAAATTATTGCAATAAGATAATAAATATAATTAATTATTTACAATCAAAAACAAAAAGACAATGATGATGAAATTTATAAATTTAACAATAGAATATACCGTTATTCATTGCCATTGTTGAAATACTAAGTTTACTTAAAATGACAAAAACAATAAAAACTTGTAATACGTATTATAATCTAAACCGGGGTCGACTAACATTTTTCTCTCTAATTACTTCAAAATATATGTTTACCAACTTGTATGTGCAAATTGTTTTTTTAAATTCTACAGAGTTTGAACTCAAAGAATATGTAAATTCAAAATATTGTAGCTTATCAAATTTATATGGCGTTTAAAACAGAACACAAAAATAATAAACGGTACTAAAATATATAAGAACTGAAAGTAACTGAAAATATTATTTTTATATACGACTAAAAATTAAAATAAAGCGTTCGTTCAGAGATCGCACCTAGAAACGCAGCAGACTTAGTATCAACGCTGTTCTAAACATTTTCAATTTAATATAACAGCTCCATTTGTTTTCAAAACTAAAACAGTAAGTTGTAAATAAATATATTATAAGAAAGGTAAAAGAAAGTAATATGGAGTAACTTGAATGTAGTATTTACATAATATTTACATAGTAAATATGTATATTTATCAAATATTTAATCAGTCTGTTTAAAGTTGTTTTAAATATGTAAATAATTATTTTAGGTGCTTGATACTCCTACCTCTTTAAAATATTTTATAAAATAATGAGTGCAATTTATGCATTGAATTTTTATGTCACTGCATTTCATGACATTTAATATTATAATGCCTGGAATAACATAGTGAGGTTTGATATAATCTGCGTGAAGCTATGAAAAATATAATAGTAAAAAATAAAGAAAAATTATAATAGTCTATGTACTATACTAAATACACTGTAAAAAATCGACAAATACTTTAGAGGCATCTTTATTTGACTAACTAAAGAAGAGAATAGCGCAGCGCGTTCTAAAGGCATATTCAACATAAAGTAGAAATTTGACAAAGAAATTATCAAATGTACTACATTTATGTTCAAATTTGCAAGTTAGAACTTGCAAATAATACAAATATTAATACCCATTGGAAATAGGTACAACTTTTATTATTTTAAATGATTACAGTGACATTCACATAGTTTTTACGTATTATTACTATTAAATATACATAATGCAATTACACACAATGGAGATATAATGAAATAAATAAATAAATATGCAAACTGTTTTATTTTTCCTGCACGTAGTGGCATTGAAATAGTTAGACTAGCTGTCATATCATAGCCTTCGAGTTAAACAATAATAATATGTACGTACGATAATCATAATTAATGTAAAATATTAAATAAATATTTTTATTTATAAATATCGTATTAGAAATACGAGTATATCGATGTTGAGAGAATGTCATATTTTAACATAACAAATAAATATAAAAAAATACTAATAAATTTTCTAATACGTATTAAATATTATAAGATAAAAAAGTGTATAAAAGTAGCATATGTATTTATAAAGTAAGCTATGAGGGCCTCAAATATCCAATTACATATTAATTAATCATAATATTGCAGAAAATATTAGCAGTTATAAGGGTGATTTAAAGGGACACGAAAATTAAACAAACAAACATTACGTCATCCTGTGACATCACTGGGGATCAATATAAGGTGATAGAGATGAATGAATTTGTTAATGATCATATATAATTTGTTAATGATCAGTGGCGCGATTTATGTGCCGCGTCTTCAAAAAATATGTTAGGTTTACGTTCTAATAGAAGGTGTAATTTTTTCGTTAAGTTTTAATAATAATTTTTTATTTCAGAAATTAATATCCAACACCGATAATACTAGAGCACAAAACATTGCTAGACCTAATAAAAAAATTATAAGAAAAAATGTGATTTTCCACAAAAAAAACCTATAACAAATAAAATTTACGAAACTGCAATATTAATTAGATTGAAACGTTATTAATAATTTTAAATTTACTTAATTAGAACCGCTAATATTGTCCCGTGTGTATACTTATAAAATTGATAATACATATTATGGAATAATTAAAAGCGTCACTTAGACGTACTAGAGAGACTACCTCCTACTTTAATGCAGATGACGTCACGATATGAATTTCTACACTATACCAAAGACTGACCTATCTAATCACAATGAAACATCATTGACAGGAAGGTGTAAGATAGCAATTGATCAGGAAAACACGATTTAAAAATTAATTTATTTTATTTATTCTCCATTAATATTAAAAAAAAAATTAAATTAAAAAACCAAATTTTTTTAATGAAGTTTAAAATTCAATAAAAAAAATAGTTGCCAGTCCAATTTTTGTACTATTTTAGAAATAAATAATTTTATTATTATAAAATGCACGAGTGAGCGTGTCAATACAAAAGCATCTCATTGGCAGACAAAATACGATAAAGTCTGGAATTATATGGAATGTGGGAATGGGTTCATAGTCCTGGTGGTTGGTGCTGGTGCTGCTCGCAGTATGGAACGAAGCATCGAGTAGGATGGGACATGAACCGAGATCGATTCGACGCCGCCCAATGACGTCACGTCGAAAACCAAGCCAGTATCCTACGTCCTACGACCCACGTGTGATATTACTGATAAGTCACAATATTTGAAATTAACTTGAAAAAAGGATATTTAATATAAATACGCAATCTCTTTTAAATATCTTAAATAAAATGAATCATATTTTATTTCGGCATAACAAAAAACTTTGTGAAAACCTTAAAAACTAATTTAAAATATTTTAGTTATATGTTAAAAAGAAAACCAAAAACCAATTTTCTTTTTTTCTAAATCATTCACTGTTTTAAGGAATTTTAAATGAAGAAACATAATAAATAATAATAATAATATTATGAGCCTAAAATTGTCTCTTAAGGAAATTTTTGAATATTTTGTGCAAATCCAGCAAAAAAAATTGATATAATTTTGAAACACCCTGTAATTTGTTCACGGTTAGTAATTACGATACACAATGTCAGAAGTTGAAATGTTACGGTTCCTGAGCGTTAACACTGACTATATTTATGGACTGGCGAATCAGGGGTCAGGTTGAAAAACTTATGTGCGTGTACAACCATACAACCAAGGAGTGGTGCGCCCTGAATGGACTGAGTAAATCAAAATATATGATTTGATATTTATCTTAACCATTTTTATATATACGCGTATATTAACTTAACCTACAGCTTTGCAATATCCGGCCGATATTTTGTATCTTCCTTAATAACTGACTTTTCCAAACACAGCGAATCTACAAAAAAAACATTTTTGAATAAACATTAGCTAGCATTTATTAATTACTAGTGTTTACCCCCATCGCAATCCAAGTCCATATATAAAATTTCAACTTTCTAGTCTTATTTTTACCCTCGGCAAAAACCGCCCCCGTGCACCCAAATAAAATTTTTGAATTTCTTTTTCTTAATAACATATTTCATTATTATGTAATCCAAAACTTGAGTTTTCTCCAAAGTTTCCTACCGCACCCCTAATTTTCTTAACGCCCCTTTTCCAATTTTTAATTTTCAAAAAATGTTAGCATTGAACACCGTAATACACATGCCAAATTTTAACTTTATATCTTTTATGAATTAAAATTATAGAGCAAAAAGTAAAAAAAATTTTTTAGTTTTTCCAAAATTACGGGTTTCCAGGAAATTCAGGGGAAAACCCGAGGACGCAAAAAGTCTTAGAATTCTTTTCTCTACGAAATTGACAATTTTCAGGAAACGAGAAATTTTCGAGCCACCATACGAATCGCGTAAACACATAAACAAACAAACAAATAAACATATAAATATACACTTGGAACATTATAATATAAGGATTTCTAACATTAGTCAACTTCTCTAATTAGATGCGAATGTGATTTGTTGAGTAGCTAGATACTGTTGGTGTGTTTTAAAATGTAACTATATCCACCATGTATGTATCTAAATCTGCATTTATAGACAATAATATACAATCTAATCGCAATAATACAATCAAAGCCCTATTAACGCTGTGGTCTACGGAGTCATTACCCTAGGGGATTCGACTAGCTACGGAGGGGGGCTCGAAAGAACAGTCAATTGTAAATAGACATTGTAACTGAATTTTGCATAAGACCAAAAATCATTTCCCCAAGCGTCATTTGGAGTGATAACTTTTAGAAGCATACATAAAATTATCTAAATACCTTTAAACGCCTTATTCAACTTTTCAGCATGAGGCCTCTCTCACAGTTTACTTATAACCAACGACTTTTACAGTAAGATACAGTCGCATTAGTAGACTTTATCATAAAGAAGTTTTTATGTTAATATTTATTAATATACCACTGTACCGAAGAAGTATATCTGTATATATGTATTTCATACGTCTGTATTTATTATAACATAGAATATATACGTCTATAGATCAAAGTGCCGCACTTAGATTTATTCGCAGTTGTAGAAATCCTGACCATTCTAGGATACATGCAAATTTATATATGGGTATAACGTGATCTATTGTTTTATTATTTGATTGGAAACGTACCGATGAGATGGTAAACGATGCAGATCTGCATTGTATATTTTTAAACTCTTTAGTAACGGCACATTTGTATCAGAAAGTGATTGCAGTAATCTCTCAATATTAATATAAAATAAATATTATATAACTCAATATTATATTAATATAAAACAATGAACAAATTTCACTCTATTATAATAAAGAATAGTTTCAATAATAGCTTCTGTTTGATTAAAAGTTAAACTCTAACGGAAATTACTTTAACAATGTCATAAAGTTAAAAAAAAAACGTTTGATCTATATTTCTATTACTCCCACGCCTTCCTATTTAACAAATTAAATAAATATATAATTTTTAAGTTAAAAAATATTCATTACCTTTAAACCTTTATACATTAAATTAAATATTTTTTATTATAATGATGAAATGTTATTTATGAATGCTTTCCATTCAATCTGTTCGTACTGGTACAGGGAGAACCCTGTTTCTCTACATTTCCATTCAAGTTTTCACCCTTCTCATAGCCAGACAATTGGGTTGGGAACGTGAGGGGTGGTTGATAGCTACGGGAACGAGGAGGGGGATAAACCAGATGAATGTCAGAACTTAGGACACTCCCATATGCCTCGAGACCGTTCCACTCGCGCACTAGTGATACTCTGCAATCTTTTCGTGATAACTACACGTATACTCGGGTATACTTAGCTATAACTTTTACGTCTGTTATAAAAATGATGACGGAAAAGTCTTATCGTCACGCTACGACGAACCTTTGTTTCATACTTGTAACGACACTGTCCTTTTTTATACAACAAAAATTGTAACGCTAATGTATTTTTATATAAACCATATTTTTAATTTTGTAGGTGTGAAAAAATTTGTTTTCAAGGTGGAATCAACGTTGTTGTCTTTTGGTTTTTTGTGTCAAACCAGTTTTGTTTTTTGCAATGGTAATTTTCTATCTTTATTTAAATTCCTTCCAATGACGATCTAAATTAGGTAAGACCACCTAGACATTGGAAAAAACTGTCTTAAAACGTGTTGTACTTTTAGAACACATTGAACAAACACAGGGAAACTAACAACTTCGTTTTGCGTTCTCATATGTTCCTGTAACCCGAGTTCCCAGACTATTCCAAGACAGTCATGTCTTCAGTGAGCGACAACTTTCAAGGTAACTATGAATAATATGGAAAAAGGGAATTGTGAAATCATCGTGTTTCAAAATTACTGAAAATACATATCTTTAGCATCAAGGAAGTTAGGAATAATCTGAACATCAACTCTATCCTACAAAATCTAGGTTTCATTTTTATCTTGCGAGAATTTATATAATCTCCAAGTTATACCTTCTTCCAAATCTCAGTATCTCTCGTAGTAAACATCGAGCATTTGAAAACTGCAATTAGTAAAACTAGTAAATATGCAAACGATTAAATGGTTCGTTTTTATTACTCTAAGGACAAGTAAAGTAGCGTGCCTTAGACGGGCCCCGTATCAAAATTTGTTGGGGGGGCCAAATGATGATAAAGATTTTTCACAAACGGAACAAAGACGCTCCTATTGAATTAAAATAATTATATATTGATTATACGTTATTACTTACAATTAATACTCCTAAGAACTAAGCTAAGTACGGCCTAAGAGTTTAAGTGAGATTGTGGATAACATTTTGCGAATTTTTTCTTACACAAGTTTGGGACCCTTGTAGCCCGAGGGCCCCGTATCATTGATACGGTGGTAGCTACGCCACAGCTAAGGACAAACAAATTTAAAACTAAGCGTTTTAGGAATGTAATAATTCTTAAAAAGGTATTTTTATGATCTTCAAAGACAAAAAGGTCATTTTATGATTTTAATAGCAATGAAATAGGAAACATTTACATAACATGAACCTTTCTGCATATAAGGTACATATTTATGTTAAATAAACCTTTAATATATGTAAATACAATTAGCGGGTAAATAATTGAGTAATATAATCTATTTATATACATATAAATATAATCAATAAGCTTAATATTAAACATGAATATTTTTAAAATACTATGTATATAAAATAAAGCTTATTTGTTGACCTTGGCCATGACTTTGAAATCTATGAATCATAAAAGAATTATAACGTAAAAAGGAATGAAACCCCAACTGGGAAAATCCCATGAGCTTTCTGCTATGATACAGTTCTTTGTGCAGCTTCATCATATCGTTTCTATATTCTGACGAAATACTATTATCTACGGAGATTTCTAGATGCTACAATAATAGCTTTAAGCTATCTGGAAAGGAGTTATATGCAGTTTCCTGTAAACTATGGGAAATATGATGATATAGAAATAATAGCTTTACTCTAATCGGTATACCGTAGTGTATTTAATACATTCATTTTCATATTATTCGTATTTTAAGTTCACGTTCACAAGAAATAAAATGATTTAAACTTTACAAATTAAAGTTATTTTAATTTTATTAACGTTGGTCCATTTTTGATATTTATCCTATGCTTCACGACCTTCTGTAGGCTAAATTACTGTCTAGTAAATCAGTGATCACATTTAGAGCAAAATATCAGCCTCTGTACTGTTTAATTGGCTTGAAGCTTATCCCAAATACATGCGTTCGTTTACATTTAAGATGGCCGGACACTAGAGACAAGACTGTCATTTGTTTATATGTCTATCTTTAGACAAAAATTAGGTTTAACCGTTATCTGTTTAAAGAATATGTTTCTAACTTTCTACGTCAGAAACTAAATTATCTTAATACTAGTAGTAGTAGCCTCAGACATCAAACAGCAGACTTAAGCGCGTGAGCCAAAAATTAAATCCTATAGTTGTATACTGCTATATATAATAACTTTTTAAATCCAAAATGATAAACTAAAAAACTCGTACATAGATTCTATTAGACACAAAATTAAATTTTAAATTCTTTCGCCCGGCGGTGGTTTTCTATTCTAGACTTAAAACGAGTTTATAATTTCCAGTGAAATTATTAGCCCAGCTTGACATTAAAAATAATACAGAAGGGTGTCATGCATTAAAGTACAAGTAATAATAGAAAGCAAGCTTGATAGAATTAGGCATAAAGTTTATTATATACAAAAGTCATGACGACAATAAACATTCCCAATAAATTCGTGTAGGAAATTCCCCTTCGCTAGTTCGAAACTTCACCACTATTTATCAAATTATAATGAAATCAGAATCGGTATAAAAATATAATATTACGCAGAATATAGAGGACGAAGAGGAGCCCGGCGCTATACTTTGATCTAATTCAATTCAGTTGTAAATTGGAAACTGTTCATAATCTAATCGAAAACGCGACGAAGAATGATGATTTCTCCCCCATGCTTATATCATTCCATACTAGTATGTAAATTTCTAATACATATTTAGTTTTTCGGTTTAGAACTTTATTTAAACTAAATTAACATCTCTGCGACTAAACCGTTTGGGGACCTAGGTACCAGCCGAGAAATCTTTAAATCTCACGCGAAATCTATTTATTTTCTAGTAATTGACTCCAACCAGTTTTTGGGAACCTATTTAAGAGTGGGGCGCACCGCTCTCTCCGCCCCCCTCCCGGAACTGTATATAATAATATTATAATAATCCAAAATTGTCGTTTTAAAATTCCATTAATTTCAAAAGTGTCTAGAATAATAATTTGAAAAGATCTTTGTGATACTACTAAACTCAATGTTATATGTAGATTTTTTTAAATGTTGCGTACATTTAAAGATACTTTTGTTTATGAAAAATAAACAACAAATAATAATAATAAGAACTATTTAGCGGGTACTTTTGGCATTATTACTTGGTTACTACTTGCTGTAGGTAAACATTTAACAAAACCACTAAACACATTACACACCAAACTATATTTGGACTTAATTCCTATTCTCAATGGCTGAGTTTTAGTTTTAACCTTATATGCGAGTGTAAGCTTATGAACTAAAAGAAGAAATAAAAATAATCGTAATTATATTAAATATTAGTATATATTAGGACAAACGAGAAGATTTCAAACCCTGATATTTACATTTAAGGTTAAAACATAAATTAAAGTCTAAAACTCAGTATTTAGGAATTATATTTTTATTGTTAGTGTTGTCATTGTTTATTCAACCTATTCCAATGGTGATTCATTATTCTATTCTGGATAATATAAGTTATTACTTTTCTCAATATTTTTTTAGTACAATCGCATAGGCTTCTGATCTCATATAACGCGTTTCTGAAAAGATCGTTGCAATTGATAACCTTGATAATTTATCTGACTATACGAGAATTACTGGCTACATATAATAAAAATAAAGGAAAACGTGAACTGAACAAAAAAACTAGTATACTTTACATAACATAAAAAACAACGATTTTTCTTTTAAAACAACTTTGTATTTATATTCATCAAGTGCTATATTTATCTCATTAAATAAAATAAAATGGCGCTAGAAATCACTGACCACACCGAAGCCTGACGAGGCGGGAGTATTCAACTTGAATGACATACAGGCGAAAAACCCAACACAAAAATATTACGAAATATTTTGAAGTATTTATAACACAACAAAACTCATCTTTTGTTAATAAAGTTGACCGAGGATTCGATTCGGTAGTGAAATTTTATAAATTTCCAGAGAGCACACTTGGTGTCTTATGGAAAATAAATAAACGTATGAAGTGGATAAATGCAGTAAAAAGTTCGGATATTTCGATTAACATCAAACTAATACCGATACCGATATTTCGACATTGTAAACATTTACAAGTTATTGTCACTTGCTCATTTAACTCTTTTTCCACAACATTATATACATGACCAGGAATCGCACATTTGAAATTATTTTGACCATGTATACGATTATTTATTACTGGCCGGAACTCATATTTATTAAATTGTAGTAATAGAATCTTGTTATATCTATTATATCCATTTAGTTCTAAAAATAAAACACTGACAGCGCAACCTTCGGCAGCAGTGCTGCCTCTAACGTTCCACAATTTAAATATTAAAGAAAAATTATACCTATACGTAAAAAATACATAGTAAATTTAAGGTATAAATCATTTTAGGAAAATTAACCAATAATAATGAATTATGTTCTTCCGACGGATACCTTCCTCTTAATACAGCAATACTCGTACATATATCGCTATAAATATTTAAAAGAATATAAGTATAATACAAGACAGGATATAACCGATAGATTACATTATATGGGTTGCTCTGACCCATGCTCAAATGTTGCTATACGTACATACAATGAGCGGACGTGCGGTTGAACAAAGATGGTTGCGCCACACACATTAGGGAGCTACCATGAAGCAAGTCCATATGTCCACAACGGAGCATTCAACTGAACGAATATAAATAAAAAATTATACGCTTCTTAAATGTATTTTACAAATTGTGTTCATCCATATAGATTCAAAATGCATAGAAATGTTAACAGAAAAATATCCAAAAATTAATTAATGTTTATGTAAACGAAAGACTCTTGAAATAGTACACGCTTATAATTAAAGTTCATTACTCATATAATAGTTTATTTGAGGACAACCCCGAATTAATTCTTAAGCTGTGTGCTACCTGCTTTATACCTGGTATAAATTTTATAACAGGTTTATTTGTAAAGCGGTAAGACTCTGGACTAAAAATAAGCATACACCTGAAAAAATTATTAAATATTAAGAATGGAACTTATCGTAAGAGAGAAAGAGACATTTGAAATTTGAAATAAGAATTAACTCTGAATAATCAAATTTATTTTTCTTTCTCGGTTAATTCTATTATTATTAGTCGTAATTTAATCAGGGTCAGTTAAATCTACGCTAATACTATACTATGTACAGTAGAGACTTATTATCCACTAATTAAATAATTAATAATTATTATATTTATTCATATCGATTGCTCCTATGTCAAACCACAGTATGTGAAAAAAACAATATTTTGAGAAAAGTAAGTTTTAACGATTTGTCATTTACCTTTTAATATATATTTATGTTTCGTTATACATAGATGTTTTATTATTTAAATCTGGATCTACATAAGAGAATATACTGCTGCTCTGTTGTTTTGCTGTTGGAAATTTTTTAATTTGTTCACTCCTGTTATAAAAGGTGCGCCCTAACACATTTTTTGAAAAAAATTATAATTTCTGTGTTTTGGTATGAAGCAGGCTGATATTACTACAGATATACGCGCTTGGAAAAATTCAAACGACTCAAACGCCTAAGCCATTAAAAGTCCTTTCCTATTCAATTACATTCTCATTACATTTTTTTACGTTTTAAAACTCTCGTACATTTTAATTTTACTCTAAAACCTGTCTGAACCTTAAAATACAAGTTTACATTTTCTATAATATCCGTTTTATAAAATTAGGTTACATAGAATAATTTAAATACCAGCGCCCATGCCATGCTATAACTTTATACATAACTAGAAATACGTATCTACAATATATGATGTCAAAGAAGCATGTTACAACATGTGATGGATAAGGACCATCTAACTCCTAGTACGTGTGTATGTAGCTCTCTCCTGTATATGTGTTAGTAAAATAACCATGTATGGCTCCACATAAGTATATATATATAATTTGTATGGCTATATTAGTGTTACTTATATATGCAATGGGGACATTTTTATTTTACTTTAAATTTAAATGACGATTCAACAAAAGGGGACATTTTAAACGTTCACAGGATGAAAAAATAACTCATTTTAAATAGTTTATGGAAAAGAATCTCCGACACTTTAAAAAGAAATCTAGTGCAAATAGAATGGAATTAGGTATTTTGCAAAAATATTATCACTTGAATATTATTCAGCATTCAGATAAAAGGAAATGTGTAACGAACTTACGCTGAATATAATAGAACCTATGACAAATTTATACTGGATACAATAGAATCTGAAGTTTTGTTGTTTTCTGTCAACTTTTCTGAGGATGCCCATAATTGTTTTTGATCGTTATAGCAATTATTACCTTTACAATATCTATGTAATATTTATGAATTTGTTACTAAACATAATATTTAGTAAATTTAACCCTTTTTTTAAATATACTTGAAACCCCTAACTAATGTACGGCTCCCTTATTTATTCCCCATGTGTTTGAACTTTATATGAACTTTATCATTTATATTTCCACCTCTCTTAGTTAAGCAGCGTTCTTTTTTGTTTTTTACTTATTTTTAAAGTCCTCTTTGTCTGCTCTGTCGACTGGCAGCTGCACTACGCAGGTGCGATTGCGAGAGTTTTAAAATATAAAAACCTAACGACCAACTGCTTGTTTTGAATTAATACGAGTAAAACCATTGATCAGTTGCAAGCAATGTGGTTGATTTTGTATACAATTAAACTTTAATCGATATTTTACAGTATAATCTAAATTATAGTTAAACAAATATTGCGAAGGGTAACTTAAACAGAGCATAAGAAAAAAGAAAAACAGTACAAAAACAGGTTCGAGTATACTATCGAAAAATATGTGGGTGGAACAATGAAAATATATATGCAATAACAAGAAAAACGGCTAGAAAAGCGTGAAATCTAATCCAAATAGTAATTATAAAAAATACAAAGTCACGGAGAAATATGGAAGAGAAGAAAGAATAAAAGAGAACGATGAAAGCACTGAAAAATGAAGGAAAGCAAATGGGAAAAAGGAAAAAGGTAAGAAGAAAGGGACGAAAGAAGTACAAGTAAAAATGTTGTAAAAATACTACACATATGAGTAATTAAATATTTATTTGAAGTAAACTACCAAGTATTTTTTCTAGAAGTTATTTCTTGGTTCTTGTTGACTCGGTTAATATTTCTTTTCTATTATTTTATATTATCATTTTTTATTTAATACATAAAAATAAGGACTAACGAGTGGAAAGTCAATACAAGTGAAATAATCAAGTTAAAATAATATTTTATCTTATCTGTTCTGTATTTAATTTTAATAAGTTAATTTGAAGGGTAAACGTTGCTGGTTACAATCAGTAGCACGCAACAGCATGGTTTTATCCTGGTGCAAAAATTGTAAATGGATTCTTATAAAGAGTCCTTATGTTTATAAATATCCTATCCTTATAAATAATGTATATTAATATTATAAATTCGGTATTATGACTACAGAAATGATTTTATTAGTTATTGGAGAAACCAATGTAACTTTTTCACAGATTCCATTTGGTCATCACCTATGCAATTATCAAGAATTAAAAAAAAAACATTAAAGATATCACATTAAAATTACGTAGACATAAAATACAAGTGCATATCTCTTAATTACAAAAAATAGTAGTGTGGCCGAACAATTCATCTACCAAAGCGTTCTTTATATAAATACAAGTTTTCAATGTTTCCTACAATTCTAGTCTGTTACAGTATGACATTTCTTAACATATTAAGTCAGAAAGAATAAGACTTCCTAAATTTATAAATGTGTAAGGAAACAGTTGTACACCTGAAAAAATGTTGTTTCTTGAAAAACGTTTCTAAAAAATTTATAATCTGTAATATAATTTTACCTGAAGACTCATATTTAGATTAGTTGCACCTCTGTAAATTTTAAAATGTAAAGAAATAATACATTTTTGAAAGTACTAGTATTTTGGCCTCTTTGTGTCAATGAATGCCATTGGAAAATATTGAAAATATACTTTATTGTTAGACAGTGACAGTTAGTGAAAATGATGATTTAGTGAATACCAGGCTTTATATTATAAATATCAATGACATTGAACGAAACACGTGTTTCAAGTACAGTCAGGCTTTATTGGAATGACAACTGCTCTTGACTGAATGACTGAAAATAGTGAGTTGATATATTTAAACCAAATTTAATCTTATGGTGGTTAGACTTATGGCAACTATTTTTTTGTAATGACTAATGACAGATTTCATCACATCTAGTTATATTAAGATTAAACAAACTGTCAAATTAAACACCCAATACTTAATACTAGACTTTAGTGTGGCTTGCCTAAAGGGTACAATGACACGTGTGCACCCTTCCAAATAATAATTACTAATATATCTTTTAAATACTATTATTATATTATATTTATGTATATATTATTTTAATTATACATTATGATATATTATTTAATATGTATTATTTTCTTAAATGCTATATTTCTTTATAGTTTAATTGCATATCATATAGAAAATGAAACAACTTCGGAATTTTTATCTCGACTTCGGGGTTAAGCGCCCAATTCTCATTTTCCACCAAATACGCCAAAAGTTACATGCAATTAATGTTTGTACCAGTTTTGATTAGGACTATGAAACGCTAAACAATATCAGCTTTAAAAATTTCCCAACATTGGCAGAGGAAGTGACGTATTTTCATTATAAATATATTATATATCACATCAAACGTCAAGAGCCGCCACTGTAACACAAAATTGTTAGCGTTGCCTCCTTGCAAATGGAGTTGCCTGTCTCAAGGTAGTCTTGTTTCTAGTGTGTGTTTAGCCTTAAATATATTATAAGGTAAAGATACCTCAGGTCACCGCAGAAGTGTATGATGCTTTACCAATACTTTGAAATGAATAGACACATATGTTCTTAAATCAAACAACAGGTACTAATATTAAATATGAAGCAACTCCTTAATTCTCAAGTTTTCAGAAAATATATATTCCTTGGTACATTTTAATATATTTATACGCGACGGGCGTCCGTAATATACAATTTGACAATTTCGTTTATGACATATGAACATTGAAGCATTTATTGGGGCTTTTTCTGATAATAATGTTCTTTAATTCCATGATTATTGTTTCATGATTAGTGCTTTAATATATCAAGGTAAATTATTACTTCTTTTGTAGTATTTCTAATGCGAATAGTTTGACAGATGTCACAGTTGACAGGTTGTAATATAAATATATTTATGTATTAACATGAATATCATGAATTTAAGTTATAAACATGAACACAGACTTTAATTTAGAAAGTTTGAAGTATACATCTGAAGACACCTATAACTAAATTTATGATGAATGATTCTTTACTGAATAACACTTAGAATTCGAGGAATTTAACATTATACAGAAACAAATATATAAACTGGTAAACAAGCACGTGTTTGGATATCAACAATAAGATAAGACAATGCAGGAGGCGGCTATCATCTCATAGAAACATTTAATTTAGTTAATATTTAATAGAATAAACATTTTATAAACTGGTTGTATTGCATATTCTCTAATAATCTCCAGACAAAGGCAGGTTGAGGCATATTAACAGAAACATGAATATAAATTACGAGATGCAGTAACTCACCAAACAACTCCGAAGGCGCCGTAGCCAATGGGCCTGTCTGGTTGGACGTCCTGAGGCATTGCCGGGGGCTGATAATAAGGCGCTGCAGCAGCCACAATAGCACCTTGGGGGGCTGCACCACCCTGAGCCAAAGACATAGATGACATTGACACACTCATTGACACCCTCTGGTGTCTACTGGGGCCTCCAACAGCCGCCATGGACAAGCTACTCCATCAACGATGGCCCCAGCATTAGATGGAGCGTTATCGATAACAAAAAAAAATGTCACTTGCAATACAATTTCGCGTCACTGTTTGTCAATATGTTAATTTAACACGATATTAGCAATGTATTAGCATACAGTCTTTGTCAATTGTTGAAAAGTTCACTTAACTTATTAAATTAGCATACGTCACTTTTTATCTAATGCACATGCAGTTAAGAAAATGAATTAATATGTAGTAACCTATTTATATTACAATTGTATATACTTTTATTAAAACAACACGGTCAGATTTTAAATAATCCTTTAGGAAGCCTGCCCAAGACGTAAGATTTTATTTACAGAAAAATAACTTGCACTATTGTTACACAAAACTTGTTTTAGATAAATTAGTCTTTGTGTAGGAACACACTGTTTACACCACTCTATATTTTATTTCTCTTTGACGTCTCTTCTGATGCACTGTTAAACCTTAACACATCCTCTTAGGAGACAAAGGCTCTGCTGATGGATGTTTCAATGTATTTGTATTGTGTTATACGATATATGCTGGGCGGCTCCAAAGATATAGCAAGAGCACTGTCCTCCAACTCACTGTATAACTCTGACAGACTAAAGAGAATCGAGCCTGTCTACGATGTCTACCACATTGTACAGATTGGTTTAATGGAGGGGTACGAACGGATAGAGGGATTGTACGTACATTTAGACGGAGATGCAAGATGATAATTCAGTACATTCGCACGAACACATAACGACTATGGAGCGACAAACAGCTGCTCGCCCTGGGGTGGCCTTGGGTGCGTCACTCATCAGTACCAACAGAGTAACGTAAAAATAAATTAATAACATTTAATTTCTAGCATTATTTCGTCAAAGTATAAATAAATTACAGAACAGATAAAAGAAAAACAATAATGTTTTAATCCGTATGCTTTAAAATTTGTTTCCTAAATATTTATAATATATATTATTTATCATGTTTCTGAACCTGTAGAAATCTGCGCCAGCAAAATTTGTTTTTTAGGAAATATTTTCTAATTTCAAAATTTTACAGTTTTCAGCTAATTTAGTTTATTTATATACTTTATGTCAAAATTCCATCTTGAACTAGATCACTCTTTCGATAGAATATCATTTTCGATAGGTTTCAATGACGTTGACCTAATACAAAATTCAATTTCTATGTTTTAATTTGTAGAAAGTTCAGATTGAAATCAATTGAAATAAATAAACGAACTACACAAAAATCTGCAGAACTTGTCACCTAATGGTTTATTGGGATGGTGGATAATAAAACACAAATTCGGCAAGCATTAAAAATTAATTTTTATATGTGATTTATTTTAACCATCGGCGCATTTGTCTTTTATTGATGTGAAGTAAGAGCTTTATTAAAGTTACCGAGGAGTTACTTAAATATATATTCTTTTTCGAATAGTAGATGGCTTTACAATACTTTGAAACAGTTGAAAATGCAATAAAGCCGTAACTGTTGAGGCATCAAAATCATATTGCGATTTCTCTGACCGCTGATCTCTGCGAATCTTCTTAGTTTTAAACTAAAATGTCTTATTACAAATAATAGATATTTACTCAAATAACTATTAATCGTAATAGAAAAATATGTCCAGTTTTATTACATGTATTGCTTTATTAATGTCAAATATAATACAGAGTGTAGGTATATGTATAATATATACTAAGTTATAAAATATATATATATATAAGATTTCTATTTTTACACATTCAGTCAAGATTGTTTCTGATCAGAAAAATATTTATCACAGTTATTACAATTAACATATTACAAAAATCACTGATATTTTACGATTAGAACCATGTGCATCTTTACTACATAAATACACATACCAAGTTGCATATTTTGATATTTTATAAAATTAGTATTAAATTTGGTGAGTAAAATAAAATTTCTGGTTATTTTTCATCACAAAAACAAACCTCGTAAATAGTTTCTAAAATTTAATACACAAAGCACATTTTTCTTTCTAGCATACTAAATAAATGACTATTTTCACACGAAGTTAAATTCCATAATATTAATAGATATTTCAATTTAAAAATAATAAAATTTGTTACCAATTGATTAAAATATAAAAATAATTTCATCATGCAATATTTTCGAATGACATTGAACCAATTTATTCGTTTTTGTAACCAGTCAAAATCAAAGTGAATACAATTATTTATATTTTTGATTGTTTTGATAATATTAATAAAATAACAGATACTTTTAGTTTAGTATATATGTACATATAAAAAAATATTTAACAAATATTAATAACAAGTTATTAATTTGACCTTCTATTTATAAAAATTAGAGCATTTTCTCTAAATATTGCTTCTTATACTTACGATAGTTCGAACCCAGTATTACTAGATACAGCATATCTTAATTTATCTCTTAAAGTAGATTTCTTCTGGTAGTTTGGTAACTTTAAAAGATTAAAACACGTTGAAGAAGTTGGTAATCGGTTTAATGGATCCTTTTTACGAATTGTAAAGAAACCCCTAATAACACTTCCTAAAAATTTCAATAAAATAATTAGTTTAGATTAGTAATAATAAAGATATTTAGAAAATATTTAGAAATTTTGGAACCTATGGTATCTCCCGTGTCTTCATCATCACCAACTTCCACACATCGAATCGAGAAAGGAGGTTCAAGATGCGCAAACCCAAGGAGTGGTGGTTTGGAACAACTGGTAACGAACTGAAATACAAATTAATTACGTATATCAGAACACAATGTGTTTACAGGTTAAACTACCAACACAGTCTTTAAGTTTAACTGTGTTTATTGTGTTTTATCATTCGATTGATTATATGCTAAATAAATTTAGAAATATCTATAGAGATTAATATAGAGACACATTAGAAACTTTCAAAATTAGAAAAAGGTCGTCGTTGAAAGAAATGATGTCGGAAATCTTGACTGATCGACGAAATAAATTAATAAAAATTGCAATACTTCATATTATTTAATAAGTAGTGACCATTCGCTTACGATTTAGGAGTAGACGATTTGGTTGAGTTTTAGAAGACTTTTATATGCCCGCTTAGAAAAATAAAAAAAGTACTAGAAAAAATTTAGGTTTTTTGTGCCACAAATTTCATCCCGGAAGTTAAAAATTCTGGATTTCTATTAAAAAACTAATGTTATGTATAAAGTATGCACCTTTAGAAATAAACCTCTTTCTTCCTCAGTAAAATCTCGACCTAGAATATCCCATAACCAACCAACTACTCGATGAGAATCATGAAATCCACCATAATACTGTGTGTGCCTCCGCAAATCTCTTAAATCTAAAGGAGCTGTGTCTCCTGATATGAGGCGCTGAAGCTAAAAAAAATATGAATTTTTTTACTAAAAATATATTACACCATTAAATTACAAAGAAAAAAAAATTCTTACCTCCGGAGTTGAAAACAATGATAACCAATCTGGATTAACAATACTTCTAAATCCACGAATAAACGCAGAAGTTTGATCTCTTATTTGAGTATTCATGCGAAAATAAGCCATAAGATGTATATAATTAATTCTGTGAATCGGAAAAGTAAATATTATACAATGTCACCTTTCATAAACAAATAACTATACTTAATAAAAAAGCGTACTTGTTATCACTGGTAACAGGAATTGCTCTACCACCAGGAACTAGTTCGTGAGTTACAATTCTTCCAAGAACATCTTCATCAACAGAAAACATTAACTCCAAATCACTAACTTCGCCCTGCGTACAGTTGTATTGGTTAACATATAATATTTATAAGAATATATTCACACATTTCTAATTCAATTTAATACCTGATGATGTTTGATAAACGTTAGACTTCTGTACAAATCTCTATCTAACGATGGTAGTTCATCCATGCAACTATAAAGAGCTTGTTGTGTTTGTCCTAGAAGCTGACTTAAGAAAAATGAAGCGAATGGTACATCCACTACAATACCCTAAAAGAAATATATTTTTAGGAAAATATAACATCTTAAGTTTCATTCATTTAAGGCATTTTGTTTACCTCATATACAGCTTTTCCAAGCATACGACCTACAAATTCAAATAATTGTAGGTGGCTATCTTGAAGGTGAGAAGTCGGGGAAGGATAAAGTCGTTCTTCTGAAGTAGCGCGAAATAGATTTAAAGAAGGATCGAAAACACGTTTGATGCTTTCTTCCAAAAATTCTTTAAAACAGTAATATACAAGAAATTAATAAAATTATAGATATTATTCAAAACTGCTCTATATATTTCAAAACCTTTGAATACGCCATCTTGATCAATTCCAGCTTCATGTAATCCTTGGAGATTTACAAATCTCACTCTAATAACACCCTTCAAAGCATGTGGTGGTAGTGCTGCTAATTGAGTATAGCCGTCTTCAACAATTCGGTCACGATGAACAGTAATCAGTGTGCTTTGAGGTGATACACAAGCAGACTCAGTTAATCCTAAAATAGTTAAAAAATATATATTTATAAAAATTATATATTTTTTCTATAATTGAGTGACCTACCCAATACTGCTTTTTCATTAGATACATATCTTCTGAAAAGCTGTACTCTATCCTCATGTGGTATTACGTGAGGCATTTTTTGCAAAAGAATCTAGAAAAATGCCTTAGTTAAAATAAGTATTAGAACATAACACAAAATTATATATTCAAAACATACCTGAGTCGTTTTCTTTCCTTTTTCTAAATCAGCCATAAATGCAGAAGGTCTAATGTCTTTGGCAAGCCAATGTCCAGTAGGAGCAAAAGCTCTTCTGCAATCTCTTCTATATAAAGCTAACAGCAAAGTATGTGCAGACACAAACAATGAATTTGCATTCAAATTTTTTAGATCTGTGTTAAAAATAGAATTATTAAATACTTTATAATTGATGATTAATGTATATTTCTATTTTACTTACCGAACAGATTACCCATTATGGCCTTATATAAAAACATATTCAGAAAATTGGACATTGCAACAAAATCCGACAATTTGAATGGGGTTTGCTGTTCGTACATTTCCAGATCGTCTAAAATTCTATTAAAAATATGTGTTAAATTTATGTTATTAAATTTGTTTTAACGTTAGTTGAATACATATAATAAGTACGTACATGACATAATGAGTCATACAATCGCAGAATAATATGAGTAAATGTAATTCTGGAGCAGTAATTTTTGGGCAAACTACTAGAATATCCAAATATGCTTTTATTCCACATTGTGGTCCTAACGAATGTATTAAAAGCCATAGTCCATATAGTACTGTATCGTTATAACACAAACCTACAATATGTAAATTGTACATTAAGAAAAATGTTGCATAACAAGTACATATATAATACGATCATGTGTTATTATGTCTGACCAGTCAATATATCCAATCGAAGTTGAGTTAATGTACAAAGTGCTGTATGATACATTGAACATACAGTCGCAACTTTATGAACCTCTGGTGATCCCAGTTTTCTAATAAATTTATTTGTATTTGCTCTGTTTGAACGACTTTCCATGGCTCTCCTAAGTAAACTGGTTGAAACTTGTGGTTCTGTTGTTTCAACACCTTCTGAAAGTGTTGACAATAAGGTTCCTAAAATAGAATGGATCATTGAGTTATAGTTATAATAAAATTTTTAGAAATTATTATTATAGGTTCACCTAGAAGTATTTTAACGGTAGACTGTGACCATAATAAGTGAATTTGCTTTTTAACAACTCCAATGGATTCATTTAAACTTGGATCTGGTGTCTGGCTAAACCATCCTAGCATGGGATGCCAGTGTGTCAAATTAGATTGCTTTGTTACAACGTAATGTTGTATTGTTTCAAATAACCGCGTAACCACCATCTAAAAATAATTTATAAAAATATAACGGGAAATATTTAGACTAATAATTTTGTTAAACTTACTGAAAATATTGGATAGGCAGTATCGCTATTTTCTTCTTGTAAATGAAATAGATGTACAAGGTTTGCTAATAAGCACAGTGCATGACTTCCTTCAAGTGTGTGAAAAATAATTCTTAAGCTTTGTTCACTGCCTAATAATTGAAGACACTGGTCTAAAATATTATGAGACTGTAGTGTGGCAACGCTCTGCAAATGTATTTATAAAACTTAGTTTAACTTATTATATTTAAAACAAAATCCATGTATTATACATACTTCTGGCGCGATATGTGTTAAATGGAGAACAAGTCCTGGTACAGACAATAAATGTATAACAAACATTGTCATTAAGTTTTCTGTAAATCCTGCGTAAAGTAGTGGTCTCAGCGATAATGTAACTATTGCATTCAATGATACTGCTTTAAGAGCTATCCTAGGTCGGCATAACCCTCGTATCAAAAGACACTATTTACAAATGAGTTCAATTAATATTGATCAAATATGCATTTTTATAAACATAGATAATTTACTACGAACCTTTACAGTTATGTAAAAACCCTTTTGTACTAAAAATCCTGTAACGTTATGACAAAGCTGTGACATTCCTGGCTTAAGGACTTCCAATCCTTTACATTTTAATACTGTCCAGGTGCTTGTACCTGTGTAAGCTACTAATGTATGTAAGAGAACCGCAAGACAAAGACTATCCGATTGGGCTTCTGGTCGAAGTGATTCTAATGTTAAACAACACTTTAAGAGCAAGCTCTTTATGTGGCGTATCCAACTTAAACTAAATATCATTACAAATTACAAAAATTGTACATAATTTCTTAATGAACGCATAACCAACATTTTAAATAAGTGTTCACATGAAGAATGAGATTAACTAAACAAACATCAAATATTATGGTACCAAATACAAATTACTACCTTAAATCTTTATTGAGAGCAACTCCGACATAACTATATTTTGGCGATTCATTTTCTAAAGAAAACACTAAATATCGGCATAATTTTTCTAATCGGACACGGTCTCTTTGGCACTGCCATATGGTAACAAATCTGAAATATTGAACGAAATCAAATGATTTTATTATTATTTGAATACTAAATAAGTTTATTGAATGCTTTTTACCTGCTTGCGATATGATAAACGTATATAGATGGTTTCAAATCTTGTTTATATTCAGGTCTATTCTCCTGGCTTGAAGGTTCTGGAAATGCATTATCAAAATCTTCACTGAAACAAGAGTATTTTATACAAATATTAAGATACGTTGATTATTTAGTATGTATATAATAATAAATCAAATAAAAACCAACAGAATTTGTCTGGTGTACTTGAGTCTTGCTAACCATCCTCTTACACAACTTTGTACGACAATTATAGCATTTTCTCTTTTCTTTTCATTTGCTCGTTCTTCTCTAGCAGCTTTTGTTTGCTCTAGAAAACTGCCTTTAGCGGTGTCTGTCTTATTAAACATTTTTAATAGATGTTTTTCCAATTACAAGTTTTCTTCATGAAATAAACCTATCATTTTCACAGCACAAGAATTTAATAGTAGTACCACTATAGGTTTGAAATATCATTTACTTATTGACAACATATCTGATATATTAAATACTATCCCACATCAGGAAATATCTTTAAGAAATTCAAACACCAAGTTTAATAAATATTATAACAAACATTTTATATTAATTGATTACTGACATCATATGTCAAATTACAGACATTTTGCTTTTGTTTTTATATGTGCTGCCACCTGTTGTATTATTGTTATATAACTTGAAATAACTATAATAAGAGGAGAAACAAATTAAAATAAAGGTTATTTTTAGAATCATTTAAAGAGTGTAATACGTTTTAATACCTTTGTATTATTTAATTATAATTTTATAATTATAATAAATTAAAGAAATCAATTTAAATTGATGAAATATCATGGACTCACACTTCTTTATAGGGTATAATTTCAAATTATAAATATAGATGTCTTAAACAATTATATGCAACACCTTTGCTTAATTATTATTTTTTATGATGATTATTACATACAATCAGTGGCAGCCTTTAAGGGGTGGCAAGCAGGGCAACTGCCCGGGGTCTCGCACCCTTACGCAACAACCCAAGTAGAAAAAGTCATTTCTACATATGTATTTGAATCCCGCGCTTCGCGCTTTAGAATACCTACTTGAACGCCCGTTTCCTTATACACGACTTTTTGAATTTAAAAATTCCTGCGTATATCTTTAACATTCATATTCATCTACCTTAGTTTATCATCATTAATATTTATGCAAATCGTTTGCAAGCGATTTCAAAAACACAGAAAAAGGATATATGGATATTTTGTTAGAAGGAGAATACGAATGGACTGATATGGAAATAAGAGATGAAGTTTCCACACTTGTGTACACCGGAACAGATACTACCGCACATGTGAGTTCCTACCTGTTAATGATATTGGGCATGCATCAGGAAATACAGGTGTGAAAATAGGTTTTATAAATATCCCCAATTTGGACATTTGAATTTATGGTCATCATTGCTATTGGTATATTAAATTGCCATTAATCTCTTTGTTTATTGGTACGAAAAATGTCATCAAGAGTTGTATGAAATATTTGGAGATTCTGATCGCGATGCTGAACTAGAGGATCTACAGAGAATGCAATATCTTGAACAATGTTACAACGAAATGATGGGAATTCTTCCAATTGCATCTTTAATTGGTCGGAAAGTTACAGAAGATCTAAAAATAAGTAAATATCAAAAAAGAAAAACATTTTGTTTACCACTTTGAAGTTCTGAAGTTTTAAATACATAGGTTATTGCAGTTCTTGTCAATTGAGAGTTTATTGTTTATTGTCAATCTCTGGATCTTGTGCCAAATCAAATGAAAACTAGAATAAAAAAGAAAGTTTATAGAATAATCTATAAACTATCGTTCTCCGAAGCATTCTGTATCATTTATTATTTTACAATTAACAGCAAAAAAGAAATTAATATTTTTATGTGATTGCTTAAAAATTAGTGCAGTTAGAACTTTGGTTGGAGTAATGTTTCATTAAAAATACTATTATATTCCGTAATATATATATAGGTGATGGCGTCATTCCAGCAGGTGCAAATGTAGTAATTGCCATTCATGAAATACACCGAGATCCTGTTGTAGCATATATCCAGACCCTGAGAAGTTTGATCCCGATAGATTTTTATCAGAAAATATCAAGAAAAGACCTGAGAATACATACAAACCTTTCAGCTCTGGACAGAGAAATTGTATAGGTAATATGGCAACTCTTTATTTTCCAAGTAATTTTAGAGAATATTGGCAACTATTTTTTTATGAAGCCGAAGAGCTCTTTCCCGAAGACATTTAAACTTTATAGAAATAAAATTCATTTGTTGCTCTTATTTTCCAGGTATTAAATACGCAAGACTCTCCTTTTTAGTTCTAATGTCTCAAATATTAATAAGCTATCAAATTTTCTGCGATGTCAAAATTGAGGATATAAAAATAATGTTTAACGGAATATCTAAACCAGCTGGAAGATTTTTGGTGCACCTAAAAAATCGTTGAATTAACCCGTCAAATGAAGAAGAAAATATTTCCTGTAATTTATGAATTGAATTTTAGAGTTTAGACAAATTTACTGTACTATACAAATCATTTTGTTTAATATCTCGTGGGTTTTCATGAAGTTTTTTAAATTTTGAATTGTTATTTCAAGTCTCATCGTCAAATGACTGTACTACTAAATTTGCATAAATACTTGCATATATACTTTTGTTTACATCAATCATTATTTATTGTTCTGTCTTCATCTTAATTATCACCTATTTATTTTGTATGTTTTATTTTCATACTGATTGCTTAAAATCAAGTATATTTTTGCAAATTAACATATCTTAAGTGTTAACAACTATTTTTAGATAAAAAAATACAATAAAATTTACTCAGCGCGACGTTGAATGACACCAAATATAAGACCTAATGTGTGTAATTGTACTTAAAATATTGTTCCCACCCACGTGCTATTTTAATAAGCTTTAATTTTGGTTTTATGTTTTAGAAGTATTGAAACTCCAAATTTTATAAAATTAAAAGTTGATGTTACAGTGTTTATTTTTTATCAACCGCGTGTTATGAATTTTCGAATTGTTAAAAATAAAGAAATAAAAATATTTATTTTAAATATAAGGAGTTATGAGAATTAATAAATAAAAAATAAAATGTATTTCAATTCTTTCTTTTTAGATCAGATTTTTATTTTCAGACATACTTCCATTTATTTTTGGATTCACCAGTTTGGTTTTCTTTTACTATTTTTTAATGTCTTGACCAGTGGCCCTGCCCTGTTGTTTGTTATTGTCACCACTTCAGATTAATTACTTAGGTTAATAAAAACTCGTTTAAAAAGAATGCATTGCTGTATTAAGGTAGTGAGAAGGTACAATTAGAATTAAAGGGTCCCCAACTTTTCCGTCCCCCTGAAACTATAGCGCCACTGTTTGAATGGTTATTTATACATTTATTTTAGGTATATGGGGGATTCCAACAAATATTATTTGAAAACCATAGGTGGGCTAATCGAGTGCGTTAAGTGGGTGAAACCCTTGAGTGGGAAAAACCAAAAACAGAGACGGATAAATCATGACGGATGTGCGAACTTGTGTCAGGCGTACCTATGAAATAGGCTTGAAATTTGATTTTGATTTTCACTTATGACTGGATACAATTTATTTTGCCAAAAGCAATTGTTACTGTATACATTTACTACAGACTGCAACGACAGATGCACAAAAATGTTCGGGTCCTACGCATTTGAATGTGTCGCTACGGCCCTGACTATGTAGTATACATCATATGTGAAGGTTATTCCCAACATTAAAATTTCATATTTTTTTATTTTTCGTGATTGCTGGTTTAATTTTTTTAATATGTTTCATTAAAATCGAAAAAGTTATATATAGCTGCCTTTGTACCTCTATATCTAAATACCTTATACTTATGACGCACTTTATAATCTAGATATCTGGACCATTTTTTTCTTTTTTCTTACGGATGGAATTCAATCTCAAGACGGTATGACGTCAATCAGATGACGATTATTATGGAAATTATACGATTGGTATCTACGTATACATTCTTTTCGTCATCAAACTTGCATAAATTGATTCTGTAAGACATTTATGACGCATTAATTTAAAATATCGGACAATTTATGTTTTAGTTTTAAGATCCATTTGCAGTGTCGGTCCAAGAGAAGTATATCGTTTTGCTAAATGATGATCCCCATGCCCTATATTTGAAAGATTCGTCGTATCAATTCTCTTGCCCTAGAATAGCCTACTGCGAAATTAATTTAAATTACGCGCTACTTTTTTTACAGTTTTGTATTGACCTATGATCGGCACCGTATTACGGCTGTAAGTCATAACCAAAAATGACAGGGATTTGGCAATGACATATTTTTCTTGTTTTCCGCGTGAAAATGGGTTCAACAAAATGATTTATTTACCGAAAACTAAAATATTTTTACATAATATTTATTACAATATCATTAAATAAATAAAACTTTTATTAAAAGAGAAATACAATAATAGAGGTCTAATGGGCTGCTACTCGTAGAACAGAGGCCTCTAATGGGCTTGTGTCCTCATTTTTTAGTGGTCGATTTTTCAATTGTTGATTAAAATTGATGGTAATAAATGTGTATTGGCGTGTCTATTTTATTAAATATCTAAATGTTGACGGAGATATAGCAATTAAAAATTTGAATTGTAGTTTTAGCGCTAGAAATGGTCCGCCATATTAGTATGACGTGAAATGCATTTTAACGTCAGTTATTTGTTGAGTAGGTCAGTTCTGTGGTAATGTTTTGTAGCTGTTGGTAGTCGAAGTAATCAAGTCAAGTCAAAGAATAATAAGCTTTTATTTTATTTAACCCTGCTAAGGCAGACATAATATTGGAATTTTATTGTTCCTTGAAATAGCTGTAAATAATATTTGATACTTTGATATATAAATACATATAGCAGAGATTTATGAGCTGTAAGGTTGGCAGCGGTTATGATGTCACATGCATTTGGAATGTGTACAAAGTTGAATCCCTTTAATAATTAAAGAGACAAAATAACTTTTTTAATTGTTAATATCTCTTAACATATAAGGAATTATTAAAAAATAATTGAACATTTGAGGTTCTAGTAACCCATTTTATCAATATATAGTACACTTTTATAGAAATTAAGACATAGAACACAAGCCCATTTCTAATTCGGCAAGGTACATGATTGTGTTACACACGTCATCATAGCCGCTGTGAATTTGTTTAGTCATATGCAAGACAAGATGTTCCATCACTGCAACATTGAGCCCCTAAAAAACAAAACTAAAAAAACAGTACTATATAAAGTAGATAGGACCTGTATTTTAGCGTAGTTAATCGCGGTCCTTCGAGCTGCAGAATCAGCATTTTGTTCTTCTTCACAAAATGACTTCATTCAATTTGGTTCCGATAGTCTTAGGTGTTGCTTCAGTTTGTATATCCTATCTTATCATTCAGATTTTTCTATTATATTGGAACAGCAGAAGAATAATTGAGTTTGGAAATAAATTTCCGGGCCCGAAAACTGTTCCATTATTTGGAAATGCCTTTTTATGTCTGGGATCCCAAACAGGTGAGCACTACAATATAAACATTTAAATATATATTTTATTTTATTTAATTTAACTAACGTCGGTTTATTTCCGATGCTGAGTTCTATCACCGACAACTTCCTACTATTTTGTCAGTTTATATGGTGTCTTGCGTCCTCATATATGTGGGCTGCCACACTTCTCAATAATATTCTATGATTAATTTGACATATAATCAATTTAACTCAGAAATTATAGCGCTGCTCCGAGGATTGAATCTGAACACACAGGTATTTAGTGTCCAGCATGGTCACTAACCCACATAAATATTAGAATTATAGAAATATATGGTTTTTCAACAAGAGGTATCCTTTTAAATCAATGGAAAAACACAATTTTTACGTAAAAAAGGGTGATATTTTTATTTTAATCCAAAGATATTATTTAGGTACGCAATTTAAAATGACATCTCTTGTTATACAATTAATCTACAACGAAGTAACCTTTGGTTTTGGCCGCTATTGTTATATGCAGTATAAATTTTATAATTTAAAAGCAATGTACAATTTTACAATAGTTTGAGGCGTATCTTGCAAAACTTTATAATAAATTTAAAATTTGATTCTTCACGGGTGTGTTTTTGAACTGCATAATTAATGTATGTACATATCGATCGTTCAGTTTCTTAGTGAGACATCTCTGAATATATTGAGTTTTGTGATAACGAGGAAAATATTGTATTCAAATTCCACACAAGCATTCCAGCGTTTAATGAGCATATTATTGCATAATACGAGTAACACAATTTAATTGCATTTACGAGTTTTCTGAACAGTAGATCAGATAGAGGGTACAATTTTACATCTAGGTGCATACTCTATTTAAATTTAAATTTTCCGGAAATGTTTATCTAATGAACTAGACGTTCGATATATAAATCAATTTCATTCTAAATAAAATATAACAACAAATATTACAGAACGATTACAAACATTATTTGACGAGTTTTACGGATACGGTAGACGAACTATTCGAGGATTTATGTGCTGGGATTTATATGTGTTCGTAAGACATCCTGATGATGTGCAGGTAAGATTTAGAAATATCATTTATTTAACTGTATATATATAAAACTCCATTGATAAAACTGACTATCAAAAGGTCAAATATTCAATTTTTTATTCTTTCATAATTAAAGCGGTAAAAAATGACCTAATAGCTGTCATTACCTTCTCTCACACTACTATTTGCCTACCATTGCCATCGCTGCTAAACAAGAGAAGTGTAAAAGAGATATAGAATCAATCGTTACAACGGTAGCAGCTGTTGACACCCATAAAGTTTTTTTTAAATTAATTCGATTACTTATCATATTCTACTCTCTTCGTGACGTCAAAAATATTAAGCCATAAAACGAAATTCAAACTTTACATAGACTAGCTCTTCGCTCCATTGCCTGGCAATGGGTGTCTATTATACGTTTGTTATAGAAAGAGAAACTTCTAAAGCGATGAAAATTTGCAAAATTTGTGAAATATGCACTACACGTTAAATTGATAAACAGTTAAATTAAAATTTTAAATATGTATAATTTTTTATAATCTTTTCTATATTTATAGGTTTTTTCAAAAATAAAAGTTTATTTGTTTTTCATGGTTTGATACAACTGCACTTTAAACATCAATGCTTTTTAGGTTTCTATGCGACCTTTTTATATTCATGGACATATTTTCTAGAGAAAATTTAGGATCTTTAAAAACTTTTGATACCGTTATATCCACTAAACTTTTAAAAGACGAACTGCGTTAAAAAATTTGAAATATCTAAACTATGTTGGATTTTATAAGGGTTCTTAAAATTCATGGACTTTTTCTCAAAAAGAAGAATTATTGATTTTTTAATATTTTTTGATGCAGTTATATCTATTTATATTTAAGAAGACGAACTGCGTTAAAAAATTTGAAATATCTTACTATTTTTGAATTTATAAGGGGTTCTAAAAATTCATGGACCTTTTTTTTTCAAAAAGAAAAATTATTGATTTCTTACATTTTTTTAATGCAGTTATATCCATTTATGTTTAAGAAGATGAACTGTGTTAAAAAAATTAAAATATCTTAACTATTTTGGATTTTATAAGGGATTCTAAAAATTCATGGACTTTTTTTTCAAAAAGAAAAATTATTGATTTCTTTATATTTTTTGATGCTCTTATATTCATTTATATTTAAGAAAACGAACTGCGTTAAAAAAAATTAAATATCTTGATATTTGTGGATTTTATAAGGGGTTCTAAAAATTCATGGACTTTTTTTTCAAAAAGAAGAATTATTAATTTTTTAATATTTTTTGATGTAATATATGTATTGTAGATAGTCTTAAACAAAATACTGGCCAAGTCGAAAATCTATACTCTTACGGAACACCTTACCGGATCTGGAATTTGGACAGCTCCACGTAAGCAATTCATTGTGAGCTAATGTAATAATTTGTAGCTCACGTTTCAAATTTTCATTGTTTTTTTTTCAAATAATATTTACGTCTTGTGTTTATAATGACTATCGTTTTAACCCGTTAATATAACCGACCGTTAAATATAATTTCAGTATCAAAATGGAAACGTAACAGAAAAATTCTAAATCCAGCTTTTAATGCAAAAATGTTGAAAGATTTCATTGAAATTTACAACGAAAAAAGTAAAATACTAGTTGACTGTTTGAAAAATGTTGTCAACGGACCGGAAATTGACTTATTTTCTTACATAACTGCTTGTACGATGAACATGATCATGAACACATCAATTGGGTACAAGTTTAATGCCCACGAGGACTGGTCGTTTGTAGAACGTTTTAACAGGTAAGTCGATATTCTTAATGAGCCTCTTCAGATGAAATCACTTCAGGAATATGGTTCTTACTGAGCACGCCATCAATATTGCCTGTAAATAAATTAATCCAACATATTTTCTGCAGAGCTCTTGCGATATTCGCTGACCGGATGTACACGTGGTGGCAATATGTCGATGCCATATTTTTTAATATAAAAGTTGGAAAAGAATCTATCAGCCATACGTCGTATGTTCACGAAGTTATTGACAAGGTATATTCCATTAAAGTTAGATTGTTTTATGCGCCTTGAGGTTAGTCTTCTATTTAAACACAGAATTTACATATGTGTTACTTTTTATTTCTAGATAATTAAAGAGAGAAGAAAATTGCATAGACAGAAAATAATCTTAGAGAATGGCAACAGTGAAAAAGATTCTTCCTTTGCAACAATGCAGAGGGCACTTTTAGACCACGTACTGGATGGTAAAAACGAATCAGAACAATTTACAGACGTGCAAATTAGAGATGAAATTACAACCTTCCTCTTTGCTGGTACTGACACCTCAGGACTTACCACGGCTTTTCTCCTTATGATTTTGGGGATGTATCCAGATATACAGGTTAGATCTAAATCATAAACCAAGATCTGTTACTCATTTTAGACAAATAGATAATTTAATGCAACATATTTCAACAGGAAAAATGCTTTCAAGAAGTTTACGAAATATTTGGAAAATCAGATCGAGATGCTGAGTCTCAAGACTTAATTGAAATGAAATATTTGGAACAGTGCATCAAAGAAACAATGAGGCTATTTCCCCCAGTTTCAGTTATTTCTAGACTTGCTTTGGAAGATGTTAAAATAAGTAAGTATCAAAGCACCTGACTTTTGCACACTGTACACATCAATAATGTTGACTTGGAACAAAGAATCATGTCAAATAAATTAAGAAAAAGATTTAGATAGCGAGTCTAAATTCGTCGTTTATGTGCTCATTACTGTAGTTGGGATACAGAAATTAGAATTGAGAGGTCCTTAAATAAAATTTTCGCTGGTTGATAATATCGTGGATTATCGAATGAACGATTGTAGTGTATAGAGACATGTTGAAAACGAATAAATAAGAAAATCATATTGAAAACTTAAGTAAAATATTGTTTTTAGGTGACGGAATAATACCAGCAGGAGGCAATGCAGTAATATTTATTCATGGATTGCATCGTGATCCTGTCACCTTTCCAAATCCGAATAAATTTGATCCAGATCGATTTCTACCTGAAAATGTTAAGACTCTTCATCCATATAGTTTCATCCCTTTCAGTGCTGGACCAAGAAATTGTATAGGTAACTAAATTTTTTTTTTTAAATATTATCAATAAGTTTTAGGTCGAACTCAACTTTAGTTATTTTATTTGTCATACTTTTGCTTGATGATTCTTCTTTATTCTTAGGATTGAAGTATGCAATGATGTCAATGCTCACTATGATGTCCCACGTACTTCGAAGATATCATGTGTTATGTGATAAGAAATTTGAAAACATCGTAATGAAATTAGAATTAATGTCTAAGCCTGTTGATGGCTTTCCTGTGCGACTCGTAGAACGAAAATACATTTTTTAGCGACTTTAACCTACTGCAGTAAGGGTTGTTATATTTTCATAGATTCATGAATTATCATGACTATCTGAATAAGTGAGATTGTTTTGTATGTTTAAAATATTCTATTTATATAATATAATGAATTTTATGTTCTTATAGCAAAAGAATCCGAGCAATATTTACATATACATATTTTTATAGGGGAAATTTTTAATTTAATTTCAAACAAAGTAAACGATTAATGATCAATAAAAACAATCAATTATTTCAAAATTAAACATATAAGCAGTGTTGAATGTTATCATATAAATATTTATATTGTTTTATTTAAATTAAATAAAATAACCTTTCTTATATGAAATAATGCGAAAAAATCTTATTTCAACGCCTGATCAGCATGCAACTATAAATACACAAATAAAAGTAACTGGTTACTACGCTATCCAGCTATCTATAAAATAAATATTCTACGGCTTAATAGATGGCGCATTTTATGTTCAAAATATTTGTAATCACTTTTAGAAAATTAATAATAATTAATTCCAATTAATTCTAAATAAATTATTTTCTATAGTAATGAAGAAGGACTAATATCTAGTGTTACCATTTAAAAATCCCTGTTCTTCTTTTATTCTTCCAATTGTCTTCCTTGTAGAAATGCAGAAAATCTTACATCTGTTAAATTAAAACAGACGTCGCTGCACAACGGGACAAACGGTACTTTAATTGCGTAATGTTTTATTACATTAAATATATAAATAACAAAAATAACTTCATCCGCACATTCATGAAATACATTTAAAATAAAACACATTTGTAAATAAATTAAAACAAATATTTTTTATTTGTATATTATTTGTTTCGTAAATAAAATGTATAAACATATTCTAATTTCTACGTCTGCGAACTCTTGAAATACGCCAAGAATTGGGTTCTTCATATTTATTATATAGTGGCTCTAATCGTTGATTCTTCTTAAATTTAGATAATTTAGTAGGGTCACTGAATCTAAAGAAAGCTGGAGCAAATTCTACTAACCACTTGGGATCAATAGTTGTTACTTCGCGCATATATTCTTTAGAAGTTTGAACAAGTTCATGGTAGACCACCCTAGAATTATAAGAAATTTCAGTCATATATTGTTGTAAGTACTTTTAATGAATCTACAGTTCATAATTCTACCCTTAAAATATAATTAGTAACAAGAATTCAGTATTTTACCATTCGGGTTGTCGATTAAACAAAGCACTACTTGGGTGAATGTACACCACCTGTGAGTCAACAAGAGTGCGGTAACCTTCCTGAGGATCCTTCTTAGCAGCATTTCGGAAAAAGCCAGAACAAACAGTTTTTTGAACTCGAACTGAATTTTTTCCAGATGATACAACATCCAGTTTATGCCTGAAATGAAAAATAATATTATAATTGTGGTACTTACTTTTCATTCAGAATAAAAATCAATAATTACCGATCCATAATTCCTAATAGCTGTTTACGAACATCCTGCGCTCGTTTTAACGTTCGTATTTGCACAAAATTTTCATAACACCATGCATTTGAAAATTTATTATTCTTCCAACTATTATATACAGCTAAGAGTGTTAAGTGATCACCTTCGGCTTGATTAAATTTAGCTTTCTTTTGATCTGCAAGTGCTTGTTTATCTTTCGGTCTGTAAAAATTATTAATATTAAGTAAATAAGAAAATATGCTGTTATATAATAATTTCAAACTAATTAATAATTATAATTTACCTATAGAAAACATTCTGAACAGATAACATACTAACGATTGTTAAGATTTCATCCGAACATTGTAATGCAACAGACATAATTAACATTTTAGAGAGATTAGGTTCCAACGGAAATTCTGCCATTCTTCTTCCCAGTCGTGTTAATAGACCTTCGTTATCTAGAGCAGATAGTGAATGGAGTTGTTCTAATGCCATTACTAGCGATTCTACAGGAGGAGCATCCATGAAATCAAATCGTAGCAAATCATTTATTCCCATTGTCTTTAGTTGTAATACCTATTAATTAGACAATAATAATTCTATAAATATAATATAATAAATATGCAAAGTATATCGTCGTAAATAATAAATTACTTACAGTAGTAGCTAAATTAGTACGTTGAATTTCAGGCACAGGAGTGGGCAACATTTCATCTCGATATGCACGTTCTGTATATAATCGATAACATTTACCAGGCCCAGTTCGACCAGCACGTCCTGCTCTTTGCTTTGCTGCAGCCTAATTTGCAGAAGAAAATAATTCATGTGACTTTAACGAATTTGTTATTTATTATTATAAGATTGAATGTATTCCAAGTTTCTAATTATCATAATTGTTTACTATACATCTTTAATTATTATTAATTACAACAATAAACCTACTTGTGATATTGGAGTAACGACTAAAGAATCCATGCCAGTCTTAGAAGTATAAACCTTTTGCTTGACAAATCCGGGATCGACCACATAGTAAATACCATCTATAGTTAACGACGTTTCAGCAATATTAGTTGCAATGACAACCTTAAAACATTTTAATAGAGTATAATAAATATGCATACATTTCCTACGAGAAGGTAAAGTCTTTTATAAGTATATATCTATCTTTAATATACCTTTCGACTTCCTGGTGGAGCTGGGTCAAAAATTCTGGTTTGCATTTCTGATGGCAGAGCTGAATAAACCGGCAGAATTAATAACTCTGGAACATCTGGTCCTAAGGTTTTCATACGTTCATATAACACTTCGCAAGCAGTATCAATTTCTTCCTGACCAGTTAAAAATAACAGAATATCACCTTAAATTAAAAAAAAGAAATTAATATCCTATTTTTATAAATTAAATTATGAAATGAACATTAAATGTACCTGGTGGTTCTCTAAGATGTATTTGCATTACAGTAATCAATGATGCATCTAAATAATCCGTTTCAGGTTCTTTAGTGTAAAGAACCTCAACAGGAAATGTTCTTCCAGGAATTGTAAAAATAGGCGCTTTAAAGAAATATGATGAAAATTTAACAGCATCTAAAGTAGCAGAAGTTACAATTAATTTAAGTTCCGGGCGCCCTTGAACAGCCTATTTATTAGAAAAATATTTCGATAAGTTTTATATTACATCATTCATAACAACAATTATCTTTAAATCAATATTATAAACTACCTTTTTAAGCAATCCAAATAGAACATCGGTGTGGATTGTTCGCTCGTGCGCTTCGTCCAACATAATAACGGAATAACTTTTCAAATCGAGATCCATGAGACATTCTCTTAATAACATACCATCTGTCATGTATTTGATAAGAGTATCAGGCCCCGTACAATCTTCGAAACGAATTGTGTAGCCTACCTCTTGACCTAATCTACAACCAAACTCTTCTGCAACTCTTTTTGCGACGGACATTGCAGCGACACGACGAGGTTGCGTACATCCAATTCGACCTCTTGCTGTAAAACCAGCTTCCCCTAAATATTGCGTGATTTGAGTTGTTTTACCAGAGCCCGTCTCTCCGATTACTATGAGTATTTGATTTTCCGAAACAGCCTAAATATAAAAATATGTTACTTCTTATAATAATTTCATTATATATAATTATAATATTCGCCAACATTATACCAACACATTATAAATAAATGATATTACTACTAACCTTTATTAATTCATCACGTAATTTATAGATAGGCAGTCCTTGCCTTTGTTGCAAAAGAGTAAGATCTGTTTTTTTACCAAAAGAACTTTTATTTCCACCAATTACGTGTTTCTTCCACTCCGGTAGATCTGTAGGTGCTAATCCTACACCCCGCATATTAGCAGCTAATGATTTTTCGTCTACATAAAAAGAACAGTTAATATAAACTTATGTAATTCTATTTACGATATCACAAAACTAGTTTTAATTAAGAATACCTTCTGGCAAGGGATCTACCCAGTTCTTATTAAGACTTGTTGGTACCGCTTCTATTTCTTGTTCTCTTTGTAAAAGCTTTTGTTCACGACGTTCTTTAGCCAGAGCAGATTGCATCATTGCAGCCTAAGAAATATTTAAAGTATATATATTTAAAAATATTTAGTTCTATGTATAAACACTGTGCTAAAATTAAATTTATATTTCATAATTATTACTTGAGCTAAACTGCCATCCGGATTTTTCACTATCCTTACAGGACTGAGGTCATGTAAAGCTCTCCCATGACCTTGTAAAAATGGTGGCTCATCTTCAACTATTTCAATTTCAATATCGGCTTCACCGTCTTCATCTTTGGGTAATAAACCAGTTTCGTCATCAAAATCTGGCAATTCACATCGATCAATTACTCCAGAAGAAATCATTTGTTTAATTTCCCATCGTTCTGGTGACGATATTCTTGTAACACGCTTTCGAGAAACATCCTCGTCATCATCTATATTACCCTAAATAGTAGAATTTAAAAGATTAATAACGATGAAATGATAATAGAAGAGTATAATTTAATTAAACAAACTCGTAATTTCAGCATTGCCGTTGCACTGGTTTGAGGTCGATCTGGGTTTCGAAGTCTCAGATCTTCAGATCCTGCTTGGTTGGCATGGGAACTGGGATTCAGATCTCGTCCAGTTGTTTGACAGACATCACGCATGGATAATGACACCTTTTGCCCAGTGACAGAAACAACTTTTACCTGTAAACGTAACAGATTATTATAAATTTAAACATATAAATATGCTTGTTAACTTATTTTTCTTAAGAAAAGATAGATTACTTTGACTGTTGCACCTCTCGAAACAACGTCGGATACATCAGTGACACGACCCTCTGCTCTTAATTGGGAAATGTGTACTAAGCCTTCAACTCGTTTACGTAGGCCTTGTAATTGAACAAAGCATCCGAATGGTACCAAATTCATTACTCGTCCTGTGTATATATTTCCAGGTTCTGGTTCGTCCTTTAGGTCTTCGCGGTTAGCAGATTCCGATTGATCTTTGGTTGGACTCCTAAAATAATAACATATTTATAAAGTATAACGCATTTATAATATATCATTGATCGATTATATTTATGTACCTGCTTCTATTTCTCTTCCGATTACTGTCATTTCTTCTTTCTCTACTGTTATGTCTAGAACGGCTTCTGCTTCTTCGTTTGCCATAATCTTTAGAACGTTTCGAGCCCTGCCTATCGCGTGACCTACTACGATTTCTACCTCTGGAACGACTTCGTCTATTTTTATCTCGAGATCTACTTCTATTACTTCTATCTCGGCTTCTTCGACGATCTCCTCTTCTTTTGTCATCCCTTTCCTGTATATCATTATCATAATTCTTCCTTTTATAACTTCTATCATCTTTCTTTCTTTCCTTTGATCTACTCCTATGACTACTTCTTTTATCTTTACTGACTGAAGCTTCTGTATTTTTTGATGGGGCAAGTGCTTCCAATTGTGCCATAGCATCATCAATAACGTCAGTTTCCTCTTTAATAGCGTTTGCATCATGTAAAACCAAAGGTTTAGGGGCTTCATTAGGAATTGCCAATCCAGGAAATCTTGCTATCAAACTATCTTTTGGTGCGGCAGATGTACTGGCTACTGTTTGTTGCTTCGTTTTTATTGGTTTCATATGCTGTATTATTCTCAGTAAATTTGATGTCAAGGAATCGGAAAATTCCGCCCCATTCTCGATTAGTACCTTTTTAAAGCTTTCTAAAGTTGTATGTTTTTGTGATAGATGTATAATAAAATCAGCTGAAAAAAATATAATATATATTTGCGTATTCTTGATGAAGTTTTATAAATATATCAAATACAAATATTAATTTACTAGAAGTATTTAAGATTATATAGTTGTTATATTACTACTGTTTTATGTTAGACACAAGACATAAATATAACCTCCAAATGTCAACATACCTAAATCTTTATCATTGAGTCCTAAATGATTATCTAATTCTGTACAAATCTTTGAAACAAGCGATAGATGTTCCAATTTCTGTAATTCATTCATATCATCCATTTTATTTACAGGTGTCAATTATTGTAGTATAAAATTAAAAAAAAATCACAAAATCGTTCACTCGCAACTGTTTGCAACCATCTTTACAAAAATTCAAGATGTACGTCTCAGAGATAATAGTACGTCTGTGTTGCTTTGTAGATACAAAATACACTTCATCTGGCAGCACATATGTCTGAGCAAAACACATCTCTCAATCTAGGAATCTCGGAATCTAGGAATTTTCCAGGAATCAACTGGAATCCAGAGATAATCTGGAATCAACGAATAAGAATATAAGGAAGGGTAAATGAATTAGTAAAAGGTCATTCTATTTTTACACCACTGCCTTAAAATTATGAGACTATAGTTTGAGTCTTTAGGAAAGTCTTTTATATAGAAATTTTGCTTTTATAAAAATTAACATGTTTCTTTTCGTAATAAAACATATATATTTCAAATGAAGTTCAGCGGTGAAAGCAGTTATAAGAACCGTATAATTCTATAATATTATAGTGAATTTTTGCTTATCCGTTCCTATGTATAATGTAAAAAAAACTAACGAGACAGTGGTTTTCCATTATACATAAATTAACGTTAACTTGTATTAAGCATGAATCATCGCCGAACTCTCGCAATTTGGACTATATATAATTTTTCCTAAATTAATCTGTTAATTATTAAAAACAGTTTTATATTAGCCTTGTCGGAGTACAATCCTTTTAAAACTGAATAGAATACTGCGATAATATTGTTGAAACAAAAGACATTCATAAATTTTTAGCGTATTTATTGCAATCACAATTTGCCGTATTAACTAATATCTATGCTTCTAAATTGTTTAGTAAATAAATTAAAGAATTTTAAACTATAAAATAGAAGTATAAATGTAGTTTAATTTTATAAGACATATTATAAATATGCATATAATACATGTAAGATTGTTGCTGAACTCGTAGATTTAGATGGAGATATATTAAGACAAATAAGTACTAGGACCAGCCTAAAATTTTCTAATTAACTATCTTCTGCTACAACTATCAGTATTTCTTATATTAAGTAAATAAAAAGATCTAAAGACAAGTACAAGAAGAAAAAGACATTGTTTGAATCTCTTAGTTTTATTTAATACGAATAGATATTATAGTAAAAAGTAAAACAAAGACTGTTTATATGATTCCAATTTTGTTTGCGACATCGAGAGCGTCATAGTCACGGGCCAGACGTACATAAGCCTTCTTCTTGCCGTCGGTTCTGTAAAAAAAGTTAAATATTAAAACCAAAGTTTGAAAATTACATTAAATTAATAAATATTTATTATAAATGTATCAGACATCCAAGGAAGTTACTAGATCATCATAATCACAAGGTAAATGTGAGAATATCATCATTCTATTTTAAAATATTTATAAATGATTTTTTTATTTATAAAAAATGTACAAACCTGATAAGTGTATTGACTTTAGCGACATCAATGTCATACAATTTCTTAACAGCAGCTTTGATATGGTGCTTGCTGGCTTTTTCATGAACAACGAAGACAAGAGTGTTGTTATCTTCAATTTTCTTCATTGCTGCTTCAGTAGTCAAAGGGAATTTGATGATGTTGTAAGCATCCATACTGTTGTAAACATAATGTTGATATTAATTTATTGGATTCATTAAAAAAATAATAAAAACAGAATGTATATATATTTTAGCACAAAATCAGTTATGTTATAATGATAATTTTCATATTATTATCAAAGAGATTCCCAACATAAATCATCATTTTATATTCTAAAATTGCTAAAGAAACATATTTAAAAGGTATAGCATAACATATAACTTAACGTAACAAATAAACTTTATTGAATTATTTAACGCTATGTTATTTTAATAATACAATTAACATCGTATTGGTAAAAAATTAGATTTTAATTTTGAAGATGGTTTCATTTATATGAAGACAATATTAAAGTTCAATTCTAGAAAAGTATTATTAGAGTACGTAACTATTTAGAGAGTTTAGTTTATAGATTCACCGAAAAATGTGAAAAATTTTTTAGCAAACCGCAAAAAACCCTTTCTTGTACAGGTATATAATTTTAAACCGAGCTACATTGATTTTCTAAACTGTAAAAAATCCTCCTTTGTTTATACATTCTTTTCATATACATTGGAAGTTATATCTATATAAATTTCAATTGAAGAAGGTGATGGTGATTTTAAGACTAAATAAATCCTCAAACTTACCGGCTTCGTGTAGGGACAGACTTCCTTGGGTACCGTGGATTTCTTGGTGGCTGGAAAGTCTTTGGCCTGTGGAAGTGCACAGACGTCCTAATTTTCCTTGATCTAGTTCCATTAACACCTTTAAGGATCTAAAAGTAAATAATAAAATAATCAAAAACATGTTTACACCTAAACACCGAACATTTTCTAAAAAGAAAATCAAAACATATCAGATTTGTGTTTAGTTTTAGTTTCATTTTACTTCAAAGAGATTCCCACACATAAATCATCACTTTATCCTCTTGATTAATTTATGTAATATTTTTAAAAATAACTCACCTTCCTTTGTACTTTTAGGGCCTTTTGTACGACAGGTTTAACCACAACTTTAGCTCCCTTTTGTCCCTTAACTGGAACATTGCGCTTGGGTTTAACAACTACTTTAGGTTTAGATGCAACCTTAGCAACTGGTTTCTTAACTGCGGGCTTTGCAGCTGGTTTGGCAGCAGCCTTAGGTTTAGGCTTAGGCTTGGTAGGGGCGGAAGCCGATTTTTTTGGGGCACTAGGTGCTGGTTTTGCAGAAGATGTAGAGGCCTTAGCAGTTGCTGGCTTCTTCTCTGCAGTTTTCTTTTCTGCTGGCTTTGCAGCTAGAAATATCGATAAGAATTATTAACATAAAATAAAATTAAGGTTATGTGTTTTTCTGTAATTTCTTTTTTAATTCAAATCAGTAAGTGTTAAGTTATTTTCATCTTATTCAACGAGATTCCCACACTTAGTTCATCACTTTCAAATTTATTATAACAGATACACACTCTAAAAGCAAAATATGTATGCAAACACATTAAACATGTGTAAGCATTAAAATACCTCGTGGCAATAAATAATAATTACTACCTTACAATATTACAAATAAATATACAGTTGAATTTTCACAACTCTGTATTAAATATTAATTAACAAAAACTTTACGCACTTGTATTTAATTTCACATGAAAATTTATAATTATTGCTTACCAGGTTTGTCTGTCTTCTTAGGAGCCATTTTGCTAAAAAGATCAACGCGTAAAGAAATATTCGATAGCTTGCTAGTAAAGAATATATATTTCAGCGATAACAACGCCGCATATTGTACAACTTTGTAAATATTATTTAATAAATAACGTTCAGTGCACTGTTTACATTTAAACTGCTAGGTTTAGCGGAAGATTTAAATAATGTAATTTATATAAAAAGTAGTTAAAACAAATTATTGCTTTTAATTCAGTAATACAATATATAAATAATAATAAAATTGACCGCATATGTTTGATGCACAAGCGAATAGAGCTAGAAATCGTTCTAATAAGGAGTTAGCGTTAGTTCGGTAAGAAACAATTATATTTAAAAGTACCCTAATTTGACATTATAATTCTTTTGTTTAAATCTTCTAAGAACTGCAATAATTTCTGCATCGTATTATGCTTAATATTTTGTTACGTATAAATAAAATAACAATAATTTATTCAGAAATAAAAGTTTAATCAAATATTTATAACTTATTCTAGATTTTCATGTATCATTTATTGAATTATATGTATGTGACATAATAGCTTTATGTTTATACATTACAGTTAATCAATACCAAGCTGAAATATTGTCCGAAAATCGAACCGTAGTAGTCTGTAGTGTCTGGTGTTAGGCATTATTGAACTTAGAAATATATATCATTAGGTTATATCAATTATTGGTTGAAGTTGGATGGTGAGGCGTTGACGCTCAACTACCTGCACCAGTACTGTGCAAGGACCCTCAGTTTTTCATGTTATTTCTTCGATTGATCTTTAATCAATCATATACAAATCATAATCGTCATCGTAGTAGGGAACTTCGATGATAGCATTAGTAACGGAAATAGACCGCAAACCCTAATTAAATGTGTAATTTAAATAACTTCAGTGACAATTTACATTTAGTTGGTTGATTTCAATGACAATTCTTCTGTTACCCGTATATTTTATCTATTAAAATGGGGGGCTAAAGACAGGTGGTCTCCAAAACACGTCATTGCTTCCATTACCTATCTCCTCGCCTTCGCGGCGTCACAACAAACAAACGGAGCACAGTTCTCTAGTTGAGTCACGAAACAGTCCAAACAGTTTGCCTAAAGTTTTCAACGATTTCTGACATTCATGTCTAACTGAATTCGGTAATAATTGATGTTTCGAGTTTCTCGTATAAAACTGCAAATTAATGTTTGTTCTGTTATAATTGAATTTCGATAGTAGGTAAGTTTTGAAATTTATTATTACGCATTAATAAAAGTGCTAAATTATACGTACATTTTATTTTGTATTTATAAATATTTACAAACTCGAATAATAAGTGTTTTAGGTTTTGAATTTTTTTTTGGATTTTCTAATAATAATTAGTTCCCACAAAATGTGTATATATTTTTATTTAAAGGAAACCTACCAATATTATGTACCAAGATTGTTTCAAAAGATTTCTTTTATTATGCAAAGTGTTATCACAATAATAATACCAAAATGTGATTTTATGATTATAATAATCCAAAAAAGGTCATTTAATGATTCTAATGGCAATAAATAGGTTAACTGAATATTGTATTTAGATAACATTTAATTGTAATTACATAAAATCTTATGTAAGCAGTAATTTCTTTTAAGTTAAATTAATAACAACATATTCCAATAAACAAAGTTACTTGTACGTGAGGTGTATATAAAGTTACGAAAAAGTTAAGAAAAAAAGTTACCTCTTACGAAAAAAATAATAAATGATATGTAATATATGTTCTGTAACCTATTTTATTATTATTATAACCATAAATATTTTCTCCTTGGCCCCGAATCTACTTGAAGCGAATGTGATTACAACTGTTGTTAGTGAGACATCGAACGTGTATGCGAGTGAGATAAAACACAAGGAAAGGCACACGAGTCGACTGATTGCAATCTAAACGTGAAACGAAGTTTTTAACGAAAACGAGCACGAGCCATGTCGAGCCGTGTATCGTGACTCTATAGAATTTTTAACAATAGCAAAATAGGGGATTCTGTTATGTTATATTTGATTGTATGTATGTATTTAAATACTTTTCAATAGTATTCGTAAACATCTCTGTTGATGATATCATCATCAAAAGCATGAAACCAATAATGCCCTGCTACCGAGAAATATAGTCGCTGAATATATGCTCAAAACCAGTTTAAAATCAGTTTAGTTACGTTCGTGCCGTGTGTTTTATCTCACTCGTAAACACGTTCGTTCTTTTATTAACAACCCAGTTGTAATGACAATTGTTTCGGGCAGATTCGGGGCTAAAGTTTGCAACCAGTCGCGTCGTGTGCTGATTGCGTTACTTTCAACTTTACCTATTGTCGCCTTACCTCACAAGTGCATATAAAACATTGATAATATTTTTGTATTATAATACGGAGTGGGCCATTTTACCTACTTGTAATATGTTATATTTTGGTAAAGCCGATTAAATAAATCTGACGGGTTCAGCAAAACGGGGTCAAAGGTGAAGTCAGCATTCGTGAATTCAGTTATCGATACACAGCTGCAGTCAAATGATGGTTGAAAAATATGAAAAGGCCAAAAAATACTCTGATTACAAACCATTACGAAATATATAACAACACAGTTTATGTAATTTAGTACAGGGGTGGTCAACTAAAGAACCTTGCGATAGAAAATTGCTAGTATAATTACTGAGTAATACTCCCCTAAACAAGGCGCGTTAAAGTTAAAAAGTAAGATTGAAATATACAACAAAAGCCCATGGTGTAAATGTTTTTCACCTCTGAAATATAGTAAATAGCTTATAACATTATTCCCACGCAATCGTAACTCTTTTGTCAAATAAGTGTAACTTATTAGCATTTTTTTAACTAACCCGCACCTTGTACGGCCTCTTTGTGGTCTCAGGGCCACCAGGCCATCGAGCGGGTCTCTACTACACAGCACTATCATTGAGAATAGGATACTCCTTGATTGGCAAAACGGAACGAAACAACAATCGACAATCAGCCGAACCGGGTTGCGGGCCCAACTTGTATGTAATTCAATCACCTGTGATAAATTAATTACAAGATTATAAACGCAAATGTATTGGTATTTTGTAATAGTGTGTTTGTTCATTTTATAGTGTTGCTTCATTGCTTGATTGATTTAATGTGTCAAATATTTCCGTTTCCTTTAACATGACTTCTTTAAGATATCTAAAGTGGATTATGGAGTAAATGTGCGTACTTGACTTGGTAATTATGCTAAATAGTTAACATCCATTGTATTCAAAATTCTTCTATTTATGTATATGCACTTATTTGCAAGAAGAGTAGCTCAACTCAAAATTCATCTTTTTAAGAAACAATGTTTAAAATTCGCTTTGTCTATGAAAAATATCTTATTATGGAAACGACATTACGCTTACACATTTACTGCAAATTAATGGAGATATGGATGCGCGCAGTTCTATTTTTAGGCACTACCCTGACTAAATAGTTATTAAAATATACTTTCTTTTTTTTAATATTTATTTTACTGCATCAACTATTGATAGTTATTAGCACTTAAACCAATATATAGTCCAAATCACGATAGTTCGGCGGCGACTTATACTTAAAAGGGGTTATAAGAGCGGTATAATTCTATAATACGATAATGAATTTTATCTCATTCGTTTCTATATACATTATAGAAAAATAAGTGACTCAGTGCTTTTTAGTTATATCGACAGTTTATACCCCAGAACTTGCTTTAGGTACGAGTCGCCGCCGAACTCTCTTAATTTGAATTATATATTACATTTTATTAATATTTTAATCTTTTACAATTTATAATATTCTATTTTCCATCTTATTTCACCATTCTATTTCAAATTCTTCAATCGTTGCTTCTCTAATTACTTCCTTATCCATCTTTTAATATCCTCATCTGTTTCTATTTCAACTATAACTGCATCACAATCTGATACATGTCCTTCACTATGATGTCACCCATTGCTTTGCATTCCCTGATTCTTTCTTGTATTACCACTTTTCTTTATTACTGTGTATCACTTTTCCACATGTCTACCAATTTTATACTGCTAATGAGGTCTTCCCAGTGCACAACTTCTATTCTTTCACCTATAATCCATCTCTTCTTATGAAGCTGTTTGTTTTTTATTCTTCTTTTAAATATACTTTTAATTGAGGCTTTCTTCTTTTTTACCTTCTTGTATGTGGTAATTTAAAACTATATTGATTTCTTTTTTGTATTCTATTTTTTTATACTACCAAATTAAATTTAACGGAGTAATGAGTACAGAATTTAACAGAATTTGTCAAACCCTAGTTTTAACCAAATTGGGTTGTCAATCCCAGTTTTAATTGACAATCTTAACTAGGCATGATGTGTGGTGTGTTCAGATTCCATAACCAAAACGCCAAATAAATATTCAAATATTATATGTGAAATCGTAAAATTAAAAAATGTGATAGCCTCTACGTTCGATGAATTATATAGCATTGAACTAAGCCGGGTATCATATTTGATTGAGTGTATTGATGTTTCTCTTATTGTTGAAGAATGTTTACATTTAGTTTTTAATTTCAGGGCTATGGCGCCTACTCGGTCTGCGGTATTTACGATGCTTCAAAACGACGCACATTTAGACCGGCGAGTTGACAGCTTTCCAAAACCTTTTAGAACTGATGCTACGCCATACCTAGAACAAGATTTTAGTTCAGTAACGAAAAATGCTTGTGCTTTAGGAAAATCGCCTTGTCTTCATATTTCGAAAGCAATATTTCTAGGAGATGTCGCCGTTGGTAAGACCTCATTGGTCAACAGGTGACTGGCATAGAATATCTTGAAATTAATTCCTTCGACTACACTTCAATAATTATGTTAACTTGTGTTTTAATTTATTTATTTAAGAAAAAAATGTATATTATCTTCTAGCAATGATACATATTTTTAATACAAGTACCTTTATGTTAAATAAACTAATAAATATATATTTTCTAGATTTTGTCATCAAATTTTTGACAATAACTACAAAGCAACAATTGGAGTGGACTTTGAAGTAGAACGTTTTGATGTATTATCAGTACCATTTAATCTACAAATGTAAATACTGTCACTAAGATACTACTTCATATTTGAAAATAAGATTTTGAAGATAAGATAAAACTAAAACTATATATTATGATTTACAGATGGGACACGGCTGGCCAGGAACGTTTCAAATGCATTGCTCAAGCATATTATAGAAATGCTCACAGTAAGTATTCAAAATCATTTTAAATATTTATAGTTATTATTGTTGCATAACTATCAGAGGCAAATTAATCATATCCGATAGTTTATGATGTAAAATATACCCTGGTAAGAAGTTAATGAATAGTAAATATTTTTGTTTCAGTAATTGTTGTCGTCTTTGATTTATCTAATTCGGCAACCATTACAAGCTGCACAAGTTGGTTAAGCGACGCTTTGAAATTAAATTATTCTGATCCTCTTGTATTTCTAGTTGGCACAAAGAAAGATGCTCTGGTAAGTAAAATAGTTTAATATTAATATAGTTCCTTAAGGTAGACATTATTAATAAGGATGACATTTTAATAAATTTTCTTTCGTATTATTGTATCTTTAAAATTATTTGCCAAATATACAAATTACTCAATCCGTTATGTATATTTTGTAGGTATATTTAAAACATTATATGTCAGCAAAGACTTAAACCAAATTCCAAACCAAATTTTCTGATTTTAGTCTCCAGCAGCTCTTAGTGTAATGGAGCGTCGTGCAATGAACTTGGCAAAAGAAATTCATGCAGAGTTTTGGGCAGTATCTTCTAGAACTGGTGAAAATGTAAAAGAATTATTTCATCGAATGGCAGCATTAGCATTTGAAGTTTCTATAGATCGTTATCTACAACCGAGTACTCCCGTTGAACTTGGTAAAGATGTCTTAAGTAAGTATATGACAAATTGGCGATTGTAGCTGTAAAATAAATCTTGTGATATACATTATCTGTATGAATAAACTATTCTTTATTGGATATTATGAAAGTTTATTAAAAGATTTACTGTTTGAGTGTTAATATATTTTTGTAATAATTCAATTTTTTTGTATATATAATTGTATAACTGATGTAAGTATATTTCTTTTAGGTTTATCAAAATCTAATTCAAACGAGAGGCGATTCAAAAGTAAATGCAGCTCTTGTCTGCAATGAAAACATTGGGAAGATGATCTTTGATTATAATGATAGTAGTGTTATATTGTATTTAGCTCTTAATTTATCTTTACTTATGTATTAACTATTATAATAAATGTAAGCACGAAATATTTTTTTAAACATATATTTTGTACGTTTATTAATTCTTATATCATACCTGATAAAACCTTTGTTAGTGAGGGTCCAAGCAACTTTGAAGTTTAGAAATTTACATAATTTTAAAGTGTTAACATATTTGCGAATACTTTAATATATCTAATTTAAATTTATCACAGACTTTATTTTATCAATTATAAATTTAATAAACAAGTTCAAAATATTCTGTTAAACTCATCTGTTAAAGAAACTACGAGTTAGCTATATAAGATAACAGTAGGTAGAACTTTAAATTCATAAATTTGAGAAACAGGGTCTGCTTTGTGGGATGAATTAATAATTAAGATTATTATGTACTTATTATCTATTTATTTGAAATATTAAAACAAAATTAGTCTGTTGAAACCAGTTTATCCATACCAGTCAGTTTATTAAGACTGATTTTGAAATTCAGTAATTATCGCCATAGAAATGACATATTGATCAAACGATTCTCCGGCATTTATGGTTTTGGCAAACAGTGTTGTAGTATGTGTTAGGCAGTTACACGTTATTAGTGATTTTATAAAAAAAGTATTACAGTTAATATTAGTTAGTTTTAACTATAATAAAATAAATTGTATTTTAAACCATTTTATCATCAAATTATTTCTTATTGGAGGATTAAAAATATGTGTAGTGAATCTCTCGTTGCATACATTCAGGGGTGGGTTTGAATCTTGGATTAATTGTAGAGAGTAATCCACGACCATAATTTGCCGTTGCACAACTTACAAACAGTTTTTTTTTATTATTATAGTTCTATAAGCTTCGATAATAAATACTTTAAATCTAGTTTAAAGTTATTGCAAGGTTCAAGTGATCAAATTCTGGTTATGTATAATATCACAGTAAACAATCATTGAAAATGTAACAAATGAATGAGAGTATGACTTTCAGTCTTACGTCTAAAAATAACTTTTTGTGAATAATATTTAGGAATGCAAAATTAAACTATTTGTTATAGAGATTTATAAATTTTTTATTTAACAAATAAGTATGAGTGACGATCCAAAAGACTATGTAAATAACTTTACATTTATATTTACGTTACAGCTTTTTTTAAAAATAGTGCTAAAAATAATAATTATTTCCTTGCAATAATGAAGTTTCTGTTTTCATATTAATAACATTGCCTTTTAAAATTGAATAGACCGATGAACATCATGATGGTGGCATAGAGGGTGATGATACAGTAAGGGCATCTGAAGAAGCAAGACCATCTCAGCTTTCGGATGTTACTGAAATTGATGTTAAACGTACTGAAGAATCAAAGGAAGGCACTGCAGAAACGCAAGAAGCTGCTAAAGAAGCTGAGGTAGAAACCGTACAAGGACGAACAGCTGAAGATATTGCCAATGAAGCTGCTGCAAAAGCAATAGCTGAAGCATTGAAAATTCAGGAGTTGCTAGCACCTCCGCCACCACCACAAGAAGAAGACGATTTTTATGTTGAGCCATCCGTTGCGGCACCTACAACCGTAGGTATTCAATTTCTTACAATAAAGATAGAATTTGCATAAAATGCTATATCAATGTTACTCTCTTTTTACTGATTGGCCGTATGCATCCTGCATAGTTAGGACCGGTCTAACAATTTATTTTTCGCAGAATTGATTTCGGTGATTGGTTTCGGCAAAATGCAATTGTGATTAGATACAAAAAGATTGAAATTCCAAAAATCTTTTGAAATGTTATTTTATAAAAATGAAACACTTTTATAAATTTTAGGCTGCGGAACAAACTCCAGGTGATTTACTTGTAAGTACTTGTATAGTAATATTATGAAAACTCCTTGAATTAATTTGTGGTTATAATAAATTCTTCTAATTCAGGGTACAACAGATGAACTCCCTGATGCCGCACGTCGTGTAAGCGCAAATATTTTGAACTGCAATATTAAAAATGTATTACAAATTCTAATCATTATTATTTCTAATTATTTTCTTGCAGAGTTTCTTTCTTCTTAAACCTAATCTAGGAGAAAAAAGAGTAAGGATGTCTCAAATTAATAAAAATAATGAAAAATTAAGAAGACATTAAATGAAATATTTCCTTTACAGAGTGATACTGCAATTCCTGTCGAAGTAAGTAATTGTATATTACATTTCTCCGTAGTTTGTGATGTAGTTATTTAATTATTAAAATCACAGGGATATTCAGACGCTAGAAGAAAGTCGGTGAGTGCTAAATTATTATCAGTGTATGTAAGGTATTGTCCGAGTATTTTCTTAATATGTAACACTTCATTTTTTAGACAGGAAGTTCGGCAGTTCGTACTTCAATTGCTGTAAGTTTTTCAATATTTATTTATACTATTTGCAATTTAGTTATAAAATAACCAACTGTACAGGGATTGAGAACTTCTATAGTATCTAAAGCGGAAAGCGGAGTAAGTATTAATGACTTGGCGCTGACAATTTCAATCTAAAATATTGTCTTATAATTGTTGTTAAATAAAGCAAACTAGAGAAAGTTCCGCAGAGCAAGGAGTTTCTTTTGGAGATGTTGTTAAAAAGAAAAAGGTTGATAAACATAAGAAAGGAAAAGAGAGACCAATGCATGCTGGACTAAATCAAAGAGCAAACTACAAGGTAACAATAAAATGGTTTGTTTTTATTCAGCACAAAACGGAAAAAGTTCTAGCTTCTATTTTCTCAGTATTATATCTAGCATCAGTATTATAATTGTGTTTATCTGTTATGTATACAAATAGCCAACAGCGAACTTTTTCCTCCAAGCAAAATATACCTAGAAATGTTAGTAATAATATTTTAGGTGATACTTACAGATAATTATTGAAGGACATGACGTCACGCCTAAAACTTTGTATGATAACACGTATCAAGCCTTCGAGGAACATCAATTAATAGCTTTAGATATGGTTACAGGCATTCAATCACAAGTGGTAGGATTTGGTCAAAGCATTATAGGAGGAACAACAGGGCAGACTGGAACGCGTTTGAGTTCTGCCTTTACAGACGCAACAATTTTACCATTAAGTTTTAACACGACTGCAAGCAACTTAGACGAGATGGCGACTGTAGCGCATGAAATATCCACCGTAATCATTCAAGAGGATGCAACTCTTGAACGAGCACCATCAGCATTTTGCTTCCCTGCAATTAAAGAACCAGTAACATATCCAAAAACAGTAAGTATAATACTGAAAGAAACAGACACTATTTTCTTATTAGAGATGCTGAGTGTGACAGCTGAAAGAAACTCTGAGGATGCAAAAAAAGTTGAAGCAGATAATGACAAATATGAATTTATAACTGTTGGTAAAGGAAAAAATAGAAAAGTAGCAAATGCTGAAATTCAGACGATTAGTATATTCTCTAAAGAAGCTACATCAATGGCACCGAGACCTAGGAGGAGAAATGGGGAAGCATATTCCTCAGAATGGGATATGTTGGATACGTACAATGCTATAGAAGAAGCAAAAAGCATCATTATCGAACACGATCCATTGGACTCGCTGAGTCCTTTTTATATCCACCATAGAAAGTTGGATCGAGTAGCTTCAGTGAACCTTTTTGAAAAAGAACTTGTAGAGGCAAATGCTATAATAACGTCCGCTCGATTTAAAGCAGCTCTGCTAGTAATTGAACGACTGCTTGCAAGCAATGTTTTTAAGGAAAGACAGAAAAGATTTCGAGGTTTAGCACAGCAGGATCTATTTCGGTTAGATTTAAAATATCTTTATCGATTAGACGAGCTTTGGGAGTTTAAAAATGCGAATACTGAAAACCGTTCCGTATCCTCTATGTGCTGGAACTTTTGCAATCACGATATTTTGGCGGTAGGATATGGTAAATTTAATTTTACTGACCAAAAAACTGGATTGGTATCTATTTGGAATATAAAGAATCCCACACAACCCGAGCGGGAGTATGAATTCAAAACACCTGTAACAGCTATTGATTTTTCCAAGAAGAATCCCAACTTATTAGCTGTAGGTTTTTATAATGGTGGACTATCTGTCGTTGATATAAGTGAAGTGGACCTTCACATCGTGGGAGAGAGTAATCGCTTCGAGTCATACACATTCGAACCAATTTGGCAAATTAAATGGTACTTTGGGGAAGACTTTTACGCCGACTATGAACAGATAATGTGTATTGGACAGGATGGCAGAATCAGTCGATATCAAAGAACGAAAACAACTGATATGGTATTTGCGACTCTAATGCGTGTCACTCGTATGGAAGGTGCAGTTCAAGGAGTGTATAACTTTCGACGATGTATTAGACCTGAAGTTAATATTTCCCGATATCCTGCAGCTTTAGTCCTTTGCCTTCATCCAACACAAAGGGACATTTATTTTGTGGGTACGGATGAAGGTTGTGTTCACAAATGCTCCATAAATTACCCAAACCAACATTTGGAACTTATCTTGGCCCACACCGGCCCTGTGTTTGCCATAGAGTTCTCACCTTTTGTTAAAAAAATGTACATAACGTGTGGGGGAGACTGGTATTTTAGAATTTGGATGGAAGGAATTGGTTGTCCAATTCTGCAAATGAGGACAAGCCTTGAACCGGTCCAAGGGGTATGTTGGAGCCCTACAAATTCGTGTATCATTGCATGTATTTGTGGAAATACTATTCAGATGTGGGATCTAAGTAGGAAAATGTTTTCGCCATGTTCTGAAACTATAGTAGCTTCAAGAATAACTTTGGTACATTTTACATCATCTGGCACTAATTTGGTTATTGCTACAATAGATGGTACGGTTAATACCTATACATTAGAAGATATGCCATTCCCTCCTTATTTTCAATCTAATTTAATATTATCTTGTATTAAAAAAGCGTTAGTTGCTCAGCCAGAATTGTTAAAGAGAATGAAGAAACAAAATCTTATATCTTAAGTTCAGTTTGATTTAACTTATAGCATATGACTTATTTTAGAAACATATTTTATTTCTTACGTTATATTTTACACTTAAATTTATACAAATATAATTTTTATTGCATTTTACATTGTATTATATATTAGAATTGTTTATAATAAATTAGGCTATATACACATAAATATAGACAATTGTTTTATTTAAAAATAGTTACCTCATTTATTTCCAGTAAATAATACCAGCAACAACGTACAAAAATGTACTTGCTTATTGTCAATTAGATAATGAATTAGAGTAGGAAGTGGATCACTAGAACCTGTACTATCAAACCAATATGTTATTATCACAACATTTACTTAACATAGCGAATGGGCTTGTGTCCTCATTCTTTAGTGGTCGATTTTTCAATTGTTGATTGAAATTGATGTTAATAAATGTGTATTGGCGTGTCTATTTTATTAAATATCTAAATATTGACGGAGATATAGTAATTAAAAGTTTGAATTGTAGTTTTAACGCTAGAAATGGTCGGCCATATTTGTATGACGTGAAATGCATTTTAACGTCAGTTATTTGTTGAGTAGGTCAGTGCTGTGGTAATGTTCTGTAGCTGTTGGTAGTCAAATAATCTAGTCAAATCAAAGAATAATAAGTTTTTATTTTATTTAACCCTGCTAAAGCAGACATAGTATTGTAATTTGATTGTTCCTTGATATAGCTCTAAATAATATTTGATATTTTGATATATAAATACATATAGCAGAGATTTATGAGCTGTAAGGTTGGTAACCTTACACAAGGATTATGATGTCACATGCACTTGGAATGTGTACAACGTTGAATCCCTTTAATAATTAAAGAGACAAAATGACTTTTTTATTTGTTAATATCTCTTAACATATAAGGAGTTATTAAAAAATAATTGAACATTTGAGGTTCTAGTAACCCTCTTTATCAACATATAGTACACTTTTATAGAAATTAACACATAGGACACAAGCCCATTGCACCGGCAAATAAATATATTTTCAAAGTAACTTAAAATGTTCTTTATGTCAATTGTTTTCTGTTAAAGAAAGTTAAGAAGAAAATTTGAATCCACTAAAAAAGGAAGCTGATGAACATCCTCTTTACTGTGATTGATTATAAATGTTGGATACTTGCCAATGGTATTTAGAGCTTAACGGAGAATGTACACTTTTAAACTATTTTAAAGCTTCCTAAAAACAAGATCTTATCTTTAAGACACTTTACTCGGGGACTTTAAGAAAATCTTTTACCAGAACGGTTTACTTTTCAATATCTAACTTGAATCTACGTATAAAAGCGAAGGCTTTTCTTAATGTGAATTTCATTGGAAAAAAAAACAAATTGTATTTTGTCTATGGTGTATATGTAATGTGGAAAATTAATCGCTTTGTATATTTTATATAAATTTACATAATTGAATAGTATATTTATTTAAAACGTTTACATACAACTTTTATGTAAATAATATGTTACTACAAAATTAATATTTTACTTATAAAATACATTTCTAAAGTTATATAAATATAATAATAATAAAAAATAATGTCCACTTGTGGAAATAGATATATTCATAGTTTCAAGTTAGTATAGTCTGTGGTTTCAAGTACGGATATAAAATATATGATTTTAATTTAATTAAAAATAGTTACCAATAGTTTAAATAAAATACTACTGTGAACAGATATTTTTCTTGGAATTTAACATTTAAATAAAATAACAATTTTTATTAACCAACTGAGAAGAAGCTTAAGCTTCTAAGCATTTTATATTAGTAAAATTTATAATATGTGAAGTGGTTTAAAATAGTTATAGTTTAGTGTAATATATTTTTCATATAATAAAATTACATTAAATAAAGCGCAGTGTATCTTTCCCGCAGGGTAGACGTTGGAGAATGTATTTTCCATTTACTTTTACCTGTTTTATGTTTACTCAATTTTCCTCAATGTATTATCGAACACGTCCGCGTTACGGATAAGATGCATCTGTGTGTTGATGCTGATGTTGTTGCCTAAGAGCCAGGCGCTTCGAGTGTCGCATCTCGGTTTCTTTCTACTTGCACAAAGCTTAATGTTGTGTAAACAACGGAATAATATGATAACATAAAAGACATTAATTGGTGGTATGTTATCTTTCAAACCACAGTAGTGTTCTCTTTATAATGGCGCCTTTGTTTATTACAAAAAGGAAAAAAGAGGTGTAGTTCGTGATATAAATTATAAAATTACATTGTTAACAGGGGGCAGTACTCATAAATGCATTGTTGTTGTTTTAAGTAAGCCGAGTAATATAAGTATGGTCACGATCTTCTTTTTGGTTTATGCTTTGTCTAAATTTGGCATATAATTATTCTAATGAAACATCATTAAAAATGGATTTATTTTCGCTGGTATGGGAATCGAACCTGAAAGCATAGCATATTGACTTCAACGTATTATTATTTTAAGCCATTTTGTGGCTAATTTAGCTGAAATAATAACACCTATTTGTAACTATTTATGAGCACTCGTTAACTTAGGACGATGTTCCAAGGCTTACATTTTCTAAATTATGCTACTTAGGGCGGATGGGTCTTATTAAGTTATGAGACTTTTGTGTCGCAAAATTAACGGGTGCCGCTAGAAAGTTACAAAACAGAGGTCAATATTTAATATTTTATTTATTTTGTTATACAAATAGACTTCTCTATTAAAGATTCGCACCATACTGAACTTTAGCGTTTATATGATAGATGGCTGTACAAGTACCAAAGTAAAGATAATGTTAAAAATATATTTTCTACAATGGGCTTGTGTCCTATGTCTTAATTTCTATAAAAGTGTACTATATATTGATTAAGTGGGTTACTAGAACCTCAAATGTTCAATTATTTTTTAATAACTCCTTATATGTTAAGAGATATTAACAATTAAAAAAGTCATTTTGTCTCTTTAATTATTAAAGGGATTCAACGTTGTAAACATTCCAAGTGCATGTGACATCACAATCCTTGTGCAAGGTTACCAACCTTACAGATCATAAATCTCTGCTATATCTTAATATATATAAATTACGTGTCACGTTGTCTCTCCGCGATGGACTCCTAAACTACTTAACCGATTTTAATCAAATTTGTACACCGGGTGCAGTTTGATCCAACTTGAAAGATAGGATAGCTTACATCTCAATTTATTATTATCTTATTGCAAATTATTTGTCTATTAATTATCTGTATATGACATATGACATCTGGCGACGATGATGGCGACATCTGTTGACTAAATTGAGTAAATATTCAATAGATGGCGCTATGTAATGTAATATGACAAAAACGTTAGTCACAGCAACGCGTGGCCGGGACAGCTAGTGTATTTATATATCAAAATATCAAATATTATTTACAGCTATTTCAAAGGAACAATCAAATTTCAATATTATGTCTGCCTTAGCAGGGTTAAATAAAATAAAAACTTATTATTCTTTGATTTGACTTGATTATTTGACTACCAACAGCTGCAGAACGTTACCACAGCACTGACCTACTCAATAAATAACTGACGTTAAAATGCATTTCATGTCATACAAATATGGCCGATTATTTCTAGCGCTAAAACTACAATTCAAACTTTTAATTGTTATATCTCCGTCAATATTTAGATATTTAATAAAATAGACACGCATAAAATACACATTTATTAACATCAATTTCAATCAACAATTGAAAAATCGACCACTAAAAAATGAGGAGACAAGCCCATTACTTTACATAACACCTTCATTTATTCAACGCTTCAATTATTTTGGAACTAATTTGGGGAGAAAGCAGTAGTTTTTTTTATTATTTAGTGTAATAGTCTTATTATTTAATAAAAATTTTAACATACAAGCTGAAAACATGGCGGTAGTCATTTTTTATATAAAGTGTGTACAATTTATAATCCCATCAAAGTAAAGTCGAATCAGGTAACCCTAGCACGTTTTTTATTAGATAGTCAGTCATAGTGTGATGAAAGTCAGACTTCCTGGTTAAAACTTTTGAACTATTTCTGCTGCATTATAGATTACATCATACGAACGAGTATTCCCTATAAACCCCTAAAGATCACTTGAAGTTTGCTATTCTCATACCATTACCACCATGGGGCACCATCTCCATCTCCATCTCCACATGACTTGCCGTTCGACCCCAAACCTAGATAAACTACTTTGAAGCATCCTGGACACAAATATGAACTAGTACACAGTGACATCTACGAGGATACATTTGATCAACATAACCCCTATATCCCAAACCCCCATTCGACGTGGTTTACAAAATGATTGGGTAGATTTAACTTCTTACCGAAAGTCATTATTTAACTTTAGTAAACTAAAACATTGGGTTAGTTGACTTACAGTATAATATACCCGCTAAATAGAGTTATATGAATTTGATGTTTATTTAACCTTAAAAATTATAGGTTATGTAAAAAATATTATTTTTTTGTAATACTCACTTGGTTATTACTATTAGAATCATAAAAAATCATGTATGGATTAACAGAATTGTTAAATTTTCTTTTGGATTTATTAAAATTTGAAAAGGTCATTATTGGGATTGTTAGAGTCGGTTTCTTATCTTAATTTTAGTAATAGGAACTTGAAATTTGGTTGAAGGTTTGAATTAAAATTAAAGAAAAAAATATGTAAATACATGAAAATTATAGAAATTTAAGAATATAAAGAATTTTTCTTTAAAATCAGAAAAGTGCAGATATTTTGAATTTATTTGAATAGTTTACCAACTTAACAGCGGACATAACCTCATCAAAAACTTGCAAAAAAATAATATTGTCTTTCAGAAAGAACGATATGTATTTAAAAAAAATGCGTAAGAGTCAGAAATGCGTAGATATTTATTATTAACATAACATTACTGTACGCAGATCTGGAAAAGGGAAGGTTCAAAGTGACGCTCTTAATGAGAATTTAATCGCATGATTTATTTTTAGTTTACATAAATTCTGGTCCGTTTTGCACGTGTATAAGCTTGCGATTTTTAACCTAAATTTTCATAAATAGTTAGTAATACTAACAAAATTTCCAATACTAATAATAATTCTAACAGAATAAAAAAAAAATTCAAATAAATATATTCTTATATAAAAATGCTATATTCTTAAAAGGTATTTAAATACAAAATAGAACACCTATAACATTGGGTCATCTCTAGTTAATATCTTACAAATGTGTTCTTACTATTTTCATAACAAAGTATTTAACATTTTCATTCATACAACAATATTAAAAATATCAATAATTTTTATTTAAACTTTGTTTTTTTGGGCACTGTTCTACGTTTTTGCAAATTTTGACAGATGATTTTGGGACATTTCACAGTGCTTCTAGCGGAATCTCCTGTTAAGGGCATTTCTTTTTTCGTCAAGATCATTCCGTTGTTGACAGATCTGTGCAGATGATCATGACCGGACCTAACTCCATTGAAAAATTTGACAAAATCGAAATATTAATTTTTGAAGCTTCTCTTTCTATAACAAACACACACGCTGCTTTGCAGCGGGGCAGAGAGCTAGTTGTAACCTTAATATTAATAAGAAAGTGAAATATAAAATAAATACTATTTAACTAAATGATTACGTAACTTTCCATCACTTTAAAATAAAGCTGATTAAACGGTTGCTGCCAAATTAACCCAATAAAATAGGAAAAGCTGCAGGATAATTTATAAAATGTATTTTGAGTCAGGCAAGGAGACGTGCTTTCTTGTTAATTTAAAAGAAAGCATAAGAAACAATATTTTTCACTTCACTTGGTTAAAAGGGGTTGATAAAATAAACGATTTATCACTTGTCTGAAAGCAGCTTAACCGCTTAGTTGCGGTCCAGTGATTGAAATGGAAAAAGAATTTTATGCAGAGGTGATAGCGGTCAAATATTCTAAAGAGTACGAATATGAAAACTGCTACAATGTTTTATATGTACAGTGAAACAGATGTCTTACTAAATATGTAATAGAACAGTGTTCTTCTTTATCGACCGCGTTTATACCTCTGTCATTCTTAATGATGATGTGTATCTGTCATAATTAATTAAAACAACGTCGCTGCCTAATAAGTTTATGGTAATGTGTGTACATAATCAATTTACCTTGATAACAACCAAACCTAGAAAAAATAATTCAGGTCTGCTCTGATCTTTAAATATTAAAGGGAAAAAAATGACTATTACAAATGTTAATAATTTTCATAATATTGCGAATTGAATAAATTTTATTTAGATATTTAAGGTTTTGATAGCACAACTCAATTTAGAAGCACAACCCAACAAAATTTTATGCTAAATATATAATTAAACCATTGCAAAAGAACTATACATTATTTTAAATTACGCGCTGTTTAAATTTGTTATAATTCCCGTAAGAGTGCAGTAACATCGCCTTTGAATTTATTGAGTTAAAATGAGTTTAAATGTTGACCTGTCGAATGTTAAATTGTTTATGTTTGTGTGAACTATTAAATATATTTATGTGTTTAAAAAAATGCTTTGTCAATGATTAAAAATAATTGCATTTGTAAAAAAGTATATAAAGTTTAATTTTATGTATTTAAATTTTCTTAAAACATGTTTTCATAAATATTAATGTGTATTTTGTATGTCAAAGGAACCTGAATCAACTGTGCAATATAAACTGAATAGTTCTGTAAAATAATTGTTGTGTGAATTAAAAATGTAGCAGTGTTGTGAATTACTAATTAATGATTAATTTTAAACAAACAGTTACTTTATAAATTTACTAATTTATAAGAATTATCCTAACCTAAAAAGTGACGTTTTCAATACAAACAATACAAAGACCAATAAATTATAAATACTGTATATAAATACTGTAATATTGTTGTGAAAACTATTGTAAGGTAAGATATTTTTTATTTGTTGGTAGTTCTTTGCGATTTGGAATGAAATAATAAAATGAATTGCAGTAATATTAAAATATTTACATAATTTAGTATAATAGTCAGTAATCACAACGAAGTAGTTTCTTCTTCGTTTCAAGTCCTAGACTTCGATTAATTTTCAGTTCAGTGTTCGATTAGTCACTAAATTAACTCCTACTCCGTAGCTTTTCTCAAAACTCCAATATTGTCATCTTCTTACGCTTGCTTAACCATCTAAAAAGAATGTATGTCATCATCCGTTCTCCTTACCTTCTAACCATTTTAATTGTAGTTTATTATATTCTTTCCTCAGTATAATTACACCATTTGTTGTTTAGTGACCATGTTTAATTTTAAATCCACCCATACTACATATTACATCCATGTACTTGGTTAGTTACAAAACATAGTACAAAGTTTTTCCGCTGCGGGGCCTCCCAAGCGCTCAACATAGAAACACAATCATCTAGCAACATTTTCACCCAAGGTTAGTATAGTATAGGCGATTCAGGCGCTACAAAATGAAAGTTCTATGTTTAATTATGTAGGTATGTGTGTTAATGGAACAGTCAGCGTCCTATTTATAATTCAATCTGTAATTAATGAGTGAATACTCGTATTACAACGTATAATCACAGTACACTACTCTCGAATTACATTTTAATTGAAAACATTAGTTACTTGAATAAACTACACGCACAAAATGAATGCAACTTAATTATTTATTTTCAATGCAATTTGTAACGTTAAATTAGTATTTATGTGGCAAGGTTTTTGCAGGGAGTGGGGGTAGAAGGGACAAATGGCAAAATGGTTAAATATTAGTTGCTATAGACCTCGCGATTTGTCTGTAAGGCATTTTTTATATCACAATACTTTTTTAAATAAATGAAATACAATATCTGCGAAGTGTCACCGAAATATTGCGTTTTTCGAAATATTGATTTAAAATGTCCGCTCTTGTTGAAGGATATACAATAAATATAATGGGCTTGTGTCCTCGTTTTTTAGTGATCGATTTTTCAATTGTTGATTAAAATTGATGTTAATAAATATGTGTTGGTGTGTCTATTCTATTAAATATCTAAATGGTGACGGAGATATAGCAATTCAAAATTGGAATTGTAGTTTTACCGCTAGAAATGGTCGGCCATATTTGTATGACGTGAAATGCATTTTAACGTCAGTTATTTGTTGAGTAGGTCAGTGCTGTGGTAATGTTTTTATATCATTTTACCCTGTTACGGCAGGCATAATATTGAAATTATATTGTTCCTTAAAATAGCTGTAAATAATATTTGATATTTTGATATATAAATACATATAGCAGAGATTTATGAGCTGTAAGATTGGTAACCTGTAAACTTGCCAGAGCTCTATCTTGAATATAGTATCTCTTTTACGCTCTGTTGTATAAAAGAGATGGCCACTAGCGGCTGTGTTGTCACATGCAGTAGGAATGTTGTCCAACGTTGAATTCCTTTAATCCCAAAGAGAAAAAATGATTTTTTTAATTGTTAATATCTCTTAACATATAAGGAGTTATTAAAAAATAATTGGACATTTGAGGTTCTAGTAACCCACTTTATCAATATATAGTAGAGTTTTATAGAAATTTTTATAGACATAGGACACAAGCCCATTTGAATGAAAAAAAAATCAGTAGCGGGCTTAAGTTTCTAAAATAAAATTCAAAGAATTATATCTATTATGACAGGAACTTATATCCATTTAGAATTATATTTTTGATATGTGTTTGCTATTTTCCATTTTAACTTTACTTTCTTATCCCACTAAGTTCTCGCTCCATTTACACAAGACTGACAACTTAGAACTTAGTTTACGATGTTGTGCAACTTACAATATTCAATTTGCACATTGATCCAGTTGTATCCTGGTATCATCCCATCATTGGTATCCAGGTAAAACGTTCCAATTTACCGAGGTATGTGACTATATGCGGTATGGCACATACTAAGGCTGGGTCGGGACTCGGAGGGGACTAGTGCGGCAGCGGGGGAATCAGATTATTATAATATCTCAAATACTACACTAATGGATGAAGTACAGTCTGATTTTTTAAAGGGCTGTTTCAGTTTTTATATTTTTTTTATATTGAGTAAATTCACACCCAGAACATAAGACAGTGACATATTGAAATCAAGTTGTAACTTATGAAAATTCAAAAGTTTTCCTAATGGAAATTGTGTGGATCAAGTCTCTTCTCTCTAAACGATGTTACATATATTTAAGGTTTTGTTTACACAAAAAAGTTTACTTGTTATATTTTTTAGGTTAATATAATGTAAGGTTAAATAACAAAAATTATATTTCGATATAAATATACATTTTCTAAAGTTAATAATGGCTTTAATGCAAGGTTGTTTAATGCCAAATATTAAATTAATATATTAGTCAAAAAATTTTAATGTCATGCATTTATTTAAATGCGTCCAAATAATAAATCATAACGTTAGGTAAAAAATATTATGTTAAATAATAAATTACTTTAAATCTAAGGTAGATTTTGGTAAGGTATGTAAGGTAGCATCCTTGTTTTGTGTTTTACAGGAATGTTAATCTTACGTCACCGTTTAATGCCAAACTTTTGGCACAAAGTTTTTTATTAACATTTGATACTTTGGTATCCGATTAAAAAATAATTGTTTCATATTAAATTTCAAGGTAAAATATTTCATTAAAAATTGTATAACAGAACTCAAATTAAATGTAGACATAATTAAAAATAAAACAATATAATTTAAGATATATAAAGTAAAGGAATAAAAAAGTTTCGAGTAATTAAAATATAATAAAAAAGTTATAAACTTCCTACTTTTAAATTGTTTTATGTGCCCTTTGAACCCTTAAAAAGCAACTGTATTCTCAGGAGGGCGGTTTTAACATTTTAATAATCTTAGTATTAAAGTACAATATTTTGTTTTTTTTATAAAATATGATACTTGAAATCAACCTCTAAAACAGATTAAAGGGAATTAGTACAAATACAGGGAACAAGAAATTAGTTAACTTGGAAATTGGAAGTGAACCAAAGCTAATACCTATTCTGATAGAAATTGTAATACTCTTGCAGCTTGCCACAAGCTAATTCCACTTGCCACTGTTTTAATTTTGCTTTAATTTAGAATTTAATTTAAACTGTATAGCAAATGAGAAAGTTGGAAATTAATTTACGTTTTCTTTGTTTTCTAAAACCGTAAGTAACTATATTATATTATAATCTCCAAATCTCCTTATTTCTATTACTAATTGCTATTCAAAATTTTGTCCAATTGTCGAACTGTCAAATTGTATATTATTAACAATGCATGCTAACTAAAAATGCACCAACTAAATTAACTAAACTCAAATTAAAACACGAATGTGAAAAGGAATGCTTATTGTAAAATCCTAATATCTAGATTAAAATATTAAAACACAACGAAAATTTAATATAAATAATGTATATATTATGTAAATACATAATCATTTAAATATAATAATATCCACCAAACATAGCACTATAAATAAACATAATAAATAATAGCTTTAATAATGGTAAATTTGATTTTAATTCCTCATTAAAAATTGCTAAGACAATGAATGCTAAGTATTAAATAGTTAAACAGGAACAGGAATAGGAACGTGGGCATCCAGCTGAATTGTTATAGCCACTTCTCAATTATTGATCACTTAATGTTATTTGTCAAAATGTTTACGTAGTTTACGAGTAATTACGGTAAAAGTAATCAAACAATTACCGTCAGAGATATAAAGGAGATCGTGGGTGTATTTGTGTTGCCCTTGACAATTGCGATACGAGTTTATACAAACCCCTAACTTCCCTCAGGGTCTAAGTATCTGTTACGGATTCTAAATTCATAGTAACTATTTGTTATAGTTCTCTAGCTTCCGCTAACCGGAAACCAGCTACTCGTACGAGATTCAACGATTGACACTAAAGATTTATATAAATCAGAATTGTGTTGGATTTCAAATGTTGGTTCTAAATTCTAACCCTCTAGTGTACCAAGGTTGGTACCTATACGGACCTATATATCGTCCGAGTCAATGCAAAATGAAGTTTAAAAATTATGTTCGTGGCAAATGTAAAATGTTTTATAGACAAATACAGATTGTGTTTGTTGAGCAGAATGGATGATGCATAGAATGTTATTGGCGTTGTAAAATATATAACCAGAAGAACGAATCTTGCAAGATAATTAGAGTATTAGAGATAAGCTACCCGTTAAGTAAAGTTACGTGTATTTAAGGTTTTTCTAACATAACAAAAGATATAAGTTTCGTTAAGAATATTATCTAACATACATGCAACTTTTTGTACCTATTTTAATGATGTTGAAAGTAAAATTATCTTCTTGTGACCGTTTGAAAGATAATAGAATCATAAGAAGTCTTTTATAAGAATTAAATTAAAATAATCCTTTTAAACTACATATTACTAGGTAACATATAAGTAAAATATTGCATGAATGTAAAGTAACATACATATTTAGTGTTAGTGGGTAAATTATCTTATACTGTATAAATGATACGGTTTATTCTATTCACAGTTTCTCCCGGCAGTATGTTCTTAGTTCATATCCTTGTTCTTCGTCTAAATGTTCTTTCCTTTCTTTTTCCTTTCTTCAAGCATGTTAACTTTTATTTATTTTACCTTCATATATAACCACTGTCATTACCACTTCCATCTTTTTGTTGCTCTTTGTCTCCATATTCCATCTTCTTGTTTTTCCTTAATTCTTAAAATCCTTATCTATCCTGAGTCATCTTGAATTCTTTTCCTTCTATACCTTTTTGTACCTTTATTCTTATATTTTACTGCACTAGGTCAATTTCTACATTTCCTCGCTCTTTTTTTACCTCTACTTTCATTGTATATAGTTTATAATTGTTTTTGCCTGCGTTGCAATTTCCAACTACATTTTATATTACTCCTAATCTATTTTAACTACAAACTAAACCAATCTTTTTAAAATATTCTTAAATGAAACTATTAATTGTTTTTGTCCTTCACAACGTTTCTTCTTCTTTCTTTTATATTTGCCTATATCTTTCTGCAATCCTAAATTGTTTATTCTTCTCTTCGTGTGCTAATATTTTCTTGTAATCTTTGTGCGTTCCTGTTCTGCCTCCTTTCTTTCTCTTCTGTTCTTCCGTAGTCCATCTCCTTCTTTCACTGCATCTGTCAACAAATCCTTATTTCCCTCCGTTTTTGCTTTCTATCTCTTTTATTGTTTTTTCAATCCGTTCATAGTATTTTACTCTCTTGCTGTCTCATTTTGTGTTTCTGACTACAAAGGTTAGGTAATTTCTTTTTAGCAAATATTATGTTTAATAGTATCTTCAAATAAAACACGTAGTTCCTTGTGAACCAGCCCTTACTACCGCTATAAGCCGCGGTGGTTCTCCAGCATCGCAGGCTGCTATAAATCGTTGTTCCATATAACACCCAATTAGAGTGGAGCTCACACATTCCCAGGACACAAATCCTGTGATGGATAACATCGCAATATTCCTCGTACCGCTCCCGGTCCCGGTCCTGATCCTGGTGCTGGTTCTGATCGCGAGCCCACTTCCAATACCGATTTCCATCTCGGCATTGAACACAAGTACCCAGTTATATTCCAGGAATAATACTAAACATATCACTTGATAAAGTCAATATGCTTCTCACATTCAAGACCTGTCGGCTCGTTGTCTTTTTACAACATTTATTACTATTAGTAACGACGCGCCACGACGCGCCGCGACGCGTCTGTCTCCACGAGTAAAATAACAGAAATTTAAATTTCTTTGAGCGACAAAATATTATCTCGGGATGAATTGATTTATGGGGATTGAAGATTTAACGAGATATACTCGTATGTTTTATTTATTGACAATAATATTACCGGGAGAGTTATTTTATTCCGCGTGATATAAATCGGAGCCCAGGGGCATTGCCTTTATTTCTTATATTGCAATGTTTGTGATTTATTTGCTTTCTTGGAATTCTTAAGTGATCCAATAATAACTGTCTGGGTATAATAAATATATTTTTTGTGTATTGAGTGCAGCTCAGTTGTAAAACCCATTAAATCATTTCAGAAAATTAGTTTAAAATACAATTGTTACGGACTATATATAGGGTAACGTTTTTTATGTAGTCACTAATTTTTGTATGTTGCATAAACCTTCAATATATGTAACTTATATAGTGGGAAATAATATTAAGACACGTTTTTGAATTATGTAGGTCAGGCCCGAATTTGAGGGAGGGCAGGCGGGGCTGCCACAATAAAGATAAAATCAATAAATTTTTGAAAGACTTGACGGAAAAAAATTGTTCTTTTTATTAGGAAAATAATTAGGGGCCTCCACTTCTTCGTTGCCCCAGGGCACTGATGTATATATTAAATGAATTGAAAAATATTAAAAGATCAAAAGCTTAAACCAAGACAGAATAAAATTTATGTTAAGAAAAGGTTATTGTAAATATTTAAATCATGATCTTGAGTGTGTGTGTCAATATAAAACATCTAGTTACTGTTTTCCTATGCAGATTTTAGATAAACCTAGATTGCAACTAACCTAAATAAACTTAGGATCGATGGGCTTCTACGTATAAATCGGTGGTGTGGTCCTCTATTCTCTACATACTGCCAATTTTCTAATAGTGAAGAAATAAAGTAAAAAAAGTAACAGTGTTAGTAACTTGTTTCTGAATATGTCCGTGAGAGCTAAAAACAACTATTACCAAAAAAGCATTGTGAGAAAAAGATAGGACACTTTTCTATATATGTTACCTATGCTAAATAAATGGCACTAAATAAATCCAGATATATATATATATATATATATATATATATATATATATATATATATATATATATATATATATATATATATAGCCAAATAAATGGCTATAATTACCTTACCCATTTTTTAGTTTCCACGCTAATTGTATCTAATCACAATTGCCTTCCAGCCTGTGGTAAATTTCCATAATATTATATTAGCCCCCACTACGGGTTAAATTCTAAAGGTATTTTCATTTAAAAAAAACCCAGATCTGTTATTTGTGTTATTTTAAACAAATGCAAGTATAAACTTTCTCATCAACTAATTTAAACACGTTGAGTTTTGTTCAGAGATGTAATACTAGTAATGGACCAGGAATAGCGGGAACTGAATTATACTTAAAAAGTAATTTTTTATAGTTTGGGTTTATATAAATGTCATGTTTAATATGTAAATCCAGGTCTTAGCGTGTAGTAACTGTAACATGCATTTGTCGTAAGCTATGTGTGTGTGTGTTTGTGTTTATGTGTGTGTTCATCTGCAAACAAACCAAATATTTAAACACAGAGAGACATAGTAGTTTTACATTAATAACATATTTAGAACATTGCTATTGTGTTATTTGCACAGAGCGTTGTCATATAAGACCGCGCGAATATAAAAGCAGACGTGGACTCTATGATAGATCCATTAAATTACCCGTTGAACAGATTGATATATTTGTATACATAAAACACAAATCATAACTGAAAAATGGGGAATTGCATTCCAATAAAACCTGCAAAAAAAAGAATTATTTTCACAGATATTGCTCGTAAACTTTAGTAAACAATCCTCCGCTCATGTGTCCGCATTTATGTGTTGTTATTTACTTAGTATCATTAGATTGATAGTACATAAATTCTAATAAAAAAATAAAAAATAAAAATGTTTTTGAATCAAAGTTCTTTTTGTTCTAACGATCTTAATTTATCGTTCACTTAAATATTTTCATAATTTTTATTATAACCACATTTTTTTTATAAACATGAATTATCGTATTTCAGGATTTTAAAAACTATTGTTAATAATACTATTGCAATATCAGAAGTGGGACATTCATGTATGTACCTCCCAGGGTGCCAATATCATCTCTTTCTGCCATTTTCTTGTTGTACTTTAATCAAGAGAGTGGACTGACTGGTACATAATGTATGCCATCTCCTGAACTACAGGCAACCAGCATTGATATGACAACCATATTATATATTTCGTATTCACATATAACCTCAATAAATTTCTTCTTTCTGTACATTTATATAATCAACTATTTAATATTTATAGACTAATAAGGAATTTGTTGGCTGCGGTAGGTCATGTTGATATTTTGTTTTGTTTATGAATATAAATTCAGTTTCCTGAAAAGAGAACAAAACATTCGGGTTCAAAATGAAATGAAATGTAGCTGTGTTTTTAGGTAGTTGTTTTATTGTATGTTCTAAATTCTATATACAAGTAATGTAGATTTTTGAGTACAATAAACAATTCTTTGAAATATGTGTATTAACGTTTATGTAATATTCTAGTTTTTGTATCAATATGTTGTTTTTTTTATATATTTCTTTAACTACTCATTATAAAACTCTTACAAAAACTCTTATAAAAACCAATTCTTAAACAAACAATTCATTAATTACAAACTAATTAATAATTTAAAAATAATAACCTTAATAATTTTTTATCCAGAATCCTTTTTCAATATCCAATACGATACTAACATTTTCAAACAAACTATCTTATACCGATAGTAGAACTCAGCAGCATATGACTTCAAGTGATGATGTCACATAACATTGACTGAAACGCTGTTAGGCTTTGTATAATTAGGAGGTGTTGCCAGTGCCCCCAAATAAACAACACATTTTTCTGGTAGAGTTAACTCAGCGAGATCTCGTGACTGGTTCTCGTGACTCGTGATTTGGGAGCAGAATCTACTTCTTCTTTTGCCTCTTTTTTTTCAGTTTTATGACAATTAAAAATAAACTTTTTGTTTTCCTGTTTTTCTAAGTGAATAATAGAAAATATCTTTTAAAATCTAATTAATTTTTTAAATTCATGTGTTATGTTTGAGGTGGTAAACATTTTATGTCTTTCTGACTTTAAAAAAGAATCAAATTTGTCTTCCCCGTGAAGTGCTTCATATATGTCTGCAATATGTTGAAATTGCAGAAAAAACTGAAATGGTTTCATTGAGAATCAGTGAGTGCAAGAGAAGCCTTAGAAACACAGGTATACCTGATCCAAATTTTATATTTTTTAGAAATATGCGATGGAATACTTGAAGATGAGAATTTTTGCTTAATATTAAGCCTAAGGATAAAATCGAATGTTAGATTCAATTACTCGTAGTAGGCATTACATAAAATTAAATTAGTGTACTAAATTAGTTATTAAAGTTTTCAGTGCAAACATGACGCCCGAGACAACTGATATTTTTGAAACTTCCTAAATTTAAAAAAGAAATTACTTAACTAAAGCCACAAATCGTATTAGGCTCGCTATTTCCTTGTTATAGGTAATTTAAAATATTATTAACGATTACGTTCAATATGCAGTCTTTTCAGCAACCTAATTCAACAGAAGTCGTTGATTTCCTGAGTTCGTATCTGGTGGCACCGCTTCCGGAATTGAAGTTTGCAAATCGCACATAATTCTCCCTCTATTTGCTTTTAGAAATCCTGTCTAATTGCTGAATTGTGGCCTGAATTTACTACGGTTCATTTAATCACTTTATCTACGGTTTAATTCGTCATATTCATAACGTAACGTCGCCTAGCGACGCATAGTGTCGCGTCGCATAGCGTCGTTTATAACTTTTGAAGCATTGTCACAAATATTTTACAACTTATTGTTAAGTCTCACTTTATGTTTATCACATCATATTAATTACGTCTAATTATACATTAAAGCATTCATGTTTGATAATTAACGTGTAGTTTTGACTTTTGTAATTGGTTAGCACTTCGTAAAATTATTTGTCTTTAGTTATAATAAAACATTGTATGTAATTATCTCGTAATTACTTATATTCATAGTGTTATTATAATTGGTTGAAATTTAAAATCATTCAGAAACGAGGAAATTTTAATCTGTAATTTCGTCCCTGGGAGCCAATACAATCTTCCTTTGCCGTTTTCTTGTGTTAAACTAGAGTTAATTGGAGGTCATAGGTAGAGAATTTAAAAAATAGTTTGTCAAAATAATATGGTAGAGTAAGACTAAGTTATCAACTACTTTCATGTCAAATTCCACGTATTATACAGTGATAACTCGGGTTACGAACACCTCCAGTTACGAACAAATCGTAATACATTCTTTGTTTGTTTTTTATATATAGAATATATATAATACACAAGTAAATAATAGTACATATATGTAGTGCATAGTCAAGTATATATGAAATACTTTTGCATTAAATTCACCGTCATTATAGCTGAAAACTGTTAGTGACAGTGGTGTGAAGAAGCCTAAGCGTATTACAGTAGTAACGAAGAAGGAAATAATAACTAAACATGAAAATGGTGTTCGTTTTTCTAATCTCGTCAAACAGTACCGCATGTCCAAATCTACGATCTGTACCATATTAGGGAAAAAAGATTCGCTAATTATGGTTGATGTGTCTAAAAGAGTGAAGCAAAGATCTCAAGTGTTAGAAAAAGTAGAAAGTTATTTTTAATGAAAAGCAACTTGCTGGAGATAGTGTTAGCGAAATCTTAATATGCCAGAAGGCTTTACTTTTGCACGATGATTTAGTGGCGAAAACGAGGAATACAAATGTTGCTAGTCGAGTGATGGAACGGATAAATTGAATTTATATTAATTTTTTCGGTTTGCGAATGTTTCGACTTACGAACCTGGTCAAAGAACGAATTAAGTTCATTCGGCGTAACTTAAAATAAATATTATCTCTCTATTACTCATATTATTTGTTTCACCAGCATCAATACTTTAGCAGATTCATAAAGGAGCTAAAATCATTCGCAGAGACAAGTACAGACCTCAACATTTGGTTACGTCTATGGACAAATACTTAAAATGATTTTCAGAGAGATGCTACATGAGCAGTTAAAACATAAACAGAATTTTGAATTAATATTTTGTTTATATATGCTCTATCATATGCTTTTGGGACTAATTGATGAGTTAAAAAGGTTGAGATGATATTAAATATCTCTACGTCTGTGTAGCGACAAATACTCATACATGATCCATGAACCAAATGCTCCGTTTGAAAATTTTGAATACATAAACTGCCTCATGTTTAAGTTTTAACTTTCTGCTCTTAAGTTAGCTTCAGTGTCTTGTATTTTAAGTTAATTCACTTATTTTCAATATACTTGTATAATGAATTCGAAAGATTTTAGTATAATAATGTTCCGTTAGTTCAATTTATTTACATAACTGGTTATGCGTATTTGTGTTATAATTGGAAATTATTATATTGAAATAATAAATTGAAAAAAAATATATTTCCTGCAAATTTTCTGCTCCGATACTCAAGAAAAAATGCTTTCTACTGATCTTTTTGTTAAAAACTGTACAAATGTCTGGTAAAATAGAAATTGAAGGATTCGCAATGATCCGCCTAAGAGTTTCGTTAAACAAAGTGCCGAAAAAACAAGTTGTTTTCATTGTTTAATTCACTCTTCATTGCTTTTTCACAAAGATATGCCAAGAGTAATTACCTTTCTTTCAGGTCCAATACAAAATCAATTATATCTGCACTGTATTGCCGTTTTTTTGCGCATTTCTTCCTGTCGAAATGTGCCTTTAGACATCACGCGTAAACATGGCGTCTGGGCATCGCTCTCTCTCCCTCCCCACTTCCCCTCTATAGTACGGCATTAAACGTTATTTACCGAAATTTTGACAAGAAAGTAACCTTAAACGGAAATGTAATTATTTTTCAATTATTGAAAGTGATAATTGCGGTTAATGGTTTCAAGAAACGTTATTTAAAAAATTGTTACTGGACCAATGTATGGTACAAGAAAAAAGTATTTTATCGGTATTTTATTATGGTACACGGAAATCTTTTAATGAAGAACAATACAGAAACCATTTACAATGTGATAACTTTAGTTTCTTCATCGTTTAAAGAGATATTTTTATTTAAACCCATTTGATCGTAATTTGTGTAAAGATAAAGAAATAACATAAAAATATTTCATTTTTAGGTTACATTTATAAAATTTGATTATTTTTATAAGTGTATTTGAAATGTAAAAAAATATATATAAAATTTCGTCAAACGCATGAATAATATAATATACAAACATAAATGTGATTTTATAACATGCGTTGGATAAAAAAACAAATCTGAACATCAAAAACTTAGCCCCAAGCAAAGGGTTCCTCTGCTGGTTCGTTGGGGCCTTTGTAATGCCGATATCAAACATCTGAATAAATAAAGCGCCCGGTCCCCTGCTTTCCCGTCTTTCGAACTTTCAACGGGAACGCTTCGAACTAGTGCTGGAAAATTCAAGTCGATATTTCTATTTATTAATTATCGATGTTTTTAGACCACCGATGTTTTTGGCCCCACGGGCAATTTAATTGCATACAGTTGACTGTTGACTTTCTTGCGGGTAAACAAGGAGCACCTTTTAATTTGTATCTTAATAGAATAATTAATAATTTTGATTTTTTTTTTATTAAGTTCGATTTTGTATACAAATCGATCGATGGTTTCGATGATATATATCGTGATGCATATCGATATAACATTTTCTGTATCAGTGTCTCAGCACTAGACCACACACTATCCATGCAATTTATTATTCAGTCGAAGAATTCTCTTTGTACCTATTAAAATATTTTAAAGGTACCTTTACGATATATGTATATGTATACGTATTTATATTTTTCATACTTATGTTACAGTTAAAATGTTATAAAATTAACGAAAAGTAATTGGTAATTACCATAATCCTTCATGGGTGCTTAATTTACCATGAACTTGAAATGATTGGTACATATGTATACATAAAACAGAACGAGGTAAGAGCTGTGGTTGGCGAGGAGGGAGAGGGTTGTGTGAAGGAAATGGTGGGAGAGAGGGTGGTGTTGGCACACAATGAGGAAAGCAAACAACGCGGGCCATTTGATTTATGGCTTAAACCGAGTGCGTGTGGGTGGAAAATAAAATATTAAAAGATCAGAAAATTAAATCAGTAATGGTCATTTATAAAAAGGGGAAGTCAAAGTGGGGTGGTAAAGAGACATAAAACTTTTTAAATATTATTTTTTGTCATCATAAATATAAATGGTTTTCTAACTCTACTATAAATAGTTATAAATTAATTATCATTCAATAAATGATTTATTCATTCTGCCACCCCTACTTTATAACTGTTCATAATTGACAAAAACTATTTAATCATGACAATTTTGTACAGGCCTATATTTTTTCAACCTTCTAATAGTTTCAGTAGCGGTTTTCCAAGTTTCATAGAAAATTTCACGGCGTTTCGTTGCTCTATTAAAGTTATTTATTAATTTTCCGACAAAACAATAAAATTGATCTCATACAAACGAAGGCCACTGCCACACTAATATGTCTATCAACACAGGAAGAGCAGCAATCGAAAGAGAAGAGTTCATGATACACAATTGTCAATCGTATGATTTTGGCGCATTCGTAATTTGTCTGTATCAGTCTCGTTATTTTACAGCTTTGTGTATTTAAATATATACCAAATTTAATTCCCACATATATATATATTTTTCAGTTTGAGTATTACTACACCAGTTACTATCTGGTCCTTTAAATATAATTATAAGGTCATAAGAAGGGTACCATCACAATAAAGTTACATAATTAAAAGAAAATGAGTTTTAAGTTCAAATGAAATTTAACAAAATTATCCATATCTCATAATCCGTCGCGGCGCGTCGCATCGTGCCGATTGAATTCATCTATATCAAAGAAAGGATTTCCCCAAGGATATAATTAGTCTTCTAAAATCTATAAATGATTATTTTAAGCTTAAATTACGTAAACTCAATTTAACAGTTTAAAAGTAAAATTGAGTCCATTTAAGCTACGTATGAGATCGTTTATGCCTATAATTAGAGCTATTAAAAGTTTTATGTATAGTTAACCTAAAGTAAATTGCCCTATTAAGAACGATAATGTAGAACCACAAATTACAAGTACATATAATATATTCAGAGAGCAATATTCTCCAACATTGCTTTTAAATTAGTTTACGTACTATATGCCAATTGGGAGATAACTTTCTCTTTCTTAAGTTGAATAAATATTTTTTAAATATTGAATCAGTTCTCCTAGTAGTTTCACATGTGGTATTTTCGAGGGTTTCGAAATAATAGAATTTATATTAAATAAAAACCAAATGAACAATCTTTTTTTGAATTATTTTAACTAAATCTGCATGTGCAAATGGTCTGCCTGAAGTCGTCAATGGTGCGGATTTTGGATTGTGTCAAAAATGAATATCATATTAAAAAAAAAATAGTAGTAATAAAGTTTACTATCAGTGCTGAATAAACGCTAAAGATTTTGATCTTCAATATTTTTATCCAGCCTGTATAAAATTTAACATAAAACTCATAATATAACACAAAATATTATGTGGTTTTCTTTGAAATTATTTCCAATATCCTCCAGCTAAAGCAAAATAAAACAATTGTGTACATATTCTTCTAAAACCTAAAAAGCTTAACTTTTATACGAACATTCTTCTTAGTAATCTTTCCGCCCGTCTATTTCTTATTTATTCACTCCTTTTATAATGTTATTATCAGCATCTGTCCTCTTTACAGCTTTCTATTTAAATTTGTTACTCATTAAAAAGTTTGTTTCCACCAGAAAAGCTTTTTTGTATAAGGTTTCGTAAGAACTTTTCTATTGCCTTCACAACAATATTGAGTTTCCACTCTTTTGTTATGATATTCAAAACTTTCTTCGTAAAATAATGTAAAATATTTTTATTTTACTTAAAACATTTTTATATGTATTTGTATAATCAGTAACGGGACCGAAATTGTTAAGAAACTGTGCAGTTATTCTAGGTTGTGGCGAATTTAAGCCATATTCTTACTTGGTTATGTCCTCAATTACATCCCTATGAACAATGTTGACAAGGGTCGTATAAGATTCGAACGAACTGAAATGAATCGTATTAGAATCGTGTAAGATTCGTATGAGATTTAGAAAAATTAGTTGTCGGGATGTGACTAATTAAAACACAACTGTTCATGTTAATCCTGATAAACAACTTTATCAAAGTCGTACAACTTTATAAAATATAAAGCAAACGAATCTACCACATTAAAGTTTATATAGTTGAACGCATTTAGCCACAACACACTTTGAATGCTACTGTACTTCTGTAATAGCAGTATAAACTCAGAAGTGGGTTACTCATACACTACAATCTAGCGTTTGCGTTTGCTGGTCAGAGGATGAGTGAAAAGAAAAGAATAACGTAATGTATCCCATATTCCTGACCGAATAAAACCATAACAGAAGAGGAGGACACAACGAAATGATAATACTCAAATGTTATTCGTAGGCATGCGGATTTATATTATACATGAAACCCTTTTTGCTGTTCCTTGAAGCACCACTCTAGCGGCACTATAGGGAACTGTGGGGCACCACGGGACACTGGAGACCTAGAGATCTGGAAAACACGATGGGGATAAATTGACACAGTTGGCTGGAAGGAAGAACGGGCAACAAGACGCCGGATAGATATACAGACTTACAAAAAGCGGTAATTTAATGTGTAGTTCTGAATTACAATTAAATTTTTTGGTAATATGTTTTTCAGCTTATCTTAAATGTAATAATCTAATTTAACATATATGAGTATGTTCACCTGTAAGGAAATTCCTGCTCTTGTAAATTATTTTGAATGTTGAATTAGTTTCTGACGTAATTAATTTATAACGATATCAGAAAGTTTAGTATTAATATAATTCATTTAATTTAATATACATAAACGCCTATTTTCATATTCTAAATATAATAAACGGGGGATAAATTACCATCATAATTGAAATAATCTGTAATGTTTTAATGAGAAAATATTTAGTTACACATTTAGATTTTTATTAATTTGGTTTACCGTCTCTAATTTTTGTGTTATACATTTATATTATAAAATACATACTTTTCAAATGTATAAGACGTCGCTTTGCGACGGGGTAAAAGCTAACCAATTTTTATTTTTTTGCTCTATAACTTTTAATTCGTAAAAGATAGAAAGTTCAAATTTGGCATGTGGTATGGTATTACGGTGTTCAATGCTAACAATTTTTTGAAAATTATAAATTGAAAAATTGGAAAAGGAGATGTTGAGAAAATTAATGGGTCCTGTAGAAAACTTTAGAGAAGGCTCAAATTTTGGATGGCGGTATAATAATCAAATATGTTATTAAGAAAAAATTTTTCAAAATTCAAATATTTTATTTGGGAGCACGGGGGCGGTTTTTGCCGAGGGTAAAAATTGGGCTAGAAATTTGAAATTTTATATATGGGCTGACTTTGGCAAAAAAAATTGGTCAAATGACGAATAAATTGAAAATATTTCCATATTTTTTAAATCAGTTTATAAGAAAAATTATTTTTTTTTGAAGGAGTTAATAAAATTTTAAATGCAAATTACGAATTATTTTGTTGGATTTAAATCATAAACACTAAAAAGACGTCGCTTTGCGGCGGGGGTAAACTCCAGTATATATATATATATATATATATATATATATATATATATAACATATATATTAGGATATATAGCATGGATTACTCCTAATATGTATATAGTTCGTAGGGGATATATTTTTATACTACAATACTTTTTACAGTAAAGCTTAACTGGTATACTGGTAACCCCCTGGTGGTGAATTACGTAAACCTTTTTCTATTCGTACTTTGGCAGTCCGATGGTATTGTACATTTACACTGTATTACACTATAGAGAAACGCGCACGTGTGTGTGTGTGTTTGTGTAGAAGTGTGGTTAACATTAGGTATAAAAAATAATGCTGGTTCGTAATGTTTATTGTTATACTGTATTGTTATAATGGTTATTATCATAGACGCCGATACACACATACACACAGTCAGACAGTCATGGTCAGTGGACATGGCGTCGGTTTCGAGTCATCAAGTCAGCTAAAGCTAAAGTCGTGTATATATTGTGGTATGTGAGAACTGTTAGGGGCAATAATAGTTTTTGTACATCAGCTACTGACGCAACGATTTCCGGATTTTGCTGATTGTCGAGGAGGAGAGATGGAGATTAGGAGGAGGAGGTTGCCCTCATCACTTTGTTCAAGTGCCATTATGGTGGTGAACATTTAAGCTGTGTTATGAGGTGGGGATGGCTACAACTCGCCATGAAAGGCATTTACATATCCGTATTTGAATAGCCTTTACAAGTAAAAGTGTTATGAGAAAAGAATCCAATCACTTCGAGTAAATATTATTAAAATAAGCACATAGTAGCATGAACTGGTACACTATGCTTTATATGGTGATGATGCACGAAGAAAACTGTTGTTTGAATTATCAGCTATGCAAAAATATGTCCTAAAATACTAAGGAAATTTTCTAATAAGTTTGTAAACCATATATATTGATAACGTTGGCTATCAAAACCATAAATATCTAACTATTTTTTTAATAATTATTTTTTTAATTTATTTGCCTTGACTTTTATTCGTCATAGCCATACAATCAAACATTTTTTGTACATATTTAACATTTTATAATTGTATTTTACAAATTTCTAAATATTTAAATAATTCACTAATTAATTTTGAATCACTTAACAAAAATTTAGTATTAACAGGAAAAGTTTTAATCACATCTATTATTTATCTATTGAATTTTGATATTTGAAGACTATAATTTTAATATTTAATAATACTAATGGAATACTCACGTTTAATAGGAGATTTCATTCGTAAATTTCAATATCCAGTGGGAAAAGCCGATGCCCTTTTCGATGTTCCATATGAAAAGAATATGGAAAGTGGCAGATCTGGTGAATACGATGGATGTCAACCAACTCATAACTCAATTCGTGAATTTTTGCCATTACGACCATGCGTTTTTATGACTAACACGTTCTTTCGAGATGTTCGCTATATTTTTTACCTAAATTCGAAGGTCGTCTAGCATAATTTGGTAAACTTTCTCAATATTGTCCGTAGTGGTTGCGGTTTTAGGCCGTCCCGTACGTTCACCTGTCAAAAATTGTACGATGGTGAAGAATAATGTAGAGTCCCCGTTAATAGCATCCATCATGGCGTCAATTTGCGTAGGTGTATTGCCATTCAAATGCAAAAATTTAATGACTGAACGGTTATCGATTTTTTTCATCTTTACAGTAACACTAATATCAGCTGACACAAATTACTGTTAAACACCAAATGAGCATCCAATATGGCTGATATTTTCAACAGGTATTTTTAACGAGAAACTCTATCTTCATGCTACGGCTGGAAACTTTTCATACTAATCACGTATTTAAGAGCAAAAGTTCTATTATAAATTTGAATATAAAAAAAATTCTTATCTGAATAGACTGTTCGCGTTAAAAATAACTTAATTTAATTAATGTGTTACGTAGTAGGTATGGCATTCTAAAAATTCTAATTTAAAATGTTAATTAAGAAATCTGAAACTAAAAAATGTCATTTTATTTTAAAAATTTCTTGTAAACAAAATTCCACAAATAATTTAACTAATTACATCCAGAAGATTTAATTTTACCAAGCGCATACACCACCTGAAACATGAAAGTATTTTTTTTTACATTGATCGTAAATATTTGAATAAACCAAGTAATTAAAAATACTGTTGTAATGAAAATAAAAACAATAGGAAGTTTGTTGAATCCTCTACTCCCGGAAGTTGTGATAAATGTAGCTAAAAAAACACATACAAATAGTATTTCTAATCAGAAAGTCGTGATTGAGTATTAATTAAAACCAAACCGAGCGAGATCAACCGCCTGACCACTTCCATTGACCTGGGTGGGACGGTGGTGGGGGTAAACTACCACAGAATCAGTCTGGAGTGGGAGAAATGCTCTCACATTGCTGGTAGTCCAGGGGTACTTGAAAAATACTGTATGTTGATTGTTTTACTGTATTCTATCTAACATACAGGGCATAATATAGAGAAAATAAAATACCTGAAACTCACAAAGTGTATTTGATATGTAAATATTTCGTAGTAGCTACGTCAATAGTAGTTTCTTATTTGGTTATAGAATTCTGTATTGCGAAGTCGAGTATGCGCTGCGTTTTTTCTATACACTGTTTGTTAGTTTGAGCCCCCTAAAATTAATTAATGAGCACTTGTTGCTGATTTGTGCAGTAATTCCTAAGTTAGAAGTAACTTCAGTTGTTAAAGGCATTTGCGTATATTTAACGTCCATTTAGTGGTGCGCCTTACTACACCACCAGTAATGTTTGAGTAACCCGTAAATTATTTTATGTAAGAGGTGATCAATCAATTTTTTCAACTTTCTTGTTATGCAGATAACTCTTTCATATGGACAAATTCATTAACTTATTAAGATCCTGTTAAGAGTACGAAACTTTCTTAATTATTGTCAACATATATTGTATTTAAGAAATTCAAGGTTGTCGGTTAAACGTCTTTATTATTTTAAAATTTAATAAAGGTTCAAAAGTAGTAGTGAAATAGTAATAAACATTATGACCTTGAAATTGAAAAAGATACATGAGGTTTTATTTTATAAGCAAAAATTTTAGACGGATACCCGTTAAACACAAAAAAAACATGAATATTACCTTAAATTCATGTAATATTTTACTAGCAAAACCCAGTAATATTTAATCTAAAACGATATTATTTTATAGTTATTCTAATAGATTACTAAAAACATTTTCTTGAAAATTTTTATGAGTATGCTAATGTGCCAAAGAGTTATTTTTTGAAAAGCAGTAAAACAGTTTTGGTTATTATAACACAAACTTTGGTTATTAGGTAAAATCGTTTACGTAATAGGTTGCAATTGTTATATTATACACGTAACTGTGTTTAGCGGGTCATTATTACCTGGACAAATCATTTCTATTGCTGCTGCATTTCAGTAAAAAAATGGATTTTCGGAATCGTAACTTACAAGTAGGTGGTTATATAAGAAATATTCTAAACGTGTTGGGTTTTATATCTAAGGAGATATATTATTATTGAGATAGATATTAGGTGAGACAAATTTAGAAAAAATCCAGAAGAGTTGAGCTTGATTGACTAAAAATCACACACACATTTCATGGAAAGAGTCATAATAAGAATTGTAACAGATTTTCTTATGTTTTTAAAAACCAATATAGAGAGATTGTTTAGAACGCAAGTAAACATATACAGTGAGAAATGCCTTAGACTATGTGGCTCGTATACAGATCTACATGGGATTCAGAGCGCTAGAATTATTTGCTCACCATGCAACTGTATTTCAATTAAACTTGCGAAATTCATACAGAATTTTAAAATGTTTTATTTGCTGTACTGTATTAATTTGTTCTATTTTTATCCTCGTCCGCGGCAAAATTTTACAACATTAACTGCGGCATAAGTAGAATTTTGCCTTCATATATTATCTATGAAAAACTTGAGTATAGTTAGAATGCTTGTATGGATAGCAAGGATAAATAATAAAACGTATCGTTATGTAAAACATATTACGTTAAATAATACTAATGGTTTTGATTTCTAAAAGTTCTGTGTTTAGCGGGCAATATTGTTATTAATAATGAACATTACTATAGCTTTCTCTTCATCACTTGTGATTGCATTAACTAGTTTGGTCAACTTTGCTGAATTGGGACAGGAAAATTCTATGGAATATTAAAGGAGCAATATGTGTAAATGAAAGTGGAGATTACGAACAAATATAGAAATATATAGCAGATATCGTGAAAGCGATATAGTGACGATTTTAGAAGGAAAAGACTACAATGGTTAGGACATGTAGACAGAATGGACGAAATAGAACTGCTAAGAAACTGATGGAAGAAAATCTAGGGTGTGCAAGAGTGCGAGGTGGAAAAAACCAGTGGAGAAGAACCTAAGGAAAAATTGGAGGACAACATCTTAAACGAGGTCAGGGTAGCGCCAGATAATTGATTGGCATCCACCAGTAAAACTATTTATTTGCACAACTAGGCGTTAGTATCAATTCTTCTATTGGGAAATTCCAACACCATGTGTTCATTTGTTTCTTTCTCTACAAACACAGTTGGGAGATTTAATCTTATACATGTGTTTAAGAGTGTCTAATTCTCAATCGGCAGATTTTTGGGTAGACTTGTATAAGACACGTTTATTAATACATACGACACATGATAAATTGTGGGTACTTACCCGAAAAATAGATTCAAAACGAATTAGCACAATAATTAAAAACAAACACCAAATCATCTTTGTTTTGGTAATCTTAACAAATGTGTAACAAGAAGATCTGTACGAGTAGTTTTAACTATTCAACATCGTTGGTGACATCCCACACTTTATTGTGAAAACATGTAACCATCCAGTTAATTTGAAACATTGCTTAAAGGTGTTGTTTTTAATTATCTTAATTAAGAAGCAGCGAGATAATTGAAACTCGCTATAAACACTTATTACTCAAATTGGATTAAAATTAAATCCTCATTCCTATCGTAGGCTTCATTCCTGAAAGCCTAAAGGTCAAAGTGAGGAATAGGGGTTGGGGCGCATAGCTTGAGGTATTTTAGTGGCATCGAATTACCGCTGACTGGTAATTCTACACGTTTAAGTTGAAGGTCAATCAATAAGAATTAATAAAATTAAATTCACATAAAAATTGAGTTAGAAGAAAGGTCACAGTCAGGTTTCTAATAATAAAAGTTTGCAAGTAAAAGAGCATTTTCTAACGGTTGTATTCCTCATGCAGTTTATAATGTATGCTAGCTTTTTTTTTAACCTTCAAGCGTTGCTAATGTGATCAATTTCTACGGTGTCGAAGTAAGTGAATTATACATTAATTATTTAATAAATGTAGATATAGAGCCCGCGCATTATGTTCCTTGGCGATGTTTGCTTATACAGTTTCCTTATTTGACGTAGGCCGATGATATGTATATAGTATGACGTCAGTATCTGTAATATATCAATATATACAAACTTCGATCTGGAACATAGTATTCGGGTTAAAAATCGAACCCAAATTACAAAAATCTTTATGATTTATCATATGAACTAGGGATTATTTCACAACAGAGGTGTATTGGTACATATTAACAAAGAAACATTCTCTCATGATAAACAATGCTAATACGACTACACCCTACTGAAAAAGTCGAATGTTGCAAGTAGGCGGTTCCAGTGTGTAAGGTTCTTAATGACACACTATTCAATAAGCTCGTAGTGGGCATGTAGATAACTATTGACAAATCCAAATAATTTTTAGATAGTATCAACCTTCAAATGATATGTGTTAAAATTTCATGACATTCCGATCAGTAGTTTGCGAGTAGTAGTAGTAGTAGTTTTAATGACCCTGAAATTTTTAAAACAATGGAAAAATCTGGATTTCGTGTGTTGATAAAGCATTGTTTTTTAATTGGTAAAAATATTTGTCTATAAATTGGTTGGAACTATCTAGAAACCATATCGATTTGTCAATAGTGGCAATATCAACATGTCATCCTAAAAACTTATTGAGTCATGTTTATAGAAATGTCAATCATAACTGAACGTGAAATTTAATGAAATTTATTACGAGGATTACATCGCTTAGAAGTAAAAGAAAAACAATATTTGAAAAAGACATTTAATTAATAATATGGTATATAAGTTCAATATTTAATTAAATAAATGTGTTATTGTGTTTCCGAATCTCGAACATAAATGACTGGCAAAGGATTTGTCTCAGAAGCTCTGCACGTTGTCTAAGTTCTTTATTAATTCAGTCTTTGGTCGAACGTGTTGACCGGTGTTGACCACAATGGAGCCAGCAGCAGTGATCCGCTGGGCAGGAAGGGTAGCTGTCGACGTCGTTGGAAAAACGAGTCTGCGTTGGCACGTGATTGTTATGACAATGTGAACCTTAAAAGACGGCCAGAGAGCAAAGAACTTTGTGATACACACGACAGATACAGTACAAAACACTACCGGGGACCATTACTCTATTATTACAGAAAGAGTCGAATGGCCGAACAGATCAACAATTCGTAGGTCCATTTATTGGAATGTACGATCTTAGAATTATAATAACGGACCCGTATGTTATGATGCCATGTCCACATCAGTGCATTCCAACATTTATTGGAAGAAATTGTTACAAAGAAATTGATACACTACAAGGGCCTTATTCTGTAAAGTATTTCTACCGGTGAAAAAATTTTATCGCTGTAAAATGACGTCACAAAAGCGATGATTTTTTATTTGGTATTCTGTAAGAAATTTCCATCGATTTTATTTTTGTCTCTGGAAAAAAATCGACCAATTTATAAGGTCGACTTTAGCGTTGACTAAAAATTATTCGAATTTCAGTTCAAATTTTTTAATACACAGTATTCAAGTGAAAGTGTTTTATTAATTATTACTTAATACTTATATAATAATACGTTTATAAATGATTTCGCATTTGCTGTAGTAGGAGAATTTTGCGAAAAAGTAGTATATATATTAGTAGTAGTATTATATATTATAGTTAGTATATATATATATATATATACATATATAAAGTATATATATTTATATATATAAATATGTCGGAAAGTGAGGTTATGTTGTTTGTCAATTATGGCTTCAGGTAATTTTATAAACGTGGGATTATGAAAAATTGCAAAAATGTAAGTTTTTTTTGCATAAATTGTGCATGGCCATTTTAAAAACATATTTATAATAAATATTTCGCCACTGACTTTTCCGTTTTTATTTTCGTAAATGTCATATTGACTGTTTTTTAGTAAATTTTTACATGTATGAATTAAATAAACAAGTGTCATTTAAAATATTTTATATTTTTTTTGTTTAATTTTTGTAAGTGATCAAATATTTTAAAATTCATGACGTCTTAAAATACGTCATCAATACTAGTATATACATAAAATTTTGCATACAAAATACCATTTTGGATATTTTAAATACCATTTTGGATATTTTAAATACCATTTTGGATATTTTGAATACAGCGATGTTATTCTAGCGATGAAATATTTTTATATTTGAAATATTTCCACCGCTAAAAAAATATGGTCAATTTTTTGAAAAGTTACAGAATTAGGCCCAATTTAATTAGTATAATTACAATTCCTAGTATGGAATACATTTATTCCATTTCCGAGAATCGAACCCCGGACATAAGCATAGCTGAGGCTATGACCCAACTACCTTGGCCATCCTGAACACTCTCTTACGAATTGAAGTTGTATATCTCGTTTTTACCTACCAATTTTTGTTTGTAATATTTACTCCAGGTGTAACATAGCTAGTGAAACGATTAACTGTTATTAGCTACAAGAGATGTCGCTCTCGAATATTTGTATATCACCAGATGGTGGAGTACAACATGCGCTAGTGCCAAGAAAGACGTCTACCAGCAATTTTTATAACAGTAGGGTCATTACTGATCCACTTAGCAGATGATGATCTTGGAAATGATTTTATATGATTTAAAATCGCTCATCTAGCACTTTCTCGCAAAGGAGTGCTAGGTGAATGACTGATGCTATACTGTTATCAAATTTTTGAAATATTTTTTAATTTAAATTATCACCTTTTAGTATTAGTAACTACAATTTGGTTATATTACCAAATTATTCTAAAAATTTTAGCTGTTCAAAACACGACGTAGCTCTGGGGCTATGGGAACTTACTCTAATATTATAGTTATTTTAAAACACAAGTTTAGTTATTTCAAATATTTTGTAATATAGGCAAATAAGGCTGAACAAGCTAAAGGTAAAATAAATTAAAAAATATCTAATATTTTAGATTTTAGCAAGCTTTTCTACTTTTTACTTTGGCTATCTAAATTCCAAAAATGAATAAATAGTAGGAGTAAGATATATATAAGAGTAGCATATACTCATAGATTCGTAGACTGAAAACAATAATCAAATTCAATTAGAGTAATGACTGTAATTTTCGTCAAAGATGAGCTCAATTTATTATCACTGAGATTAAAATCTTTGCTGATTCTGCAAAATGATGAAACCAATATTCTTTAGATTCGTCGTATGTTACTTTGGTTGAGCATCTCTCAATATAGCTGGGGTTTGATAAGAACACCGTGGGTTGGTTATTGGATTAGTTCTCAACATCTGAGATGCAGCAGCAGCAGCAAGAGCAGACACTGATTTAATTCCATCATGGTTATATTCGAAACACGAGTTTAATTAGAAAGATTTGATTAAAATTGATTTTTAAAACCGAAATAAATTGGATGTAAAAAGAATTTTGATTAGAGGTTAGAGATATATGAGGTACATATGTATATAAATTATTACATTTGAAATAAAAAGGGCTCAATATTCATATATTATATAATTTTAATCGATTAATATTAATAATAAACGACAATTAAGAATACAAACACAAGGTTCAAATAAAGGTCTAATAATTCTATTGACATAGTAATGAGTTTCAACACAAAATATATTATACTATTTATTCTATCCAGTGTAAATTTGTTACAGGTTTCTTTCTAAATTTGTTCTGCAGATATTAAAGAGTGGTTCGAAATTTCACGATTAATGTGGGACAATAGGATCTAGGACAAATGTTGATTTTGATCTAAGAATAACATGCTACTGCCCTAGTGATCATAAAGTTTCCTGCAAATCGAAAAAACCTATAAGTTTTTTAGTAAGAAAGTCAAATGCAAGTCAAAAAATAAATTAATCTTCACATAAAATGTTATCTTTAAATAAATCGTACGTGGTGTTCGAAACAATTATGTTACTTTTCCAAATAAATTGTAGCTAGGTTGGTATACGAATGAGGGTATGTCCGTGTGCATTGCACCCCTCGTGCCAGCGATGAACAGTGTTCGGTTCACCATCATACTTCTTTCCACTTCAGGATGAACATGTTTCCGTGATCCATATTAGTTTTGGATGTTCTCGTCTAGCTACATACTTAATGTTACGCCGTCCATGTACACAAGCAGGTGCAATTTCTGCACAACCTTTCCAATATAGACTGGCATCGCACACTTCTAGGAGTGGAAAGAAAATCAACAAAGATTTACTGCACACAGTGTAGTGTATAACTCGTACTCCGAAACTATTCGTAATGAACAAATTTTAACAGTTTCTTAAGAAGTGTTGTTGAGGTTTTGAAAAAGAAAAAAATTCTTATCTTTATTCATATATTAAAATATTCTTTAAGATGCATTTGTCTTATGCCTTAAATAAAGTTAAAAAATAAATCATAAAGTATCAATAAAAGTAAAAACAAATTAATATTTTACAAATTGCACTTTCAACGATATACAAATGAACAACAACATGTACCAACCAAAACTTATTAAAATTTTAAATTAAATTTTATTCCTAGAAGTAGAATATACGTAGAAAATAGCATCTCTTCAAAACCATCAGTTTTAATTGTAAATTGTGAACACGCAGTAAATATAAACGATGCTTCAAGATTCGTTCCAGTTGAACTCCATTAGATCCAGCAGTTACAGCTTTTACTTGTTTCTTAACGTTGAGCACACAGATTTTCATTAACATTCTTGTAATTATACAATATGTCCTTGGCGGTGTGTGTAGATGGCGATGTCGGTAATGGTAGTGGCGCCGGTATTTCACAATATGAATGGCGAATGTTGCTTTATTTGCTACGAGAAGTAACTGAACCGAGAAAAGAAATTGTCAGCCGCGACAAATAATTAAATAGAAAAATAAACGAAACAAAATACATAGCTACTCGTAGTATCACTCCTATATTAAATATTTAGAACGTTGGCATTCATTGAACATTAATGAATTTAATATAATTTGAGAAGTATTAGCTTAGCCTTTTAAGAATATAAAGTAAAGTTCAAAGTTCACACTGTTGTCCTTTGAAGGGATAGAGTAAGTAGATGCGACTTGTTTCTTACGCATAAAGAATTTTTTGTTTCATAAATCATAACTGGTTTAATTGAACTGTAATGTTTATATTAATGTACAAATTTCATTGAAATTCGAAGTTTCAAACTTTACTTTAAAACAATAAGTTACGTCACATGCATGACATCATGTCACACGCAGCATAAAATAAACGTAATAAATAAACGAATATTATGTTATAATACATAAACTATGTTTGAATATATTATACGAATTATGTAATTTTGTGAAAAAATATAAAATTAAAAAGAAAGTGGGTAAATATTATTTTAATATATTAAAAATTTCCATGAAATCTATTTGATATATAACCTTACATTTATGTTAACCTAAAAAATGTCATGTAACAGGTGAACTTTTGGTGAACATAGACGATATTTTATGGAATTTCTATGTAAGATATCGCTAAGACGTTAACACCACGTTCCTGTTGGTATAGGTTACAAACCACCCAGTAAACATTTTAGAGTCACTTTGACATCATATTGAAGATGCACATGACTTTTTTTCATGAAGGAGTTCATTTATAGTTTAGTTTCTTGCAGTTGTTCATATGAAATGTCTATTTTATCGGCTTCAAATGGCGAAACCATTCCATCTGTCGGAATACAAATGAAGATAAAGTGTATGCGAACTATAATTGAAGTGCAATAGTGATAGAAACGTCACAAAACAGAACACTACACCAAATTGTTTACTGGGAAATATTAAAAATTTCATTACATTTACTATAAATTAATAATTTTTAAGACTTTACTCTATCTAGTGTAAATTTGTTATTGTTTACTTTGGACGCAAATCTGCATTATTTTTCATAACTTCTACCTTTCTAATCCGCATGAATCCTGGAATGTGTATATGCGTTTAACACAATTTACTAGTATTTTTCGTATTTATGATTAGCCTAAAACATTCTATGAGAAAAATAAATAAATAGAGCACGTAGACTATAATTTTTGAGATTTTATAGCAGGAAAAATAATAAGGGAAAGCAGATAGAGAGAGAGAGATAGTGAATGCTATCACAGTAGTCTTAGGCACATTAACGTCGCTTTAATTTACTGATGGTTCTTCTTAGTCGCGTATTTTAAATTTATGTTAGTTATTCCTCTAGTAAGGAGAGCATTAAAAACTCTTTATTTCTTAATGATTCACGCTAAATTTATTCTGGAAATGCTTCAGCATCGGATTTGTTAACATTGCCATTAATATGTACATATATATATATATATATATATATATATATATATATATATATATATATATATATATATATATATATATATTTATTTGATACAGCTTCACTGTAACAGGAATCTGGCCTGCTATGGAAGGTCGAAAGCTGCTACTTTTTTTTAAAGTTAAGCTTTCTATGATAAAAGGGTTGTTTTATTAAACATATACCTAGTAACTGGATGGGTATTCTATATCCTTACCTAGAATTATTAATATAGGATTACAGGTATTTATATAGGTTTATATAAATTTCAATAAAATTAGAAGTTTGAAACTTTGCAGACATTATATATAATTAATCGAAAACACACTTACGCGTATTTAATGTTTATCTAATATGAAATAATTAACTATTACGTAAATAATATTATCTAATGTATGAAGTGAGGAATATATGAGTCATCTTATGAATTTCATTTGAATTATTTCACTATCATCCAGCACATAAACGACTATATGTATATACGAGTATGTATACAACATCTTACAGATTCAAACCCCTGTTTTTTCCGGAATATTAAAAAAGTGTACTGAGATAAAAGGAAATAATTAATTTTTTAAAGTTCTCTGTGGAGAACAAACTTTGAGATTAAAATTGTATGTAGGTCATTGTTATGAAAGTCAGTCAAATATGGCGCAGGCGAGTGGCGAATTGCGAATGGCGAATGGCGGATGGAGAATAGAGACAGACATCAGGACATCAGGTGCCACGTGTGCGGCTTTGATCATGCACTAAGAACTAAAGCACTAAGGCACTGACACATCTCATTTTTAAACCACCAGTGTTTTCTGTCTTGTTCAAGACTTTTGAAATGCCTTGAGGCAAACATGGCTCGCATCGCATTGAGAAATACTGACTTATAAAGAAAGACGAAAGTTTGTTAGATGAGTGGGAGTCACTGTGGGAGTGTAAATGAGGGTTGAGTAGTTGTAGGGTGTCAAGAGAAGAAGTGAGGTAATAAGGGTGGAAGTTTTAGGTTTGAGTTAAAAAAGACAAAGAAAGAAAATGATTTAATATATAAAGAAGATAGAGAACTGAAAAAGATAGAAGCGGTTGTCACTGTCGTTGTCATCATCAATGTTGGGATTTGAAAGAATTCCACTTTGGATGACAAACTGAGTTTGCAAACTCTTGGAATAATTATTTTTATGTCAGTTGTCACCATTGATTAACAGCTGCCGATTTACAGAGAAAGGATTTCATTTCAGGATTTTGTTTCAAAAGGAAAGTCTATTACCACAGTAAATATTCTGCATCAAAGCATCTGCTGTTTCATTACGTTTATAACTTTATTAGCTGATCCTCCAAACCAGAATCCAGGAGTCACTCATCTGTTTATTCATTTTTCTTCCATCAAACAAAATTATTATCTACTTTTGACATATTATTGTAACATTTTATTTTTAAAGATGATAAATTGATTTTAGTTTTAATAATTGTTGACAAATTTGAAATATTAGTCATATTACTAATGACATATTAGATACTATTTACCTAAATCATCTTGATCAAATATACACTAGAGAGAATTGAATCTAAAATTTAGAGAAAGTACATCTTGAAACGTATAGAAATCAATTATGAAATGAGTAACATTTAACAATTAAGAAAAGGTTTCATTTATAAACTCATTGTTCTAGTAATACTAGTAATCCTATTGAAATTATAGGTGTGTTCTAAATTCAAATTGACCCAGAAAGTCTTGAAGCTAGAACGCACTGCTGAATATATCGATATTCCAGTTATAAAATAAGGACATAAACAATATTCTAGTTGTATGCGTTCCAGCGATATTCGATAAATTATCTGCATTATATAGATATCTGAGTATTGAATCAGATAGATAAATTTCGTTTTTTTGCAGTTGATTTACTAAAGAACAGTACGATTAAAATGTATAAACGAGAGCGAGAAAGAACACCTGTTAGGCAAAATATAGGCATTGATATTCTAACTTTATCAAACTCCCCAAAAGAAATGGGATTTGTCAAAGTCACCATAATCGGCTTCAGTTTCGTAGATCATCTCCTCCTTCGATGCGAATCTCTTTCCGTCAAGGACAGGTCTAAATCTGTAGAATACGGTCTGTGGAATACACATTTTACTTCGCCGAAATAGTCGATAAAGACTGCCTCTGATTAGTTGATGGCTTTTCCACTTCCAAATTCCACAAAACGGTGGCCATGACAATATAGAATATACGTACACATTTGCCTGAAATTGAAATTATAAAAACAAAACATTCTAAAAGCATACTTTGTAGAAAATATTTTATTTTATGAACTATATATGTTCTCCACATTTGGTTGGCAATTTGAACCAGAGACCACGAACTCTAATAACATGAACTGCTTTCTTTTATAATAAACTAACAGATTTTTTCATTTAAAAATATAGCTCTTACATAAAATTTTATGTAAGACCGACCGGCGAGTACATATAAAAACATTGAAATAAAATTCAATTTAAAACTAAACATTTTTGTTTTTTCTTATAAAATATATTTTCTTGTTTTACAAGTCAACGTTATTTTTCTTTACAAGTAAAATAACACACAAATTTATATTTCCGCTATATATGTTATAAATAAGCGCCAGAACTCTGGAATTTCGTAAATTCTCGGGCTAGAGTATGCTGGAGGTTTTATGCAGGTTTTTGCAATTTCACATATAGCTATTGTTTAATAATGACCTCGATGTAATGGAGCAGTGTAATAGAATTCAAGAGACTCGCGCGTTCTACGGAGCTACGTTGAACTCCTTCATCTACACTGCTGCTACAAACGGTTGTTTTGTGAACTAGATTAAATTTGTTATATGCTAATTTTCAAAATAAATGTTAATCAATTTTTTTCTTTCGTTTTTTATTTTGATTATACTATATATTTGCTCACCAGTTAATAGGAATAGAAGAAAGCCAACCCAAATCGTATTAATTTATTTCTATATCTTCTTCTTATATTATAATGTCCGAGGTGTATGTTTGTTTTCTTGTATTCTTATATACTCATATACTTATATTCTTATATGTTTACGCGATTCGTATGGTAGCTCGAAAACGGCTCCGTCAATGTTTCTGAAAATTTCCTATTTCGTAGAGAAAAAAATTCTAAGACTTTTGGCGTCTCCGGATTTTCCCCTGAATTTCCTGGAAACCCGTAATTTTGGAAAAACAAGAAAAAAATAAAATTACTTTTTCCTGTATTTCTTTTAATTCGTAAAAGAAGTTGAAATTTTGCATGGGTATTACGGTGTTCAATGCATTTTTCAAAAATTAAAAAAAAAAGGATTGAAGAAATTCGGGGGCCCGGTAGGGAACTTTAGAGAAAGTTCATATTTTGGATTCTAGAATAATTAAGTATATTATTAATAAAAAAAAATTCAAAATTTCAAAATTTTATTTACAGGCACGGGGGCAGTATTTGCTGAGAGTAAAAATTGTGCTAGAAAGTTGAAATTTTATATATAGACTAACCTTGGTAACTTATTTACGAATCGAAAAAGAAAATCCCAAATTTTGAAAAAAAATTGGTCAAATAATGCATAAATTAAAAATATTTTTTATTTTGATAAAAAAATGATATTCTTTAGTCAATTTATTATTGAGCGAGTTTATTATTTCAATTTAAAAATAGAGTTAAATATGAAATATAATTCGGAATTATTTTATTGGATTCAAATCATACACGCCAAAAAGACGTCGCTTGCGACGGGGGTAAAAGCTAGTGTAATAATATATTTCAACAAGTTCTTTGTTAATTGGTGCCCGAATTAGCTACATTGTTTCAAAAATAAATAAAAAATCAAATAATATAAAAATAACAGTGTTAATAGCGGCAGTTTGTATCGTAAAGGTACGTTCCAAGAATTACAACATGGCGTAGTAAAATACAGGAGTAACACTTCACTTACCATCTACGATAAACCTCACATTCCCATCTTTATCCCCTATCTAAACCAAGAACGGACACCGCGATACCTGAACAAGAGTATATTCGTTGTAGAGTTTGATACACAAGAGCCGATTGTTCAATTCTCAGTTAACTGAAGGTTATAATAAAACCTTGCTTGAAGTTAAATTGCAGCCTTGTTAATTTTCTTATTAGTTGAACGTAAGTGCTGCTTAACCAAGCAAACTATAGATGTCCATTAACGAAACTTGGAATTATGCACCCATATTTATACTTAAAATAGTTTTCAGACCACCCTGTATAATCGCATTTTGCCTTCCATAGTGGATCCCTTTGTTGCTTTAATTTTAAAGGTATTTATTTTTGGTCTTATTCTTTTTATCCCTCTCTTTTATCTTTTCTTTGTTTAGAAAAGTTTAGTCTATAAAATAAGAGCGCTCTGGTTGGTGTAACAACATATTACTGTGAAATTATTGAGTCAGCGCCGTAAATGGCGAAAGGTGCGCTCGGACACATCGCCAAATAGACGTTAAATATACCAAAGTGCTTAAAAAAATCGGATAATAACTAGAATTAGTATACGTACTACATGAAACAGTTAACAAATGTTTATTAATATACATCAGGCAACACAACAAATTAACCGGTGCACAGAAAGTAATTTTTTTATCAATTTTAAATAACCTTGGGATATGTATATATATGCTAAGACAATATTCCTAGTTTTATTAGGAATTGTAAATTTTAAACAAACTCACGCGTTGCTCTAAAAATATTTAAGGTTTATTTTGATAATTTACATACATATTTTAATAATTACATTGTTTAACTATCATACCTGAAATTTAAAGAAACGACATTTAAAGTTTATTATTTACCATAAATTGTCAACTGCTATCTAATTTTATTATAACCTCACAATATGCACTAACTAGCAAACTAAAAATGTGAGTTCTGTCGACTCCAAATATTGGCCGTTATTCCTACAGCGTCATCTATGGAGTTCATAAGTATATGTTTTCATTAGCTTTGTACCAACTAAAGAAAAAACATTTCTTTACATATATATAAATACATAGACATAATACATAGACATAAACAAAAATTAGGTGATATTTTTATATTATACAATAACCATACTTCTCTCGCTGATTCTACAAGGATAATTTATTTCAATTTTTTCGTAGAGAAGCTACAATAAACGGTCGTGACCCGTCGGTGTCGCGACGTCTTCTGTGTTGTCCATCACTCGACGTCCTCTCGGTGAAGCATTAAAACTGAAGTATGATGAATTTCTTAAATAAATCATTCTCGGTGAGGAAAGTTTACCACATAACAGGAGGAGTTGGGGGAGGGGGGTTGGTGTAAGTTTCGCGTATGGTCAGCTGCATTTGTGAGTAACAACTATTCAAGTGATGCAGTCTAGAATAAAACATTCTCGGCGTTAATAATACTAAATACTGAAACAGGAAATATTCGTATTTTTAATATGAGTATTGCCAGATTAACTACATTAGCAATAACTATTTTACGTCTATTTTTGGTTCGTCGTATAAAAAGTCTGTCAAAAATGCATTTAATGCAAAATTCATATAATAGTGGTATGTGTTTAGATATGTTATTATTATATGTTTAGATATTTACTACAATTATATCGAAAGACAACTAAATGCATAGAAGCAGGGCTCAGCTGAAACTAATTTTCAGCCAAATCGGTTCAGCCGTTCTTGAGTTATAAATAGTGTAACTAACACGACTTTCTTTTATATATATATATATAGATAGAAGAAGAAGATTTTTAACAATAAAATTTATAGCTTTGTTAATTGTTGTTAGCTGTATTACTACAATGGTAAAAGATCTTTCTTTAACATGGACCCAATAATTTAGATTTGACGACACAAGTAGTCGAGAGCATTGATGCTTGACTCTGACTACTATGTCTCCGGGTTCGATTCCCGGGCCAGTGTTATATTATCTGGGTTTGGTAACAATCAGATTTAATTGATTATGTGCAACCATAATAATCATAATAATAAAAAGAAATAATCGATAAAGAAAATAGACAGAGGAATAAAAACGAAAAAAGAAGGAAAACTGCTTTATTAAAAAAATGAAAGGAATTATAGTTGAAAGAACAGAAGAGTAGTAGTATACAATATTAGACAAAGAAAAAATGCTAATAGAAGAAAGAACCAGAGAATGCAATGGGTGACATCATAGTGGAGGCGATGTATCAGATCGTGATGCAGTTGAAATAGAAAAAGATGGATGATGGAAAGAAGCATAGATTGAAGAATTTAAATAGAATAAATGAAATAAGCTGATAAAATAGAAAATTATAAATTGTATAGATTATGTCCTATAAAATGTTGATAAAAATGTAATATATATTAGTTTAAGTGCTAATAACTCAATAGTTGATGCACTATAAATAAATAAATATTAAAAAAAAATAATTTAGATTTAATTTAACAGGTGGGTAAAATAGCCCCGGAAATTTTGTAAAATGAATTTTCAAATCGAAATTGATTAGGTCCCGCAATGCGAGTACAGTACTAGTAACAAAAAATAACATCCATTTTTACATATTTCGCTGTATTTTCATTTATTTATATTTATACAGTCATGAATTTTATATTTTTTCAGGAAAAACATACATAACCATTGTTATTTATTTAACATGTGATTTATTTAATACTCCTAAGGCATATTTATCCGTTGTCCTCACTCAGTGGTTTGAATATCTAAAAAAACAACAAATTTCGAATTTTTGTGGATATAACATGACCTCTTATTTATTTGACATTCTACAATTTGTTCTTTTTTATATAATATATTAAAGTCAATACTGTCGGAAGGGATATCGAATCGAATAATAAATCATGTCTAACCCCTAATTTAACCTTAACATATTTTTGTACATTGTGTCGGTGGACAAACTTGGAATGGATATCGAATAGCATACGGCCTAAATCCTAAGCCGGGGCTCTAATACAAAGTATGCGTGTCCTTGTATGTGTGTGTGTGTGTACGTAAAATCCACCCGATTTACGATTTATTCTGTATGACCTATGCCTCCTGTTGGTCTAACAGCAAAATGCGATTAGACGACAAAAGGTTTCATTTCTCGTAGTCGTCAATTTATCCGTAGCATAAGTTTTAAAAGTCGCGTCGGTCAAAACCTTCTTTAAGCGACTATTGTAACAAGGATAAATAGCGCTGCGGCGGACGACGAGTACGAGTAGCTAAAGAGCTTAAAAAACACTTCCGGTTTTTCAAAGAGCTTAATGTAAAAGCGGCATACCGTAATGATGAAAAATAAAGCACAAGAATAAAAAATTTAAATGGAAATATAAAAAGCATAAATTATTTTTTTTATATTAAATATTTTAAAAATCAATTTGACGGTCTATTTAATTTTTTTATTATTTTTATTTTTTAATTTTAAAAGCTTTTTAGAATCTAGAGCAGTAAAAGTTTTTTTCAAAGTATGTACTGTCAAACACATGTGGTTATTGAACTATTTATCTGTAAATCAATGCGTCGTAGTCGTTCTTTGTTGGTACTTAAAAAAAATATGATAATATTTCAGTGCGATATTTCTTGGTGCTAAAGTGGGCAATGTTAAAATTCCAAATGTAGAACCGATTTCTAATCTAAAGTTAGTTAAATTGCAATTAGTATAAGTAGAATGTACGAATATGTTTGAACATTGTTGCATAGAATCTGATTATGCATTTCATGTGTTTAAAAATTTTTATATTTTAAAGAGATATGGCATTGACCTTTTTAGTAGTAAGCCACTGATTTAATCTAAAATGAACTTTTTTTAGTATTTTTTAAATCTTTAATCCTTAAGAAGGTGTTCTTGAGGTTTTATAATCATTAAAAAAGATCTCGATATAAATACTAACTTTTTAAAAATGCTTGTTTTTGTATATTAGGTATAGATAACATTTTTTACGTAATAGGTAACTTTTGTACCGTTAGATAAATCTCAGACACATGTAATTTTATTTAGTGGGTATTTTGACGCAGCTTATAGCATTTAAAGTTGAGGGTTCTAACAACTTCTCTAGTTTTTAAAATGTTTTTTCTTTAACGTCGGCCTTCTTTCGATGCTAGTCCACTGTGTAGGCAAAAATCTGATTGTCACAAAACCATTATCTTGATTTAATTTTTTAGCTTAAATAAAGTTTTTGCAAATTTCATGAAACTATTGAAAACTTTATAATTAAAGAATAATCTGATTTGTGTAAGTTACAGAGTTAAACTGTTCTTGTTGTTCACATAACTAATTATATAATTTTATAACATAAATGCATATAAAATTCATATAAATAATTAAAATAAATTTATTTGAAGTTTTCGATTACGTAAACGTACATAAAACTTAACACAAATATAAATAATGTAGATATTTACGTAAAATTTGGACAGTATTTTAAGTAATATATATGATATGTATTTAACTGGTATACTTGTATTTATACATACGTAAATAATATATGTATGCACACACAAATAAATATGTACGAGTATCTATGTATATGTATAAGTTCAAGCACTTGTTGATAACCATACCCCCGTAATGTGTACAGTCTTTACAACCAGCAGTATAACTTTTTGCAAAGATGACACCTTCAGTATGTCAAAGTGGTTGTCGAGTAAAGCGCCACTGCCATCGCCCTCGCCAGTGCCCTCGCCAGCGCCCTCTGTTCTTTAACACTCTGTCAGTCTGGTCGATGTTCCACAATGTACGTTATTACTTTCAAGTGAAGTGGACGGGGAGGTGAAGAAAGGGAAGATGTACGAGCAATACGTTAACAACGAGTATAGATATACTATACAACTAGCACAACAAGATTCGTTGCCTTCTAAACCCCTTTTCCCCGATTTTCCACGTTGTGGTGAAATAGTGATCCAACTGCAGCCTCATTAGACCCTATAGCTGTGGTAGCTGCTAGACAGCAGGCATTTTTCATCGTTTCCGTTTTGTCTGGGAATGCAGTAGTCACCATCAGAACATATATCTGAGAACAACAAGAATATAATAATAGTATGGCAGACGAATACAAAATAGGAAAAATGATGAAAATATTGAGGGAAAAAATTATATGTATACCAGGGGTCCTTAAACTTTTAAATTCAATGGAATACATTGTGGTATCGCAATTGCAACACAAATTCCCAGTATTTCAAATAATGTCCTAATATTTTAGCTGCCTGCAGTGTAGTTGATGAGTCTGTACAAGCCAACTATCAAAGTTGGTATGCCTTCACAATTTTGGTTACGATAGCTATCTAATAAGTTTTCTTTTCGGGAAGAATTCTTATTTGATATTGTTTTTGATAATAAAAAATAGTAAAGTTTAAGATTTCGTTTTCATTAAAATGTTATTTGTATTTATTTGTCGACTCACAATGTAATGAAATGTATTTCACGCAGTTGTTAATGTGATTTTCGGATTTAAAGATAGTCCACTCATTTATGTGAGGAGGAGCGGTAGAGAAATTGAGGAAGTCAGTGAAAACATCTGCTGAGAACAGACAAGCACGGAAGGAGATAGAATGCAGAAGTGCTGAGATGAAGGAGGTAGAAAGAAGAAAAGAGAAAAAAACTTGGAGTTCATTACTATAAATATATGGAGCAATTAATGCAAAAGAATTTAATGCCTAACGGCAAAAAGCATCAAATAAGCATCACTCTTTTACTTACACATAATGAATTTTGCAGGAGTTTTGCAATGAATATAAAAAATTTAATTTGTGAAAATATAAGGATTTGAGATTGGCTTATTTACTTATTTGGAAATATTTACTTTCTTTTATAGAGGAATATTATATATAGTTAACAAAATCAAATTTTTATTTTAAATACCTAAAATAATACTGTTTAGTAATCCCGAAAATCCTGGAATTGGGGTTTTGAGTTCCAAGAGGCCAGAAAATAAGCGGGATTGCATTTCTCAATAATAAAATATTTACGAATATATTACAGTATTATTAAATGATTTCCAGAGCTTAAACAAATAAAGATAACATCCCAGTCCTATTTTGTGACGTTTCTATCACTATTGCACCTTAATTATAGTTCGGATCAACCTTACTTTCATTTGTATTCCAACAGGTGGAATGGTTTCGCCAATTGTAGCCGATAAAATAGAGTACATGAACATGTACTTAATAGTACGTGAACTCTTTCATGACAAAAAAATCATACGCATCTTCAATATGATGTCAAAGTACTCCAAATTACTCCAACATGTTTTCTGGGCTTTAATTCCCAAAATATGTATTACAGTATTAAAATTATAATTTTTTTTTTTAAACTTTAAAATCAACGTTTTGCAAAACTAATTCAACCATTTGTGAATTACATCAGCGTAAATAAAAATATTATTATGGATTCCATGCAATTGACATTGCTGAGGTTTAATTTATTTTGAAATTAGTTTAACATGAACTGTGTATACTTCCTAAATGAATAATGGGAGGTACAACGCATTCATATAAATTAATCAGGAGTGATACCAACGGCCCTGGGAGATGGTAAGCCTTCAGCTGAGCTGCCGAGTTGCTGGCCAGTACCATAAAAGCTATAAGGGTAAAGGAAATGTGGTTAAACCTTCTCTAAACATGTTTCAGGAATAAATCAATCAGCATCTGAAGCTGCAGCAAGCTGACCTGATAAACGGTTCCTTGGAGGAATAAGATGGTGAAGCTAGGAAGCACAGCAATTTGAGAATACTCGCAAAACTATAATATATAACGGAATGAGGTTAGAATATACGTACAAGTGAGTTAAATATTAGCGCCATTTAATTGGTAATGGACTCATTCTCAGTATATTTATTTTTATGCAAGCGACAAATCATCACTGGGTGCTACCGTCATGTAATTGCTCGTGGAGTATAGGAGTAGACATTCTTACCCTGAATATTACTCATGTTAAAAATACTGAATAAATACGAGGACTAATACGTACTACATGGCGATTACAAATAAAGAGTTTTCCATAAACCATGCAGCTCCATTATGGAATCTTTAGAAATAAGTGTCATTACAACAAATAAGTCTGAGTGAAACATAAAAAAAGTTTTAGCGAAATAGTATTTTAATATAAGAAGAAAAGTTGAGCCGATGTTGATTCTACTAAACCTAATAAAAATATTTGTATTTAATATAGAATTAAAAGAAAATAAAAAATATCCCTATCAATTTGTTATCAACTAGCTGTAAAGGCTTTGAACAGTAAATTTGCAATTTACTACCTCATGTAATATTACTAACAATATTTTATATAATCAATATACTTTTACGATTCAATTTCCCTTTTTATTTTTTTATTTAGAAGTAATGATCAGCCATTGGAAAGAATTTTGACACATGAGAAAAATTGTGGAAGTATCAATGAACTTTTATCTACGCTAACCATATTTAGCATAGGGCTGCCATCATGTCAACATAAACTAATATTCATTGATTCTGTACATTCAAATAAACAACAAACTTCTCTTTTTTTAAAATGACATCCTATAGGAGTATACTATTAGAGAAATGTGTATTTAGAGAAGTTTTGAATTTTTTTCATCAGTAGGTTTTGACTTATTCAGTGATTTTGTTAATATATATATATTGCACAATAATGAGATATAAATTAGAAATAGCATGTCTTAAATTATCTGCTTAAATTGAAAAATCCATAAAACCAATACTTTGTTTGCGTGATGTATTTGGATATTTAACTTGGTATATTTTTGAGAGTTATTCTAGAAGTATTTTTTAAATTGTAGGCGCTATTTTTTAATAATTTTACAGAAAAAAGTATTAGAGTATTTTCACATTGGGTGACACGAATCTGACAACCTGGGAACGAATCTGGTAACCTGGGAGGTTTGACCTTAATGCCGTATCACCTAATGTGAAAAGATACTTATTTTATCATTACCCATCTTTCTCGTACTTGTAGAGTCCTTTGTCCATGAGTCATATAGGATCTTTCAACGAATCATTTTATGAATGTTTCAAAAAGAAGCGATCATTTAAAATCAAAAGATAAAAAAAATATTGATATAAAATGATTTGAAGAGAAGAGAGATGAGAAGAGAATTAGGCGCAAGTGTGGAAGAGGAGCTAAGGAGAAGGAGCTAAGATATATATATATATATATATATATATATATATATATATATATATATATATATGTATATACCTCACGAGTAATACACATAAGACGAGGTATTGATTAATTGCTTAAATTAATTAAATTATTTGTTACGCATAATTGCCATATTGTAACATAGCTGGAATTTCGCTGTTATAGCTATAATGTGTGACAGATAATATATCATAACATAATATTTATAATCTGTTACGTGTTATCAATTTATTGAAGAGAAATGAACAACAGAATTGACCAATTACATTTGCTAACACAGTGAAATGAAATTAATGATTGAGTTTGTTGTACTTCAGTTTTAAAATCAATTATACGAGTATAGGTTGAATCAAGCAGAGTATGATTGATAGTATTTATTGATTAAGAATGCACAGGTGCTTTATAAAAAAAGAAAACATAAAATGTATTCACCTTTGTATACATCTGTACTTTCTATCTATCATCTTTCATTGTCACTCTTCTTTCATCTATACCGTTGTATATATTTTTAATGTATAATATATTGTGTAACAAAACAAACTGGTCCTGTTCCCTCTTAATACCTATTAGCACAAGACAAATATTTGATGTTTTAAATTCAATTTTGTTTGATGAAATTGATTCGATTGTTTTGCGTTTTATTGTTCATATTTTTGATGTGTAATTAATAAGTTACATTGAATTTGGAATTTTCATTTCTAAAGCATTGTTTTTCACTGAAATTAAAAATTACAACGATATTGATACTGAGTTTCTTTTAGGTGTTGAGCGACATCGCACTTATAATTGATTTAGAGAAATATTCATTGTTTAAATGCAGATTTGCGCATCCTAGGCTTATCGCACGTTGTATGACTTCAACTAAGGAGAATTAGGAGTAAAAAAGGACGAATAGTACGTGTGTAATTGGGTCCTGAGGCTCCTGGCGTCTTCTATTTTCTATGAGGAAATCAAAAAGATTTCTATCCAATAGAGAAAATGTATTTCTGTTGAAGGAAACTATGGGCACTTCATTTGTATTTTTATAAATCAATAATAAATCCATATTAAAATAATTTTGTTCATATTTGAGTACCCGCATATACCCTCGTATATGAGTTAGAATTTTGTAAATAAATTTCTAGTTTATGTTATGATAAACAGAAAGGATTGATTATTTTAATAAAGTTAAATAAGGAAAGGTTTAAAGATAACATGCGAAATAGTCATGCAAATATTTCCAATTCATAACACACCTACTTGCTGAATTGATCATATTTATATTGCTGCTTTATTTATGGAAACTATTTACTAAAGTGTTGAACCCAATGAACCTGAGCAAGTGCTAACTACCACCACGACCACCACGATCCACGTATGAATATTCAAAACATGTTATGAATGAAAATAACCTTTAAGCAAATAACTTCATTTCGTTTCATTTTAGTAATATAAACATTATGAAATTTGAGAATCAGAAATTAGGTGAAGAGCTAGCTATATTTTATGTATATAACTAAATAACCCTAAACCTTTGAAGGAGAAAGGAAGGGGAAGGTCAATTTTAGTTATGTGGTGTCTGGTGTCTCTATACGCCTATATGAATGCTAATCGAGTGCAAAGAGTTTACCACCCTGTAAGCTATTTCAAGGGGAACCCTATTTGAGTATTATGAGTATATGCTCGCCATAAGGGGATGGTTTGTATAAATAAAATGTTATAAATAGTCCTGCTATAACGCTTAGAATATATAATGTTGCTGTGTCAAATATATCGCATTTTAAGTCACACATTTTGTTGTTGTTGTTTTATAATTATCAGCTATTTTGTTTTTAAATGTGCTAAAACTGTGAGCTTAAAGGAACTTTTAGAGTCTATGCTAGAAACTTTGCATTGAGCAAAAACTATTTTACAGAAAATTGTTTGCCCGTACGTAGGTAATCTATTTTGCAACTTATTTGAGTTCAGTTAGTTTTAGATGAGCGTAAGTAGCTTCATTTTCTTTAGATTTTATTAGAGGCTTCATTCGGACTTGTAGTTCCAAATTGGAAATATCGAATGAGATAAATGTCTCCTTTTGTTACTTCTTTTTACGCTCTTCACAAGTTAGTACATCTTTTATGGCGCTGCACTCTCTATTTAAATCGTTGAATCTTTCGAGATTTTTTCATGACGATATTTTTAGATTGACTTAAACATTTACCTCTTACGCAACCTCAAACGTTTCAGAATTAATAGGATAATATCCGATTTATCATATACAGTATGTCTTATGTATATGCCTACTTGTTTATGCCTAAACATATATGAATCTAATTCCAATTGAAGGAACACTAATATCTCGAAAAAAGCGTCACTTTACGTAATAGCGTATACTGTAAACCTTGGTCCTTCTGACCTCCTTCATCTCCCTAATAGATTGACAACGTTATATCTTACCAACTGTGTATGTTCGTTACTGTTACATGTTCATATTCAACGTTTCGTTCCCTATTCTATGACAGTACACTAATATAATTTTAAACAAATAAGTACATACGTGTTCATCTGAGCATGGGAGCACCAAGTAATTATAAACTAACGTTGATTCTTAAGTCAAAGATAACAATTTCGTTGATCGCATAAGATAGATGTTCGACATGAAGTATTTTATTGGCAGAGGCGGATTAAGGTAAGCTGAGTATCACAGGATATGAATTAAAACCTGCATTTTTTAACTAGATGAACCTATTAATCTGAAGCGAATCAACGGGGCGGACGGGGCTGTCGCTCCAGTGTCCGTATTCCTGAGTTTTGCGAACAATGATCTTGATTGAACAGAGTGAGTGAGTGAAACATTTTACGAATCACTTTTAAAAGAGTATTCCTGAACTATAATAATAATTAATAATAAAATTCAGGAATAGTACAGAATTACTGCTTTAAAACTAATTCGTGAAATGTTTTACTCAAATAAATCAGATCTGTTCGATCACGATCATTGCTCGCAAGAGTCAGGAATACGGGTCCGGGTCCTGTTTGTCCTAGTTATATACTAATTATTATTAAAAATAATGATGAAAGTTAAAAGCAACCATCTATGAGAAAAGTTTTTATATTATTTGTAGGTATATATTTAGGATTGTTAAAAATTAAGATTCTAACATATTTAACGATTTATCATGAGATAATTTAGAAGAGCTGTAGTTACTGCATTCATCTCTTTCTTGTAGAGGTGTTAAATATATCATTCTTCAAGAGGATAAGAGACACATTGTTTCATTTACGATAAATGAGGAATGTTCTATGATTATTCCGTAGTGAATACATGTCTGAACAAATTAAAGATATGCTGAAATTAAAAAACTAACTAAACTCTGAAATGAAATGAATGGGTAAGTAAATGAAAGAAACGAGAGATATAAATTCGATTGTGTCAAAATTTGAAGTCAATCAACTGACTACTTTGCGAGTTTTGCGAGTTTTAGATAAAATCTTTCAGTTCACGACAAACCTTGAGCAGCACACAAATTATACACCTCTAATCTTTCTAGTGTCCATTAGTTATGTCAATTTCTGATCACTGGATTTGTTAGGATTGTGGTGCCCTACGAAACCATCTCTGACCTCTTCTAAATCCGTCTCTGGTTGCTTTAGTACACACATATGCATCCTGACAGAAATCATTATTCACGGGATGAGCAAGACGGACGTACGAGACGACGGGTACAGTGTTCGACGTACCACTGGAAGCTGAACGAATGAGGTTCGGTATCAGGATATTGTGAACCATATTGACTTTGAGTGGCGGCCAAACCAAGTGAGAAATATACTGTCTGAAGATGACTAGTGCTAGTACTAGTACTAGATGGTGTAGTGGGTTCGTGGTTAAACCCTCTTCTTTACATAGTACGAGTATTTAAACTCCCTCCTAATGGTCTGAACTGAACTAACATTCAAACAACGCCCACCCACATAATCCTTAATACGAGTACGGACAGGACGAGGATGAGAATGAGGACTTAAGTTTGAATTTTATCTAGTGTAAGATGTATGTATTATATGTTTACAAGGACGAACCCTATTTTAGTATTATAACAAAATTCTTTAAAGTATCTAAGTATTTACATATACCATACAGGGTGTTAGATACTTAAATGGTGATTTTGTTAGATAATATGAGTTTGCAGTGCTTACTGAAAATCCAGTGGAAAAGTCTTGGCAGATACTTGTAATTAAAAAAAAAATCAAAGAAGTTAAATTACTTAATTTTTGTCTGTTCGTTATATTTGTCTTAGGGCTACTAATTAATTACGTCACACATAAAAAATGGTCTTTAAAGTTTCACAAGATGGGACTTGTAGAGTGGGCGGAGTAAAAGGTTTATAAGGTTCATGCCGTAACATCAAATCTAAAATTCAAGTTCCAAAAAACAAAACCAAATTAAAATAAAAAAATCAAATAAAATGATTTCTTTAACGTAATTTGGGATGATCCCTTATCACTGATGATCTCCTAACCGATTATCAGTCGTCTCTACAACTGTGTGGAAAACTGTAAGACACAAAAGAATGATTGAATTGATCTTAATAAAAAAAGTATGTCGGAATATTTTTTAGTTTATTTAACCACTCTTGCAGAGTTATTTTTGTCAAATACATTTGTAATTTCCCTAGGTACATAACATAACATTCGACTGCAAGAGAGAATAAAATAAAACCGAAATCAATATACTATTTCTTTAAAAAAATATCCGCTTGAATATTTTCCTCGAATCAGAGGAAATTACATTACTGCATTCCTCCATATTCTCGTATGTATTTAAATTTTGATTGAAAATAACAAAAACAGTGCTTTGCACTGACTGTTTATTTTTTTGAAAGTGTAGAGATGTTGCGAGATTTTAATTTTTGTACAAATATATCACACCATCAAAATGTTTCACGTTCTTACGTGGCAAGTTTAAATAATAGAATTAAAAGAAGAAGCTGACTTGAACAAATTGTTGTTCACACACTTCAATCGAAACTAATCAACAATGTTAGTTTTAAAATGTCGTCGAAAGCAGAAATTTGCTATTATTACCTAAAAGTAAACTTCAGATAAAATTTGTACTAAGTAACCAATTGTTATAATATATTAACGTCGAATTATACAATCAATACGGAGTTTAGTACTGTCATTATATAGTAGAATTTATGTAAAAGAATATAATATCTAATGGCAAATATACTCTGTAATATATATAATATACTCTGAACTACTTATTTTGCATCCTGGATGGTCCACTTAATTTGAAATGGCTCATATATATACACATGTGTGTAAGTGTGTGTGTTAGTAATTTATAAATGACTATTAACACTTCGTAAGGCTGTGTCGTTTCAGGTGTACTTTGAAATACAGTTACAAAGTTAGCGCCAAGTTAAGTAATAGTTGTACACGGTAGAGATGGTGGTCGGTCTCTTCTGTTCATCAGATTGAAACTTTAACCATTTAGCAACTGTCTTGGTATTTCCAGAAGCTCCTCCAAACGTTGCAGTCAAAGCTTTCTGGAATAGTCCAGAGGGTGCGATCTGGACAAGAATTTGTAAACGTGTTGCAAACAACATCTACTTATCAAAGTCATCTTGGTTTACATCCATGTACTCGCAGAGTACTTCGAGATGGTTCATTAGAAACGTGTCAACTTGGTTAGCATAGAATAGAAAAGTATTTGTAATTTAAATATTTGTATTTCTGTTTCAAGTTCTGTAGTAGCAGTTCATCATCTAACATCTAGAAGTATTATACGTTGTTGAATGTAAATCAAAATCAAGTCCTTTCTTAGAATTTGTGTTGCGATGTGTATATAATATATATGATTTGATTTAGTTTATTCATAAGTTTATTTTTAATTTAATATTTTCTTTATATGTATTGAATTTATTGTCCCGCCACTGGATCTATTTTAGTAATTTTAAAGAAAGAGAAAGATTCTTTTGTTCCTGTTCTAGATTCTACATCACTTTTCAGTTTCCTAGAATATACATATTTTTTAAATGATTGATAGAACGTTTTTTTATCATTTAATAAAAAGTAAATAATGAAAGTTACAACGTACGTTTTTTGAAATATTAATCCGTAACGGTGGATTTCCTTTTTTGATTTTGGTCGTTGCTTTATTTAATGGATTATTTAGCATATATATATTTTTTTATTTATTTACTTATTTGCCTTGACTTTCTTTCGTCATAGCCACCATCAAACATATTTATACATCTTTTATAATTTATAACTCAATTTTACAAATTTCTAAATATTTCAATAATTCACTAATTAATTTTGAATCACTTAACAAAAATTTAGTATTAACATTTCAATTTTGATCTTTCTAAACTATAATTTATGCATTCAAATATAATATGATCCAAAGTTCCTTCTTCACCACATTGACATCTATCGTCAGATTTAATATTAATTTTGTACAGGTGAGCTGGAGTTTTGCAGTGATTACTTTTGATTCTGATTATAGTTGATATAATTTTGCGGGACTCATTTCTAAACCATCTCTTCTTACTTAAATTTCGATGTAACATATAATAATCTCTTCCTTTTAACTAACTTTTGTTAATGAAATCTGTGTTTCTAAAATTGAAGTTTAATTTTTTGATTATATTAAAAATTTCATATGTAGGTAATTTTACTTTCATCTCAATTTCCAAATTTATTGATTCCTTTGCCAATTTATACGCAATTTCGTTTCCTCTTATTCCACAATGTCCTGGTATCCACATATTTAGCATATATAATAATACATATATTAGCCAGTGATGTTGTTACATAAAATACATAAAACGACCATAACATTTATAGAGATTCTTAGTAAGACGTACTTTATCAATAAGTAATACAAGGACAATGATTGGCGAATAGGATCCAGCAGTTGAAATCTAGTAAGACAAAAAGAGAGAATGGAGAAAAAACTAAAGAAATATTCTTTATTTACTTCATACATTAATTTTCAAGTAGAAAATGTAACATTTAATTAGCTTACAGTACGCTAGCAACTACAATGCAAGATATTTTCCATATAAGTAGATAATAAACATTGTAGTTAGCTTGTGACTAGGTAGCAAATGTGCATTTTGAACGGCAAGAGAATTTTCTACAAAGGTTGTAATTTTTTCTATAACAATATTATTAGTAGATGTAATACTTAAACTTTTTAGTGTGGTTCAGTTTTATCAGAGAACTAGAGAATACTGCTGATGAAAAGAATAATTTACTTGAAAACTGAAAACAAATGACTACGTTTCAATATTTGCAGTTCAAGATTTGTATTCAGTTGGTAGTTTCAAGCACTAGAAATATGATAAATATTCTCTTTTAAAAATGTTATGAATTTTAAATATACTCGCCCTTACTCACTCATTTGAGTGTTTGCAAGTGAAGTGAATGCAGCAATACGCCGCTACCCACAATTCTGTTTTCTCAAACTTTTATTTCCCGTTGTATTACTTAAGCGCTGCGCATTTTGAAATATAAATAGCTAAAAAACAAAATGTAAAAACACAGATTTTATCTCCGCATAAAGTTTTTTGTTTAAATATTTTTATTTGCTCTTTGTATCCATCCATGTAGTTGTAGATTTTTTTTTATCCAGATATTGAAAATATCGTTGTTATATTTTACAAGTATTTTATATTCCATAATAAATTTACAAACGTCGACAAAGAAAAATATTATAGTGTTTGTTTTAAATGTAATAAAAGCTAGGTCTGAGTACGTTCTTCATATTAAGTTATCCATACATACACACACATATATGTATACTATAAAAGATATTTTAGGAAATGTAAATTTTTACACGGACTTATGTGTTGCTTCTGAAAACAAAGTATTTTATTTTCGTAATTTACATACACGTTATAATAATTACAGTATTTAACTTAAATCATACTATCTTATCTGAAAACAAAGAAACGCCATTTAAAGTTTATTATTTAAATTGTCAAATCCTTTTTATCTAATTTTATAATAACTTAACATTATGCTCAGTGAGTTCTCTCAGCTTCAAATATCAACTGTGTTGGTCGTTGGCACACACTTCAATGAAACTAACTATAACTAATACCTTTAGCTCATCTGACCAGGATGCAGTTGTAATTTACATCTCTGGTCAGTGTTACCAACTAAAGAAATATAATTTCTTCACACACACACACATATATATATATATATATATATATATATATATATATATATATATATATATATATATATATACACTTTTCTAGTTCAGCATTTCAATTAATGTATGTACAATATAAACTTATTTTATTGAAACATGACATCTACTAATTTTAATTGGTTGACAACTTTCACCAATTCATGTTCCACGTTTAATTATACATTAAAATGAAATATTAAGCAAATGTCAACAATCATAATATTTTAGCAGTGTCTTTAACTTAGTTTATTATTTCAGTATGTTAAATGTCAAACAAAAATAGAATATATTTCCAAACATAGAACCTTAGTAAGAGCCTGTCATGTCTGTTTTTTAGACAGCTGCGTTGGAAATACGTTTTCCCTTGGTTTTCCGGTCTTGAAAAAATAAGAACAAAGTAACATTTGATAAACGTAAACGCGTAGATCTTCTATCTAAATATTACTAAAAAAAATAAAGTAATAATATTATTTTAACCCTTTACTTTTTATGAAGATTATATTTTGGAGTGCGAGGCTAAATTAAGGCGATTTCAAAAGCGCGCTGGGTTGCGATTACAGAACATCCGCTCGAAAAGTAGGCCTCAACGGCAAACCCACGCTCCTTACTGTTCCAACGCATGATGGCGACTGAACTATTTCGGGACAAAACTTTATTGTCCCGCCTCTCGAACGAGACCACTTGCGCTCCGCTACGACATAAACCGATTACAATTTCTTGATTACAAACTCTAACCTTAAAATCTGTCACGCTACAAAGAGTAATATTTTGGACTATAAATAATTATATTATAATAATTTAATTCCTAAAATATAAGGAGTTATTAAAAAATAATTGTACATTTGACAATCAGATACCCAACTGTATTAATATACGGTACAATTTTATAGAAATTAATAGATGGTTCACAATTCCATTGTACAATGTACCCGCGCTACCACTCTTGTCCGCAGACAGTCGTATGAATACATAATTCTAAATACGTAGGTCTTTCTACATATAGTTACTTTTGTTTTATAAAGTTTGTATACAAAGCTGGTGTTATAAATGTCTGAGCTAATAATACTTGTGGTGATTAGAACTTTCTAAATTTACGTACATGATGGAAATGAGGTGGTGGTGGGGGAAACATGTTACCCATTGAAAATATGAGTTGAAATTACTTGGTGATTGAATGTACGAATATGTGGGTGTAAGTTTAGTAGTAAGAGCCACTCAAATATAAACCGGCCTTTAGTTCATTTGACTCATTTAGTCGGTGGCAGGAGAATGGACAGGGAGTTTTCATGCACATTTCCTTCACACTCAGGCCCGCCATTTTTGTATCGCCATGAGTACATAAAGTACTAGTGTCTGTTGCGTTATTATTTGTTCAATCCAAAATTTCAACTATCTCCAAATTTTTTTATCGGAAGCCACAATTTTCTCAACGCATCTTTTTTTAATTTTTTACTTTCCAAATTTCGAAATATGTGCCTATCGTTTTTATGGGTATTAACAAATGGTCGTGGTGCAATTTCTATTCCATGGTTCAGCATTCGTTTTCAAAATCCATTCTGATTGACTGTCTTAAGATAATTTTGTCGTAGAAAGATAAAGACAACAGTGGCAGTCATAATAAAAGCGGGGTGCAAAGCTGCTTGTATGACTTTTTGTACAAGAATTTTTTTTTAATTTTGCTTTTTAGGAGTCCTCCCCCTAAATTCCCTTTAGAAATGAAAAAGAAGTTATTTTTAAATAACTTCACTTTTATTTAAAATTTTAATTTTTTTAATAATCAAATAAATTTTTTAATAAACGAGAAAATTTATTAAAAAATTTTCAACTAAAATTTTTATAATTTTTTTTTAAAATAAGTAAGTTTATATAAATTAGTTAAAATAATTTAAGTTTTTAGTTTGGAGTTTATTAAAAAATAATACACATAAAAAACTACATCAAATCAAGTTACTATATAGGATAAATGTAAGAAATATTCAAATGAAATCAATAGCTTAGAATTCATAGTTTAAAATTTTGAAATATGCGCGTAATTAATTATGTACACAATAAACAAAGTCTAAAAACAATATGTCTTGCACTCTGATAGCCAGTACGTCTCACAGTTCATGCGTAACACTAGAGCTAGTCAACAACGCCTGTCGATCACTTGGTGGTCTACAAAAAGAATTAATAAAAAATCAAAATGATTGATTTGTGCTATAAGAATTAGTGAAACATGTTGAATCTTTAATGTATCTACAATTGGTAATTCCCTGTTATTGCAACTTGCTTTGAAAATCATATATTTTGTTAGGTTAGAACACAGTTCAAGAAAACGTGTTATAACCTGCTTCGGGCAATGATGATTCTTCAGTTGTTCAGAGATGTGTATTTCGTTTTTGTTAACATTTATTTAAATTAATGTCCATATGCGGGACAGTTGCTTATTTTAATAATCTGTTATCTTTGTGTAATTTTACAGATCATTCTTCACAAACGAGTATTAACACCGAAGTATCGTCCTATTTTAATAACTCCTGGAGTTTTGAAGCCTATGATGCAAGCAGTGCTGGGAACTGCATAACAGCTACGGAGGTGCCACCTAGAACTGCTAGTGCATTGCAAGCAAAGTTTCATTTGTAAATTGTAAGTTCATTATTTTTATATTGTGACAAACACAAACTCTTTGTTGTATATGTGCTATTATATTTTACCTAAAGTTACAGGGAGAACATGTTGATTTTGCGGTTGCATTTACGGACTCCTGCTGCATACGATCTTGAGTTCAACCTGCAGATACAAGCTCAAGGAGCAGCCAAGAAGCGCTTGGTTGTACGGTTTTGTTCAGCAAATTAAATTTATGTATTTATTTTTAAATCATGCATTTTTATTTTTAATTTCTTCATTATTCTTCATTTCTTTAAAATATTTAATCTTGAATATATATATTATTTTTTTATATCCATTTTATATTTCGTATAGAAATATTCTTACAAATATTTTCAAATTGAAATGAAAAATACTGTTTAGAAAATATTGTAAAATAATTATATAATATTGTCTAATAAACGTTGTATATTAGGTAAAACTATTTATATAACACGTAACCTTTGTTGTCTTGGATAAATCTCAAATAAACGTAAATGTGACCAGCGGGTCAAATTTGAAATTAAATATATTTAGAATATTATGAAATTATTAGATTTCTAAATTTTATTTATAATATGTTTATTACATTTCTCTATATATTTAATTTATTTTACGTTGGCTTTTTTCAGATGCTGAGTCCTATCACCAACAACCTACTGCTACCTCTATGTTAATGGTGTAGTCTCATATATACAAAACATCATACAAAATCAATTCCAGCAGTTATAACGTTGGTTCATGGATTGAACTCGAAGATAAAGTAGTCTTGCTTCAGTATTAAATGCTCTCGGCCCCTATGGCGTTAAATATATTACATTTCAAAATTTAAATTAGAAATACTATTTAGAAAATTTTAAATTAATTAAGATTTTCAGTTTTTGTAAGTATATTCACTCATTCGTATTCTACATATAAAAAAAGCAATTATAGTCCAAATCACGATAGTTCGGCGACGACTTATACTTAAAAGAGGTTATAATAATGGTATAAATCTATAATACGATAATGAATTTTATCTTATTCGTTTCTATATACATTATAGAAAAATAAGTGAGTCAGTGCTTTTTAGTTATATCGGCATTTTATACCTTACAACTTGTTTTAAGTAAGATTCGCCGCCGAACTCTCGTAATTTGAACTATATAAATCTAATTTAATTTATATTTAATATATATTTTCTAGCATGCTTGGAAACATTATGAACTTAATCCTAATGGCTTCTGAACCGCTCAAAACATTTTATCAGGTTGAGATTATAACAAATGTATGTATGGCAACACAGTTTAATAAATTCGGGTAACACTAAACATCAGGCAACACACACTACAGTTTTGACAGCTGTCAAAGTAGATGACTGTGCTAACCTATAAAATTATGCATTGGGATTTAATTTTTTTCATTACTTTATAAAAACAATACAAAGTGAGTAAAGTGAGTGCGTGTTTTTTGTAAACTAGGTATTATTAACAAATACCAATATGTGCTTTAAATTATGTGAATGTAAATATGTAAGTGTTTGTGCTTTTCGGGTATATAGATGCCTTGTGTATGCGATAGTGTGCGTCCGGCATTATCCTCTGACTCTGCACCTGTGATGGTTTGACTTTGACGCGTGGAACAAAAGGACTTTGATTGTGTTTATTTAGTAAGTATTTTCTATTGTTTATTTATTTACACATTTTGCTATTATTAGATTTGTTTTAAAATAGTTCTTTTATTATGAAATTTGTTATTTTATTTCTTCTAGTAAACTTATATATTCATATATGACAAACAAACAAAAGTAGTAATTACATTTTGTAAATAATTGCAATTACCATAACTGAAATATTGTTTTATACTTTTTTAGATTATAATTTATTTTCTTTAATTTGAATTAATTCGTAAATATATAGTTCGATATTTTTTTCAATTAAAATATAATTATTTGAAGTTTTTTTAGAAAGATCGACAAGGCTACTATGGCTACGATGTGATAATATCTTTTTGCTGTTTGATTAATAGCAGAGTTCAGATCGTAAGTTTCTTTTTAAATATTTATTGGTGATGGTATTGCAACAAGTGTCACCTAATCCATTAAAAGTTATTTAAATTAAATTTAAAAACAATTAATAATTTTTTTCAAATGTAGAATTTTTTTTTAATTTAGAAAATTAATTTTTATTGGATTAGTTAAATATTTTTGAAATGTGTTTGTATTTTTCCCCTACAGCTTTCGTTCGTTCGTTTCGCGTTGTGGCTTCGCGCGCGATAAGCTACTAGTGATTTAAAATTTCGTTAATAATCAATAAAATCAATTATAATATAGATTCTACATAACATTTATAAATAAATCGGTTCGGTTCGTTCTAGTTGTAGCTTCGTGCGCGATAAGCTCCTAGTGATTTAAAATTTAGTTATTAACTAATAATAATCAATTATAATAAAGATTCTACATAAAATTTATAAATAAATTTTTTATAATGAACATTTTAAACAAATTAAAAATAAGCCTTTGCATTTTTTAAACTAAAGTGGATGCTGTAATGGACAATGGACAAAAGAGATATTATAAATAGAAATTATATGTGCCTTAAACTAAGGCCCAATTTTGAAACGTTTTCTCTGACGTCATCCGTTATGAATGGGACTAGTGTGATATTCGTTTATTATTTGCTAATGATATTTATTTTTTTGTTAATATTGGCAGCTTGTAGTGAAAATGCAACTTTTGGTTGAGCTTTTATTTGCCAATATTAACAAACAAATGCAAATCTTTAAGAAGCAAATGAATATCACACAAATCCAATTCATCACCCATGACGTCATTGAAAAAGTTACAAAATAAGGCTATTAATTTTTAACAAAAGTGAGTGAAATGGAGAAGCAGAGGCTGGGAGCCTTCATGCAGTGGACTTCTAGAAGAAAGGTAATTTAAGATTTCAATATCGTTATCATATTGTTATTTATTTTTGATAATTATTTTCTAACCAATGCTTCTCTCTTGTTACAGCTGAACTACAAGACCTTCGTGACCGGCCTGCTCATCTGATTTATGAACAGTCTTTGTTTATAATTAAAAAGTAAGCATTTTCATGAAAATCTTGATTATTATATAGGTTGTAAACATTTTTATAAACAAATTATTTCTTTTGTTGCAGATTTTTTTCAGTGTGCAGTTGTAGCAGTTCATCTTTAGCGGCTGGAGCCATCTTGCACCAGGATATTATAAAATAGGTAATTGTTAAACTGTGTATACTAAATATATTATATATTTTTTTAATATTTACCTAATTCATTTTCTTTAATTACAGCTCACTTCATGGTTTCAAAAGCAGTAACATTGAGCGATGGTAAGTGATTTTTTTACATATTTCAGTAGTTTCCAAACTTGACTTAACTACCATTAAAAGTAGTACTGTACGCCCTCCTCCTCAATATCTCACCCTCTTTTTTATTAGGGTTTTTAGTTAAATATAGGTTTTAGGTAGGAACTTATGTATATAATATCGATATACCCGAGCATCTTATGTGCATGTCCCACAGTTTGGAAACTACTGTTTTTTTGGTGATGGGATGAAAATATATGTGCATGTTTGACACTTGTTGCATTTTTTAGTATAAGTTTTTGAATTTTTGGTTTAATTAAATCAAAATATAAATCGTAAACACAAATCGGTTTTGCGCTTTTATTTTTCATTGTTATTCTAATTTATTAGAATTGTGTACGATTTTGTTTTTTAGTTTTTAGTGTTTAGTTGTTATAGTGATAAAGTGAAAGTGATTAAACGTCGCAGAATATGTTACTCTTAAATACATAATTTATTATTTTAAATTATATTATTTATTTGTTAAAAAGCGTAAAAAACTGAAGACTTCATAAAACTTCTTCGTTGCTGACATCATGCGATGTTGAAGACATGACGTAGTGTTTGTATCTTTAATTAAACCAGCTCCGGATTAGACCTCCAGCGGGCGGGCACAGTATAAGGCAAAATATAAATCAAGGTCTCGTTCCTATGTATATTTATTTTTAATTTCTTTTAGTTTTAGGTTTCAATCTCATCTTATCACAATTGGAATACTAAATTAGGGCTCCCTAAATTATGAGTCCAAAGATATTTGTCTTACTTGTCCATTGGTTAATTCGGTGCTGAAAAAACCTGTTCTTTTGAATTATTCAAGTACTAGAACATTTTATAATGTGACTGATAAAATTTGTTCAGATTTTTGGTTTCATCTACAGTAATGGTTTAAAGAAGAATAAAATATGCAGAAGTGAGAGCTACTACAGAATCAGTGAATGAATGAAAAATTGACCGCAGTTTTGCACATGAAGCTTTCTAGAGATCTAAGCAGCTGTTTGTTTACAACACATTCAAATGCAAAGCAGACTACATTTTTTGACTTGGATCTAGGTAAGGTGTAAATTTAAGTTTTGGTTTCCCAATTATTTGAAAATGTGCAAACTTCAGTTTTCCATCTTTTCTTAATTCATGACATTTTGGCAAAAATATTTCTCGGAATTTTATTTCAATTTGGAAAACTTCAGAGACGTCTTTTAGAATTTTTTTTTATAAATTATTTTAGAGACTGTTAGATACGATTTTGTTGCGCGGCATTTAAACTACCTCGGGTTATTATAGTTTTCCATATTGATGATGGAACAAATTTTTTACCATTTTAGGATTACGAACATTATAAAATAGCGGTTGTTGTACTTTTAAAAATGACTTCCAATACTCGTTGAATTATAAATGAAGCTATCAAGACTGACAATCTGTTCTTTTCACAACAACTGATGTATATTATTTGAATCAATAACTTGATAAATGACTCGCTGTAAACATAAAGGATAGACTTTAATGACAGAATAAAATATTTTGTAGGCAATTAAGCAGAATGTAATAGTAAAGATACGAACTCGTTTATTATTAAATACAAATTGATTGATGAATGTTTATATATATAAATTTAAATATAACTACATAAACGTTATAAAGTAAATAATAGTTTTATGTACATGACATATAAAATATTCTTAACACTATATTCAATTGGTAAATAGAACAATCGCATTCATAATAATAATAATAGTCTTATCTATTCAAAGTGTGTTCGGATCCGAATGTTCGGTTTTTGTGTACAGATACATACATGTGTGAAATATCAGGAATGATAAAACAGATTTTAGATATTATGTTAAGCGCAGTAGAAACTATATACATATCGATTGATTTCCTGTATAGTCGTAACCTTCGCATCGCAATCAGAGTTTTGTATTGTATATTGATCAAGAGATAAATACAATTTTCAATTATAACATAAAATTCAATTATTATAATCTAAATGGAGTGAGGAAGTAGAAGTAATAATAATTATTATCCTTTTAACTAAATTCCTGTTTTATATTTATTGATGGTTTGAAGGTTAGCTTTTAATGTTTTCATTTGCGATGTTAGATACTACAATAGATAAAGCACGTCAGTGTTTATCTAACCTAGATCAATATTATGAAATATATTATGAATAGCAAGTAATAGCAGTTCAAGTTAATGAGTAAAACATATAGTGAAATGTGCAGCGGGGGCAGAGAGACGAAGAGAAGAAGGCACAAGTGTAGACGATCCAGTAAACAATTTGATGTCACTATTTCTGTTCAATTATAGTTCCGAAATTACTCCACCTGTCGGAATACAAATGAAGATAAAGTTGAAGCGAACTATAATTGAAGTGAAATAGTGATAGAAACGTCACTAAATAGGGCACCAAATTGTTTACTGGAAAAGAGAAGACAGAGGGAGATACAATAACAGGAAAGAATGTAAAAAGAATTGAGAAGAGCAATTATAACAAAAGGTATAAAAGGATTTGGGAGAAAGAGATACCAGAATACTTAAGAGAAAGAGACACAAAAAATATGAGAAGGATAGATCGCCAGATTCAGATTGGGAAACGAGGAGAAAGGAAACAGATACTAGACAAATAGCGAGAAAAGGATGTGCAGAGTGTGCGGAACGGAGATAGAAACATTAGAGCACATTAAGTTTTCATATGAGAAAAAGGTAAAAAGCGAAAAGAATATTGGGCAGTTATTAAAGAGGGGAAGTGAAGGAAAGAGGTGGATGGCGGAGATAGAGAAAAGGAGCGAGGAAAGAGAAGGCAGAGTTAGAAACGGAGTGAAGCAGTAGCAGTAGCAGTTTTGTTTTTATTTTTATAAGGATATTTCTTTTCTTTTGGAAGGAGTGAGAATGTTTTGATATAATAAGGATCAAAGATGAATTAATTACAATGATATGTAATTTAATGAGTTAAGGTAGAAGAATGTAGTGCCCAATGGTAAAAACATTAAAAATAAATAATAATAGTGAAATGTGAAACGTGAAAACTGGTATCATCAAAATTGAATAACATGCTAACAAGCGTTGCCTCTCCTAACTTTTCCGCTGCTGATTTCCTGGCGTGCTCCGCTTTCCAATCACTGCTTGAGTCAAATGAACAAATCTCTGGTTTATATTTGAATGGCACTCCTACCAATGTGTGTTGTTATGCAGTTTGTTACATATCTACGAGTATAATGTTTTTTTCCACTCGATATGCAAGTATATGTACACAGATATTATGTGGTACTTAAAAATAAACATACTGAATATTTTTGTATCACAAATTTCATTAAAATATTGACATCAACAAAGCATAGCACCTCTTTCGTTTGACATAAATTTGCTTGAACATTTTGTGACCTAGATATTTCAAAAACTTTAATAACAAAAATTAGGTCACATTTATTATATATATTTATATATATAGGTAACAGTGTCAGTGAATACTTTGTCAAAAACATTCAATCCTAAACTGAAACAACAAAGCAACTAAACGAGGTACTTCCTGAGTCCTCAGTCCTGACTGCTGACGCAGAACCACTCAAATATATGAAACACTCAGAAAAACAAAAGTGTGAAATGTTCAACAAACAAACACCAAACAGGAAATGATGTTTACATTTATGTTAATGCCAGTTGCCAGACCTAACTAGAGTTTCTCTCGTAGTTGTGTGTTGAATGAGTAGCGCACTCCATCTGACAGGAAAAATATCAACTAACTAAACATTCGCATCGTTTATTATGAGTTTTATGAAAATTATTTCAATTTTTAGTATGAAAAAAGTACTGGATGGATTAAATTTATCAAGGTAAGCGTCCTGCATCGGGTTTATTGAATTAAACGTGGTAGAGAAGGGAAGTGGGAGAAGAAGCAACTGAAATGGTTGAGATCGGCCATATTAGTTCAAGTAACATTTTTATACGGCTAATCATACAGATATCACTAAAAACCACATCTGTGCTGGATACGCGTTGCCTTCTTCCGTTTCTGTCATTCGATATATCTAATACGTTTGAGGCGAGTTATGCGGATCTGTGGACGCTCACCTTCAAGAGACTTTTGTGTGGCTCTTCTTTCTATTTCTTTACAAATGACATATTTTTGCTATCAAAGCATTTTCTTTAGAAGTTCTTAGTATTGTCTCAGTTGATATAATCCAATTCAAACTTACTCCAGAACCGTTGTTGCTGCACTACTAATTGGTACATAAAATATACAGTAGTAGTTCATAAAAATACAAATGAAGTGTCTTACTTTTCTACATCATTTCAGTCAACAGAAATTATTAAGAAGTTATTTAATACCTTCATGAAAAAAAGATGGCTGGTCTGTTACCAATAGCACACGTACTGTTCGACCGCAGCGTCGCCTTGAAATCTTTTTCTTCATAATGCCTCCTTCAGTGGTTGTATTATATTTTTGTGTAGCGTCAGACTTGTAATATAATTTCGAACGGAATGTATGTGGTGTACAGAAACGGAGTAGGATTACAAAAGTCATTGTAAATATATTTAAAATATACAAAACCTTTTGTAGCTTCTTGTTGTTACTAATAGCAGCATTATCCCTGTTAAATTTAATTTCAAAACTAATTAAAACATTTCAATAAACCCATTCCTAAATCTTTTGTTTCCTTAAAATCAAATCTTAATCACAAACTGAATTTCGTATTGTACTTACTATTAAATCTCATAAACACAACGTTTAATTTATTTATTTAAATAAGAACAACAATTTAAAGCATAATCATTCAAAGAAATATATTTAAAATAAGAAAACACCAAAGTTAGCCAACAATTCCATCACCCTCTCACTCGTACCACGTGCTGATGTGGAAAGGGTGGGGTGTTCTGTTCGTTCGCATTATTACAAATTACGAATAAAGTTATTCAAATGAATTCGGTTAATTTCTTTAAAACAATCAAAAGTTTTCAGGAAGTTTATATTATAAAGTGGTCGTTTGACGTTTGGCTTCTCGAGTTTCGGTAAATATTTGTTGAATGTTTCGACAATCTGACTTCATAACACTAATAACAAGTTTATTCCGGATTTAGTGCTACAAATATCAACTTCAACTTTCTGTAAAGAACGCTTCAAAATCCAATGATTTCAGAAATTTCAGTTGTTTTATGGAAAAACGAATAATAATCAAGTATAGAACAATCTTTGAAGAATTCTTTCATTGCTCTTTCGTGTAGCGTCCAATTTATTACTACCAATTTTATAAAAAAAAATGGCGCGAAATTTGAATCCGGTATTCTTATTTATACAATATATTCTACATTCTATACAAGTGTTAAAATTGTGGATCAGAATAAGTTCTTAAGGTTATTTCACTATGCAATCAAACTAATTAGGTATACTTTAATTATAAATATCTCGCTTCACAATCGGTGAAAAAATTTCACTTCTTTCACTTTTTTGACAAATTAAATACACCTAGATTAACTCTATATTTTAATCTTATCAAATCCTAGTTAAATTGATTTTGTTCTCGAAGATGTGTGTATTATCTTCTCTATTCCTGACACATCCAACGATATCTTATTTTTCTTTTCTAGTAATTTTTCATTGTTAAAGAAATACGGAGATAATCCTTATATATTATACATGAATCAGCAGCGTAGTTGAGATTTTCTGCTAATTAGAAAGTTATGTAAGAATTTTCAATACAATCTTGCTTTCCAAAATATAATCATCAATCTAACTCAATCGTGATCCGTTTTCCAAGCCTGTCAAAGTAGACGTGAGTCTTTTCCCAGAGGAAATGCAAACATGCAACTGGTATATCTCACCCGCTGAGCGTCGCGTCACCGACGCCGACGCCGATGCTGACGTGCAACGAGAATTTATGAACAGAATCAGAGCGAGTGCAGCAGACTAAGTGAAAAATATGCATTATGCATAAAAGTGTTTTTATCTTTGGATTTAATCTCTATTACTTAGACAGGGCCCGGAGGGATTATTCCTGAAAGCTATAGATCTATTAAAAAGGACTTTAAAAAGAAATATTCTTTGAAAGCCAATGATTATCATCATCATCATATATTATAACCTTACTATTATAATGTTCGTAATTGTCAAAATGTTCCACCGTTTATATGAAACACTACATATATAATATGTCCGGTAATAAAATTGTCTTCTAAACGGCGTCTACAAAGTTTTTCAAATTTTGATATTTTGTAGGGGACGAATTTTTAAGACTTTTATCGTCACTGAAATTTTTGAAATTTTCCCTAATTTTCAAAATTAACGTTAAATAAAAAATGTGAAATACGTTATAATACCGGTAAATATCGTTTCAATAACCTTACAATAATTACAAATAACGTTATAATAACGGTAAATAAAGGTAACATAAAAATTCTATCATTTCTAAAACTGGTATTGCAAATAGATCCATGTTAAATGAGCGAAGTTGAAAAGGATTATTTCAAATAAGTTTTTTGCTGTAGTTCCTTTATTAAAACTCTTTTCCATTTATATAATTGACTGATTTCAAGTTACACGTACCTTTTCAAAAGTCTCTCAAAATGTATTCAGTGTTCAATGAAGTATAGGTATTCAATTATTTAAATAATAAAACAAACATTAGTAAGAATCTTTTATATCTAAAAATCTCTAAACTTTTCCAATTTTCTACTTTTCTAGGTATTTACTTTTTGACTGTACTTAATTTATTGTTGAAACTTTGTTTAAAATTCTTTTGAAAATATTGTTGCTCGTTGCATATTAATTTGTTTCAATCTCTCAATGGGGTATAACGCAACCCCCTACAATCTCTACATTCTACAAACCTCCTTCCACTTCTCTTTATGATCACGATAACGGATCACGAGCATCCCATTTCTAATCCAAATGTTCAAACGAAACTCCGAACCCCGGAACTGACAAAATGAACGGCAAATATTCAAGAAAGATAAACACTGTAGAGAAATATGCAATAAATTTTTCACCAAAGAATCTAACCAAACGTTTTTATAACAAAGACATGTAAATGTGTTGGATAAAACCTTGGCGAATTGTATTCGTCAACACTTTAATTTTTAGCCTCGGTTATTGTAATATAAATAATTGTTCGCGATGTAATTCATCGTATACATTCATTTAAATGATAGGTGGAGAAGTATTGCGAAGAAATTTATTTTTTATTTAATTTATTTAAGTCCTACACATATATATATATATATATATATAGCTACATGTCTATATGACCCACTAGCAAACTAGCAGACATACAACGAGTATAACTTCTGACTAGTGACATCTATTGCGGTAGCTTGTTGCAGCTTCTTCATATGAGATATTACAAGTCATTGTCATTTGTGCAACGATAACACAAAGCTTTGTCTCGCTGTCCTCCTGTCCGGTCATATTTCTACTAAAACTTGCAACGTCTGAATTCATTGTACTTGTGTGCTTGTGCTTTCAACAACCAGGAACTTTTAAGATATAATAATAAAAACTTAAGAGCTTTTACACAATTGTTAAGACGGGTGAAAACAGTGCGACCGAATTTTGAGGGTTTACAATAAGATACGATATTTGTTAGTTCACTGATTTTCTGTTAAATAACTAATTAAGTTAATTGCTTTTGTATATTTTGTAATTTCAACCTTCGCTAGATTTAAAGCTTTAAGAAAACTATAACGATAAAGAAATATAAAAATTTCTCACACTGAACCTCGATATCTCGATAATCAATCATTTATATTTTGTTGGATGGAGGGTTTAGGACTGTATTTAAAATAGCGCATTTTTTAAACAAATATTTATTTTTGAAAGAAATCAAAGTGTTATAATGTCATAAAACTTAAATAAATCAAAATGATCGAAACTCGAAATAAATTAGGCGAATGTCTCAAATGTCTATGGCTCATGAGGTAAAAAATAGAACATACATTAATATTTCATGGTATACATATTATTATATTGATATTAATTATTAATTTAAGTAAAAGTTAGGGTCGTATAGGCGTTTTCGTTCAGTAGGTTTTGGAATTCACGCTATAGAGTAAAATCTGTCCAAGTTTTCGCGTATATCTCTGTGCCACTAAATAGTTTAGTACATCGTCTATCGTTTGCCCTTGTTATCTCAAAGTTTCAAAATTTGTCACTTACATCCTTTTGCTTCTAGACGCCTCATATGTGCCTTTAGGCATTTCATTATTCTGTCATAAATAAATCTTACACGTTCATTAACCACGATTATTAAAACATTAAATTATTTACCCTTGCTCAGCTTTCAGTTTTCCAAACAAAACCATCTTCAGGTTTAAAACTTCAACTTCATTTCTACACTGTTGAATACTCCCAACATGTTAAAATAAAAACTGTCAGAACATAAAAACCCCTCTCTCTCTCTCTCTCTCTCTCTCTTTATAAAATAACATATATAATCCATATATCAGAGAATCGTTTATTTCTAGACAGTATTCTAGAACGAATGGAAGTATTTGTAGTTTAAAACAAGTACAAAACATTGTTCAATATTTGGTCAATCCGATTCAACATTGGAAGTCTGGTGGTTTCATGTTTCTTCCATTCTTGGACCGCTTTGGATATTTGACCGCTATTCTTGTATATATAGTACATGTATTTACTTTGATAAAGCATGGAAGTATGATTTATTTTAGAAATATTTGTACAATCTTACTGAATCCAAGTATTCCAAACACACAAAGAATAGTTGGTGGTTTCCTTATGTGTCTTATATATGGGTCACTCTGTCCCAAGTGAGTCTATTAAAAATAACTTCATCTTCTAACATAAGATATCATATATTGCTTACTAGATATATATTATTTATTATATTTATTATATTAATTGTGTGCCTTTCGACTTTACAATCTACATTATTATATCTCTTAATGCATTTCATATAAATTCAAAGTTAAAACTAAACTTAAACTATTCTAGACTATTACTACTTCGAATAGTACTTTCTGTTTCTTCTTTTCTTGATCCTCCCTCTTCATGTCCCCTACTCCTCCTTTATTCACACCGTTTCCTGCTTCTCTTTCCTTATTGCCTGTATCTTCATCTATCATCTCTTGCCTTCCTTGTCTCCTCTCGACAAACCCTCTATTATCTTTTTACTATCCTTCCTGCCTTCTCTCTTCGTTTTCACTTCTACTTCTACTAGATATATAAATGTAAGAAATATTTTAAATTGTTTAATTTAATGTGGGATGGTAAGCTTTAATAATGCAATGTTTCCGTGAAATGCGATGATATTTTTATTTTAATCTAAAGTACAAACTTTGAGGTTAATAATAAAACACAATAACTGCTATATGTTACCGAAATATTGTGTTTTTTCATTGATTTAAAATGAATGCTTTTGTTGATGACATCCATATAATGCGCTCTTGTTGATAGATCATACAGATACTCAAGAAGATTGAATAAGCCTAAATAAAGAAAAAAAATAAGATAAACTCGTGGAAGTGTTGAATTTTCCACCGATAATTCATTATATCAATATTCTAACTTCTACATCTGACCCAAAAAGCAACAAATGCATAATTGATATACAATAAATAGTTCTTTACACTTAGTCCTTTTTAAAACATTTTCCTTTATGTAATACTTATGTAAACATGGCTGATAACAACTAGGGAAATACATTGTACTACACAAAATCTAAATGTTTTGTTAAATTATGCGACTTTTACAGATTTAATAATATTCATATCTTCTTATTACACGTCTTCTTCTTAGTTCAAAAGTACATTTGAAACTTAATAAATGTCATTAGAATGTTAAAAGCATATTTCCTGACAGCTCTTAGACTTTTCGAGTTCACCAGAGCATATTCTAATAGGTAGCATTAATAGCGGAGTAAAGCTAGATTAACATAATTATATCTACAAGAATGTATAACCCCGAAATGTTGAAATGGAGACCATTGTTACCAGAGACATTATTTAAAAATGTTTCCATTTCATACAGGCATTTGAAGCCGCGTAAGCTGAGTAACTACATGTACAGATTGTTAAGTAAACGATTTAACAAGAAACTATGTTTCGTTATTTGTTAAGGATATTAGTATATGTGCGCTAAAAGTGTCAAGAGAAAGAGACGGCTAACTGCAGCAGCTAGTATGAACGCAGAAGAGAGAAGAGGCAAGATAGAGTAACACGTATAATAGATTGTAGACGAGAAGGATAATAGTTTATATAGAAAAACAGTGAAATAGGGATATCAGGATGAGGTACAGTATTCAATGTTGTAGGTAACGTAAGTTGAGCTTAGCATGCAAGCTTTGCTTTGTTAGCTTAGTCCAACATTGTTATATTAAAAAAACACATTACAAGACCTTAATATTAAGCATTAAAATCCACGCGTAGAGTGAGATTTGAATGGTTTTTTTATATATAGATTCTCGGGCTTCCCGGGTTTTTTTATATATAGATTCTTCAGGCACGTTGCCAGAGATTTGAATGGTTCATTTTGTAAGCTTAGCGCAAGGTTGTTGCTAGAATAACATAAATACGTTTATTATTATAAAGTAAATTAATATCACTAAATTATTTTGTATTTTGCATTTTATAAGTATGACATAAATTAATTTTGTAGTGCATGTAAAATAAAAATAGTTATATTGTTTTTTATATTGATTTTCTTTAATGAGATCACAGCACTATGGTTTGTCTTTCAGAATTTCCAGAATTAAAATTAGAGCAATATTAAAAGCAAATACTGCGAAAATAGCTGCTGGCTTTTATGAACTCTTTTGTAGATTTCATTCTTTTATATTTCTTTTCACTTTAATGGAATAAGTTTTGCATAATTTAAAGACTTCTCTGGTAATAGAAAGGAAAGCTAGAAGGAGTAGGAGTTGGTCCACTGCAACGTGGATTTCTCAAAGCATTCATATGGCTTAGGAATTTTCGGTCTCGGTTGTATAAAAATATAAGAAAGAGTTCATTTAATTAGTTGAATATTGATTATAAAGTGTATATTATAATACAGTGAGGCCTCGACTAACGCGATTAATTCGTTCTAGGGGTCTCTGCGTAATTCCAATGGTTAATGTCCGCTGCGAAACCACATAAGTCTAATTCGCGTTAGTCAAAGACTTTCTATATATGTCAATTCAATAATATAAATACAGGTATTAGTAGAAATAAAGTCGTTCTTTTCGGAGTATATAATTTTATTGTATTTGCTTTAACGTTGTTCCAAACTTCTTATATTAATTTTACATTTCATTTCTGAATTAACAAAATTTTAAATCAAATTCTTTTTTACTCCTGTCATCCACTTTCTTTCCAGTTATTTTTCTAGCAACAGTTTCTCCAGACTCAACCTGCATTCCTAGTAAACATTTTGGAGTAAATTCTACTTAATTTCTATTACATATCATGAGTTTTTTGTCTGGAACGTGTTCGTTTTCTATTCAGTCGTTCATCGGAAAGGCCCTTTTTATGACCTACAGAGATCGCAACGACGGTTCACTGCTGAATTAAAAGCGGAGTCGGTTTATGATTTATGATCGGAGTTATAAACTTGACACTAGCAGGGATGGCAGGGGTATAAAACTTAATGGAATTCTACTTTTTAGAGTCTGCAAAATATAAATATTTAAATGAAGAAATAAATAGATGTAATCTTTAGTACGGATCGTGATGAATATTATTCATCTTCAACAATACTCGTTATATTAGTTTTTTACATTGTTTTAGTGATTTAAAAATCCACGATCGGCAGGTCTGCATTAGGTTTAAAACCTCTGTCTTACCCTCGCTGCTTAAAGTATTCGTTTAAACACATTATATTCGGAGATTGAGGGAGACAGCGTGTGCCTATTACCATTAAAGAAATATTTGTTGAAAAAGGATAGCATATACTTTAAACATACTGTACTGAACGAAATAATATACAAGTATACAAGTGTAACGGTGAAAAATATACTTTACTTGTCTAACCGCATCTCGTTTCTCTCTCACTTTGGAATGAAAATGAACTAAACAAATATATATCCTAGTGTGAAAGAAACAACTGCTACTTAATGAATGATGTTGGAAAAAGAAAGAATATTATTATGAAAAAATTCTAACAACTAACACAAAATCTGTGACAGGTAGAGAACTTGTAAAGCGTTAGAGTAGAATTGTACGAGTGACTCGAACGTCACTAAATAGGGCACTTCACCAAATTGTTTATTGGGTTCCTACCTCTCCATTTCATTTTATTTCTTAATATATAGATATAAATAGTAGGAATTATGTTCCACCTGAAATATATATATATAATCCAACATGGCGTCTAAACTATTGATGTACGATACTTTCTCTTTATCTATGCTATTAAATGTAACATTATTCACATTATCCATCATTATTATTAAACGGAATTAATAAAATAATTTGCTTTGAGTGTAATGATAACAAAAGCATGAATTATATTGTAACTGTAACGTATGTGGAAGCACTATTAACTAATATTGTTTAAACAAAAAATGAATAATTGTATATGTATAGTATAGTACATAACCTATAATTTTATTCCAGTTATAGTGGTACTTATATTATATATACATATATAAAAAGTACAAAACTCGTATATTAAATCGAAATTTCTTGTTCTATAATCTTCCGTTTATTGTGATTAGAGATAAACTTAATTATAATTGCGGCTTGTTCTTTTTACTTTTATTGATTTTGTTTGTTTAATTAAAATCTAATTTATAGACATTATTAAAAGCAAATGTAAAATGCATTTTGGTTTTTTTCGTTTGTTTGTTTGTTATGTACGAGTATGTTTCTGATTTTCGATAGCTGCTGTATATTTAACGGATACTAGTATCGTTGATTATTTCAGCGAGTGTGTAAGAGCTCATCCTTCGTTGAGCGTTAAATATAAAAATAATGACTCAGACAATTGAGAATTAGTTGAAGCAGGAACCATATAAAAACGCAAAAATGAGCCCATTTCATTTGCGCACAAAAGTCTGCAATGCACACAAATACACTCTGCTAGCCACAAGCTACTTTCATGCCTTCCTAGCTAACTACAAGCTAATTCAAGTGCTACATTACCAATAGAATCCGGTAGCTGACCATTTGTATATACCGATTTCGCCCGCCTCAACACAAATATCCAGATATTTCTTTTAGATATATTATAGATAGTCTCACTGCCTTAAAACAATTTTGCATTTATCGTGGAAAGATAGAGATGGCACTATACGAATACATTGAACAAAAAGACACAACGTTAATACCTGTGTTTTAAGACAAATTCGTCTTAAGGTATGTAAAAACTCATATATTCCAATGAGTTGTTTGAGATTGCTATGAGCGTTTGATTTTTTATATCTAATAATGTAGACAGAATAACGACGATACAGCGGGTGAGATCATTTATGCTTGACGCTGACAGGTGTGTCTTTGGGCTCGATCACCGGACAACAGTTATATTTTCCGGCCTTGGTTGTTATCAAGTTAAATTGATTACTTATATACATAATCATAAAACTTATCAGGCAACGGTGTAATTTATGCCACAAGACCACAAAAGTTATCAACATAGTATGGTGTTATCGGTGTTAGGACTCAGCAGCGGAAATAAAACGACATTAAATAAATAAAATAAAAAAATGTATATAAACAAAGTAACAAAAATTATGAATTTTCATTTTATTATATTTCTGAAAGACAGTATTTTGTTTTCTACTTTTAGGAAATTATTACATGATCCGTCGTTAAAATTCTTCTGATACGAAATGAAAATTATACATGTAATGAAAAATTTCTTCGCTTTTTAATAAAGTTGAACTTTTTAAATAAACTTTTGATACTTATTTTGGGTATTTATTACCCTTATCAAATTATTTATGAATATTCTTTGAGATTTTCTCTTGCTGCTATATTTTCTCTTGACTCTTGTACTCGATTCTATGCTATGAGCTATGCTGTTGATCTACAGTATATTTAACCAATTAATATTTATTGAGTTTTATTTACTATGCAAAGCAGATTGTTAGTGACCTAGATGAATTTGAATTAGCTGCTAATATTTTTACAAGTTTTAAATTATTTTTGAACCTTTGAACGATATAAATTTAATTGGTTTTAAATTAGCATTTTTAGTGTCATATAGGAATTACTAATTTGTGTTATAATTGGTTGTTATTTATGGTATATGAAGAAATTATTTCCAGCACCATAACCTGATTGATTCACTAGATTTAATAACGTAACATTTACAATTACCTTTGTATCTAGATACAGATATAGTTACTCCAAAAATGTAACTAAAACTAATTCTAAGAAACTTGTTTGATGAGCTACTAAATCTAAATTTAATATTAAAACTAAAACATGCGGAAAACAATTACGTATATGCTCATATGCTCTACAAAATTATTACAATTTAAACAAAATAAATAAAACTAGAACTAAAACCGTAGTTGGGAATGAAACTTAATACATTTTAAAACTTGACTTTTTATATAAATATTTGCTTTTAGAAAAATAATACAACATTACTCGACATAACGTTTTAAAACTTTTAGTTCAACACAAAACAGAAATTTAGAAAAATATTATCCGTCCATAAATGACAGAACAAAGTGCACTTCAATAAAGAAAGAAACTTTTATATTTTCTTTTAAATATTAAATAAGGGAATACGATATACTATGACAAGTTTTTAAAAAGTATTAAGTATCAATAACTTTACTGTTGTATTGTCGTCAATCCGCAATTGCTGTGAGCTGGTTGAGGAAAAGAGGGAGACGAAGAATATTGCTGCTTTCTTTAGAGTATTGTCCATTATGGAAAAACTACACAAAGCGTTGTACTTAATGAATTGTTATTGGCATTAAATAGGTATTATTGACTTATTTATACGTTAAAGAGTAAAATAACGTTTTTTTTTTGTTATAATAAATATGATGAAATAAATTAAATAAAAATGTTTCTAAATTTCTGATTGTAAGCAATGTGCACAAGTGATTTTTTGTGAACATGTAGACTACATCGACCTTAATAAGTTTATGATTATGTATGTTTATAATCAATTTAACTTAATAACAACCAAATCAAGAAAATATAACTCTGATCCTGGGACCGAACTAGAAGACAATTTTTTTTCTATTAAAACATATTATTTTTTATAAATTACTAGCTGTCCCGGCCACGCGTTGCTGTGACTAACGTTTTTGTCATATTACATTACATAGCGCCATCTATTGAATATTTACTCAATCTAGTCAACAGAATATTTACTCAATCTAGTCAACAGATGTCGCCATCATCGTCGCCAGATGTCATCGTTTGGAGCTAACAGATAATTAATAGACAAATAATTTGCAATAAGATAATATTGCAATCATAAATTGAGATGTAAGCTATCCTATCTTTCAAGTTGGATCAAACTGCACACGGTGTACAAATTTGATTAAAATCGGTTAAGTAGTTTAGGAGTCCATCGCGGACATACAACGTGACACGTAATTTATATATATTAAGATAATAATTTTTCTTACATAAGCCATAACACATCACTCAACAAGTTTGTAGTATGACACATAGATGGCGACGCTATGAAAGCGACTATAGATAGTACCAACCGTCAAAAGATTTGTGTCAAAATTTCATGATATTCGGAACATTAGGTTATGAGTTACAGTAATTTTAGTAATGAAAAAAATAACGAAAGTCATTACTTTGCTTGAACGGATTATACTTTCTCGCTAGAATTATAAAAGAATATATCTAAAAAAAATCGCCCCAATAAACAACATTTTACATCACATTAATTACAGCACGAATAAATAAAATAATTCCTTTTTAATAAAGGAACACTTCTTACTTCATTTTAAAATTTTTAATCTCATTTTATTTTTAATTATATTACGTTTAAAAGATTTTAATTTAAGAAATGCATATTAACAGAGATTATGTTATTTAATTTACAAAACATAAGCTTTTTGTAAACTCTCTATTTGATACAAAATATAAAAATGTGATTAAAATTAATCCCAGTGATATTATATTCTCATTTACAAGAGAGCAGACTGTACTGCGCGCGGCTCGTTAAATTGTCAACTCTAAGTAAGAAACATGGTAAGCAAGTGTAATGCAGTAGACTAAACGACAGTGGTTGCAAACCCTTGTCAAAATTGATTAGTTATGAAATGCAGATTAGTGGTAAGCGTTCACAGTTTAGGACAGAATACAATCAAGAGATGGGCAGCAGGAGGAAAATGCATGCAGCGCTATGTTGTATGTTTTTCTTTACTGTTGATACCACCAGCACTAATATAATGGTTGCTTTTGAACCTACACTGAAACAGAGCTGGTGCATTTATACGAGTTAACATAAAATCTGCTTTCCATTTCCCTTTTATCCTACTTTTTATTCGTTAAACGGAATACGTTGTTTGCTTTCCATGCTGAACTTTAGACGCTTTCCATAGAATAACGTTTATATCAACCATTCGCACTACATATTCTTAAGGAAGAGGTTGGGCGGGGGGTGTTGGGTAGTGGAAAGTTTATAGAAAAAGCATATTTTCGATAATGTTTGCACAGATGCACAGATAATATATAATTATTTCTATATTTACTACATTATAAAATAACATTTATAGAATACTTTGTTAAATTTTCATAAATAAATATCAAGAAAAGAAAGACTCATTGCGGTGTGCCTCATAACTCATCACTGGATTATTTGAAATCAAAAAACCAAAATGATTTCATTAGTTCATAAGTTTTTGCAGGTAACGCTGTCGAGTTCTTTTTTACTTATTGATTTTTCAATTTTTTATAGCACATAGAAGTCAAAATATCGATTTTTTATGAACAAAATCAAAAACTTTGTTATTTTAAAATACGTTTAAATTAAAAAAAAAATCGACAGCGTTACCTCGGCATTTATGTAAAGAAAGAGCGTGGAAAATTTCAAAAGGATCGGTGCAGTAGGTTCTGAGCTAGAGTGCATAAAGACTCTGAAAAAGCTAAGTGTGAGAAAAACGTATTTAAAAGTTTCAAAGAAAGACACAACCAGACCAGAGAGGTGAAGACTTAAAACTCTGTATCTCCGACAGTTTTACACCAAGCGACTTCAAATTTTTACACAATAAACTTGAATATGTTCTACATATAATATAATATAATGTAATATAAATAAATAAAATGTAAAATTAAAATCTTTTTTCATGACTAATCTTTTTTTCATTTCATTACGTACTAAAGGTTACCGGCCCCTGTTTTATAAATACCAGCATCGTCACGAACGGATCTAAAATGCTACGATTAAAAGAATTGAAAAATAGTTCTCAGAACGAAGCCGCAGTCAGTTCACATTGGTTTCCTCTAGGGCTGCAAACTAATTAGCACTTTTATGTCTAACACAAAGAAAAATTAAAAAAAGTAAAAGAAAAGAAAATGATGAAAAAGAACGATGAAAACTGTGACATTTTTACACATACAGAAAATATAAAATTGAATCTCTAGAAATACTGGTTGGTACTGGTATATTGGAAACGTACAATAATTTTCTGTATGGACTGTCTTATTACATTTCTACAAAAGGTGTTTTTTTCTAACTTGAAAGAAAAGTACTTGTTATTTTATCACGCGAAAAATATTAGAAAAATAAAAAGTTTTCTTTTGCAAGTTTCAACATATTATATTTTGATTTATAAAAAGTAACACTTAATTACTTTATCGTTTATAAAAATTGGTGTCCAGTGCTCTCACTTTAGAATGGATAGGATTCATCATGCAAATACCTCATTATCTGGTTTATTTTTGATAATTTATGGGGAAGAAGGAAAAGAGGATAATTCCAGATAGGTTAAAAAGTAACAGTGAGTAAAGTTTTTCGAGCGGGATCTTAACAAAAAAGGTAATTTTAGGTACCTCTTAAATGGCATTTGTGAGTAGATACAATTGATTTTCGAGTGGGATCTAAAAATAAGAAAAGGTAATTTCTAGCGATACATATCGAGTAAAAGGCGCTAGGTTTTTTCTGGGTTTATTTGTGAATAACTTCAATTTCACAGAATTGACAAAAATGTACCAATAGACTTATTCGCTCATAAAATTTGATAATTCCATAAATTGTATACTCGTATTATGAAAGACTGCACTAAACATAGTTATGTATATTTTACATAAACGAATATTACAGCTTGCATTAAAGTAAATTTCCTAATTTCTATCTTTAAAAACTAGTACTACTACTAGTAAGAGTGTATTTTATTATTTAATAACTTTTCTAAATTTTTCTTAGAACATTTATAAGTATACTAATGCGCAAAATAGGTACTACTCATTGTATATTACGTTAGTGGAAACGTGTACGTAACACATCACTCTTGTTATGTTAAATAAACCTTAAATACAAGTAGCTGTGATTAGCGAGGAATAACTTGCATAATCTATTATCCTCAAAAATTGTATGTAGCAAAGTAACCAACCCTGTTCTCTGCGTAAAATGGATTCAAGTCTTAGGCATTAACGTATAACTTTCAGATAAATAACTTTGTTATCTAATAAACATGATATATTCATTAAATTAATTCTGATACAGCCTTAAAGACTATCTTAAGTGGAAACCACAGGAAATGTTGGTTTAATGTATCAAAAGTTTTCTAAGTATTTTAGATGTTGTACGAGCATAATTCCATGGGTGCTTATAAGTTATAGATGCTGGTACGTATTATGTAAAGTGTGATAAATTTATTAGTTTCCTCTCCCATCTAAGAGAAAGAGAGAGGGAGATAGAGATAGACAGAGGGAGGAAGAAGAAGATACACATATTTACTTGAAGTAGTTTACTGTGAAGGAGGATCTACGCACAGACGATAACATTGACCACAGTTTAAGATGGAGTTCTAATTGGTACACATCTGTGCTGGGCAATGTTGGGACCAATGATGGTTGCATAGACAGAAACCAACCTTAGTATTACAGTGGAACCTCCAACGCTAGTCTGGATATGGAAAACTCAAGAAAAAGTATGAACCACAGAAAAAAAAGCTAAAATCGTTACTCAAAATTATTAATTGTCGATTGGTTCACAATAAATGACAAGATGTGACAATGTGAACAACGTGTTAAAAATAATAAAATTTCTTTGCGGTAGTTTATGAATAACCCAAAGAAATACTTATGAATTTTTTTTTACACCTATTTTAAGGCAAATTTTATACTGTGATGATCTCATATATTGCTATTACATAACCAATTTAACTTTGGTAATAACCAAATTCAGAAAAATATAGCGCTATTCCGGAATCAAACCCGATATTAATCTAGTGTGACGCATAAATTCTATCGAACAATGTGTCATTTAACATTTATTTATGACTACATAAATTCTATTACCTACTGTTAAGACCCCATAAACAGTGATTCCCATAAGGAGTGGTTTTAAGCTGGTAAGCAATAGAAAGAAAACAACGTACCATACAAAAAGTAAATTACTAGGCCAGTGGGAAAATGGATCATTGGACTTTGAGAGACATTGTATCTAAGGTTATAAAATCTGGATTATTTTAATTAAAAGCATGACCATTTTATTTATCTAATACATCTTTTAATTGCTTTCAAGTTTTGTTTGTAATTTGTATAAACCAATCAGTTTCACAAAAAGTTACTTGTCCTTCTCTATGAGCAGAATGGTTTTTGTGTCATTGAAAGAAACAACAATAATTGGTTTATTTGTAAAAGGTAAAGCTATGTGGTTTTGTCTATCTTAACTGGATCACAGGCCTATTTGACTTTTTTTGTACATTTTGCAACCGAAAATTAGTATTTTTTAGAATTTTGAAATAGCTAAGACTACTAACAGTAATTTTAAATGTTATGTTTTCTTAATAATATGCAAATTAGAAAATGCGAACTTTTTAAATCGTTTGAAATTGCTCAAACGGATGTTTATGCAATATTTTATGTATTTTTTAATTTTTGATATTAATTTTGTTGCAATTTTACGTCAATTCATTTAAACACAAAGCATAAATGTTACTACACACATTCCCCAGATTTGGCATAAGCAAAACCTTGTAATACTTAATCTAAATTCTCATTTTATTATTCTAAAATATGTTCAGAAAATATATTATGATGTTCCACACCTCCATTTGTAGTGAAACTAAGTTAGACTGCATATTTTAGGCAGGAATCTGTACTACATCGGACAACACAACGGCTGCTGAATTGACCGCTAACTTCCGAGACATCTTTCATCTCTTTAAGTTTATATTATGTTTAACCAATATATATTGCATTACGTATATATATTGTTATTGATGTTTATATTGAAATATTAAGCAATGTAACATCTTTTATTTCCAATAGAATCCAATAAGTTCAACATTATAACTTGTTTATTTTTATTAACCATAATGTCATAAATAATGGCATTAAGTACATGAATATATGAGTAACTATGCCATAAAATGGATGATAATAAAACATTTAACGTCCCAATGTTTAGATATTTAGTAATGACGACATCATCAACATTACTTGTTGATACAAATATTAACTTTGTTTTTTGATGAAAATGTTTTTACTTGCTCATTCTTTTATGTAAGCAAATTTTATTTGACGCTATGGGGTATCAAATAAATAAGTTACATAATGTTATATGGGTTCGGATCTGCTACCAGGGTCGTATTTAGTCGTGAAAACGCAAAATCAACTGTATTTAGTCAGAATTTATTGCCAACGTCAATCATATCTAGTCTTAATTTATGGTGGTGCTTAAAAGCGCGCCTGTCTGCTACATAAATGTTACGTAAATACTTGGCTCCTCTTTACCAACCAGCCATATCACTATCTATTGTTTGATTCGACGAGATGGAAGTTTTTCTCTCGGTTACACTTTTTTCCTGGTAAATAACACCTTCGTTCTTTATTAGTATTATCGTACAAAGACCTCTCTTATAAATGTACTCTACAAATACTTTACACCATTGCCCCATCTAGTGTAGAACGTGATCGTATGAGCCCAAGCTCCGGTGCCCCAATGGCTGCTTTGGGTCGCTGTGACGTCATAATGCCTTGACACTTCTACGTGGTCGCAATGCATCATACTCAGTACTGTGTATGACAGACAGAGGCGGATAAAACTTTTGTTCTAGATTAAGAGAAAATTATATATCATAGATATGTTTAAACCAATTAATTAATTACTCATTTTGTAAAGAACAACATCCAATTCAGGAATTTATATTATTCAATCTATTTAAAATGAATTGGTTGTATTAAAATCAAGAAAAGTCTATTCCAAATTTGTCTAGATGGTACTATAATTCGAGTTAAAAGTCATTCATTATTTTGGCACACATTCTAAAATGAAGTGATTTGTGTTGCTATTAATTCAGGCGTTAAATAAAAGTTGGTCGATGTGCTTCGTTACTGACAGGATATAGAGCTGAGGGTTATATAAAGTTTTTAATAATAGAATGTAAGAGTAATTAGGTAGATATTGACATTGTAATGGAAACTTCAAGGCTTTAAATTTTAAAAGCAAAAAATATCTAATAGTGCTATTTGTGTTGCTATCAGATCAGGGGTAATATTTATTTTAAAAAGACGAATACTAAAACTGACACTGAAAGTTCTAGATTTTCGTAAAAAAAATAAAGAAAAAAACATTGATACCGTTAATTAAATTATTGTAAATGAAAAATATTATAAAATATATTTTGTTAGGTTAAAATTCTAAAGTATGTGTGTCATTAATTTAGATAACTATTTGTTTAGTTACTTTATTATGTAGTTTATTTACCATCGGCCTATTTACGATGCTTAGTACTATCACCGACGACCTCCTACAATACTGCCTTATAAGTTTTATAATTAATAGTGTACATAGTCAAATTAATTCTGGTAACAACCAAACCCAAATAAAGTGCTAGTACGGGGATCAAACCCGAAGACACAGCAGTCTAATTTCAAGCAGAAATACTTTCGCGCATTGTGCCGTCTTTTCTTTATTTGGTTAGAATTACGAATATATTTTATAAATAAATATTAAGCACTTTTTATTAAGCAAGTTTTATTATTAGAAATAAACATCTTTAAATTTATGGAAATCGCCCCTTTTCCGAGTCCGCTATTGATCACTGACCACAATATCTCATTCTTAAGAGTAAAAGAAAAATAAGGAGAAAAATAAAAAGTAAGTACCAACAATACGTCGAGTAGTGTTAAGTACAACTCTAAACCGCGCGTTGGTGAGGAAAGGGATGATCCCTTAAGAAGAAGAACTCATTATTTGAACTGGGATGCTAGATTTCTCTAACTCTTAGAAGATAAATATTTAATATTACTTTACAAAACAAATTTAATATTCAATGTGCTATATTATGATTACATTTTTCTATCTATGTAAAACTAAGTAAAACAATTATATGTATTTGATATTAGGGGTCAGCTATTCAAAGGAGAGAGGATTCCACTAAGTGTGACAAGACGTGACACGGTAGAAAAAGGTCATAAGTTTGATGACGACATATTTAACCTAAAATGCGATAAAAATATATAAAAAACGTTTTTCTTTAAAATCAGTTACGTCAGAACATAGAGAAGAAGGGTTACAATGTGTTATAAAACGTGATAAGAGGAAGGGGAGGTTAATAAAACTTTAGTTATATCAGTGCGACAGCGTTCAACTAGAAAAATAGAACAATATATACGTTTCACATATTTACCACATAAATATTATGTAAATGCTACGTTAGTATTTACTAAAACAATTATTTCCTTTATAAAATGTAATATTATATATTTGTAACAATATAATTTCATTTGTATAAAGAGATTAATATCAGATTATTTCACTTATTTTCCTCTTGCCACATTTTCTTATACTGTGCGACATCTTCACAGGATAAGTGATTGGGATCAATATAATCTGGAATGGATTTAATGGTGCTGAGACCGTTCTCTATTAATTCATGATAATCCATAGCCCTAAAAGAACACAAAATATTTAAAAATTAAAATTGATTCAACTCTTGTTTCCCCTGCACGCCGTTACACTATGTTTAAATCTTCTTGTAAGGAGTTGTATTTCTTCTTTTAATAAAAATATGAATGAAATTTGTAAACATATTTTGTAGAACTTATATATTATGGGTTTTCATTATTTTTTTGCACGGTTTTTAGAACATCTAACATTCTTTTATAGTTGTGGAACACATTCTTGATATTGACATATGCAGAGTGTATTTTTTACGCCGATTTCGTTGGAACGTATTTTTCATATAAATCGAGGTTTAGATTATTCAAAAATAAAATAAAATGTAAAACAGTAACTGGGAATGATACTTACTTTGAATTCATTAATAAAATATAATACCAACTTTGACTTACTTTTCAAGTTTTAACAGATGTTCGTTTGCCACGAGAATTCCTTTACAAACAGCTTCATCAATTGTTTTATCGCTGCGCACTTCACAAATAATTTCCTCATGGTAACGGATCAATCTACTGGTGTAGTGTATAATTTGCATCATGTACGCGTGGACAAACATTTCAACAATAAACATCAAAACGATGCACGTCAGTACATTGTAGAGGTCTATAAAAAACAAATCTTTGACTCTAAACGTTTTAATATAATTTGTGTCATCTACAATTCGATAAATCTGCGGTACGATAAAGGAAGCAAAGACTATAAAGGTGAAAGCTAGTATGTAGTTCCGCCGGAATTTCTCAACTGACAGTGGCGGGGCTGCAGCAATTAGAAGACTGGTTGTTGACATTGTTTAAACTTGTTTGTTGAATTATAGTTACACTGAAAGAGTTAAATTTGGACAGAATCATAGCTTCCTAGTTTTAGGAACACGTTAGAAGATATATTGTATATTTTATTTAAAAACATTTGAATTTTTAAAATGTGACATTAGTCAATTTGTCGAGAATAAATTTAAAATTAACAATTAGAATATTTATATAAATGCATTTGTTTCATAACGAATTTTTAAAAATTATTTAATCTAGTACGCCGCTGCTGGACTTGTATACAGAGTTGTAATGTAAATAATAATATTTTAAAGACTATATTTGCAACTAGTTGTTTCTCATTTGTGTAACAGCAATTAAAATACGTTCAGTTACAAAATACTTTTGTTTTGTACAACCCAGACAGTTTTTATTGTATTTAACTATTTTATTGGTATTTACAAATTCTCGCTGCTTACGTTTTCCTTTCTGCATCCCTTTTCTTTCAAGTATACGAATACCAATGTACCAATGCGTTTGATTTTTACACGGCGACATCGTTTGGGACGAGTATGTTCTGCATGCTTCAGTTTATGTTTGTATTTCAGTGAATCATGGACACCGAACTAAATTTAAATTCATGACAACCAGAACTCAGATATATAATAAATGCTAAAGTCCCTTTAATACCAGTAGTGTATCGATAAGTTAAGTTAGTTTTAATACCAGTAGTTGTATCGTTAAGTTAAAGTTTGCTCTCATAATAAATTATATTAGTGCTAAAGAACTCCAATACACCCCCTACAGTTCACAAGTTAGTTATCTGACGACTGACTACAGACATCTGTGACACACATAGGCGGTTTGCTTTGTAGTTCATCCAACCCGCCGATTTACGTCCGAATACGCCGTCGCTTAAATACGGTCCCATACTGCGACAGGCCTTACGCTTACCGTAACAAGTCTATCTACTTGATTGTTTTTTTGTTTACAATTTTTCATGATAATATTCTTCTTTATATCTCTAAATTGATAACACGGATAAGTTATTATAGTAATAACTAAATAAACCAACTTTTATTAACATTAGCATTGGTAATATTAACATTTTCTGTTAAGCATAATGTTTAAATAAATTAAGTCATTGTACCACAGCGTTATATGTTCTATGAGTAAAGGAAGTGATTAGTGTTGACATCCATTTAGGCGTAATATTATCAATAATTTAACATTTGTAAATATAAAATATATATTTGTTATGAATACAAAAATATATTTGGATGATATTTTAATTTTCCTGCGCCCGGAATTTAATTGGATTTGACGCTTGAACATATTAAAACTGTATAGACAGTAAATTGTGGAAAATAAACACTTAATAAATTGAATTATGTAACTTATTAACACTGGATAAAATGGAATGAGTTAAAAGTTATCATTGCTTTAAACGGAATCTATGAGAAATTTAAACTTCTGTCATCGCTCATGTGCATTGTCACTAATTTAGTCGTATACTACATAACCTCTAAAATACAAGCGATATTTACATAACCTCTAAAATATGAGTAATTTACCGTGTTACCCACAAGAAATATCACTGAAATTGATATTGATTATTAACCCATCGATTTCCTGTGGTAATTATTATTCGCATTGCCATTTACTATTACATTCCCTACATTGTACCTTATTTAATAGAACTGTTAGATTGTAGTCTTTGTTTTTGACATTGACACATTCACCACAATTGTCCCTTAAACACATTATTCATACCTTGTATGCATAGGGTCAAACCTTCAAAGTACAAACATAATCAGCAGCAAACACTATTTCCGAGAAATAATTTTTAGTGTTCTGTGCCTACATCAAAGCCATACAAATTATTCCCGGTTGCGTCTGTCATCTGTCGTCTGTCGTTAGTCGTTAGTCGTTGTATGTTCACGTGAATTAATTTAGAAGCGTTGCTACAAATAATAAGCATCTGTGTGAAATCCGCCATTGTGTCTAAATTAACATATTTACTTTGTACAATGATTTATTTAACGAAGTCACTGTAACTTGTGATATCTTTGTAGTTGCAAGCTTTCGTCAAATGTTATGTTTCAATTTAACTTTCTATTAACTGTCACAGTTTATATCATTGATGGCCAAAGTGTTTTATATTTGTACACTTTTATACGAGGTTACGAGGGTAGTTTGATAATTCAGTGACTTTTCTTTTTTGAAAAACCACTTTATTTATCAACATAGTCTCGATACATTTAGTCGAAAGTTTTTGCCAATTTTTTTATTCCTTCCAAATGATAGGTTTTCTGAAGACCCTTAAAATAGCCGTTTATTTCATTATTTCAGTGATGACCCTTTGGCAGACCCCAATCTCTAACCACCCAACCATTTGTTCAGGTTTGGAAACAGGAAATAGTCGCTGTGTGCTAAATCTGCTGAATATGTTCGTAGCCTAATTTATGGATTTTTGCCATAATTTAGCAGTAGTCTATTAATAGATAGCAGTTGACAGGAGCTGCGCGGGAAATTCAAAAAGTCCCTGAATTATCAACCGATCCTCATATAAGTCCATTTTAAAATCGTTTTCCATTTTATCATCCCTTATTATATTCCGTAGTGCTTCAAGTCATAATTACTAAGGTTAAACAGTCAGTTGCATTTTAATCTTGAATTAAATTATGATCATATTTAATAGGGACTATAAACACCATATAAACAGTATCTAGTTATTTATTTCGTAATATCTAGATACTTAAATAGTTATTATGCAATTTATTACTATATATACTTTAAATTATTCCCTAAGCTATAGTTTTTATTAAATGTGTTTAAGGTGTTTTTTGATTTGCCATTTTATGCGATCTTATTACTTTGAAATATTACGCATTAGTCTTATTTAACCTTCAATTTGTGATTACTCGAAATTGAAAAGAGTCAGTTTCTGTTCTACGTTCTTAAACTGTTCTTCAATTATGACCAACAGTTTAAATGGTGTAATAATAAAGGAATATAAAGCCTAGCGGCATTTTCATTTAATTAATAAATACAACAGAAAATATTATAATAGACTGAGTAACTATTTATACTTTTTCTTTTACATCAAAAGTATTTAAAGATCTAACTACGTCTGTTCTATTTAAAATAATACAATTATTTAACAAATAGATAATTTTATTAATTAATTCTAAGCCCCGTATTTTGGCCATAACTGTACAAATATATCGTATACGTAATTATGTATTTGAAGAAGTTAAATTTAGAATGAGGTGTGTGTATAACTGTCAAAGGCAATAGAACTATTGAATGGGACTTAATTTAATCATTTAAATGTATAAATTACGTGAAACTAACGTAACATTTTGAATAAGCTTGTTCATTTAATCTTAAAATATACATATTCGTACACACAAGCTCTAAAGTTAGGGGACGATATGTTCTTGTTTAGAACTTGAATAGAAAGTGAATCATATTTTCAAGATTGTGCTAATTATAAATTCCAGTCAAATTATTTCGGTTTGATACTAATTGTTATTTTAGAAATAAATGATTCGAATTGACAGTGTTTATTTTATGAAGAACGAGTATAAATATGAAAGCTCGCTGCTGTAGCTATAATTTAAATAGGTTCAGTTTATTTAGTCTTATCACGTGATGAAAGCTATCTATATTAAAAGTAAATTGGCCGTAGATTTTATTGTTTTAAACGAATGTGAATTTATTCATTAGTTTTATGTTAATATTGTGTTTATTTATAAAACCAAACACATAGTTCTAGTAGGAAGAATGCTAAATTGTGGTGTCCTTTGTCCTTTCTCTTAAAGAATAACAAAGAATAAATTCGAAAACACACTCATACGAAAACTATCTTGTTCAGACTTGATCATAAAATCCAGAAAACAACTTGGCGGTAAAATCAACCAAACACATTTACATGGACGTAAAATAACTCAGATCGCCTAAAAACAGATCCTAGAAGTAGACCAGAGCAAGAAAAAATAAAATCTTCGTTATTGAAATACTGTTTAGGCAAAGCAATGATTTGGATCTTTTAGTGGCATTGATTTATTTATATAATTTTGTTTATTACTTGATGAGTTATGTATTACTATTACTCCTTCTCCGGGATTAAAAGTACGAGTTATACATTGTGTGCAGTAAATCATGATTTGATGTCCCTCTACTTCTGGAGTTTTGCGATGCCAGCCTATATTGGCCATAAACTCGCGAAATATTGTGCAGAAATTTCATCTGCATGTGTACACGGAAGACGGAGCTTAGGTATGTAACATGGGGAGAAACATCCCAAACTAATATGGATATCATTGAAGTGTGTTATGCCGGGGGGGGGGGGGGAGGCTAAGAACTCCGGGATTCGAACCAGGGTCTCAGTGTTAGAGTTATGACCTAACTACCTCGGTCATTCAAAGGTATATGCTTCAGATTACTAAGTTTTATGCTTGCAATGGAGAAATAATAAAACAGTTACACGTACAACCAAACTAGACCATTAAAATTCTTATCACTGTACACAACTATTGAATGAACATGTAGGATTTATCACAAATCACGTGTAGTGTATAATTAAACAATTTGTGACCAATCCGTGGGCTGATTGCATCGAACGTCGCTGGGACACTCTTTGAATTGTAACTGTGACATTTTATTTTCAATTAAAAACTAAATTAGTATTCAGGTTTAATTTCAAATGAAAATATATGTATGTTTGTGTGTGTGTGTCCAGTATTTATTTTATTAGCCTGGTTTATTATTTAATTTAAAAATATCATGTAATATATGTTTGAGTGCATGTAACTATTTGCAATTTGAATATGTAAAATGCGAAACGGAAGCAGTATTTTATAAGTGGTGTACCATCAAAAGTATAAAATCTGTCAATTCTGTAAAACTGATTTGACTTTTTTTTTAAATTTTATTTCAATACATAATTTACAATCTGTCCCAAGAGACATTCATCAAATTTTAATAATAAATGTACTCCATGACTTGCAAAAGAATTAACACAGCAAATGATAAACAAATCAAAAATAAACAAATATATGAACCATATAAAACAAACAAATTCACTTGCTAAATCATTACTTCATCATAAATATAACGTAATTGCTACATTCGTGTTTACTTCTTGTGTATTTAAGCTATGTAACATGACTGTTAATGATTAATTTCCATACCAGGTGCTACGGAATCGAATAAACAAAGGTAAATTTAACATACAAAAAATATTAATTTATTTTTAAAATTGAAACGTTAATAATAAACATAAAACCTTGACAGACTTTATCAATAATTGTGGGGAAGGAAACAGACAGGGGACAGGGGACAAGTTGACAATTATTGATATTTTATGCAGGCTCTAATATTTTAACTGTACACGTTACCATTTTCTGTTATCTCATCAACAAACATTGTCAACTCTTGTTTTCTACTTTAATAGCTGACAGTGATAAATTAAAATTGAACTGAAATTAGACTTGACACTTTTTAATATTTGAAAAACATTCAAATAGTTATACAACATATTGACTTTTAATATTACTAAGTAATAATCAGTGCCACGAAGATTATTTGTTTGATAATTAATTTTGTATTATTAATACTGTAAATTTACGTAATTCATAAATTACGTCACACACAGACTAAGGCCTGTCTCAGTATGGGACCGTATTTAAGCGACGGCGTATTCGGACGTAAATCGGCGGATTGGATGAGATACAAAGCAAACCGCCTATGTGTGTCACAGATGTCTGTAGTCGTGTATTAGGGGGTGTATTGGAGTTCTTTAGCACTTATATAATTTATCATGAGAGCAAACTTTAACTTTAATTTTTATCGATACACTACTGGTATTAAAGGGACTTTAGCATTTATTATATATCTGAGTTCTGGTTGTCGTGAATAAATGTCGTGTCTGGTTGTTGTATCGGTGTCCATTATTCACTGAAATACAAACATAAACTGCATGCAGAACATACTCGTTACAAGCGATGTCGCCGATAGATTTCATTAGAACCGTATTGCAGCGTAACAACTTAGGTATCCCCTCCAGTCTGAGGCGGCTGTTTGCATTTACAAAGGTTCAGATAGGATATCGTTGTAGTAGTGGTAACGCTTGGATAAAATTCGCCTTTATACGGGTCTAATGTAACGGCTTTGTAGCTTGCAGTCTGAGAGGTCCAGAGAGATCTCATTACATTTACATGGTTCGGATAGGTAAAGCGTAGTAGCCCGTATACGTCCGGCAGAAATTCGCTTAAATACGGTGCCATACTGAGACAGGCCTAAAGGGGAGGGGGCCGTCAAAGTGTAATATAGGCAAATGGGGTTCAGAAATTGTGATATGTGACAAGTCATATGTAGTATAAAATATATTTTGTTTTCTGGAAAAATATGGTAATTTTGTGAAATATATAAAATTCTTGAAAATTACCGGGAGGGGCAATATATTTAATTTTTTTGAAAAAAGGTCTACGACTATATATGTATATTTATATATATATATGTATATTTGTATATTTATTTATTTTCTTGGAATAATCGGGATTATTAACATTGTTTGTCAAGTCTGTAAAATTATTTGTGGTAACAACTTTTAAACTACTGATGTACAATTGGAGGTCGCTTTAAGGATAAGACCGTAAGCTTCAACTTTAGCCCAGAGCTGTATATCCAGTTCATTGAATTATTGTGATTAAACAAAGCTCTGTATATTATTTATAATAATGGTTTGAATCAAACGGTGATTAAATTAATTAACAAGACCCTAAGTTGGACCGGTGTTGACATATCATCCTTTGAAAGTTTACACGTAGTAAACATGTTAAATATTCACCGATGGTTAAACAAAGGAAACAAACTTAAGATATGGAAAGGTCAAGGGATGGTGTATGAGTACCAAGGTTCAATTTCCTTTATTTAATTAAGGAAGAATAATCAATAAATTGACGGCATTAGGTATTCAACATTTGCCTTAAGCGTGCTGAAAAGTGCTTAATTAATTAATAACTTGAAAAGCAACGTAAAGTAAAGTTCATTTTATTTATTTGTAAACATACTTTTACCAAATTATTATAGCTTTGCAAAATTGTGCTAGAAAGATAAACTTTTGTATATGGTACCAAATTTACAAATCGAAAAATTACATTTTGCAGAATTTTTTTTTTTTTTAATTCAGTTTGTATGAAAAATAAATTGTTCTTATATGTAAAATTAATATAAAGCGAGCCTAAATACGAGTACTCGTATTTCAATTTAAAAATTAAATTAAAATTTGAAATGAAAATCAATTCACAGATAAAAGACAGACGTCGCTTAGCGACGAGGATATACGCTAGTATTTTATAAATTTACAACTTATGCTGCTAAAATTGTCCATCAGAATTTCTTAAGTCCAACTATTTTATAATCCTACAAAATATTAACAATTAAGAGTGTAGCCAATTAAAATAACAGCTGCAAGTGTCAAAGAATTATCCTGTTTATTCATAAACAACAAACAATAATATAATAAATGTAAAAGCAAACACAAAAAACTAATAAAATAAATGACTCTATCAAGAAAGAAAATATACTCGTATCGTATAACAAACAACCATTACAATTACCTCAAAAGACTTCAAGGAGAGAGTAAGAATGGATAACATATCTCTCTTAAGGATCAGTGTTTTTTTTTCAAAAAGTAGAGATCACAATTTATATTTCTTCCACTTTCTCTTCTGAGTGTCCTAACTTCAAAGCTAACTACGTAACATTAGTTAACCATGAAATAAAACCAAGCTTCGTCTAAAAGCCATCACCAGGATACGGTATGGTATCTTAGCGTTTATATCTTGATTAAAGTTCCAGAAGGATTTCTGAAGAAAAGGAACAACGACAAAAATTAGAACAATGAAATAATACAGTAGGAGTATTTCTACGGTTGACAGTTATAGATGCTGGTAATTTTGTATCTCCGTTCGTCAACCTGCAGCGATCTGTTAGGTTGCCGACAAAGAGGGGGCGTGGGGGTGGTGTGGTGAGGCGAGGCACAACCGAGGGGAAGATTATAGTGACCTTTGAGCGAATAATTGACCAGAGAACATTTTTGTTGGAGATTTATATTTAAGTTAATCAAAAGTAATATTTGTACTCTTAATGTTGTTTATTTCAGGTTTATCTGTATATTATATGCAGAGCCGTATTAGTCAGTTGCGCTAGACCTTCCTTTTAAATAGACGTACCCTTGAAGGCAATTGTGACAAGATACATTTGATTTTTTCGAAAAGAAATTGTGATAGATACACTGAATTCGGCGAATACCAATTGTGACTTGATATATTTGACTTTAGGCGTCTGGGTAAATAAGAATAGATCATTTAAGATAGATCTGAAGGAAGGGCTACATACGTTTAACAGTGTAAGTGCAAATGTAGTGTTTATCTACCCGCGGACGCCAATGGTACAGGATGGTAAATATTGATGAATTGTTCATGGGATAATATATCACTTACCAGGAGATTTATACCCAGTAAACAATTTGGTGAAGTGTTCTGTTTTGTGATGTTTTAATCCCCTTTGCACTTCAATTATAGTTATAGCCATTTGTAGCCGATAAAATAGATATTTCATATGAGCAACTGTGAGAAACTGAACTGTAAATTTCATGACAAAATCATACACATCTGCAATATCATGGCAAAGTGAGTCCAAAATCTTTACTGAGTATTCAGATATGGAAAATATTGTAATAGGTATCAAAATATCACTACTTTGTAACTAGTAACGCCATCTGTAATCTGTTGTGTAAAAACTTTTTTCTTATGTAAAATATAGTCTGTTGCGAACTGCTAACGTGTCTTTATAGGTTATGGGCAAATTTACCGGTTTATCAGTTTTTTTATAGTATAAAATAGATAAATTGTTACGTTTTTTTTTCGCGGAAACATGACTACGAACTATATTGCGAGTGTGCCAAAGCTAAAAGGCAGAGAGAATTACGATGAGTGGTGTTTCGCGGCCGAAAACTTGTTGGTACTAGAAGGGATGGAAAAGTACATCAAACCTAGTGCAGACTTCGAAGTTAAGCCAGTGGACGACTCCAAAACGAAGGCAAAGCTAATTTTAACCATCGATCCAGCATTGTACGTGCATATAAGGAATACCAGGAGCTCGGCAGAATTATGGACAAAATTGAAAGCCATGTCCGATGACTCCGGTTTCTCAAGAAAAATAACCTTACTTCGACATTTGATTTCGATAAGACTTGAAAACTGTGATTCGATGACTACCTATGTCACACAAATGATCGAAACGGCTCAAAAGTTAAATGGCACTGGATTTACAATAACAGATGAATGGGTCGGATCATTATTATTAGCAGGTTTGACTGATCGCTATTCTCCAATGATAATGGCAATAGAACATTCTGGCATTTCGATAAGTGCGGATACTATAAAGTCGAAGTTACTCGACATGGAAGTAACCAGTGATTTTGAAGGTGCAGCTGGCGGTACGGCGGCATTTGCAGCGAGAAATAAATATAATTCTGGCAGCAGCGGTAAACCAAAGAAATATGGCGGCAACCCAATGTCGAACAAAAAGACCGCGGCAGATACATCAGCAAAAACAATCACTTGCTTCAAATGTAAAGAGGATGGACATTATCGAAATCAGTGCCCAATGTTGAAGAAAAACACAAATAAATGCGTGTTTAACGTTGTTTTCCTAAACGGAAAGTATAACAAAAACGAATGGTACATTGACTCCGGCGCAAGTGCACACATAACAGCAAATAAAGATTGGGTAAAGAACATGAACACAACTCCATGTATACCAGAAATTGTTGTAGCAAATGAATCAAAAGTGCCAGTTGTTTGTTCCGGAGAAGTTGACATTATTTCTAAACTTGGATGCAATATAATAGTGAAAGATGTGTTGTGTGTGCCTAGCCTGACAACCAACCTATTGTCGGTTAGTGAGCTCATTCAGAATGGCAATCATGTGATATTTACAAAGAAAAACTGTTATATTAGAGACAAGAACAATGTTTTGGTGGCGACAGCTGATTTATCTGATGGTGTTTATAAGTTGAGATTACAATCACAAAGTTGTATGTTGGCTACTACAGCTAGTGCAAAGTTATGGCACAGAAGACTGGCACATATAAACAGCCAAGACATGCACAGAATGAGAAATGGTATTGTTGATGGTTTGTCTTATGATAACTCACTTGACATAACCAAATCACAATGTACTACTTGTTGTGAGGGAAAACAAATGAGATTACCATTTTCTCATGTGGGTGAGCGGAGTACAGAAACTTTACACAGAATCCACACAGATATTTGCGGCCCAATGGAAACAAGTTCTTTGAGTGGTGCTCGCTATTTCCTGTTATTTGTTGATGATTATAGTCGCATGACTTTTATTTATTTTCTGAAGCAAAAGAATGAAGCTTTGAACAGATTTAAAGAGTTCAAATCATTGGTTGAGAATCAACAGAGTAAGAAAATAAAGGTGATCAGGTCAGACAATGGACTAGAATTTTGTAACAAGGAATTTGAAGGCTATTTGAAGCAAGCTGGAATTATACACCAGAAAACAAATTGTTATACACCTGAGCAAAATGGACTTTGTGAAAGGAGTAATCGTACAGTTGTTGAGAAAGCCAAATGTTTACTATATGATGCAAATTTAGATAAGAAATTTTGGGCGGAAGCAGCCAATACTGCTGTGTACTTGAAAAATAGATCGATTGCATCAGGATTGGATAAAACACCTTATGAGTTATGGTATGGATCAAAACCAGACTTAAGTCACCTACGTTTGTTTGGAAGCAAAATTATGGTGCATGTACCCAAACAGAAACGTTTGAAATGGGACAAGAAAGCTACACAACATATTCTAGTTGGATATGGTGATGGTGTTAAAGGTTATCGTGTGTACAATCCTTCTAAGAACACTGTAATGATCAGTAGAGATATAATAGTGATGGAAGATGTAACACCTATCAAGGAAGTCAGTGAAGAGTCAGCTATTTGGATATCCAATGAAGAAAATTCTAACGACAATTTAGTGGAGGAAAGTAAAGATAAAGTGGGGGAGAGCAGAGATTCAGTGGGGGATCTGTCTAATAATGTTTCAGAAACAGATTTTTTAGATTGCTCTTCAGGTTCCTCATTACATACTGATGACAATGAAACACTGACTGAAATAAACACTGAAGATGTTCCAGAACAAGCAGTATCAATACCTGAGCAAGTGCCAGATGTGCCAAGTAAGCGTCAGAGAAAGAAGCCTGAGCGCTATGGTATTAGCAACATATGTGTTTCCAGTACTGTTCCAGCATCGGAGGAGATTGTATTCTCAGAGGCTCTTGAAGGGCCTGACCGGGAGCAGTGGAAGCAGGCAATGGCTGATGAATTACAGTCATTTGAGGACAGTGATGCGTGGCAGCTTGTGGACCATCCAGGTGATGTGACAATAGTGAAGTGTAGGTGGGTGCTAAATAAAAAGTATGATTTTGAAAACAATGTAAGGTATAGGGCTCGATTAGTGGCAAAAGGTTTCTCGCAGAAACCAGGTGTTGATTATACAGATACTTTTTCACCGGTAGTGCGGCATTCTACTCTAAGATTGTTGTTTGCACTTAGTGTTCAAATGAAAATGAGTATAACACATCTAGATGTAACCACTGCTTTCCTTAATGGTTTTTTGAAAGAAAATATTTATATGTCATTACCTGAAGGTTTTGTAAACAAAAGTGGGGGAAAGGTCTTAAAATTAAATAAAGCCATTTATGGGCTAAAACAGTCTTCCCTGGCATGGTATGAAAGAGTTAAAGAAGTTTTGAGTAGATTAGATTTCAAAAATAGTCAATATGAACCATGTTTGTTTACAAAAATAACTGGTAAAATTAAAGTGATAGTGGCCCTGTATGTGGATGATTTTTTGATTTTTTCAAACAATGATTTTGAAACAAATAAATTAAAAAGTGTATTAGGTTCAGAATTTAAGTTAAAAGACTTGGGACCTGTAAGACAATATTTAGGCATGAGAATAAATTTAGATAAAAATAAAAATGTTATTACTGTAGATCAACAACAATATATTGAACAGTTAGTTTCTAAATTTCAAATGTCTGATTGTAAGACACAAAGTACTCCGATTGAGCCTAAATTGAATTTAGATAAGTCATCTGATAAATGTTTACCTGATGTTCCTTATCAAAAACTTATTGGAAGTCTGATGTATCTGGCAGTATTAACAAGACCAGATATTGCTTACTGTGTTAGCTATCTCAGTCAATTTAATAGTTGTTATAGTCACATACATTGGAATTATTGTAAACGTGTATTAAGATATTTACTGCATACTAAAAGTTATTGTTTAAAATATACCAATAATAACAATAGTAATTTACAAGGTTTTGTAGACAGTGATTGGGCAAGTGATGCTCTAGATAGAAAATCCTATACTGGATTTTGCTTTATGTTGTCAGGGTCTGCCATTTCCTGGCAAAGTAGGAAGCAGAAAACGGTTTCATTATCCAGTACTGAGGCGGAATACACTGCTCTTTCTGAAGCTTCAAGAGAAGCTATTTATCTAAGAAATTTAATGCATGAAATTACTGATGTATTTAATGTAATTGATTTGTATTGTGATAACCAAAGTGCATTGAAGTTAGCTTCGAGTAGTCAGAGTCATAATAGATCCAAGCATATAGATGTGCGTTGTCATTTTATTAGAGATGTTGTAAAGAACAACTTTGTAAAAGTTAAGTACATTCCTACTGAAGAAATGCCTGCAGATATTTTAACAAAAGGTCTTTGTCATCTGAAACATTATAAGTTTATGAATTTACTTGGCATTGTTTCTGTGTAATCATGTGTACTTAGATTATTCTGATAAGTGGGGGTATTGTAATAGGTATCAAAATATCACTACTTTGTAACTAGTAACGCCATCTGTAATCTGTTGTGTAAAAACTTTTTTCTTATGTAAAATATAGTCTGTTGCGAACTGCTAACGTGTCTTTATAGAAAACTCATTTTATCCAGTAGCAATTATTCTGAAGTTCGTTTTATCTCATTTCCAATCCTGTGACAATTTGTCGTATCTCAATTTCAAACATTTTCGGCGACAAATATAACAATGCGTAAGGATAATTAATAGCGTTGTATCTATACATTTGAAAGAGCAGTCAAAGTTTGGGCATCATATTCTTTAAGAATCTGGACTTTGTGTAACATATAAACCTACGTATATAATAAATAGCATGTACACTCATGATTGTTATTTACTAATTCTTCATGCAACATTGTCTACAAATAAATTTCAGTCGGGGTTAAAGGAAATTAAATTAAAGACTATATAAATAATTTTAACATTTCCAAACAAAAGCCATTATTAAAATAATCGAAATATAAATTATTTTTTTTCCTCAATGTAACACTTTATATATCTTTTTCTCTCACTCTCTCCGACTCCTCTCTTTCTCTTTGTGTATTTGGAAGTTTCAGTATTGTATAGGACAACAGTTTCTCATTGCTGTAACTCGCTGATTTCGCTATCGGATTTCGTGTCAAATTATTTCGTAAATTGAAGAATGATATACGAGTATGTATGTTTTATACTCGTATATTTATTTTTTCATGCAATAAGAAACTTATTTGTTTGTGTGTATTTAGCTGTCGGATTGTGCGACGTTAGACGTCGAGACGTCAGCTATCATTTAAATACGAATACATTCAAAGAATTTTATATTTTCTCAACACACAAATGTTCTTTTTACAATGAGTAACATTTATTTCGATTTATTTCTTATAACGTAAATAAAAATATTTACTTGTACAACGGGCTATATCGCATATACTTTAAAAACGGTTTATCTGCTGTTCTGTATTATAGATTAAGAGGATTGCCGGGAAAATTTTGCCATAAACAGAGTTACTTTTATAATTCATTTTTTAAGTTTGTAATATTTTATAATAGTTTATTCCGCACGAGAAGCAGATTGAATATAGAAAACAATTGCGTCAGTCGAGAATCCTTTGTAATAAAAAGCTGAAGCCTCTCTGCCACACCCGGTCATTACTGCAATGTCGAAAAAAAGCGTCTTTTTACACAACTGGAAACTTACTCACTTATTCACTTACTCACAACTGGAAAATGAGTGTAACTCGTCTTTAATTCTTAATCTACATTTTTTTTTGTAACTATTACAATCTAGTCTATTAGACTAATAAGCAAACTTAATCTACATATCGGATAAAAAATTAAGCTCACAGTGCAACTTGTTTTGTCACTAGCTAATTCTAAAGTTAATTTTAAACCTCATATAAAATTGTAACATAGTTTTAACAACCTTTTAACGTTGCCTAACCCTTTTTGCGTTAGCTCACCCTGAGCCTTGAACTAGCCTAAAAAGAATAATGCATTTTGACGCAACATTAAGGTATGTATTGTTTTCTTTTATTATTATTAAATTTGTGAATATATTTACATCAAAAAATTATTAAGAAATGGCGGAGACATAAGCTGTTTCGTAGAACACATTTGCCGACAGGTTTTCCGACTGTTGCCACATTAGCATCATCATCAATTGTCTTAAATAAAATAATTAAATACGTTCTTGTCAACAAATCGTACCTATCTGTAGATAATTGTTTTTTTTTGCGGAAATTCGCTTTAAAAAAGTTTTTATTTCAAAATTATAAGTTAAAAATTAATAAAAAAGAACGAATCATGCAATCCCAAAAAGCCTATACGATAGATAATGGTATAAAGAAGATACGGTGTAATTTTTATTAAAATCGGTTAAATAGTTTTCAAGATACCGTAGCGGCAGTTAGAAAATAGTAACTTCTAGATAAACGCTGAAGAAAAAGTATATAATAAGAAAAAAGCCACGTTCTCTTCAAACTGCTATAACTCAAGTAATATTCGAAATATTGGCATCGGTAAACTTTTAAATTATTACTAAAAATATTAATAATAATTTTTCTATTCATTGAATCTTTCAAAGTGTTGGCTAACCCTTAACAATGTGTAGTTTTAAATTTTCTGTTTTTATTTTCTCATGTTATAAATAAACCTAGATATATATTTAAAGATACAAAAATATATATTTACTGTTTTCTCTTTCTCTCTTTGCCTGTTTATATTCTTATTTATATATGCATTTCAATTACTGATTTATATTTAGAAAATAATACAAATAATCCTCAGTTTAATCTCATGCACTCTGCTACATCCTTTTTAAACCGAGTCAACATTATTATGCCGATTAGAGTCAGGGAGTGGCAATTCCCTACGTGACGTCATAGCGAATATCGACTTTGCACAAGTTTACTATAGTACTTGTAGTTACGAACTATGGAGCTATGAGAAACGTAGCGGGAATTGCAGAATTCTACGGCTATGAGAATTAAAGTATTACAGCAATACATATAGGAGTACGAGTGAGTACATTTTGTTACTGCGAACCAACGAACCCACCAACATTCATGAGAGCGTGCATTTGAAAGAATGAGGTATTAATAAATTAATATTTACATATTTTTTTCACAGCTACAATGCTAATTGCTTGTCGTGGTATATTGTTTTAATCATTTACCACCAGGTGGGTTTTTCGTTGGACAGTTTTATATATAAATATAAACCGGAATATTTTAATACAGATTTATTGGTGACTTATTTAAAACGAAATGTTGTTTATTTGAGTCACGTAGTGATGTGTGAGCAGCACAACGCGTCGGGGATTCAAACAGGACACTCCAAGTACAGTTCGTTGAAGCTTCTCTGAGTAAAACCCAAGTGTTTGATTGGGTCTAGAAGTATGGAAATGGTCACGTTAAAGTGGAAAATCAAAGCCGATAAACGATTAACTCGACTGCCATTCCAAAAAGTTTTTGCTACTGAAGCTTTGGATAAAAACGTTGAATTTCCATATGATCGACGTATGAAGCCTACTACTGCGAATTACTGGATAAAGCCAAAACTTCTTATCGCAACAAACGACGTCAGCAACCGATTCGCGATGTATATAACAACTCTAACTTCTTAAAAACCATCTAAATTGCATTGCTTCACTGTAGGAGACATTATAATGGGAAACTATTGAATACGACGCTGCGGTCGAACAGTACATATGCAGTTGGGGCAGCTACTTTATTGTTTTTATTCGATGGTAAAAATGTATTTCTGTAGAAGGAAACTGTATAAAAAATAAGGCACTACATTTGTACTTTTATAAATCACTAATAAATTTATCATTTTGAATGACTTTAGTATATCTACCTCGTGTATTTCATTTTTTACATTTTCTCTAAATTAACTTTTACTGTAAATAGTGCAATATTTAATGAACATAGTTCATTAAAATGGAAGTGATCATAAACATACAGATATGTCCTTTACAAGTTATGTTCACTTTGCACTTGATGGAATTTCACCAGATGAAATGAAATGCAATGCGAAATGCATAGTCGTATACGAGTATAGTATAAATAGATTTACAGTATGAAATGTTTTCGTAACGTAATGGGCTTTTACATTATTTCGTTGACTGTCAAATGAAATTTAAATGAACATGAAGACATAGAGGTGCTGTTATTTATTTGATGCAGTTATCAGCGGGATACCCACTGTTGCATAATGCGGTGACGTCATTCTAGTTTTATAGCTCGCATGGGGTTCATTTTACTGGCAGTGGAGGCACATATACACATATATTCAAGTGAAACATTTTTAGATCAAATTTAAACTATCGTATTTGTTTTTTTTTTTTTTGAAAAAGTAAAAAGTTTGTTTTTATTGCATGTAATAAAATATAAAAATGTATGTATATAAAGAAGTCAGCTAGAAAATTGTCTTACAGTGCAAAATTCACACTTACTAGCTAGCCATAAGCTAATTCCTATGTTCCTAGCGATACCTATCAATTTTGTAAAGTGTTATTATTTATCTCAGCACGTAGAAATAATTCTACGTTAATTAATACTCAAATGATCGTTACGTACTTTGTTCCATCGCTAAATTATGAACATTATCAGTTACTTTCAGAAAAAAGTTTCAAATTTCAGTAGAAACTATTGTGATAGCAGGAATCTACAAAAGATCACGAGATAAGCAAACTGCAAAACCATTATTCGGGTTTCGAAACCCAGTGGATATACGAGTACGAGTATGTTAATAAAAACAATTTACCATTTAGATACAAGTCAAACATAGTGTTGTTTCACGACACAATTTGGTGGTGCTACAACAATATTTATGTTCGTATACGATTATACGTGGTGCGTATTCTGTTCGAGATTGATGTTTGCTTATACTGTACATATTTCAGACTTCATACCATAAACATAACTACGACCATGATGTTTAAGGAAGCAATATAAGCAAACATTGACCTGGAACATAATATATCTACTCATTTTCGCTTTTACCTTGGTGCGTGTCTCATTCTTTTATAGAAAGGTGTCTTATATTGTTGTAATAATATTCATCATCATCATCATCATCATCAAGTAGAGCACTAGCTTCCTTCAAGATTTTTTCGCCATTTCTTCCTATTAGTCGCTTTTCTGTTCCTACCACAACTATCTTCTTTAGGTGCTCCTTCACTTCTTCTTTCTACATCGCCATGGATATTCCTCGCTCTCTTTCACTCGATACGTTCCTTAGCGGTTCTGTTTCCATGGTCTTGCCTGTATCTCTCTATAAGAAACAAAATTTTGATTTAACAAAGTGACCATCGCAATATTTTCTATCCAAGTCTAAATTTCTAGTCCAAGAGAAATTTACAGTAGATGCTAGATGAAGATTTGGTGCCCTCCTTCTATCTTAAAATGTCTAACGTGAAATTAGAAAACAGTAGGAGTCCCTCTGTTGCATATTGGCGCCTGATACGGCGCATCTCTCGCATGCCCAGATCTTTAGGAGTTGCTTCTTGCTCGGGGCTTGAGAAAAATAAGATAATCATTACCTAATAATATAACAAAATATATCTTAGTTTGTTTCGAATAATATGGTTTACGATTACGTTCTTGTCAAAATGTCGCTGAATTAATTTCGTTATTTAAAAACCGTCTTTGAAACGCATTTTGTCCCTGAATTCTACTAAATTATTTCGATTCATAAACCTTGTAAACTAAAACTCCATGGCTAAGATAATTTATTTTGTTACTGTGACTTTTCAAACAAATCATTTGGCTGATATAATGAGAACAGGAAGTTTCCCACAAATCAGAATGCAGCTGTTTGTTGCCAAATAGAACATTAAGAACATGCAGTAACTGGTCAAGAATACATTGTTATTAATTGTAACATACCGACACAGAGCACAGAGCACCCAGCAGCGAGCATCGAGCACCGACCTTGGCACTGGCAGCTGCTGCCGTTTCTAACCTCTATTAAATTTCAATTTAAACACTTATTAATTTCCCAGCAAGACCCAACATCTGTTTACATTCTCGTAAGTGTTTCTTTTAATAGCAAACAGGAAAATAATGATTTCATTTTCAAATAATTTACTAATATTAAATAAGTTTCAGAAATTTTGCACTTTATATTAAAATTAGATACAAATAAACGTAACTAGATACTTTTATTGTATTTTAGAACTAACTAATTTTACTTTTATAACTAGTTTTTTACACCTATCTTACTAACTGTGATCAATTACAGTAGTACCTCGACTTATGAACAAACCAAAATTTTTCCCATTGAAATTTATGTAAATTCAATTAATCTGTTTCATCACTCTGCTAGCTTTCACCACAAAATCACAGTGCAAAAGTTAAGCATTTTGAATATTACGTCCGTGCTAAGACAATCTCCAGCAATCTTCTTTTCTTTAATCCAAACTAACAATAATTTTTCTACTTCTTCTTTCAAACACTTGAGATTTTTCTCTCTTCTTTAGCCATATTAGATTTTCTGGTGCATTTTTCTTCTTTAACATATTACACATAGTAGATGTGTTTAGCTAGATAATGTTTAGGACTATCAGAGGTTTACTTTACTGTATTTAGTATGAAAAGAGGAGTAAAAATCCCTTTTAGGATCAGGATAGGAACGTCCGGCAGCAAAACATAAATTATAACTTTAAAAAGTCAAATTTGTAACAACTTATTTACTTTTAAGAAAATTAAGAGAAAATGGGCATATATTTTAATAAAGTTTCAAAAAATCTAATGAAACATTGGTACACACCCCAATCTACAAAATATGAATTCCAGTAAATCTGGCAGTCAATAAAGTTAGAGAATCGCGAAACTAGATTGCGAATTATTCGACAATATATTACTTTTATAATATTATTAATGCAATATCTTTTAGTACAAAATATAATAACGCCCACAAATCCACAGGGAATGTACTTTATTTAATGCATGTTCTTAAACTCGTAAATGCATAAGTATTAAAACCGGTCGTAAACTTGTGGCATATACTGAGTAATAAGGTTAGATTTTCAATAAAATATCACAGCTATTTGTATATTTTTATTACATCATCAATCAAAATATCAATTTAATCTTACATTATATTACTTTCATTCTGCAAACCACAATAGACTACTGAACTATTTTTATATCAAACTCACTCAGAAAATTTAACTGCTCATTCATAAGAATTAAAAACGTAGAAAATTAAACTCGCTCTAAAATTTTTAAGGAAGGGTTTAAAATTTTGTTATACTATACATGTAATGTAAAATTCACATTCGTGAGCGTTAGCAAATAAATTTAACGTGAATCAAAAGAATGAGAATTCTCTCCAATATAATTTTTTTGTAACATTACTCATACATGTACAATTTTTGTATACACTCTTGAAATTTATTATGAAAATAGTATATATATATATGTAGAAATACATTTCTACGTCCCATAAGAAGTTTTTGGATATGTCCTTGAGAAATAGAAGATGCCTGTCTCAGTAACCAATTGCACAGGTGCTGTTCAACCGCAACGACGTCCTCCTTCTTCCGTACTGTGGTTGTCACATGTGGATAAGCCTGAACTGTAAGTGAGAGAGTTCTTCAAGAGCTTGCCAGTGTAATTTAGAGAGTTTATCACGAGTTATAGTTGCTATATGTAGTTACGCGTTGTTGTGCAGACGAAGGACAACGGGAATCGGTAGCTAGCGTCGTTTATTGCGATCAGTCTTGACCTTCTCTAGCAGGATATGATACAATCTGGCAACATTAATGTGGATCACTTTCTACTGCCTGAATATTGTCTTCATTGATGCTAGTCAACGGATGTCGTTTATGGCCTTGATTTTCACCTTATCATGCCCATTTCGATATTTCGGCACTCAATTAAACACTTGGATTTTACTTAGAGTAGCAAAGCCGTAATGTTCTTGGAGTCTCTTAAAAATTTCGCACCTTCGTTGGCGAAAAAGCGACTAAAAACGCATTGAACTACTGACTGCATGTACTTTCTGTTCACTTATGCCGGTACCAAACGATGCTACGAACACCTTCCAATATTGAACGCTTAATGCGTGGACGCATCGTGTGTTCTATGCTAGAACTAAATGTGTCCAATGTTGTGTGTACAACGTTTACGTTGAAAGAAGTTCGGACTGTAGTCGGTCTTTTGACCCGAGTCAAAACGGATTTTTCTACCTCTGCCACACACTTGATCCACATGTCATGCACTGCTGCACGAATCGTCAATCAAAGGAAGGTTTTATATTTGAAAGTTTATTTATTTACTTGAAAGTTTTTGTTAACCAATGTCACTGTCAGTAATATCAACAAATTAATAAAATAAATCAGTTATAAATATCTTGCCATAAAGAAACTTCTTGTATAAAGAAACTTGCCATGTCAATTTTCCAATATTTGACTCGCACGTTGGAGGCAAACAATTCAATCATCGAGTGTGCGGGTCAAATGAATAATATTCCGGTTTATATTTGAAAGACCCTCGTATAATTGTATTATAGCCATATGTGTAACATATTATGAAAGCCTCGAGGGGAATTATGTATATCGCGTTCAGTTTAAACAGTTTTAGAACTAAAAGCAGTTGTCAAGATATGACTCCATCAACTAACGTAGTCACTTTCCAACTTCTGTGATAGTTTAGCATAGTGTTTCTAGCTTTGTAATTCAATGTGCAATGTGTGCATGTGTGTATGTGTGTATGTGTGTATGAGGCTGACGAGATGAAGTGTATCATATCTGCATCACAAATGAATGCACGAATACGATCCCATACGAGTGTAGGTGCATGTTAGTTAATATGTAAATACATGATGACTTTAAGTTATTCTGGGGCTGTTATTACCAAGATATAAATAAAGGTAGTATTTATCATATTAATTAAACCGACGAGTATATACGTGTTGAGTACAAATTATAATTCTTGTAACAGCTTTAGCTAGCGTAGTTGCAATATCAAGTAAAACGGTGTTTCATATGCTGCAATATACATATATGGTAGTATCTGTAATAATTTGTTATAAAATGGAGCAACGACTTCTGTATTTTCTGTTGTATATTAGGAAGAACGTAGAAAGATGTCTTTAAAGCCAGAGCTGGTAATTCTTGTTTTTGGTAAGCCAAATTAATCGTTGTAGACAAAATAAAATATAACTACATAAGGTGTCAATATGATATTACTTAATAAATAATATTTTCAATGTCTGAAGCAACGTATTGTTTAACTTTTATTTGAGGTGTAAAGAATACATCATATTGAATAATGGAGGAATCGACCGTCTGGACGCCTTTATTGACGTCTGAATTCCAATAATAAGAAACTACGCAGTTTAAATAATGTTCTTCTTGAAATACTTTGAGAGTAAATAGTGATAAAATTTACAATTTAGTTTAAAAAACAGTTTTGAAGTTTTTTTTATTGAAATTTACCCTAAACTATATGTGCTTCTTCATTCAAGTGTACCCGTTAAATACATTTACGTCGTATCTAAGGGGTTAAGGATTAAAGGATTATAAAATATCTTTAGAATCGTAGAATAAAACGAGTTTAGACCTTTTTTGATTAAATGCTACTTAATTTATCAAATTAAAATGTTGTAAAATTATAAGTTTAAATTTGTTAGTAGGATTTAAGATATGAATGTTTTATGTTTAGCGACTTTGTTTTGAGGTTATGAAAACTTGCTACGAGTAAGAAGTCTCAAATAATCTCGTGTGCAAGTTTAAAGTTATTTATTTATTTAATGTCGGTAAAATCAGTCAGTTGTCAATAGATTTACACTATAAATCATTTTATTTTACTGGGTTACTATGATTATATTTCAATAACTATAAAGAGAAAAGTAATTAGTTTAACATTAATTACAGAAATTCTCGTATATGTATGTAAAACAAAGTTCTAATTAACCATAGAACATACCAGCAATCGCAAACAAGTCTAGAAGCTAAATATATTGAAATCACTAAGCATGTAAACATGATTATACACCCAGATGCACTTACTCAGGGGTTAGTCTACGTTAAAATTACGTTAACTCCTTGGAATGGAGGTTTGTTCCGTCCGAAATTATTCTAGCTTGTAGTTTAAGATAAAACTATTTACCCGGAGATAGTTTTGCATTTGATAATAATGTATGAGCATGTTACGACTTACAAAGATGTACATAATTGAATAAACCAACAGTATTATAATAACTTCTCAGTTGAAGTTTGTTTCATTTTGTAACATATGCATAACAATCAGAGAATCAATAAGTTAAATTATTTATAAATAAGTTAAATATATTTGATAGAAATGCAATTTTAATTGTATAGACTCAATTTGTCTAATCTTATTGTCTAAATTTATTTAATCGATCTACCTGTCCGAACTACAATCTATTCTTTATTATAAACAAAATAATATTACTAATCTAAACATATCCCATGTTCATCTTTCCCAGTTCCTTTTCTGAGACGTGTACCATTTCTATTACTTCTTTTTCCGCGACCATTACTTCTCCTTTGTAGGTAATTGTGAATAGATAAATTTTCGCGCGTTTTCCAAACTAACTCTCGAATATCTTCCTTTTTTCCTTTCCATTTCTCCTCTAGTCCTGCTTGACTTTCCATTTTCTTCGTTATTATGTTACATCTCTCTTTCTTCTTATCCATTCTCCTGCCTTTTACCTCTTAATCCATTTTATTCCATTCACTCTTCCTTTTTGGATTTCTATCATGTCGCTTTTGTCTTCCATTTTTCACTTACACCTATTCTTGATATACTTAAGTATTTCCTCCTCCCAGTCGCACACTCTGCAGCGTTTCTCTTCTTCTGTTCCCCGATACCTACTACCCTTTATTCATACATTCATTTTTTTCATTTTTTTATTATATTGTCTATTTAAAAGTTAATTGACCGAAAATATTTATAATCAATATAATAATCAATACTTACGATGTCTCCTAGATGGGGATGTATAGATACCATTGAATACCCGCACATGACCTAATTTGGTGGGTCGATCTTGTATGATGGTTATTTATCTACATAAAAATGATATCAAACTTTAAATCTCTACTAACTTTTTAATTTATTCCAATTCAATGTAGCTAACTTTTATTAACGTTTTGAATAAAGTAGGTGTACAGAACTCAATTAGATGAATCGAATTAATTTTAATATTCGTTGGAAAACACATGGTTTTCTTTTGCCATGGTAAAAAGAACATTTTCATCTGTACCCAGCAGTGTATTTTCCACACAGCATGTGTCCAGAAAATTCATTCTCCTCACTGTCGTATTCCATTGTGGAAACGGAAACAACAATCGACGTAATCGTATTATCCTAGCCCTTTCTTTCTTTCTTATAACCACATAACGGCGAATATTGTGTTACTATTGTGTGTAAAGGTTACTCATTATTATCTTATAGTTTTTGTTAACATTAACTGCTCAATATACAAGGGTCATCAACCAGAGCCGCATTACTGTTTTGGTATGCCTTGCAGAAAAAGTCAAGTTTCGTTTTCATCGCAAAAGAAAAGGTAAGGTCATTTTATGCAGTCATAATTGATTTTCGACAATTGCCTTTAACAGTAGGTCAATTTAAAAGATAGGCAGGGCACTTTCGCGCTGTTAATCGGTCCCGTACATTACACATTTATATAGAAAATAAGTAATCCCACATTCACAATCCCTTAGAAGAGATTATAGAGGCGTATACGATGGTGAAATTTATCTTATTCGTTTCTATACACATTATAAAAAAATTAGTGACAATACTTTTTCATTGTATCGTATATTTACACGGTATAACTTGGCCGAGCTCTCGCAACTTGAACTATAGTTGTTATAATATGTATTATTATTCTATCGCTCTAATTGTGGATATAAAAACATTCATTTGGGCATTACAAATAGTCGTATAACCGTCGTAATTATCTTAAATGTTAGTAAAACAGAAATATCATATTAAAAAGTCATCCTGCCTCTCGTACAGTTTATCATTTACCATTTACGCGCGGGCAAACAGCCTTTCCGTATACGTAATTTTATTTTTACTGTTTGCATTCGTAAACTGAATTTGAGTGCTCACTTTTTCAGTCATAAAATATTTATGGTCTCTGTCGAATATGTGTGTGACCTTCAAAAGTAAAATGATGAAAATGTCTTTATGGAATATCATACAGTTTAATGTCAGTAAATTTGTTAGCACATTTATGGGGTTGACGCAGAGTACATTATGTATTAATCAGATTTAATAAAAGTTATTTTCTTTTTTTTATGTTTCTCCCTCTACCCCATTTTCCTGAAAGTACTTCAGGTAGAAAATAAAATTAGGGAATATTGTATTCAGAATTCGTGAATGATATTTAAGGGATGGTAAGGTATTTATTATATCGTAGCAGTGATTCTGAATGCGGCTACTTGTCAGAAAAGCAACTATATGTATTTTAATACTAACTTGGGTGCGCTGTGCCTGAGTATTTTGTTTACCAGCTTAATTTTGATGATTGAGGACGCCATTTTAAAAAAATGGCGGCTAAATCGAGTTTTTGCAATAACCTCTTGCCAGTGGGTCCTAATATAAAAATAGTTGTCAATATTTAATCTGAAATTGTGTTTTTGAATGTGTAGCAGGCGGATCTTGTTTTGTAATAATCCGGACGCTTCTACGCACTGCAAATATCTTATCTACATCGTTGAATCTTTGAAATAAATAATTTAAATTAACAATTAGATTAAAAATATTTGTGTACTATTTAATTATAATATATTGTGTAACATAACATATTAATAGTAACAGATGCATATAGTGTATTAGCAGCTATAAATAATAACAACTTCAAAAATAATAATAATAATAAAATTTGTAAAATAAAAGCAATATATTGTAAACTGAAAAAGAGTGGAGTGAACATAAAATTCTTATGTATACCAGGTCATTCTAGAATTTTAGGTAATGAAACTGCAGATAAGTTAGCAAAAGAAGCATGTACTGACGGTAAATTAATAGATATAAAATCTTCCTTAAATGAAATAAAAATTATTATCAAGGAAAAGGCATATATGGACTGGCAAATAATATACAAGGAGGCAAGTCAAACCACAGGCAAAACATTCTACCTTTTCAACAATAAAATTAAAGATAGCATGTGGATCAATAAAAATTTATCTAGAAAATTCATTTATACAATATGCCGACTAAGATCAGGTCATTGTAAAGTACCATCACATCTAGCAAAAATAAAAATGCCAGTAAACGTATTTAGTCTAATATACGATATAAATAGTACCACTGCAAAATATGTGATTGAATTTATATTTAACAATGGAATTGATATATAAAATGCAAGGAAAATCTTAAAAAAACTTATAGTGTTATATGTATATTTATAAATAATTTTTATGGATTATAAAATGTAATACTTGTAATACTTAAATACTTGTAAATGTAATAATAGAGCAAGAAGGCTGAATAAGCCAAAGCTTAATAAAAAATAAAAAAAATATTGTGTAATATTTAACTAGATAACAACCAAACTTAGTCAAGACTTAGATGTTGCTGGAATCAATACCCAAAGATATAGTAGTCTGGTATTACGCAAGGAACAGTAAAATTACAAATATCCAGTAAATTAAAACACAACACAACTAAATGAGAACACAGAAACAACCATTCAAGATTCGAAAGTTAAGAAAACTAGTTTCGTGTAACGAAAGATAATATATTATTAGATTTTATATAATTTAGTGATTACTTATACATAGAGAAAATTTTATAAAGATAATTCAAATCGTAGGACTAAAACATGTTTTGGACTTATCCAAATAAGACTTTATAACCATTACTGAGATGTAATATGGCATTGATGCAGGTCCTGTAGCTGGCTGAAAAAAGAGAAAAATTATTAATAATATATTTAGAATATCATCAATTATACCGTACAATCAGTGGTGTGGCGTAGCTACCGCCGTATCTGCCGTATCGATGATACGGGGCCCCCGGGCTACAGGGGCCTCAAACGTGTGTAAGAAAGAATTCGTAAAATGTTTTCCACAATCTCACTTAAACTATTAAATCACACTTAACTTAGTTTCTAGGAGTATTAATTATAAGTAATAAGGCATAATCAATATGTAATTATTTTAATTCAATGCTAGCGTTTTTGTTCCTTTTATGAAAAATCTTTACCCATCAACCAATTTTGATACGGGGCCCGTCTAAGGCACGCTACGTTACTGCTACAAGGGTGGGGTAAAGAAAGCGTCCGCCAGGGGCGCTACTGTGATGCTTTTAGTCAATAGGCACGTAACAAGGGGCTCGCTCCACGAACAAAATAAATTGTGTTGGAATCATTAATTTTTGTCACTTTTTTGGGAAGGAATACTGATTTTACCTTTTTCTTTACCTCTCATGTGATCAAGCTACAAGTAAGCTTGTTTTTTGTGTTGAAATATCTGCAAAAAAATCTAAATTTGGGTATTGGGTTATATATTAAAATGTACCCTCTACCTGATTTTAATACGCAGATAACTCATAAATGCAACCGACCAAAATTTTAATGCAAATAAAGTTGTCAATGACAACATATTAAATATTGTTTTCATCGGTGTTTCAAAACTCAATACACAAAGATGTCGCAGTAGTCGAAAATCAATTTATAGTTATGCTTATGTTACATTATATTTACGTTGGATAAGTGTCAGTTAACTAAATGCGTACTAACCAGTCCATTAGAAGAAAATATGTTATATCCCTGCGAATCTCTACCATATGATGGAAACAATTGGTATACTTCAGAATTATGTCCTATTTGGCACAAGGGTACCCAGCCAGTAAAGATTGTCTGACCACTTAGTGAATCATGAACCATAGCTCCTCTTGATACTACGAAATCACCAAACTGTAACGATAATCGAAATTAGATGAATTACTATAATTAAATTAAGACGCATATGAGACATCTACAATACCAAGTGAAGTAGTGACTAAAAATGCTATTTGCCGAATCTATTGCAAATGATAAATTTATAAAGTTATGTCGCTTTCAGTTTAAGAGCATGGTCATTGCTCTATACACCATTCAATCGGTTGTATCCCGAACAAACTATAATCGGTACCCAATAGATTGGATCGATTCTTAAGACTGTAATACTTAGAGCAAATAATAGTAATTTTACATAGTATTTAGTTGAGCTTTTGTAAATAAAAATGGTATTTATATACTAAATATTTAAAATTAAATTATTGTAGTACTATAGGCATTATTCGTATTTGGTATTATTACATTTTGCAACTCTTATTAACCAAAATTGGGCGAAAAATTATTAAATCATTTATGCAGGTAGACCAGACTCAATTAAAATTAAATAAAAAGTAAAAACAAATCTAATTCCACTCCTCCACACCATTTATGCAATAAAATTCTCAACACCGACAGATTCCGAATTATTTCGCCTTATTCTGCGTTGTTTCTATTTTTGTAAAGCTTTCCTTATCTGAAGTACCGGAGTGACGTTATGTAAAGACGTAATGTGCCTGTATTTAGAATTTAATTTAATTTTTATACCTTAGTTTATACAGAAATATTCCAACCAGACTAATGCTGCTACCAATCTTTTTGTTTTAACTTACTTTTCATAAATAACAAATTTAAAGGAATTTAATAAAATCAAAATTGGTTAGAATATTCAGTGCCAATGATCCTAATATAAAAAGAAAAGTAATTATTCGATATAGCTCCACCTTTTGTTTTGAATCTTATAAAAAACTACTGCATTTTCGTATGTTTTATGCCATTTGTTATATACTAAACACATGTACAAATCTTACGTAATATACATTATGCAATTTTTTATTTAGGAAAAAACAATATTAATAGTTAAAGGTAAAATTTCAAATTTGAGGTTAGAAATAAAATGATATTGTTACATATATAAATGAAAATGGCGTCATATTTCACATTTATTGGTCAACTTTAAGCATAAATTCTGTCTATTTTTTAAGAATAAATAGTATAATGTATATTACTTAGTGATTTGTACATGTTTTTACTATATTAAAAGCGCCAGAAAATATAGAAAAGTGCAACAGTTTTTTTATAAGATACCAAACAAAAGGTATAGCTATATCGAATAATTAGCAAAAAAAAATAAAATCTCTAAAAACAAGAAAGCTACTCAACATCATATAATAAGTAATTTAAAGAAATATTTTTTATTTAATTTATTTAACGTCGGCCTATTTACGATGCTGAGTCCTATCACCGACGACCTCCTTCAATGTTGGCAGTATTTATGGTGTCGTGGCCTCATATATGTGGGCTACACCACTGCCTAATAAGTGTACGATTATGTATGACCATAATCAATATAAGTTCATAATAACCAAACCCAGAAAATATATATCTGGTCCGGGGATCGAACCCGAAGACACAGCAGTCGGCGTCAAGCATCAATGCTCTCGCCCACTGTGTCGTCTAAAGAAATATTAGTACATATAAAATCAGCAGGTGCCCAAAGTTATAACGTTTATTATTTTGTCATTTTACTAAAATTTTACCAGACTTAGTTGCACTAACAGATAAATCATACTTTTTGCGTTTATTGAATTTTAAAATTCTACTCACCAAAAAGCATAATAAAATTTGAATCCTATAAAAATATTGAAAGAAAAGAATATGAATTAACATTTCTAGTTCTGCCATTGTCACACAATAGCACGTGCTTTCAAAAATTAAACAAAACAAAAATTGAATTTGCCACGCAATACAGATCTAATACAAAAGTAATTCTGAACAAAACAATTCTTTTAATCAATTATATTTTATAAATATATTTTTTTAAATAAAATAAAACACTGCTTTCTAAAATTGAAGTGAAGTTAAAAAAAATGTATATTAAATTCTTCTTCGCATAAATAGTTAATAAATAAAAGATAATGGATAAAGGTTGAAAATTGAAGGGACGTTACAAAAGCAATATCAACGAGCATTAATTGCATTAAAAGACAAGCACGTTGACTGTGGAGATGTTTTCACATCAAACATTGTACATACAAATTCACTAGTTATTTCTTCATGATTATTAAACTTTTTGGGATATCATCAAATGTTTTTAGTAGTAATCCTAAGTGCCTTATTGATATAGAAGATATTAATTAGCTGGTTTTATAAAAAAATTATAAATTTTAACTTACATCAAATAAAGCTCCTTCGACTATCGGATTGTCATCTATAGCGATTATTTTATAGTATTGAGTATGAGTATTTATATTAGGCATGATTTTTTTGTTTTGTAAAGCCGAACGTTTTGTTATATAAATGTTCACAGAATGGCACAATGATTAATAATGTTAGAAATTAGGACAAAACATGAATTAAGATAGTACTATTTGTCTCTACTGGAGGCGCTTCAGTAGCAATAGCAGTGCATTCTGGGAAAATGGCTTCTTGGTAAATAAAATTATTTTGTTTACCTTTGGTTTGCAGCAAAGACTAGTCTAAAATATAGCAAAACCTGTTCTTTTGTTACCAGTGATGAAATTACCCTAGACACTCGAGGCCTGGGTCTAAAGCGGCAAGTTGTATCACCAAATTTTTAGTCACGGAGGTTAAATAAAACTTTTGAAAAATATACATTGGATACAAAATTGATTTTGGCGAAATAATTATGATTAGTTTTATTTTGTCGTTGCACTACGCCTACAGAAAGAAAATCCGTCACTGTGCCTGGTAATATAGGAGTTAGATTCGCTTAAATACAACTTTATGTAAATAAAAGTAAAAAATATTTCTATATGGAAATCCATTTTCTGGATCTAGTCCGGAAGTAATTTCCATACAACATGAAAAAGGACGTAAAAGGAAGTGGTGACATTTAGAAATTAAAATGTTCAAATAAAAAGAAAAAGGAATATAAGAAAGCATAAAATTGTAAAGTTATTTACAAAAAAAAAAAAAAATATTCAATAGAATACTTCAGACCAATTTCGAAAAAAACCTTTTCAGATATTTCTTTTCTACGAATCTTCTTGCTTTCTAAAATCTCTTAACTGCACAATATGTCTTATACAATTTTGTGACCCTTTTCTCGTATTCTTAGCTTAATACATTACAAAGGAATACAATTCAGTGTCAGGTCCTTCGTACTGGATGCTGGTACAGGATACGGGATTTACAGAACCCTAAATAAATCAAATCGAATGAGAAATAATCAAACTGACATATAAATTACATCTGGGCTTAATTGATCAAAGATTTTGTCATTTTGTCGTTGTAGTTTAAGTTGACATATCTAATGATGGATGTCTTTGCGCCGTGACCTCTCAGGTCATCTGGGGCGTGGGTTCAACAAGCTGCGAGTAACGCGAGCTGTGCTCCGTAATGTAAGAAGGGATGATGCTGAGGAGGTAGGGTCGGGTAATAGTACTATCCATATGGAAATTAAATTAACTCACCATACAACCACTAGGGGTATGTAGTGATTAGTATTTGCTTGTCAAAATTGAATTTTATTTTTGATTATTACCCGGTATCATGTTGGTACAGCTTGAGTGTGAAATGCGATACTCTGTATCTTGTGTGCTAGCAGGGACGACTGTGATTATCTGGGCTGGGCACTGGGCTCTGGGCTCTGCCAAAAGGGTGATTTATAATAAAACAGTGTTATTTATTACACAAAAAAAGTTTTATGATATTTAACCGTTGAAATGTAATTAATTGATGTAAACTTGGGTAATTAGTAGACATGTAAAAAGAATCGTTCAGTTATTGATGGAATATTACAACTTGGCGTACACCCCCCGGCCCATAATAAACCGGAATGGCTATATAAACCATAGCACACGTAGAGCCATCTCTTAGTTTTTTGTGATTATGTTCTGTGAAAATTCCTGCGAATGGTACGAATAGTGCGAATAGTGTGAACAGTGTGAATGGTCCGAATATTGCGAATAGTGTGAACAGTGCGAATTGTGTAAAAAGTGCCAATGGTGAGAATAGTGCACATAGTGCGAATAGTGCAAAAAGTGCGAATAGTGCGAAAAGTGCAAATAGTGCGAATAGTGTAAACAGTTCGAATAGTGCGAATAGTGCAAATAGTGCGAATTGTGCGAATTGTGCGAAAAGTGCAAATAGTGCGAATAGTGCAACTAGTGCGAATAGTGCGAATGTTGCGAATTAAGCGAATAGTGCGAATTGTAGGAATAATGCCAATAGTGCGAAAAGTGCGAATAGTGCGAAAAGTACGAATAGTGCGAATAGTGCGTATAGTGTAAATAGTGCGAATGGTGCGAATAGTGCGTATAGTGCAAACAGTGAGAATGGTGTGAATAGGGGAAAAAACGCAAATTCTGTAACACATGGACATATATGGACTCACTACAATTATTCCTCAGTCGGGCCGTGGTCTGAATGATTAATAATATTTCTTAACATTCAATACAGAAAATAAATACAAATTCTATACAAAGATTCAGATTTGACTAAACTGTACGCAAATCATAAACGATTTTTAATTTTCCGTTTGAATGTATAACAAGTATTTTATAAAGCTTTTTCTTTACAATTCATTCATTTTCGATGTAAACCCGTCAACAGTGTGAGAACCATGGAGAAAGGGAGAGAGAGATAGGTTTACCGGCAAGTCGACAACTTGGTTGTATGACATATAGCTATCGACAGGTGTTCCCCTTCACTTTGTTTAACCAATTTATTTAATTACCGTTTTTATGTTATTGTTTCTTTGTGTTTAACTGGTGGTACTACTGTTGGTACGATCACAATCACCAGACGTCCATAATAGAAGAACGACGAAAACCGACGCAATGTTTTATGGTCTTCTTCTCTTTGTTTTAATACTCGTACTTATCCTGCGGTGCAGACCCACCAATTCGTCTTTGAGTTGCCACAACTTTTTATGTGTTGGCGTTGGTTTGACAAATGGCTCAGGCTACGGTTATGGTCTACGCAGTTAACATGAATTCGCTACGCAGTTTCCTTCGAATCCCGCAAGTCGTAAATGACACCGACGCGTACATCATTGAGTGTTTAAATTGAAATAGAATATCACGTTTATATAAAATAATAGCATTTAGCCCAAGCGCAATGCGACGTCTGTTTTGTATTTAAACGATTTCATTTCAATTAAATAATTTGTAACTTCATGTCAAAAATTTTAATTCAATTTTCAGTTTAAAATATTTGGCTTGAATATAGTTTTTTTTACAAGGTGCTCCCTTAACAATAGGTGCAATCCTAAAAACATTTTTTAATTCGTTACAAAATAAGAAATATTTTCAACTTCCAAAATTTATGCGTTGTTGACCAACTTTTTTTCAAATTTTCAGATTAGTTTATTCGATTTGTAAATTAGGTTAGTTAGCACAATTTTTACGCTCGACAAGAACTGCTTTAAATAATTAATTTAACTTTTTTTAATTAATTAAATACTGAACTATTACACAATCCTGAACAATGTGAATTTGAAAAAATAATAAACCAAAACAAACATGCAAAATTTGATTGCAATACATTTGTACCAATTGATCTATATTTAGAACCGTTAAGAACAATAATTAAAAATAACCCTGTTGAATATTATACCAAATTTCGTATCATGGTAAGTTTGCTGTACAACTATCTAGAACACAAATCCTAGAATCCAAATATCCTGAAAATTAAATTAAAAAAAAAAAATAGCTTAATATATATTCAAAATTTTAACTTTCTATCTTTTGCGGAGTAAAAGTTACAGAGCAAAATGTTATTAATATCTTGCATAAGTGAATTCTTATTGAATAATGCAAGTGCAATAGTAGAATTTCTTTGATGTTGCAGATCTGCGTGTCAGAAAACACTATTTTAATTGTTTTAGCTGTATAGCAAAGTTATTTAATTATTTTTTTAAACTTTTATTTATGCAGGGTAGTATAATGTACATAGTTATAAATATACTAGATAAGTATAAGTGGTCTAGTATTACATGCGTGGCTTAAAGTAAGAGGAGAAAACGCGAAAGGGAATGAACGGTATCAAATAGCAATTATCCTCGCACTGACCAGGACGTGTACAGGATATAGTAACGGAAGGGGGTTGTACCGGATCGTAATGGCAGTTACAACGATATGTTGTGCCCACCCCTCAACCTCTTGCCAGAAACGTTCACCTCTCTTCCCGATACCTTATTCCACCCGTCGCGCTAACCAGATCTCACTGATAGCTGAGGTTGTGCGTGGCCAGGACTCCACGATGGATGGAATGTAGGGGAGGGGGATGTTGGCAAGTGGACCCACCGCCGAGGTTAACGCAACAGCGAATTCATATTGGTGATGGTAATTGGTATCTCAAGTAGAAGTAATCATATTACGCAATAATTACTGACGCCTGACGATTAAGAGTCAGTTACTTGAAGCATGCTTAAAATAGGCTTCAATAAATAATAAATCCGATAAATATGAGCAATTCATAAGTTAAGAATGAATATCGAAGTAAAGATAAGGGTAATGTAATGAATGTATTTCTCACTGCATCAACCTGATCAATAAAGAGAGTAAATGTTATACTCTACCTTGCATTTTCTGACCCTTGGCCAAGGTGACTCTGTTTGTATATCTACAATTATTGAAAATGTAATTAAATTGTTTTACCAAAAAATATAATTTTCTAAAATTCTTTTTAAAGAAATTTTATTTAAATTTTAAGTGATAACTTTTTCAAAATCTGGTTTGAATTATACTGTTAAAAACCACAAGTAAATTAGTTTTAAATAAAATTAGTAAGTTTAGTTTTAAGGTTGAATTGTTAAGATAGGAATGAAATGTAATAAGAAATAGAATACGGTAGATTGTAAAGCCGAAAAGCACACACAATTAACAATAAATAAATAAAAACCACAAGTATTTCCATTAGTAGGCAGTGTATAAAAAAGTTGATTTAAACAAAATAACTTCAAAGTCGTTATTGTTTAAAATTACTGTGAAGTCAAATAATAGTTAAAAATGAGCTATTCAAATTATTATCCAAATTTAATTAAATTAACTTCAAGCGAATATGACCTTGTTGTTGGAATCGCCTTAAATTAAAAAAAAATAATATTATTACATATATACATTTTGCCACGCAATTACTATCACCTGCCAATTATTTGATATATTTAATAATTGGTAACTACCTGATAATACAATATTTTAGTTCACTATTCATTTACTTCTTCGTTGATTGAGAAAACAAATCAGCACAAACACACAGTGCATATTTTACTTCGTTTTAGTTTTTTTTTTTTTTTTTCTTTATTTAACGTCGGCCTATTTCCGATGCTGAGTCCTATCACCGACGACCTCCTTTAATGTTGGCAGTATTTATGGTGTCGTGGCCTCATATATGTGGGCTACACCACTGCCTAATAACTGTATGATTATGTATGACCATAATCAATATAAGTTCATAATAACCAAACCCAGAAAATATATATCTGGTCCGGGGATCGAACCCGAAGACACAGCAGTCGACTTCGTTTTAGTCATCAATATACAACTCTACAACAAACTTAGTTCTATGCTCTTGAGATGACGAATAATTTCATCGATTCTAAATCTGAAGCATAATTCAATATGAGATGTTACTGTAGTCATAGCTATGTCAATTGTTAGTTAACATGAACAGTTAAAGAAATAACAGTAAATTGTTCTGACGACTTTTTAGCAAAATCGGGCAAAAGATTTACCGTTATTTTTCTTTATAGTTTTCTTAGTAACAAGAGTGCTTTAAATTAATTGTTTTTAATAATTTAATTTAAATTTATAAATTATTAACTTGTAGCTAAATGTTGGGCCAAAAGACCAAAAGATCACAAAAGAAATTCACATTGGGATGAGTTAAGCATAATTATAATTTAAATATAGTTTACTATAAACAGAATTCGTTATTTTTCGCTACTACGCTAAACTAACCTATATTGACAGTCCAGTAGGAATTTTATTTGCAAATTAACAGCTTAACGACTCAATGTTATACGTATAATTCAGTATTATTCAATGAGTGTCAGTAAAAATCATTAATTGGAAAATAATTGAAAGTAACTGTCCACAAATGAAATTAACTTACAATTTCATTGGCAATGGGAGAATGTACATAAAACTTGACAGCATGAAAGTAGAAGAGTGACAGCCTCGAGTACGAGAGAGATGTTTTGGTGGAGGAGAGAGAGGAGCAAGAGTGTAGGGGAGAGATTACCCACAACTTACTAATTACAAGTGGACGTCACCGCACAAAAAATGTACATGATATATACATTCAGTACGAGTATATATGAGTATACAATCAAAATGAAAAATTGGATTAAAAATAATTTGTATCCATTTCATAATTCTGGTCCAGCATCTGGATTCTCATGTCAAGTCATGTTTTGTTATGGGAAGGAGGAAGGGAAAGGGAACATAGGGGTTGAAGTAGTGGAGGGCAACGTGGCACAACAATAAATATAAAATGCTGACAGTATGCGGAACTCAGCTACTCGGAAATATTTGTTGTTGTATCATATATCATAGTATGTTATTTTGTACTAGCTATTCTACTTATGTCATATTTTGGTAACATTCTTTAAACCCACTAATAGAAATTGCAGACATTCGTACTTATGTAGCTCTAATATTGCATGATATATAGAATTTGTTATATATAAGGGTCGGCATTCGAAGTGTTACCAAATTCACACTTCAATTTCTCGAAATGGCTAATGGCAGCGCGCTCATTTTTTGACAAATGTCAGTCTGTATTTTGTTTACCAGTTTTCAGAAACATATCGTTTTAAAATCCCTACTGTTAAAAAATTTTATCGAAATGGAATTCAAACGCAATAATGTTATTGATTTGTATTTGGCTGGAAAATCTTAACCAGCCATTGTTAATGAGCTCCGACAATTACTAGTGAACAATTTGTTTGTGTATTGAACCATTACACGTTAGATTGATACTGGTAGCATCAAAAAACGCCATGGAGGTGGACATCCAAAAACAGCAACATCGCCAAAAATGGTTCAAAAGTTGAAAGTCAGAATGCAACGTAACCCAGTAAACATTTGGTGAAGTGTCCCTTTTTGTGACGATTCTATCACTATTTCAATTCCATTATAGTTCGTATCAACTTTATCTTCATTTGTATTCCGACAGGTGGAGTGATTTTGTCATCTGTAGCCGATAAAACAGACATTTCATATGAACGATTGTGAGAAACTGAGCTATAAATGAACTCTTTCATGACAAAAAAATCATACACATCTCCAATATGATGTCAAAGTGACTCCAAAATGCTCCAAAATGTTTACTATAATCCACGACAAAGCGCAGTTCACTTGGCGAAAAATCTCTTTATATATGTATACACATTCAAGACACAACACAATTACATTCTCAACTGGTTTGCTCAACTTGGTTTTTCAATGGCCGTTAGTACGCTCTTAAACTGACGGTGTTAATAGAGAATGTTGCTCATATACCTGCAGTCTAAATTAGGCCCAATTTACAACAGTATTTTACTTCGACAATAGCCTCACTTTTCACTTGCATCTTAATCCCTTCTTGTGTGTTTCTTAAGACTTTTGAACTACATCTTTTACTTTAGACTGCTAGATAGGCATGAGTGGTTGTAACAGCTATGTAATATTAACTATAGTTAAGGATTTAAAGCATATCTGACGTTATAAGTCATACAATAGAGGGACAACTGTTTTATAAAGTGTGATTGCACACATAAATTTTAATGTGGTGCCAAGACTTATGACCATTCGTATTAGGTTCTTCGTAATCATAGTTCAATTGTTATTCGGTAGTTGAAGTCTTGAAATTTATATTTTAGGTCAACAAGGTGTGAGATCTTCCACTTTTGCTGGACCTCAACAGCGCACGCTATGGGTCACGAGCACCGGCTAGTGCATTTACAATTTATTTTAATTCCAGCTGTTCCCATAGCTAAGTCATTTTTCAGACAGTGTTGATGTTTACTATGGACGTTCGCAACACAGAGAAACTTGTGTATCTGTCTTGTTTCAGGATTGTTATCGTTATCTCTGTTTGTCAACATATTCATGTGATGTTGTCTCTATCGTATCCTCATCGTGCTATCTAGTTTAAACAAATGTCTATAGCTTATTGAAATATTACCAATTTAATAAATTAAAGAAAAAACCTCTTTATAATTTGCAACAATTTCTGCATAAAGCAGAAGGTTGTCATGTCCTTGTTGTGCTTGGTAACGAGGTAATGACAAAGAAAGAAGATGTATGTCTAGGAGTCTATGAATAGGGCCTCATTTGCAACAAAAATAAAGAAAAAAGCAAAGCACGTATTTTTCTCTTAGTAAAGTTTTGTATCAGAAGTTATAATTATATTTGAAGTATACGAATGTTTCCAAGGATTTCTAGAGCACGATTTCTTAGGACGTGCATTTAAGACATTCGTTCCAAAGGAGAAAGGACGTGAAGAAAGATTTATTATATTTTTGTCAGAAATGTTAGTGGTTAGTATTTATAAATACATGCTATAGGAATATTATATTATATGAAGAGTAGCTTTATATTTTAAAATTAAGCTTGTTTTATTTTCAAATACACTGTAAACATTTTGAATTTATTTTTACGTTTCACTCATCTTAATTTTTTACTACTTTTTGTTCATTTCTGTCTTTCATTCGAAGTGAACCGTCTGAGTACAAAATGAATCGAAAGTTTCGAATGAATTCATTTGTGAACCAATCCAGCGATGTTGGATACGTTCATTATCGTTCGTATACGGTATCGTTCACTCGCGCACCGCAAGTCACAAATGAACGAAAAATGAAACGTCTGAACACAAAATAAGCGTTCATTTGGGCTCTGTCTTTTTATACCCTGTTTTGTAGTGTAGCGAATTCCAATACGCACAACATCGCTTGACGGCATAGTAGCTTTACTGGGCACATGCTGAATTTAAAAATGGCACATACATACTACAGTGGACTAGACCGACTATGTTTGACACCAGACTACTGTGTCTTCAACGTCATATTTCTGAGTTTGTATGTTTTTAGTCCATCCTTGAGGCCACGACACTATAAATAAGACTTTTGAAATAGACAGACGTTAAATAAATAAGAAATACCTCAAAGTAATTTTCTATAATATTGCCAATTAAAGAAAAATAATAGGATTTTGATAGCCTACTTTCAGTTAACGTTCACAACCCTATCGTTAAATAATTAAGTAGCTTTTTCTGACTCTTGATATACTTGAATATGCTAGAACACTATCACACTGCAATATTTTTTAAGCACTTTTTTAATATTTCCACATTGAATGGTATAGTAATAATATGTATAGTGTGTACTAATATATAGAGTGTAAAGGGGACTTTAACACCCCTCCCTCCTCATACTAGATGATTGGAATATTACTTCGTTGAAAGCAATCACTTTGATGATATTATTTCAGCTTTTCGTTTGATTAAATATTTATATTTTATTATGATAATTTAAATCCCTATAACAGTTATTAAAAATGATAATACCCCATCACCACTTTTCATATTGACACATTTCATATTTAATAATAATACTATATGTATTATTATATTCATAAATTGATTAGTTTATTTTATACGATTGACAGTAATAATTCAATATAGTTATAATGGATTTATTAACATTCCAGACATTCTAGATATATATACGAGTATATATATATATATATATATATATATATATATATATATATATATATATATATATATATCTAGATCTATTAAACATTACATTAGAACACACAAATATAAATAAAATCAATTGAAATATTAGTACGCAGTATGTAAAGCTTGAATTCATATCGAATACATTATCGCCTGCAATATGACAACCAATCTTACACATTATCGCCTGAAATTAAGGAACGACACAAACCCCAACAAGCAAGGACTTTCAACTGATGAGAGACTTTGCAGATCCCATAGACGATCTAGTGTTGCATATTTCTAGGAGTAGGACAATCTCACCATATACGAGTATTAAGACTCATACTCTATTACTTAGTATTATGCGAATCTCCTAAATTATTTTTTATTCATGGTTTATCATTTATCGATCAAAATGAAATGACGTTCGTGCTTCTATGCTTAATTTTTGAATTTTTGTATTAAAATTTAAACGAATGCGTAACATTTAACGCGCAAAACGTGCTATTTTGTTTTATATTTTTACTTATTAATTTTCTTTGGGTCATTAAACTTTGATACTAAAATATACTACGTATGAATTTATATTTTGTATATATGTATATAATAGAACTGTAAGATTAAATGAGTTTTAATGCTGCAAATAAACCATGTTTATTTTAACACTTACAATATTGTATATAATTGGTATCGCATGAAAGTTATTGTTATTTTCTCTTTGTTATTGAATTCTCAAAATGTTAAATGTTATTGACATCACTAAGTCACCTAGAGCGTTGACGTTGTCCTGTCGTCAGGGTCGGTTTAATGGGCATGCGAGAGATAAAGTAACTGGCGTTAAGGTAAAAGGAACGCTAACCTATAAAAAGCGCATCTTTTAATAAAACTTAATATATAACAGGCTCTGCCTGTCGCATTCTTGCTAATGTTAAATAGTTTTTTTTAATGAATATAACACATGACTCAATAAGTTTGTAAGACGATATATAGATGGCACTGCTATTGACAAATTCCTATGATTTTTAAATAGTACCAACTTTCAAACAATATGTGTCAAAATTTCATGACGTTCTGACTATTACTTTACAAATTACAGTGGTTTTAGTGACGCTACGTTTGTAATTTTCAAACGTTTTTATTTTTTTAAAATTGGTTTGCGTGAATGGCTTAAACAATTATATGAATTTATCAATAGTGGCGCCATCTATATGTAATTATACGGGCTTATTGCGTGATGTAACAGGTTGGACGCATTGTGTGGTCTATGCTGGAAGAAGTTCGGACTGTTGTTGGTCTTTTGACCCGTGTCAAAAGGGATTTTTCTACCCTCACCACAAACATGATCCACATGCCATGCACTGCTGCACGAATCGTCCAACATAGAAAGGTTTTATACTTGAAAGTTTCTTTATTTACTTGAAAGTTTTTGTTAAACAGTGTCAGTGTCAATAATAGCAACAAATTAATAAAATAAATAAATCATTCGGATCAAACATTCGTTCCACCGTGTAGTAGAAAACTTGCCATGTCAATCTTCCAATATTTGATTTACGCGTTGGAGGCAAGCATTTGAATTGAACGTTCACCGCATCGTTTGGTACTGAGGACTATGTATGTATATTTAAAGTTTATATTTATTAAGACGAACTCATATTTATTTAAACTTGAGAGTGATATAATTTATGTTGGTATTGAGCATTGAGCAGTGACCATTGAGTAATGGCATATGCGTTTGATTTGCGTTTTGTTTATTTACACGCATCGCATGTGTGTAACTGATAATTATTTCACACGGTTTACTGTTTACAATGCCTCAGATGAAGATACCGGGAAAGTTTCATTTACGTAAACAAACGTTTCATGTTTTACTTGTATAATTGTATTCTAATCGTGAAAATTAATGAAAGAGTAACAAGGAGATAAAGGATATATATACGAGTACGTATTAACTAATTAGATCAATTCATGTTTTAGTAGAAATTGTATACGCGTATCACATTTCACATATATACATAAAATAAATTGGCTGGAAGACAATTACACCCCTGGCGGAGACAAATTCAGGCACACACTATATAAAATTGTTAGATTTCTCTGAATTAAAAGCCAATAATTGTATAACATTCAATTTTTGTTAATCAATTCCATCAAATATGTATAATGTCAGATCTCTTAACCAATTTGCACATAGCAAATGTCGAATCTTTAAGTGTTGTGTGTCTGAAGTTCCGTGTCAAACTCTCAATTCGAACTTCCCGTGTCCAAGAGATGTTCCTCAATTACATGTCCTGATCCATAAGTCACGAAAGAGTTGCATCACCATCTCTGATGAATTGGCACCTCTGTTATTCTGCATGATGTCATCGCTGGTCCTGGGTTGAAATCACAGTGATGTACTGCGAGCATTCATTGGATCAAAGAGCACCCTGAAAGGCCTCTGCTTTATAATTATACAATTTTTTACTGAATAGAACTGAGTTTTAGTATACATAATTTTATATTAGACAAAATTAAGTTTCTATAGTTCAAATTACGAGAATTCGGCACCGACTCATACTTAAAACAAATTGTGGGGTATAAAGTGCCGATATAACTAAAAAGCACTGACACCCTAATTTTTCTATAATGTATATAGAAATGAATAAGATAAAATTCATTATCGTATCATAGATTTATACCGCTCTTATAACCTCTTTTAAGTATAAGTCGCCGCCGAACTATCGTGACTTTTTACATATACTCTATTAAACCTAGTATAAAGCTTGAAATTTTAAGATTCGGAACAACTGTTTGATTGTTATTATGATTATTATTTAACGAAATGGCAGCATTTGTAATTAGTATTATTTCCAGTGACTGCATTTGTATTTATATTTGTAGAGTTATAAAGATTAACATTTATTTGACTGCCGTATTTAATCTCCAGACAGACAACAGACAACATGGCGTTCTGTATTTGTAATACGATTTTTCTAATTCGACATGACGCGATAGACGATGGTACACCTTGCGTGAGAACTCTGACACCTGGCTGATGTATTCTTACTTGGAATCCTATTTAGATTGTCATGTTAACAGCTACTATTATTTATTTTAGCAAGCCATTACGATCGTTTGGATTAAAAGGTTTTTAATAAACATCTACAAAAAAGAAAAAGAAACTTGTTTTCGTCGTTTGTCTGTCTGTAGTTCAAGGCGCTTAAAAACAGATTACTCTTCATTAGGTCTACGCTTAGACCGTCTACGCATTTTAGATAGGTTTTGTGTTTCTACTACATGTTTAACATTGACTGATTTTTATTTTATCTTGTATAGCAGACACAGAGCCGTATTTTTGAAGAATACACCTAACAGTGCTTAAGACATTTTTCTATTTAGACATTTATTTCGTTTTGAACTTATTTTCATTAAGGGTGGATGGTGGTCTAGAGCTCGATAATTTAAGGTATTATGAGAATTGTTTTTTTTTAGAAACTATTGGCAATATCCTTTATATTCTTATATAAAGACTATTCTAAGACTATACTTTCTAAATATACAAAAAAAACAAAAATCGATTTTTTCTAATCTAGACCACCGTCCCCCTTAAATAGATACGTCCGTAGGCCTACCTACAGGAAACAGAGGCTCAAGAAAATAGTATACTGAGAGCATGAATGGAATTGATTTGTGATCCATAACCCAATTTATATAAGCCTGCAATGCATATTGTTAGAATTAGCTATCAAAGCCTCAAATATCCAATTATTTCTATTCAATTCGCAATATTATAGAAGTTATTAACGATTGAAAAAATCATCTTTGTTCCTTTAATAATTAAAGGGTTAAAAATGTGTAATAGGATTAAGTAGGTGACGTCATTTTCTTCCTTACCTTCTTGGCCAATACCATGTACCTACCTTTGTCATTCCTGTTAAACAAGAGAAGTGTAAAAGAGATCAAGAATCAAACACAAAGTTGTTGCGGTATAAAGTTTTTATAAAATGTAATATTCAATTGACTTGTTGGCATCTAAAATATTGAAACTTTAAAAAGACATATATTTATCATTTCTTAAAAATCTCATAAAATAAAAACGCCAATATTCATTAATTAAGTAATATTTCAATAAAGAATAAAAAAGTTGACCTTTAAAAAATCAAAATAACCTTAAAACCCTCCATTCAAAAAATGTTTGGGCGAGCTCCGTATACGTATATTGTGTAAATTATAATTCGGATAAATATAGAACAAATGATTAATTCTTAGTTCCGTATTTTCAAATGATTTGTACTTACTATTTATATGCATGATGCGACCTTGAGATTAATGAATATTACCAAGAATAAGATTTGATTAATCTCACAATCGTAAATGTTTGTTAAGTGGCCAGTGATGGGAGACTGCCAAAATTAATATCCATTAAGTTTATAACTTGTTTAATAAATTATACATTCCTTTACTATGTACACTAGAGTGGCCCTTATTTTCAAAGTTAAAATGTTTTTTGCGGCACCCTCCCATTTGGTACTAATGCCTAAAAAAATGATCTGAGTAAAATTTTAGGTCAATCGGATAACGGGAAAACGTGCCCCAAGAGCCTCGAAAATTGAAAAATCACAGATTTTTCTTTTAAAATTCTTATATCTTGAGAAATATTAATTTTATGCAAAAACTTATTACACAAAAGTTGTAGATCTAATAAAAATACATATTTAATCATCTATTACTTTTTCTCGTATAACTAACAATTTTCGAGAAATACGTGAAAATCAGTTCCTTTACTATAAATCCACGAGAATCGAAAAATTACAAAATCACGATTTTATATATTTATTTTACAAAATATTTATTATACACAGAAAAGTGTATAATAAAATAATATAATTAAATAATATAGTATAATGTATTTAATTATTATTTCGCAAAATAAATAAATTTTTAAAAAAATGTATGTAATGTATGATTTTATAATTTTCCGGGCTCTTGGGGCACCCTTTCCCATTATCCGATTGATCTGAAATTTTACACCTATTATTTTTTCATGCAATGAAACCAAACTGAGGAGTGCCGCAATAAAAAATCTCAAAAATAATTTTCACCAAGAGTAAATAATGGCCACTCTAATGTACACATTCTAATACTTTTTGTATAGTGTGATCTTCAAATTATTGTAATCTTCGTTTGACTACTAATAAATTGTAATCGATGTTGTCCAACTGGAATCTGCAATTAAGATAGATTATTAAATTAACTTAAAACTACTCAATAACATAAATTATTATTTTTCATCCGAAAATGTATTTTACGTGTGACTTTACTTTATGACTGCCATGGTTAGTTTACATCTATACTAGTTTAATGCAGTTTACCCCAGTTCTTTACGAGGTTGGGTTTAACAGTTATAACAATTTTAGTACGTTTAAAAAAAAATGTTTTTTCCCAAATTTACCGGGAAAATTTCTAAAAAAAGATTTAAAAATTTTACACATTCTTTTATGAGTACATTCGTTATGGTCGATAAGAAAAACCTATCATTTTTCAAGTTACAGTTTTATAAAATTTGGAGTTTACATACTTCTAATCGTCGTTGGTTGTTTGACCAGTAGTAATTACGCAAATGAATAAAAAAATACATCTAAAACTAAAACATAAAATTAAAACTAAAACATGTGCAGGTAATGATTAAACCGATAAATGATAAAAATTAAAGTAATAGTGAAATAGTAGGTGGGATTAATAATATAATTTCAGATAATGATAATTGATTTAATATAAAATAACATAAATGCCAGTAAGTTATAACTAAATTTGCATGCTCGTCTCTTCAGGGTCACGAATGAAATACATTCATGAGGATGATATAACGTTACGTAACAAAATGCATGTGTATTATTATCTGCATGCAAATGCACTGCTCCTTGAGACAATGTCGTAATACTTACTTACATATACGTAAGTCATTTAAAGGTTTTTAGTTACTAACTTCAAGTTGATTCAAGTAAAGCAACGGTATTTAATTTACATCGACAAACAGGTTAACTGCAAAAATTACATGAAAATTTATCAACATTTATTACCGCATTTTGTTAATGCAACGTGAAAACTTACTTATAAAAACTACCATGTTATATTTATAAAAAAGTGGATTTCTGTACTTCAAAATATTTAGAATTGTTAATATTATTAGCTCAGTATACACAGCTCTCGAATGCGTATGCTATGTTGTACTGTTGACTATTTTTATATCATGAACCCGTATTTCGAAGCCCGCGGCTGATTGATACTAATTAGATTTTAATTATGCACCGTACACTCCCTGCTTTAAATACTGCTGATATGCGAAATGTAACGTGAAGTTTTTTTATCATTATATGTTTTCATGTATTTTTAAATTCATGTAAATATTTATTTAATTTCAATTAATATGCATCTCGTCACAATTAAATTTATGAGAAACTACAATACAGGTTTATTGATCAAAGCTGAAAATGAACCTTAGAGTTAGCTTACAGTAAGTTTGAACCTGCACTGTGTTGCAATTATGCCCGGATAAACAATAGACAAGTAAAACAAATGTTTAATGCCCCGATTATTGGATAGGCTATGACTCAATAAAGTAATTGTTGCTGGATACAACTAGCTTGCACAAATGCCAATTGTGAGTGGATACAATTGATTCTTTTGCCGCTTGCTCTAAGCCTACAAAAAGGTTAATGCGACCTAGTAGATACCACTCAGTTCGCGTGGTACTTGAATTATTTTTTTCTTAATTTTCAAAAATATGTTATTTTTAAATTTTATAATATTACATTATTTTTTTATATATGTGAAATAGGGAGGGATTTCATATTTTGTCTATAGCTTGGCGAAGGCTTAATCTGGTTAGTTAGAATTTTCTATATGAGAGATAGAAAATGAACCTTAGCTTGTGATAAGCTAACAATTTTGAATCTGGGACAGTAACATAAATTTCTACTTGGGGATAAATTATCAGAATAGTACTCTGTCATCTTTACATTAAGTAATTTTGACATTTTTCTTAAGTAGGCTAAGAAAAGATTATTGTATTTTTGTCTTTGAATGACACAGTATAACACGCTTTGCGTAATATTGCAACATAATATTTCTAGTCAACTGCATTGAAAAAAATGTGAACTTAGAATTTATAATAATTCTAGGTAAAGATTTAGTATCGTCATCCAATTACTAGGTATATGTTCAATAAAACAATCAAAACTTAACTTTATCATACTAGCATCTTTCGACCTACCATGCGAGATCATCTTCAGGTAAAACAAATTATAAACTCTCTACTGGTACACTATTTATTCCCTTATCATAATATTGGTCCCCACGTTAAAACATTGCAAATCAGAATTAACACAAAATGACTCCTGTTACAGTGAAGCTGTATCAACAGCGACATTCATATATATATATGAATGTCGCATTGGTTTGGTCCAAAAAAGTTCTTTTATAAAAGTCAACGTATGAATGAAAGTAAATCAATGTTGAATGTCCGTTGTGTGACCGACACATATTATAATGTACTGTACACATATGTATGTAATAAGACACATAATTCGATCTGGCATATAACTTGTATGCTATTATTATTGACACATTGCTTGACAGGTGGTTCGACTACGTATTCTTCGGGTATCGGTATGGCATTCACGTATTTTATTGAAATTGTCTGCTTGCACTGTGATGTAGTAAATTCGTCACCAGATGATTGTGCACCGGATGACATTTGGCGGGTTTGTGGATTCAGGATTCGACAACAAACATATTTCATGCTCTGATGTCAGCAACTTTGAGATATCCATTGATTGTATTCGCTTAGAGAACGTTAGTTTAGGTCGAACGTTAGTTTGTTGTACTCGACGGATGACAATAGATGTCGCTTCTGGGTTGTCTTTTGTGCAACGATTCATAGCTTATAAATTAATCTGGGCTATAGCAATTACAATTAAGGAATAAAATATTTAGAATTCAAACTGGGTTAATGCAAAAAGTTAAAAATACACATGGCAATATTAGAGCAGTTGTTGTGAAAAACTTATTTATTTATTTATTATTTAAGAATATTTAACTACTTTAGTTAAAATGTTATGTTTTATTTTTTTGTGTTTTTTTCTCCTATTTGCATTTGAATATTATCAGTTAACAATTAGCGTACATTTCTCGTCTTAAAATAATAAAATATTTAGAACATTTCAATAATAAATTGGCAAACATGGGTTTATTAGAAGATACATATTTCTAAAAGTAAAATATAAAATTAAAATGAAAACCTAAACATAATTAGATTAGATCGATAAAAAATAATCTCACGGTTAAAAATGTTCTTAATTTTAATACAAATTTAATAGGCAAATGCGTTTTAAAATTAAGAGCCGGTAATTAATTTTTTTTAAATACATTTTTGACTGAATTTGTTATGAAAATTAATATACCTGGATTCGAATTTATTTTTATACCTGGCTCTAAAATATGCCGTAGAATAGGTTCTAAAATTTATACAGTTTATTTTTGAGAGTGTATAAGTACAATAGTAGGTGGGAATGATACCTTATTGCTTAAATGATTTATTTAATAAAAAATAACATAAATCTGATATTACGTTATAACTAAATTTGCATGCTCGTCTTTTCAAGGTCACGGATGGAACACATTCATAAGAATGATATAACGTTACGTAACAAAATCAAAACGTTATCGTTTCCTTTCTATGTGTTTTTGTTTCAACATGTAATATTTAAATACTTTCATATAATAATTAGCGCACATTTCTCATATTGATGAGAAGTACATTTTATGTCGTATGAAGCTAAAGGAAGTAAAAAAGTGCAAGAATGATAACAGTCATCAATGCTCACGCAAAATTGTGCAGAAACTGTATTTATGGAAGAAATATCCATATACTTCTATACTATAAATACATCATTATCAAAATCTTTGTCTATTATTTACTGATAACACTCCAATGATAGTCAAACTAATTTGTTTTGTGAGATTAACACATGGAACTAATCCCCCAATAGAAAAGAAAAAACAAATAATCTAAGTAAAGTGTCAGTAGTTTAAGCTAATGTGACAAATACAATAATTCACGCATGCGTAATAAGTTGCAGTTCAACAGTCAAAACAAGTGGGGGGAAAGAGATATTATTTAGTAGTGGGGAGACTCAGTAAAGGGCGCCGAGACGCCGGGCTGAACTGGTGAACTGGTGAACAGGCAAAACTGGCAAACAGACGAACTGGCCGGGTATCGGGTAGTCGTCTCTTGGCGTCGCACGGGACAAGGCAGTTTTAAGAGGATCTCCTCTGAACAGTTTCTCACTCACAAGTACTGTCAAACGGTAAACATTGAGATAAAACAACATTTTCCACGGTGACACATATTTTTAAATAATATGAAAATTTATTTATTTATTAAAAATTCACCAAAATGATTTTTAATTATTGTTAAAAATAAAATAAAATACACTTTTTGCAAATGCAAGTTTTATTTATAAACTGCATATAAGTTATATTTAAATGTTTATAAAATAAGTGGGAAAAAGTTTTGAAAATTCTAAAAAAAAAGAAATGAATTGACAAAAATATAAAATAAAAAACAAATATAAGTTTTATGAAAAATCAAAACTTTTCGAATAAATAAGAATAAATTATTGTGAGACGGTTAATAATAAGGGATTTTATATTTTCAAAACCAATTAAAATTCTGTTTAATAATGGGCCACTTTTGGTGGCGCAGTGTTTCAAAGACCTAAACGGTATAAAATTAAACATTTCGATTTCGTGTTTCGATTTCATATTCATTCAAATCTTTTGTGTAAATATTATTATAAAGTTTGGTGTTAATTACATAAACAAATATATCAATGTTTATTTAAGATTTTATGTTAATCGAATATTTATAACATACTTTTAAACGATGGTCTACTTAATGTTCTAACAGTATGATACAGTGAATCATAAAGTGTGGTTTGTTCTCTTGTTCAAAACAATAGTGTACCATAGTATTAAATGTTTAGTGCGTTCAGATAAGATACAAAATAAATATATTATAAATAATTCTATGTGTGCTGTTCTTTTACTAAATGTAAATTAAATAAATAATCTAAGTTACATATACCTGTGTGTAGTCGTTCGTTCTGGATGTTGACGTTTCGTATTTACCTATTTATCAATGTTGTTTAACTTTCACTTTAGCTGTTAACTGTACTGGATACTAAACAAAATGTTCGAACTGTGTTACGTAACTAAACTGAATTGTGGAATTAATTAAAACCTAATATATGTTATAGGCATTCTCGTGGTAACTAATGGTTCGATACTCATAATATAAATATCATATAGCATATAATTCTAATACTTAGAAAATAAGTTTTCGTTTTTAAATGTTTATCATTTCGCGATTTTTATGACCTCTTAACGAAGGGTGATTAAAGCTTCGGGAAAAACGGGTAGGGTCTAGTTAAATCGTATACTAAAACTCAATGAGTTTTAAATAAAATAAATAGCATTAACTTTAATAATTAAGTCAAGTTTATATATTAAATAACAATTAGTAAAAAACATTTATAAAATAAATTGAAAAACATTTCTTGTGTCAGCCTCTTGTAGATTAAATAACGCAATAAAACTAATTTCATTTCAAAAGAAAAAAATGAGGAAAAAAGTGACCTAGAATGAGCTTTTTGAAGAAATAACAATACAAAATCGTATACCCGAATAATTGGGGACCAATTATTACAAAGAACTTTGTTTATATCTATAAAAAGCCAATTGTATAGCAAAAACAAGAAACAGTAATTAAAAGCGTTTTTAACAAATAATAGATATTCTAATCGACATCTTCCAATCACTGACTGTAACTATTTAAATATGAATTACTTTAAACAATAAACACAATATGTGCCTATTTAATTATTAATCATTTAAATCATTAATTATTTAATTAAATATTAAATTCCGGACCAATTTAAGTTTTAGGACACTTTTTAAAATAAATTTATTCAAAATGGATTTCTCTAATCAATCCTTCTCGAACATGGAGGCGATATCCAATTTGGAGTTTATTGAGATGGTTGGCAATTCATCAGGCAACCAAACTTTGAACGGGTCGTTGGATCTTAACGAGACGTTGGTGTTCGTTCGACAGTGGTACCCCAGTGGGTACTCCACCCCACATATCGTTCTAGCTTCGATGGTGGTGACACTGCTGATGATTGTGGTCGTTGTGGGCAATATGCTGGTCATTATTGCGATCGCAACAGAGAAAGCCCTAAAGAACATCCAAAATTGGTTCATAGCGTCGTTGGCGGTGGCAGATTTCTTCCTGGGATTGGTCATCATGCCATTCTCCTTAGCCAATGAATTGATGGGGTACTGGATATTTGGAAATTGGTGGTGTGACATACATTCTGCAATGGATGTTCTTTTGAGTACTGCATCCATTATGAACTTGTGCTTGATTTCGTTGGATCGCTATTGGAGCATCACGCAGGCTGTTGATTATTTGAAGAAGAGAACTCCCGCTAGAGCTGCCATCATGATTGCTGCTGTGTGGATCATGTCTGGACTGATCTGCATACCTCCGCTGCTGGGGTGGAAGGTGACCAGGCCCACAGAGGAATTTCCAAAATGCCAGGTACAAAAAGAACACTCTGTTTATATAATTTAAATACAATCTAATCTTAATTATTTTTTTTACTATTTATTATGTATTTGAAATTGTTTATGTACCATGTTTGTGTTATCACAGAAGTTTTATGTATTCGTCATTTTCGCGTAAATCGTCTTTATCTTCATTGTCTTTAGTTACGACTTTTTACTAATAAGAAGATGTTTAAATATATGTACAGGATTTTTAGGCCAGTCATATTATTTTTTAAAATGGCGCTGACGATGGGCAAAACAGATAGAACAAATTTATTGATTATGAGTTCCATTTAAAAAATGCGTGATGTCTTAAAAAACCTAAGTCTTCTAAAATATCTAAACCTAGAAATCCAGAAACCTAAGAAAAGTAATATGTTTTTTTAATGACTTGTCTAGAAGTATATGAAATGATGTGACATACAAGAGTTTCCTTAAGAAGTTATGCGATTTTGGAAGTTAATCTTTTTAATACTTTTTATTTTTTATCCGAACACCAGTCTGTTAAGAAAGGCGATAATACATAATCACATTATATCACTTTTATTTAATTTTTAATTCAAACATTAAAAAAATTAAGAATATTTAAGATTTAGTATAGGACTCACGCAAGAAAGACTTCTAAATTAAAAACCCTACTTCTTTCTTTTGATCAGTTCACCTCTCTGAAGACTAACGTATTTAGTTTCTTCACGGCACTGACAACTTATAAACAACCACGCTTAGGGTATATAAGCTAGTGGTCTATTTTCAAATAAATAAAAATAAGTTTAAGTACGTATAACAGAATATTTTTATTTCCAATATTCAACTAATAAGTATTCTGAACAATAATAATACCTACGTTAATTAATAAAGTTAACTATATGGTATATAACCAGTGTACTTATAGAATTATTAGTCATTAGCAGCACTTAAATACATGCATTATACACCGAGTACGTCAACCTACTGTACGAGCGAGTACATTTTGCATGATGCAGATCTCGTTTACCTTAAAAAAGCAGTTTAAGTCTACAGTCAAATGAGGTTACGCCCACCTTTAATAATTAAAATGGTGCTCTTATGTTTGACTATCGATTAATTATATACGAGTACGCTTTTGCTTTGCTTTTTATTGTTGTTCTGATTTAATGAGATTAATAAAAATATCTGTAATGGATTTAAAATATTTAACGATGTAAACCTGAATAATATCCGAGTACGTGGATTTTGAGTGTGTTGGGTATAAAAGCAAACATTACCTACTAATATTTCAAATAATTTTTAATGGCAAAGATTATGGGTTTTTTTTATTGATACGTAACTTTCCACTAAAATTTTTATGTAGCATCTGCGCAGTATTTTCGTATACGCAGTACCGGATCTACGATTTTTTCGAACCGAGGCAAGAATTTCACCCTGGCGCACAGGACCGCTTTTAGGATCGGTGCCCCCTTAGAATTTACGAATATTTTTTTGAATTTTTCCTTTTTATTTGTTAGAAAAAAATAGCGTCAAACAAAGTAACAGAGTAAGGTGCTTGTCCCTGACAATATCCGAGAGAATTATTTTTTTCTAACAAACTAAAAATAAATGTATCTAGTTTTTCAAATATATGAATTATGCGACCCAATTAATTGCCCGCCCAAGACAAGTACCTCGGATTGTTCCCCTTAGATCCGGGGCTGAGTATACGTAAATAATACATTTGTGTTTACAGAATTATTTTAAAAATAACTCGTTAATTGAATAACGCCCAATTTCATATGAACGCATAACATACGTGAACTACACCACTGTCTAATAAATATTACGTTTTACAAATGGTCAAATGATCAAATGATCAAATGTACAGGGTCGGTTTGAGGGCATGCAAGAGATGCAGTCGGATTAAATATTAGGTCAATATTTGCCGCATTAAGGAGTCTAACGGTGCTCACTGTACATTAATTTCACAGTAGCTTACTTTGAGAAGGAATGAAAAAGTACAGCTAATCTTTGAAATAGAGTGAAATAATGAGGATACAATTGTATAGCAAAAAAATCTAAACTTTAAACATTGATTTTTTAAATTGTTATAAAATTAAATCGAATAAAAAAAAATTTGCAAACATTTAAAAAAAAAGTTAAATTAGTTTTTAAAATGTTTTGAACTAAAGGAAAAAAATTAAAGCTGCTCCAACGACCCTCGTAACAACTGTTAAAACTTTTAAAGCTGCAGGACACACACACATACTCGTATATACAGACATGTTCTAGTCTGGTGACAACTGATGATGGTTTTATTTCCCTCTAAACACAAAACGTAAACTTATGTATTATTTAACGTAATATTTTTTACCTAATTTTTTTCGATTATCATTAAATTAACGTAGAAGACATTAAGCATTTTTTATTAATATATTATCATAATTTGATATGTATTTTTTCTTACTTTTATTTATTTAACATCAACTATTTCCATGCTGAGTTATATCATCGACGATCTCCTACTATGTCCTATGTCATCCTTACCTTATGTGTTAACATAATCAATTTAACTTGATAACAAGAAAACGCAGAAAATGTAACTCTGGTTAATTTAATATGTAACAATGTAACTTTATATAATCTTGCGTAAATGACTTTAGTAACGTCAGAAAACGTAAATTTAGGATAAAACGTAGAATACATTTATTACTTACTTTACTTACATTTTATAAACCTAAAAAATGTATAGTTCAAATTACGAGAGTTCGGCGGCGACTCATACTTAAAACAAGTTGCGGGGTATAAACTGTCTATATAACTAAAAAGCACTGTTTCACTTATTTTTCTATAATGTATATAGAAACCAATTAGATAAAATTATCGTATTATAGATTTATACCGCTCTTATAACCTCTTTTAAGTATAAGTCGCCACCGAACTACCGTGACTTGGACTATAGTAGATATTATTTTTCAGGTGAAATTAATTTAAAATATATGAAAATATTTAGCGGGTTTCTTAACGTCGACCTTTCCAAAGATGACCATATAATGTTGTTAGTATTTATGGTGTCATGGCCTCATATATACAGCTGTGTTATAAGTTTTATTATTATGAACGTATACTCTAATTAATTTTAAGAACAAGCAAAAAAAAAACAATTTGAGATCGAACTCGGAGACACACCAGACTCACGACGCATAAATACACTCGGCCACTGTGTCAGCATTTATTTATTTTCATTTTGCTTTTATAAAATTTATATTAAACTGAAATCAACATTTAGTAATTATAAATCGATGGATGGCTAGTAATATTGTAATTATCGTAAAATACATATTGTAAAACTAAAGAATATTTGTATGAATGTATGTAATGTATGCAACTCCGATAATTAGTACATTGTATGGATGATTTATGGCCATAAAATATAAATAACGAATAGAAAATTAATTACACACACACACACACATAAACATGTGCCTGAATAATATACCAGTAATTCATAAAGTCGTACGTATGATATTATGTTATTATTGATGTGAGTTACGCAAGTTAATTTAACGATAGTAATAATAAATTAAAGAATTGAATTTATTGTACAATGTTAGATATCAACTATGTCAAGGGACGACACAGTTGACGAGAGCAATGAAGCTTGATGACGACTGCTGTGTCTTTGGGTTCCATCCACGGACCACAGTTATATTATCTAGGTTATATACAGTTACAATTTTCAAAAAATCGATTTTTATTTAAATGACTTTTTAAATGATGATAAATGATCTAGTCAAGAGATATCGTGGTCACTGCAAGATGGCTCTTTTGTGAGGACCTTCAGGAGATCATCTATAGCAGATTTCAAAATCATTATTTTTACAAATATAAGTCTTTTCAGGAAATTTTTATCAGGATCTGTATATAACCCCTTAAGTTAAACTGAGTATGCACATACACAATCACAAACTTATTTGGCAGCTGTGTGGTCCACACATAGACTACTACTCTACAAAAAGTTTTAACATAGGTAGAAGTCGTCTGTGATGGAACTAGGCATTGAAAATAGCCCTACTTAAAATCTTTAATAAATCATCACTTAACACTATTTTGTTTTATTTTTTAAAGTAATCATATACTTATATTAGATAAAGTAATTAATAATAATTTGTTTGAGATACATTCTGATACATATATTTAAAAAAATTTACTATTCATTTTGTTTTTTCTAGAAACGAAGCACTAGAATATAATATCCATATTCGATAATGGGTTTCTATGTACTTTAGTAATGATTAATATTTTCATAATTAATACTTTTGCTTCGTTACAAATGTGAAACACATAATGGCTAGTGGTTACAAATATGCTGTGGGTTATTTGTGTATGCAGCGCATTCAATAATTGCTTTTTACCATACGTTTATTATTTTTCAATAATTTTACCTCAAAAATGAAACAATGGAAAGTTATTAATTCTTTGCAATTGTTCCAGAAAAGTATTTAAAAAAAAGCGTTATTGTTTTTCTTGTTTTACTTGTATATGTATGTTTAGTTATTGTTTATATCAGTGGCACTGGACGATATAATTAAAAAAAAACTTTAGCTAATAATAATCTTATTAATTATGTTACGTTTAAATAACCTTTTAAAACGTACATGGTAGATTTTCTTACATATGGGTCATTTCATTTGAAGAGAATCAGTGACAAAATAAAATCTTCTCAGATTTGTTTCAAATTAAGTTCATGTAATAAACCTGTGCCATTGAACTATGATAATATGATAAATAATATATTTCGAATTACGGGTTAAAGTGTAAAAATTATGATCTTAATAATTAAAATATGAACTATTAATAAAGCTTGTTTAATTACTTATAAAACTAAGTATCATGAAGTCTTTTATCTTATTTATAGCTTGAGTAATCTATTTTTCTTAATCTTTTCAGGTTCATTATTAGACCGTTAAATGTTTAAACGTTATCAAAGTTAATCGTGTGCAAAGTTGACATTTTTATATACAAACACAAGTACAAAATTGCAAATCTATTGTAATTTTAGTACACTGTTGCCATCTATATATAACTGTAGAGCCATGAAGTTATGTTTCACCTTAATATAGAATTACCCATGTATATATCTTAATATTAATATATCGTATATTAAATATATATATATATATATATTATAGCCATTACAGAATCTATGTATTATTTATCACCCTATGAAGAATATTGTTTTATCCACAAAATATATCATTTATGTCTCACACAATAATTGAACTTTGTACCAAACCGAACCGAACCGAACGCAGATCATTATCACTGGTTATGGTTACAGACTATAGGCTAGACGTTATTTTTTATATAATACGACTACAAAGTATAACCATCCTTTATACAACATTATAATATGCATAAATAATAAATGTATACTTTGCGAAACCATAATATAACGTACGTGTATGATTGATGAGGAAGCCAAAAATATCCAAGGCAGTTTGTGTCACAATGCCCTGAGTAAAATAATGAACCCCTGTGTATATATAAAACAGACATTTCTTTGTATATAAACAAGATTTTTAAATTTTTGAACGATTGAGGACATTTTTCTTAAGAGAAACTTTATTCATAAAGAATTAATAGGTTTACTAGGCACTTCTATCTGGTTCGGAAAATATGAAACTTGAAATTAAAGCAAGAATTACTGAGGGAAATAAATGTTATTATGGATTCCAGAACTGGTTTAGATCTGCCTATGTAGCAAACTAAAAATCCTGATGTATAAGGATATAATACAACCATTAAAGGTACTATATGATTCGGAGATTTTGAGGAAGAACGATTTTAATCAATACCGGATTTGAAAAATTAAAAAAAATAATTATAAAGCAGTATGTGAAAACGAATAGTGTTAGACTCATGATAGCGTACTATCTCATCAAAAAAGTATTACTATCTCTCAGTAGTCGTTCTGTCTAGAGCGCAGTTAATTGCAAATCAATCATGTCTCACATCACACCGAGAAACATCTAAGGTTTAATATCTAATGTCGGTCGTTTTTTTTTTTTTTTTTAAATATAGTTTCTCGGGCTTCCTAGGCACGTAGCCTTTTATCGCCCCTAATATATTCTGCTTCTTCTTATACTTTGTATCCCGACAACAAGAGTGATCTATTCATGGCTACTGCTGTTATAAATTTCGGTTTCTCAATCAAAAAGGCGGTGTTAACAGGAAGCGTCTGCGAAGTCTGTAGCACCGCCCGTTGGAGTCCATTTCTTGCCATTGCTGTATTTTTACATTGCCATAAAATGTGGTCAGGGTCTGCCTCTTCTTCACCACATTCGCATTTAGAGTTTGGAATGATTTTGTTTCTTGCTAGATGTTTCGGAGCTCCAGTATGATTTACTCTTAGTCTTGAGGTCATTGTAATTAATCTTCTTGGCCATTTTAGTTTGGCAAACCATGGCTTACGTCTCAGTATTGGTTGTATTGTATAAAATTCTCTACCTTTATCAGAATTATCCCACTTGTCTTGCCAATTTTTCATTTCATTTTTTTCTAATTCTGCTTTCATGACTGATTTTATAAAAAATGAAATATATTTATCACAGGAAGTAGCTACCTTGGCCATTTGATCAGCTTTTTCATTTCTTTTAACAATGTCGGTCGTTCAGCTCTCAAAGTGTTTGCATTAAATTAGTGATTCTTTTAACTTACTACTGTTACTAATTATTTCATATCTTCATTATGTATTTTTAAGTATTAAGAAGCAATATACGTTTCTTTTGTTATTTTATATTACTTGAGGTGCTTTAATTCGTGTAAATTACGTTAGTGTAATACTTATTTTCATTAATTAATATAATATAACATTAATATAATTTAATTATTTAATTAATAGTATAATTTATTAATACTTAAATATAGTATATATCTCATGAATTTTTACATAATTGAAATATGTGTTTCGTAATTAAAGAACTGTGTACTTGTATGTTATAACAACGTGCTGTAATTAATTTATTATCTATGGAAATGACATGCTAAAAATATTCCCTATTAGCATTTGGCACAACAGGTATGACTTAATTGCCTGTTATATAATTATGTTTGTTTTCGCTTTGTAAACATATAACAATTTTTTTTGTAATCTTACTGTGTATTTCGGTTATTTAATTTCTTATCAACCTATATTTGACTGTATGACTAATTATCGATATATATATATGTATATATGTAAATAAAAATTAAATATTACGGCATATTTATATAATAATATAGTAAAGCCCAAGAATGAAAATAAAGGAAACGAATAAGGTGTAATAATATGACTAATAACTGTGCAAACATAATAGAATAAATGTTTCCTATAAAAGAAAAGAAATTATATTGTTGATTTGGGTTTAGCATTGTATTCAATATCATTTCCCTGATGAATTAACTATTCCATTAATTAATTATTGGATAAACGTCGTACTATTATTGTTATTAATTAAGATAATACCTACATATATATATATATATATATGCATGTTGCCCTAGAAAGCATGTCCTGTGGAAAATAGATATTTTGTATGAACATAAATGGAACCGTAGGGAAACAGTTTCCCGGTTTCCACGCGCATAATGATACTGACTTTGCACACGAACTGACAATGAGTTTGACGTGGGTAAGGGGAGTGGGAGTTCTGTGTATCTCAAAATATGTTATACGTGTTGTTTATTATCGGAATAGTGCGATGACTACAAAATATTATTAGTATATATATAAATATATATATATAGTCGGCACTCGAAGTGTTACCAATTTTATGCTGCTATAGCAATCAAACGGCTAATGACAGCGCGCTCATTTTTTGACAAGCGAGAGTCTGTTACGGCCTTAAGAAAAGTTTTGGGTACACTATAATTATTTTGGATGCTTTGCAAAAGAAGAAATTGACCAAAATTTAAAAAAATATTCTGGCAAGTGTCATACCATTTTGGAATCCTTATTAAATACGCCTTTTAATGTTACTTGGCAAACTCGCATAGTACTTTTTTTATCAGTACAGTCACTCAAAGTTGGGCGAAGAATTTATTTTGAATATTTGGTTGAACAAAAAGTGTCAATATCTTCCAAGTTGGAGCAGTTTACATTTTAGGCAAGAGTTTATAGAAACATTATTAAGGATCACATAACAAAAATTGTTAATTTTTAAAAAAAGTTAAGATTTGTAGCAACAGGAGTAAAAAAACTGTCACAGGGTGCACATTTTTTCGATTTTTTTAAATGCCAATAATTTTTAAAATATTCAACTTAGAATTTTTTTAATATTTTTCCCATTTCCCACTTTTGGCTTAACGTCGATTTCTGGGACACTCTATATATACACACACACACATATATATATATATATATATATATATATATATATATATATATATATATATATATATATATATATATATATATATATATATATATATTTATACGATTTAAAATCACAGAATCACGATAAAACTGTTGATCAATTATTTGAAGTAATAACGTAAGAAGCATTTTAACAAATTAAAGTCTCGTGTTTGTTTGAATCCGTTCCAAATGGAGCGGCTCGGCGCAATGAAAAGGACATATAACCGGAAATCACGTTGCTGAAACGACGAGTAATGTGCTCGGTTACCTAGAGTATGGGAGGGGATCAGTTTACAGCACACTGGCGAATTAGAACTGCTCCTATTTCTGTTGTGGTCAAAGAGTAGTTCTCTATTGGTATTGTTACTGATAGTCTAATCGCTAGTCTAACATACAAAGTGATACAATTTAGAAACTAAAATAAAATTGTTGTAAAATACTTTGTGTGACACGTTTTATTTATGGAATTCATGAATTAGCTAAATAACCAGTGGCGTACTTGTTGTAGGAATGTCAGATATAGTCCAAATCACGATAAGAGGGGTGTAAATCTATAATACGTTAATGAATTTTATATTATTCGTTTATATATACATTATAGAAAAATAAGTGAGTCAGTGCTTTTTAGTTATATAAGTTTATACCCACAACTTGTCTTAAGTATGAGTCGCCGCCGAACTTACGTAATTTGAACTAAGTATATCTGAAAACGTTATTAGAACTGTTCAGCCTTAAGCACTCTCAGAATTCGATTTGATTTAATTTTTTTTTTTAATTCTGCTCTACACTCTCAAAAAAATGTATAAATTTTAGAACAGGTTCTAAAGTATATTTTAGAACCAGATATTAAAAGAAATTCAGATTAATTTTCAAAGAATTCTTTAACAAATTCAGAACAAAATGTATCTTGAAAATAACCGGTTCTTAATTTTAATACGCATTTGTTTATTAATTATTATTATATTAATTATTAAAATAACATTTTGAACAGTGTACACTTTCCATGTGGATTTGTTCTTAGTAGATTATCCACATCTTTTCAAAGATAAATATATCTTCTCACGCGGAAAAGAACTCTAATTAGTAAGCGTCCACAGTTCAGGATGGAAATCAGTCAACACATTCTGTTAAATGAATGAAAGAAAGGAGAGGAGCGAAGAGAGAGTCGTATGCAGTGGTATCCTCATTTGCACAATTATCAGAATCATTAGCAATAACACAAAGATTGATATTTCAACCAAGTGACTTCAAGTACAGCCTTGGTGCTACTCTGGCTTCAGTCTTATCTTAACATAAACAACTCTGGGATGCACATTGGTCTGCTCTGCCTGAGAGAGTGACGCAATCTGAACTTTGGAAAGGGTGAGACCTTTTGCATCAGTTCAAGGCACTGCAAAACGTTATTTTGATTATATATAACTAATTATTCCTGACATAACTATTACTGAAACACGGCTCATAGCTGTCTGAACGCATTTAAACGAGTAACAAAACAATGCCACTTCCATACGACTTTCCCTTCGTTTCATTTATCTTCTAGATCTTCTGCTTTCCGTGCTGAACTAGTGTACATATTTATTATAACATACCTCATGAAATTCTAAAAATAGAAGGCACAATAAATTTTGTAAATAAAGTAAATGATCATCGTCATAAAAGATATCCAGCTTTAATTCTAATAGCCGTAAAAAACATTATCATAAAAATCAAATATATAAATCTTACAGTTACCGCGCAGTATATATTTTATAGTAAAAAGCCTATATATTTATTTCGATTTTGATGATACGATTTTCCAGAGAAATGATAGCTTACAGGTACTAAACTAGATGAAGAAGAATCAGGGGTAGTTTTTGTGGAGTTGTGAACGGAAATTGGATGTTACTAACAATTCTGATACTTTCCACACGTACACAAACATACAGACGTCTACACTCTGCACCCTCTATCACTCGCCCGTCGTCTCCACCTCTCCCGTCACACCCGGAATCCGGATTACTTTAATAGCGTTCAGATTCCGGACATAAATATTTCCCTTTAGAGAAATATTATTTTCTTTAATTTATACACTACGTTACAGATGGGGCACTTACTTTTTTTTATTCTTTTTTTTCTTTTGTCATTTCTTTAACTTGTGAAAAACAATTTGAAATGTATTGATTCATTTTTACTGGAGGTTTAATACAAATCTTAAAATAATTTTTTGACACTTGACAAGTTTTAAATTCTTATAACTTTCAAATGCACCAATTCTTTTGGGAACTTAAAAATTGGGGTATAGTTTAAAAAGGTATTGATTTTGATGAAATATTTGTATTGCTCAAATGTTATTTACTCTTTATCTGCTCAATTTGTATATACCTTTCTATTTACAAAGTCTCAAATAATTAGCACTAGCGTTTGATCCCTTTGCTAATTATGTAAAGTGTACTTTTTATTATATATTCTTAAAAAGGGTTCATGAGTAATTTAGAACTCACAATTTCTAATCAAAAAATGAAGTAAAAGTTCACTATAAATTACTTTTACATCCACCTATGCAGATTTAATCGTGATGCATTTTTGTTTTCAAAAATCCCTCATGTGACTAACCATTGCTTTTATTATGATCTATATATATAAGTTATATACATATATATATACTTGATATATATATGTATATGTAGTATATATACATACATACTTGTATAATACCAACAAAAAGAAAAGAAATAAATGCATTACGGTGTTGAGTAATATTGTATATTTCAAGTAAAGAAAATTACTTTTCTCTCCATGGAATTGTTTTTCTGTATTACTGAACAAAAATTTTCACTTAGAGTTTATATTAAACGGTTAAAAATATTCTTAAAAGAAGAAGAAAAAGAGGCTGTGGTACATTAGAAGACACCACATAAAACTGTAATAAAAGTAATGTTGTAGGCACTAGTACTCGTAGTTTAAACTTAAAAAGGAAAAAGGGATTTTAGGTTTTATTTGAACTCCAACGATACTTAGAAATAAACAGACGCTACTTCTAGATAACATTTCACAAGGTCAATTTTAATAACTATTACATAAGGTTGGTTATAAAATTCATGAAAAGCTCTGATTAAAACAAACATCTTGTCTACCAAATTAAATTTTTTTAAATAATTTTTTGAATAAGTTAAATTTATTTAATGTAGGCCTATTATGTTGATAATATTTATGGTTTTCACAAATCACAATTTTTAGATTAAAATCGTTTCCAATTTCTTAACATTTTTTTTTCTTTATGTCATCAAAGTTATTCCAATATTTGTAACTTCAGGAAGGTACATCTAGTTTTAATAAATTAACACGGATCAACTCAAACTACGGATATGGTTTATCTGCCCTGGATTTAAATCCTTATTTAACATCGACTTATTTTCATTGCTGCGTCCTATTGTCTTTTGCTTTCTGTAAGTACATAATCAATTTAATTTCATAACAACTAAACCCAGAAAGTATAACTCTATTCCTAGGTTCAAACCCGAAGACAAAACAGTAAGAATAAATGCTTTCGGCCATTGTGTCGTCACGAATTTCTTTATTTTATAAGTTATAGACTGAAGATATTAATGAAGACATGCAATAACTCAATTACGTGTATATAGGTATACATTTATGACGTACATATTCGTACAAATAACATAAAAACTCGCAGACTCCAATTGTGGTACAGATTTTTATTGGAACCAGACAGCTTGAAGAAGTAAACATCTTAAAAACATTTGACACGGACTAGACGAAAGCTTTTAAGCAAGTGAATGTTTATGTATTTTAAATGTATCATGACAGCTTGAACATTGTCTAAGTTCTTTGTCTAAGACTCTAGGCCAACATACCCATTTCTCTATAGATATACTGTTACACCGTTTACTAAATCTTAACTGATATTTTGTTTACACTTAAATATTAACGCTTACGGTTAATATTCCGTCAACATTTAGATATGTGTACGAACACTGCAAGACAATTTTCTATATATGTATTTACTATTGCCGAACGCATGTGCATATTTTCAAGAAATTAATTTTAACATCCTTTATTTGATCTTATTTATCCTTTTTCGTCATAACGAGCGAGCTATAGTTATAACAGTTATACCTTCTCCGTAAATTCGGCACTGGACACACACACACATGTACACACACTTATACAACACATACACATACACATATACATATACATACACATACATACACACACACACACACATACATACACACACACATGCACACACACACATACCCACACACACACATTCACACACACACACACATACACATACACACACACATACGCATACATATACACACACATATACACATATGCAACACATACACAACACATACACATACACACACACACATACGCATATACACATATACAACACATACACATACACACACACATGTACACATATTATCATAAATAGTAGTTTCATATTAATATGCAACAAAAGAAATGATTTACCGCTCTCATATCAGTACACACATATCCGTAGACTTGCATGCGTGTGTTGGTAGGTCGAGCGCCGTAGAATTGGATCGTAGCACAGTGAGTCAGTGAACCAGTGTGGCGTTCCTTATAGCTACTCGTAACTGTGTACAGAGCAGCTACGTGCTACGGTCTACGTGTATCTACGTCATGTGCTACGTTGAAAGTTAAGTAAAAAGTATTAAGTTCTAAAGAAAAGTTCTTGAAAACAGTTTAAAAATAATGCACTTATTATAAGTGACATGATATAAAATTGTTATAAAATACTCGTATAACTTTTATTCTAGAGTTAATGCATTTTCTTACCGTAATTTACATAAAATGATCTTGTATTTGATTTAGATATAGATGCACGTTAAACCCGCTAAACATAGTTACACGTATTTATGGTAGACTTAACATTAAAACTTGTAAAAATATACACCTATTTTATTGATTTTTGAAAAATAAATCTACCTGCTTTAAAATTAATAGAGTCATACTTCTTAATAAGATCTTTTCAATGAGGAAAAATTATCTATTGAGGAGAGGTCTTTTCAAGGATACGAGAATATCAATGCGTCACACATTCGCATTCTTTTATATGTTTACTTTATTAATGAAAATAAGAATTACTAATTTCGAATTTTAGAATCATGAAATATTATCACAGAAAAAATAATTAATTTTATCGCATTAGTATAAAATTTGTTACTCTTCTTCTTTTGTGCTTCCCACTATATTTTTAACTAACCGGTCCATTACGTTAAATACAATTAAATATTATAATCATACTTTGGTTTATATAAGTAGTTTTCTTTTTAAATAAAACAAAAGGTCAACCTTAATATAAGAGTACAGCACTGTTATTTTTTAACTAATAAATATTATTGTACTTGAAATACTACCAGACAAACTATCTACCAATAGTTTTTAACAGTTTAAATAAAAGAGAGTAATTGTATTTCCAATATTCAACTAATAAATATTCTGAACAATAATAATACCTACGTTAAATAATAAAGTTTACTGTATAAATATTATGTAAAAATATCACTTCCTAATAAATAAACATTACCGTATCTTTTTTTGTATTTCCTATATAGAATTGCATATGTAAATAGCTTAGAATTAGCTTCATAGCCAAATTTTACGACCAGGCCCTGTAAATTGAGTAATCTTACTACAAAAAGAAAAATGTTTGGCGACCCCTGGTATAATTGAACAAATATTCGATATTAAAATAAATTCTGTTTCGAAATAATAAACAGTGTAATATTTATTGCTATGTAAACATTTCAGAGCATAGTCATCGTGTGGTATTTTGAGATCTTTCTAACGCAAGTTCATAAAACGTTAGCTTGTTCTTCTGTTTATTAAATAGTGTTCCAGATAACGTATGGCTACGAGAATGAGAACATGTTGTTTTCAGCCACTAGCTAGGAGCTAAGAGCTACGAGCTACGAGCATCACCGCAAACGAAATTTAATTTATTTTATTTAAAATAACTGGAGTTTAAGTAATTTCAACAACGTTGTGTTTACCAATATGAATACAATGGTTTCCGATGCTACAAAAGCGTTCTCGCGCGCTCCCGTACCCCGTACCCCGCCCATTGAACAAAATGAGTTCAAGTTTTAATTTACATTTGGAATGCGACGTATTTTTGAAAGTATATTCGGATGTAGTTGTTTCGTTTTTGTATTTATTTAAATTTGAATGAAATTGTAACATTTTTGTTTGTTTGAACACAAAAACAGCTAACATTCGTTTACCTGCGAGTGAAACCAAAAAAAGACAAAGGTTTTTATAATTAGCTCTTGCTCGATGAATGTGTTAACCTTAAAATTAGCTTGTAGCAAGCTGGCAAGTTTAAAACTTGTTAAGACAAGTTCGAGTAACTAGTACCGCATTGGTATTAGAGAAATAAACAATAATTAATTATAAAACTAAAAGAATAAGCTTTACTTAATTGTAAAAGAATTATTTTTATGAATTAATATTTAATTTTTCGGGCCACCTCTTATACATGTTCATAGTTTTTACTTTTTTAAGTTTTAAATATTTAAACATTACTTTACTTAAGACAATTTTAAGAAAATTCAATATCTATTTATCTGTTTATATGATTAACCTTAATTGAAACCAAGGATATTTTCAACCATTCACTAAATTAATTCTTGCTCATCAGTTTTAAGAGCACCCTCAGCAACTAAGGCAAGCGATGGCGATGCCTTCTGTAATAAATACATAGAATAGCTAAACGTTTGATGTGATAAATTATTTCGTTAAAGGAATAAACGAAGATAAGGAATTTTAATTACAAATACTGTGCTTATCTCCCCTATTTACTGAACAGTTCAAGATATTGATCTCTACGAATTGTACATCATGAAACTTTAAACCAAACGTTATTTTAATTAACGATCTGTATTAAAAAATTCTTTTACATGATTTAACTACATGTATTTTATTATCCTACAATTGTACGAAACGTAATAAGATGTTTCTTTTCCTTTAATATTTGTTTTGCGCTTTGTGTTCGCGATTTGTTATTTAGTATATCGTTGAAATCGTCCTCTGGTTATGATATTGACTCATGTCGTTTGACTAATTACCTACATGTTTCACATTGATTCTATTATTTAATTTATTATACGTATAGCTTAGGGTCCAAGGATTTCTAGCTTGCTACAAGCAAATTCCAAGGTTTATTTTCTACTACTCATATTGAAATTGTCTTGCCACTCTGGAATATCCACCTGTAAATTGAGAAATTTTATTTAATGTCAATAGTGTCACATTTTGTAAAAAGGTTTTTGTGAATTTCTTTTAAGAAAATCAGATTTGAATTATTTATCTTTTAAAATGTAAATACTCGTATATTTGCTGGAGATTATAATGTATGAAAATTTTCCATTTTCACTTTAGGAGATATGATATTCATCGCTGTAAAAAGAGATATAAATTCATACGCTGTAATGTTGGTACTCCGTCCTAACACATAAACCCTTTTAACGCGATATCTATGAATTATAAGCTACTTTTCCTATTTTTAGGGTTGTGATTTATTTCAGGACTTTATGTTTAATAAACCAAAGTTTTTAAGTAAAAAATATTACCTGAATAAATACACACTTTATTAAAGATAATTTGTATGTTGCTTTTAAAGAAAAAATGTTTTTTAAATTACACATTATATGAATAGAACTACGAGTATATACGTGTATGTATGTAAATCAGGGAAGCTGAATCTTTTGTAATAAGCACATACAATTTCCTTTCTTATTACGTTTCAAGATTTATGTTCGCTTATCATTTTCTTTATTATTAATGTACAACAAATAGTTATTCACAAAAATTGAAGATAATATCTACAAAAAAGTTTTGTTCAAATTTTTCTTGAAAGGTCTAATTTTTAAGATATACAAAAAAACTATGGTTAATAATTAATCCGATATAAACTACGTGTGTCGTAAGAAGGTTTCTTTCCCTGTTTTAATATTTAAGGTTTCTCTTCCATTTTACAAGTATGTCTTATGTTAAATAACACAGATGTAGCTTGTAACCGTATAGTACCGACGTTTACAGCATTCATGGTCAAATCAACCACTACTGTGATTATTGAGTACTAACAAACTAGAAGCTATATTTCCAATGTAACTATTTTTGTTTGTTGGAAACTTATTTGTTGTTTGATAAATAAAGAGTTAATGAAATTTACGTTTTTGCAATATTAAGTATTACATCAATATAACAACAACAATAGCGGCTGAATGGGAGCGTATTCTATTCCAAAAAATAAAATTTATATCCAAATTTTTCATATGTCGAACACAGGATTCCAAATGAACGATTCAATTTTACGGTTTTAATTTTAGTTTGCACGATAGACGAAACTTTTAAATACTCGTAAGTTCATAAAAAATGTTTTTCTTAGAAATCATTATTAGTGAGTTTTATTATTTAACTTCGTACGTTGGGTTTTATACCTCTGTACTAAGGGTATATGAGCATATAAGGTGCGGTGTACATATTTTTACATTAACATCCACTAAGTCCAGTACATTACCTATGCGGCAAGATATACGAGTACACTTTAATTTTTTATAGCACATAAAAAAATTAGTACGTGTTAGCACTTAAGGAGATGTTCATAAAGTTTGTAATGAATCAAAAAGGGCACTTCTATGTCAGATACTCATTTTAAAATAAAAAGGGATGTGTATAAATATAGGTGTAAATATAGACAGTAGACGAGTAAGAAATTCATAAAAGAATAAATTAGTTTTTATGGACAAAAATTATAAAAAAGAATGTAAATTGTTAAAAGTCTCCCGTAGAAACTCTCGCACTTTAAATCGAGATTATTATTAAATAAATTTTAAACTCATGTAACTATTTTTGTGAGTAAATTTGTATTATCTGCAGGTGATTTCATTTCGTCTAGCGTAATTTTTATTCGTCATGTTTTCGACAAAATTATGTTTTTCTAATGTGTCTCTGGTATTTAGTTCTCAAATTCAGAGGATATTTCTAAAATTCAATGTGAATCGTTGAGGCGGTCCTAATAATGTAAGCTTTTCGAATAGTATACCATTATACTCATATGTAATATGTTTCTCTTACATCACCCGAACATGTTATTGATTATTGTCTTCTAATCACGGAAGGATTGATCGCTATACTGGAAATATTCCTGTTCAGTTTATTTTTCGGATATTTCTAAGAAAATATCATCTGTCAGCCGGTCTTATACTTCACCTTTGATAAATGACTATACATCACTACGCTGAGAGATGAAGAGGGAGTTGGGGAGTAGGGGGAGGGAAGAAACAACCACCGGCAACCATCAACTACCTCTAAATGAGATTATCAATCATAGACTTGTTAGTTTCGGTAATATCTAGAAGCTATTGAACCGAATTAACACAAAAAAGAATTTCACATGTGAGTTCTAATGCTTCTGGTTTCTTAACATATTCCGTAAGGCGTAGGTCGTATTTGCAGATCAGAGGCAATAGAGATCTGGACACCAGGTCCAGTGGAAAAGTGTTGATTTGTAGAAGAGGAAAGAGAAAAAAGCGGTTGAAAATGCTCATTTGCTAATAACTAAATACTAATTTTCTTATATCGCAAATAATTAGAATTATATATATACATATATATAAACAGAATGCAATTACCGCATCGGATTTATTGTTGAAACATGGATAAAAAGGGTAGAGTAATTTTAAAGTTAAGAAATTTCTGCTAACAAGTATTTTTAGTCTAAACTTTACTAAAATAAATATAAAATGATTAAAGTAGCTCTTTGAGAAATATAATTGTAAATTCTTAGAAATTCAAAGGTTACCAAGAGATTTAGTGGAGCTATGAAGATAAGTTTTGCATCAATGAACCATATTCTCCACCCTTCTCCAAGACTTTCCTCTTTCTGTGCGTGTAACGCTGTTAGCAAATTCTCTGTGTAATAAAACAAACGGCAGCAACGATGGCGGCTGCTTGAAGTTGCTATTAGAAATATCAAAACTTTCTGATGATTTAACTATAAATTAAATTAACGTCTTCAAATTACATTAGAATATAACACATTCTAAATCTAAATATTACAACAAAATTGAATTTTGTATCAAATTAACAGGATGAAGTTTCAGAATGGGAGATGAAATATTACGTTGCTTGATCATATTGCGTTAATGCCCTGCTCATATTCGTATAGCTGTTTGCTTTGTGCTGCTTAAAGAGTATGGAGTTTCAATTATAGAATAGTAGCAGAGAGTTTTAATTAGAAGAAAATTAAGCGTATTCGTTTGTCTTAAGCTTTGTGTCAGAATAAATGTTCTTGGAGAAATTGATTGCAACTTCAATAGCCATTTGTTTAATAATTAGTTATTTAATTTGAAATACTATGCCTATTGTCTATACTTATTTAAGGTTTTAATTTAACTTTCTTTACCCATGCTCCTCCCTCATCTCTCTCAAATTTTCTTTATTTCCTTCCTTCTTCCTCTTACTTTCCATCCCTTCTCTCATCAACTCCATTTTGTTCTTTTCATTTCCTATTTTATACTCATATTTGTCTCTCTCAACATCTTCGTTTCACGCCTGCATATTCTGCACAATCCTCTCTCTCTCTTTCTTTCCAATATCTTTCTTTCTCTTCATTTCCCATTCTGAATCTGGCGGTTCTCCTTACATTCCTTGTCTTCTTTGCTCCTATATCGCCTATTGTCTATATTTAAGCAATCTATACAAATCCATAAAGACCTTAGTGTATAATTGCTACAAAACGTTACTTATAACATTAGAAATTATTTACTGCTTGTAAAATTCTCCTACATTCCAGTTAGAGATGAAAAAGAATTGTGCAGAATTGATAGCTCGCTACTAGCTAATTCCAATGGTTATCTACGTGGGTATTAATAGTATAATTATCAGAATGTGCCTCTTCATAAACGGTATAAGATAATAATTATGCTTTCTCCTCAATAATCACTCTTGACCAAAGCGGATTGGAAAAGACACTGTTTTATTTCGTACCGCACCTAGTCGGAAATGCCTATATTCTAGCAAATCTTGTCTAAGACGAGCAGTGGTTGTCGATATGATGAATATAGGCCCAGATTTCTGACGATTAACATCTGAGGAGGCTTTCTAATGGCTTTATTTAAACGCAAGTCCATAAATATCTCTTACTACTCAATAATGGGTAAGTGTACTTTCAAAATTAACTCATGAGCACATATTTATATTGAATCTCTACTGTTTAAAAACCATGCTGACATTGTATTTTATATGATTGTTTATATTAAATTAAAAAGAAATAGAAGTTTTAAATAGCTGCGAGGAATTAAAAACTAAAATGTTGCAATGCTTTTAGAAAACCTATAAATAATGTATACATAAATATTGTGATGTAAAACGGTACATAAAACATAAATAATACCAGTTATTAATCAGTGAGATTAAAATATATACACACTGATGTACATTTGAGATCATGCATAATAGAAATCACTAGAAATTAAAGTTTATATTATGTTTGAAAGCTTTTATACAAAATACAACTATTTTAATAAATTTGTTTACATCAGCGTCGGTTGTACATGTGCTTAAAATTAAATAAACATGATTTATATTAAATATGACTATTACATACGGAGATATACACGTGTATTTCACATTGTTTATTAAACTTTAATTTTAATATTATAAACCATATTTATTTTGAAGTAAAACAAACCAACATGCAAAGTTTATGATGAAATGGATTGTGTAGAACTTGTCATTAGCGGTCTATTATTTATAATGTAAAGATACTACTTGGCTGAAAATTATGAGCATTGTTCTATTACTACTGGCTTGAGTACAGCCCTACCATTAAACTTAGCAAATATGGTTACATGCTGCATCGCGTTAAGATAGTTGCCCTTAAAATATTGCGAATGCATATCAGAGACTTACCTAAGGAGATAGTATAAGCCATATGGAAAATAATAATTTTGAGGCCTCTTAAAATCCAAAAGTTGATAGATTTTATTATATACTGCCAAATTTACTGCAAATAGAGGAGAGAGAGCAGTGATTATGAAGAAAAGAGAAGAGAGCTCAGGAAGAAACACATTATAGGAAAAACGAGAAAGAGCTGTAACCGGAACAGTATAATAGTAGAAGAGGTAAGGAAGAAGAGAAAGAAGGAAAAAATGTAAATTTTTTAAATGGGGACTGAAAGACAGATGTGGAGGAACGGATAAGAAAATAGAGCAGACGAATAGGAGATACAAAATGATTTTGAGTAGTGATTTGCGAACATACATAAAAAAAAAAACAAGAGACACACAGCGCGATTTAGGATGGACAACGAGGACAAGGAAAAGAAATACTAAAAAGATGGAGGTGGAAAAGTCTGTAGAAGGTGTAAGGGAGTAGAAGAGGCATTGGCATTTTTAAGAATGAAATATGAAAGATATATAGCGAAAATGAGAAAGAGGGAAGAAAAGAAGAAGAAGGAAGATATATCAGAGTTAGTTTAATTTTAACTGAGCAAATACTTCAAATATGGATTAAAATAGGTTGACGTTTAATTTAAGAGAATAATTAAAAGTATTTCAGACAGTTCAATGTAAACTCACCGACCGTATTAAATAAATAAATACTCACATACATACCAATTTGACCGAAATATTTTTTTTTTGTGGCACGTCACGTTCAATTGCATAAAATTATTACTATGTTATAAGTCAACTAAACTTGCGAGGCGTATGATAAAATCCGCTCCTGTCCTTGTTCTAAAAGATACTCCGAGATACGACCATAATGACAATATACAACAAAATAATGCTACAATTTCATAATTCGTGGAAAAATATAATTAAAGTCTAAAGCAAATTCTTAATGAACTGCGTACATTTGACTAATGAGTCCCGTTGTTTTCTCTTCGTATTTCTGGCACAAATAATAATGATTTCGGTAATTACATTCTTGATTATTAAACATGGAACTAATATTGAATTTCTGTTTAATTATCGTAAATATGATCAACATTATTTGAATACAATTTGCATGTCAAATTAATGGGCATCATTAGGTATTGTTTGTTAGAAATACGTAATAATATATGAAAGATCGTTTCTGTCAAACTTTTGCCAGTAAAATCAATAACAAACGAATATGTTGTATCTGATTGTTATTGCGATAACAGAAATAATATTTCTCTATCAATTGTCTGATCAAGTTTTTGAAACAAGGTGTGTACGCACTCAGTGTGAGTACCGAGAGACGTCACTCGGCTTGCGGAGAAAATCATGCTCCACTCTGTTTAGTGTAAATTTGTCACATTACATTTTAGTCAGTAGATTTATCAAATCATAAATTTGGAAGCTACAAAATATTGGAACAAACCGTCTATCATCAAAAATATCCGCCAGTAAAAGATTGTGAACGTATAATAAATTTTTGCTTTAAAAGTGTCAGTCAACATCCGTTTTAAGCTTTCAGTAATAAATTTCCGTGCCGTAAACTCATCAGATGCTTCCCCTTTCTCCCTCTTCCCTTTATTTGGTAAATGCGGAGTGTGAATAGCCTCAAGGCTGTGAAAAATATTTCATGCGTTCGTTTTTATAATCCCGTTGGCCGAATCCTATGAAAGTGTTCTACAAATATTTAGCTGTAATCTTTTAAAAATAAATATTGGCCACATATGCTGTAAATCCATCTAGATGTATCCTGGTGACGAAGGACCACGTATGCAGGACACAATGTACAGAATATACGTATTCGTTTTTATTTATTTTCGTTTATTTTATGAATTTATTTCCATTTGTTTAGTCTCATAAGACAGCAAGATTTAAAAAGTTTTGAAAATGTGAAATTATTATATTGAAAATAATTTGTAGCGTTGGATTATGAATGATCGTAATAAATTTATGATTCAGTAAACTGTAAGCTTGCCAAACGGAACAGCCTTGTGCATAGAATGAGACAATTATAATAAACAAAATAAAAATCTCTAAAGTAGAGTAGTACTTTTATAAATTTATTACACGATTTTATAAACCAGGATAAAGAAAACATAATTTTCACTGAAGTTGACTCTCAGAGTCGACATATATTTATTGGGCGTATTTTATTCTAGCAGCAACCTTGCTCCAAGCCTACAAAACATGCAATTTGTAGTAAGTTAAAATTACGCTACCTGTGAGTTTGAAATACGATATTAATTATGTTATTTTTGTTACAGGTATGTTGTTGACTTTTGATTCTGATTTGAGTTAATGAGCGGTGAGTTTATTCAATTAATAACTACAAAATATATAAAACGGATATGCCTGGTTGTCATTTGTCATTATCACTGTGAAAATAGCACTCATATATGAGCCACGACATCACAAAAACAGCCAACATATTAGGAAATCGTTGGTGATAGGACTCAACATTGGAAATAGGTTTTTATATATAAAAATTGCGTATGTTTGTGCTCGTAAAAGTATTCTATCGATTGACTTGAAATTTTGACACAACGTTGCATTTGAATATGCACGTGTTTACGAAAATCGAATTCATTTCCCTCCATCCTTTAGAGTTTAATTTTATAAAAATTCAAATCATTTACATAGGGATCAATGATATGCAATTTTCTAATTAGTAATGAAGGATATCTTTTTTTTGCACATGTATGAATAAGCGAAAATGATTTACTGTATAATTACTTAAATAAGACTACGTACAATTGAATATTTTGTTTTTCTTACTTAGCTAAAATCGTTCCATTTGTGTTTCGGAACATACACAACCACGATAACGTCCTTAATCGTATTTTAAAAATTCCAATTCATTAGAGAAATATTACAAATAAACTGTACTATACATATTTATACAATGTTCAAATAATCCGTTCAGCTTTCAGATTGAAAAGTTATTTGTCGTTTGATTATTTTTTATTCTACTAAATTATTATGTAATAAAATTAATTTGAATTAATTATTATATCATTTATAATTACTTATTTTATTTGCTTAAATAACGTTAGGAGTTTTAAATTTAAAATTATCCACTTCTAGCAAAAAATAACAAAATTTTACAACAAAAAATTAAATTAATATATTTCATGAAAAGAAAATAATTATTTACAAGCATGATTACAATTTCATTTTCTCATGTTATTTGAGTTTTTAATATTTTACAGGGATCGTAATTTGGTCACAAGTAGGGTTATTAAACATACAATAATTGTCTAATATAACGGAATAATAACAACGGTTGAGGGGTTTCCAAAAGTTTTATTGCTCAAAGAAGCATTCTATAGAAATGTGTTATATAAGTAATATAATAAAAAATGGTATAGTTATTAACTGGGAGATAAAATTAATAAAGGTAATATTTTAATTTCTTAGGAGGTTCCCGTATATTAAACTTTATAAATATATTGTATAAAATACGGGTATATATTTGTAATTAACTTTAGGGAGGTATAAGGTGCTTTTAATTAAAAATAATTAAGCTGTAATTGTAAATTGCAAAAAATATTTTATTTTAAACCCTTCAAAAAATTTGAATAAATTAAATTTACATATAAATGTAAAAAATTGGATTAATAAAAATAAATGAAAAAAGTCAGCCATATGTGTAATATGATAAATTAATTTTATTTAAATTATTTATTTTTGCTATAGGTTTTTCAGATTAATAATTTTTTTTTTATAAAAAGAAATATTAATTTTAAAATAATATATTTTATTTAGTACAAACTCAAACAAAAATTGGCTAGATGTTTTAATGTGCTTTATATATACAGGAATTAGCTTGTAGCAAGCTAGCAATCTTGAAACTTGCTTTGCACTTTCCTTTCTTTCTATTTTAATATAGGCCACTCTTGATCTTATGTACAATTACGTATAATACAATAGATATTCAATAATATACACATATTTAAAATAAACAGTTAGACCCACACAGATCCATCTTGACACGTGGTATAACAGTTTACAATAAGCTGCCATATGGCGAAATGGCAAAAGTTCATATTTTAAGCCTATTTTACTTTATTCTTCACCCACAAATAGAATGCAATAAAAACTATTAATTAATTCAGTAAATAATTATCAAGTTACCAATAGCCCGCTAAACATAGAGATTTAACTACAGATTAATTAATCTCTTAATCTAATTATTCAGCGTAGACATTTTTATTTACCGTAGTTTTAGTTTTGTTTATAACTACAATAAAGTTTCTCATAGTTTCAGCTTGGCAAGCCTGCATGCTAATTGCATTCAATTATTTGAAAATATTCAATTCAATTAAAACTTCATACCATTTATCATAAAGTTTATGGATTTTAATTTTAATAGTTAAGTTTTATTTACATTCAATTTATTTTAAATTGTTTTGCTTTTAGTGATGTGGCAATAAATATGAAATATTACTGCGCCGTATAGACAAGCTAACATAATATGAAAAAGGTTGATTAAATGTGATACTTTTATTTTAAATTCATCCAAAATTTGTAGATTAGTTTATATTTAAAAACCATTGAACTCTTAATATATTGTTAGTTTCATTTAAAATTATTATAAATTTAAAACAATTTTTTTTATTCTTCTATCTCTTCTTGCTCCTTACTCCACTTTATTTTGCTCCTTCTCCTAAGAATCCTTCGCAAATTACCTTCTCTTAACAATAGCTCTCTCTTCTTTTCATTATCTTTCCAATATTTGCATTTCATCCTCAAGTGTTCCAATGTTATCTCTTTTCTCTACTTCTATACAATACCTATTTGCGTTATCCTCATTGCACATTTTAAATATCTTATGGTTTGTATTTTATAATACTACATTCTGCTAAAAATAGTTTATTAATAAATAAAATAGTAATATTAATCAAACAAGTTTTATTGCGTAAGAAATGCAATATTTAAAAATTAGAAAGTAATACCTAAATTAGACATTTAAAAAAATACAAGCCATTAAGAAATTTAAAAAAATAGAGCAAAAACATATGGAAAAGATTATATTTGTAAAATAACACTTAGACACGGAGAGTATATTAAGTTTCAAGTTGTACAAAATAGAGAATTATGAAATTGAATAGTTTTTAAAAATAAAGGAAAAGGAAGTTCTTTTGTTCTATATTTGGGGGTTACAGAATTATTAGAATCACGTAAGCTTACAGAAAGTAATTTTTCAAGATATATGTAAAGTAATATATTCAAATAACAGCTTGTAAATTTCTGTGAAGAATGCATGCCGCTGTAACTGTTAAACCTCCTTAAATCTGTAATGAAGAAAACAACAAAGTTGCCACATGAATAAATTGAACACACTATCATAATTTTGTATCTAAAATACCAAAGTTTGATTTCTAGGTATGAGATTACTCAACTATTTATCAAAGTTTTAAAATCCAATAAAGAACGGTTGCTTGTCAATTTCAAAAATGGTATACCGATAAATCTGTTTAGTTAATACACTAGTAAACCAATTTAAAATATCACATACCTTGGAAAAACAACATTTTCTCACTAAGTCATAAAATTCTGTACATTAAAAAATCATTTCAAAGTTTGATAAACCATTTACAAACTTATAAAATGGTTTTTTGCAAAGTTTTTTAATCGGTTCACTGCTGGCACTTCACTGAGGTACTCTTTTACGTACACTTTTACAAGTGAAGCAAGAAGCTTTTCACCAGAAGCAACTTGGTTGGTTATTCATGTATATGAGCAAGGATAAAACTTTTTACGTTTTCTTTTATATAAAATAGTCAAAGCTTTAACGAACCCCGTCTAATCAAATTATGATAACACAGTGAGTTCTTAGATTGAAGCTACATAAGTGTTTTACAGTTTTTTATGAATTCCAATATACTCTTAACGTTTTGTGACCTTTTTAGCGCTAGTAATACCATAAAATTACCATTTTTGGATTAATAGTACATTACTACATAGACATATATGTGATATTTAAGGTTTAATTAACATGTAAAAGTTTACGTCTTACATAACATTTTTAGATTAATATAATGTAAAATATACAAAATATTGTATATAATATATACAAAAGTTATATTACAAATGTTACCTTTTGACATTATTTTACACCTTCTGATGTTAAAAGTGTTGATTGAGAAGAGTGTTTTATGGAAGATTATTTGATGCTATGCGTTGTACGCATAAGCTATATCGTACATTTGTTGGAAGCAGGTGTACAACATTTGAAGTAACATGTAACTTAATATATCGCCATCCTTTGTCAGTACTATGTATTTACCCAGTCAGTTTTATATATTTATAAAAAGTAATAAAACTTAAGTAAATTTTTAATATTTGGGTCTTGGACCACAACAGAGAGAGAATATTTAATTTTAACAAGCGCGAGTCAACGCATATAATGTTTTCTCTCTTTCCCTCAGATCCTTCGTAGAGTTTTCTAGATTTCATATATCTATATGATAAATGTCGCATTGATTTAAACCATAAAAGTTCAATAAATTTAGTATACTCATGTCTAAAATACTATAATAAAGTATTTTTAATGTCAGTAAAGGATTTTATAACATTAAAGGAAAACAGCGTTATATTATTACCAAAGGAAGTAGGTCAATAGTATTTTAAAAGAGAGAGAGAGAGAGGTCCTATTTCCATTAAACACAAATTTCATAAATTTATCTTTAAATTATAAAACACAATTTACGATATTTTTGAGTAATATCTTTATATAATAGTTTCCTAGCTGTAGAGTACTACTACGGCAGACTTCTACGCCGCGCTATAACTTACAACACTTCATCGAGTCGAGTTAACCGTAGACACAACCGTAGACGTAGAGAACGGCGGGTTGCGGGTTGCGGCGTGTCGGGTGCAAGCAACTTCTTTGTATAAATCCGTAGAACCGTGTAAACCGTAGAAGCGTTAAATTTTAGTAGCGAAGGCTTTCAATAGACTTATAATTTATTGACAATTATTATTTTCAAATTGTAAGAAGTGCTAACATTGAGAACTAAGAAAACATACGCCCCTTATCAGAAAGTGGTAGTTAGTTTTAAGTAGTTGTTAGATAAATTAATAGTAATTACAATAAATTGACTAACAGTTCAAATACGAGTATAGAGGCGTAATTGTATACTTTTGTCCCAAGATGTAAATATGTTGTACAGCTTAGGCTTATATATTTTCGGATAAAAATTATTTTTAATAAGTAATATTATATTATCAAATGTAAAAGATTGGTGGAATTACTATTGATTAGTGCAACGTATTTTCTATTTAATTAGAAACAAAGAAAAAGACTGTTATATATGGTCACATTTCAGCACATCAATGCCCTGAGATAATTATCATATAATTTTACAAATACACGTAATAATATTTACATCATTTTTTAAATAGTGTCACGGTTTTCGAGATGTCAATGCATTTTAACATTCTTATATAATAGCAGATATTGCTATTAGATGATAGTTTAATAAAACTAGTGCTTTTTATAATGTTATAATTTAGTCTTTTATTGTAATTACAAATATAATAGTATTTAATCCTCACAAAATATGGATGTTATCTTACATTCTTCTAAAGATTTTACTGAAGCAAAAAAGAATAATGTTTTTTCTAAAAAGGCCTTATTTTATTATATTATAGCTATTCTAAAAGCCTTTATTTCTTAATCTTAAGATGAATAATAAAAAGTTATTCTTAAGAAGTTTTATGAGTAAGCTAATAAGCAGTAATATAGGTTACAAAACGTTTTATATTAGTTAAAATCGTTAATGTAACAGATTACTTTTGTTACGTTAAATAAATCTAAAATACTAAGTTTAGCATTTAAATATTTAAATAGTTGTAAACCTTCTCCGTTTTATAGCCTTTTTAAAAGTGGTTACTAAATTTAAACAAGCTATACAAATTATTCAAATTTAATTTTTGTAAATTCATATTTATTATAATAAAATTATGTACATTTATATTTATTTAATAATAGTTTAAGAAACAGTGTTGATATATTTATAAATTGTTTTTTTTTTTTTTTTTTTTTTGATAATTGAACTAATAAAAATATCTCGAAAATCGTGGCACTTTACAAAATTGTATATAGGTACTATTACTCGAATTACAGTGATCCTGTTGTTTCTACATATCTTTGAAAAGTCTCATAATGAAAACAAATGCTTTTTTTTGATTATGTTTTCATTATTTCCCTTTCAACGTATTTTTTTCATTATTGTATCTTTGAATAAAAATTGTTATTCCAGTGTACCCAGTTTAAGTAATTTCCCTGGAATTGTGTTACAACGTTCCAAGATGTTTATCTGAAAATGCTGCAGTATAATAGTCGTATATTTTAAACAAACTCATTTTAAGCTTTTAAGTTTAAATAACAAAATTTAATCAAGCGCTGTATAATAAATACAAATATTTCAAAGTTTTAAAGATATCAATTATAACTCGGCAATAGAACTATGCTCGTACTAGTAGAAGGGTTGAAAATATATTTTACTTATTTAATTTATTGCCATTTGTAATTACATAAAGCAATAATAAAGCAACAGAATTAACAGACGAACCATTTGTTTCCTAACGGATTCATTAAAACTTTAAGATGCGAGTATAAGAAAATAGAATGAAGACCAATGGAAAACATCGATGTTAATATCAATGAAAATATCGATGAAATCAAAATTTTAATGGATTAAGAAAATTGTTTCGGAAAATTAAAATTTACTTAATGTTTTAGCAAGCGCTACGAAACATGATATTGTCTTATCATTACTGAGCAGCAGTAGGATCAACTCGTATCAGAAGCACTATCTCACGTTTAGGAACCTACAAGGCCTTTCCAAAATGTGATAGTGAAGTTAAGTAATTGTGCAGATACAATTCAAATTAGTCAAAGAATAAAACAGGTAATTTATGTTAAGTTACGCGAATTGTTACTGATTGTAGCTGAGTTTCCATGTCTCAAAAAAATCATTTGGGACAAATCCGTGAAACACATGTTCTCGCAAAGCTTTAGAATATGAAGTCTACAGATATAATTTACCCATACATTCAGCGTTTTGCGAAAGTAGTTCTCTACCGGTTAATAAAACACTAAATTTAAATGAAGTAAATATAATTTTTCATTGAGTATTTGTGATAAAATAATTTTTTTGCTTAATTTCTAATTCCGGTGCTGAGTCCTATCACTGACTACCTCCTACATCGTCCATAGTAGCCTCATTCGATTTATGATTACAAGTACAGAATTATATTAATTGCGATGACAACCAAACCCAGTATGCAAATTGCAGTATGGCGTTAAGCATGTGCCGTCTTACTTTTGTTTATTTTAGCACTTTTACTGTATTACTTAGCTATGTCTGATTTATTTCCTTGTAATGGTATTAAGTAAATACTATTTACACATAGTTGACGAAACGATTTACAAATATATCACGCGGCAGTGTGAAATGCGGCTTAAGATTGTGACTGTGCGAACACTGAAGTAAATAGAATTTCAGATATAATAATAGCAAGTAATGTAATTTAATATAAAATGTAATTAATGTCCAGAGTTGAAATATACGTATTGTTAGGTCGTTATTGTAATAAACTTTTCCAGGAATTCGATCATTTTTAATTACAATGAAAGAAGAGATTGGTACAGTCACAAGGAAAACAGCTAAAAGCTTTTTTATTTTATTAATTGTGTAACTAGTAGACTAATCCAATTATTTATTGTGACGTATCAATAAATGTGATGTGTGTGCTACAGTATTCTGTAAGAGTAAGATAGACCACGATAAGAAATAGGTACAACTACAAAAATGTTAATATTATTCGCAAACTGAGGACACAAGTGTTGAAATAATATCATATTTTACGATACAATTTTATCTTCCAACAGTCCTGTTCAAGTCTGTCTGTTTTAAACCGGAGCTATCCTAAAGATACTAATTAACAGTTATGATCGATTGGAATGAAATATACTCATAAACATTATTGAAATAGATACAAAACAAATGATTTAGAGCAGTTTTAACATTTTCTTATTTGTCATATTATTGTATTTCTTATTAATGAGGTCTGTCTACCTAAATCTTGATTGGATCATATATCATAGCATTCAGTAATTGTCGTTTAATAATATTTTATTGTTAATTTTATATTTTAATAATTCATATTATCAAAAAAAAAAAAAATAATGAAAATATCTCCCCGGGCTTAAAATATTAATATATTCAATTTCAGAGGCAGAGTTCTGCTACTTGTTTTTGTGCTTCACTTAAAATAATTTGAATAAGTTGTAATCGGTTTAAAACACCACCACTTAAGAAATAATGCGAAAGGTAAAAAATTTGCGGTATTTGCATTTTTATTTAGAAAATATTCAACCAATTTCATTAAAGTGGATATAACCAAATAAAATATCTTTATCTATGTTTATATGATGGGTATTTAATTTTAAATGGCGGTTCGAAAACAGCTGCTTTAATGCTTTTGAAAATTGCGTTGAGAAAGATAATTTTTGATTCTCGAATTTATCGCTGAACTTCATGGAAATCGTAATTTTGGGAAAAAGTTTTTCCTTCTTTTAAATTGTTCATAAACCAACAAACATTGTCAATAAACCAATGTGGATTTATGGGGTACAACTATGGGGTACATCAGTTAACACAAACGTTGATATCTCTAAAGATTCCAATCTAAAACATTACGCATGATTGTAGATGCACCATGGTACATACCTACAGCGAGACAAGAAATTAAATCTGTAACGGTGAAATATAAAGACTGACTTATGAACCATTCAAAAACAATAGTGACCAACCTAATGGAAGCAGAACTACCTTCAGACACATCAGGAGTTTATTTAATGAAATATAAATAGGTATACTGGACACATATCGTGGAAGTTGAACTTATTGTAAACGTATTGTTAAATGTCTATAGAAAGAAAAATGAATATCAATAATTTAAGTAGCTTTAATTTATTAGGATGGAGAGGATAGCTTAATGACATACACTTAATATAATTTACAGTGTGATAGATTGTTCATTTACCTAGTTAATAAAAACAAAAAAATACTTGTTGTCTTGTGTACTTTGCGTTGTTATTATTGCTTTTAGTAATCAATTTGCTCTAGTGGTTTGCAAGTAATATCCGTACATTTTTCTATTTCACTACTTATCAAAACTAACACTGATAAAATAATGTTATTCTGTTTCTTATGTTTTTATTATTCGGTCTGTAAAACTAAATTAAGATGAAGATAAAGATAATGTTTATTCAGACAATACTACGAACTCTAATTTCATTATATTCTTTTGTAACACAAATAGAGATATACGAGTCTATTCGTACGCTTCTTTGCCTAGGATTTATACAAACAATAATTCTTACGAGAGCCATGGAAATATTTAAAACGTGTTTACCGAATCTATTATTATTAGGTTTTGTCTATATGAAAAGAACAGATGTGTATTTAAAGATATACACAATTGTAATTTTGTGAGTGTTTTACTGTTCTAGTCTAGACGATCCTTTTTAAGAATATTACATATGAATTATTTACATGAGATATATTAAATATTGATGTGCGTGTGTTTTGATTGTAATGCGTCGTTCACATTTTTATTAGAGTGCATCAACTTTCAGAAGTTACTAGCACTTAAAAAAATACATTTATAAACATTTACAATATCACATTTACATGTAACTAAAAGCATGCTTTGTCGGTGCTACGTATTCATTCAAGCAGTTTAACATATTTATAAAAAAAGTAATACAGACAGTAATAAAAATCAGATCAGACATTTGGGTCTGGTTTACAAAAGAAAGAAAGTTTTAATTATTTCATTTTTTACAAACCTCAGTTTTAAACCGATATTGCAAACGCAAATAGATGACAACTAAAATCGTATATCTTGCAATCACAAATTATTTATTAATCTTATTTAAATTTGCAACACATATCATTGTCATTTATGTAAATTATATTATTACAAATTGCGAATACAACCCTTATATTGTGATTGGTTATACATCAGTAACGTTAGATAGGAGTTCGAACATTTTTATTGAAACTTTTTACAAAACACATTCCAAGAGTAAAAGGTCATTTGTTTTCGACTATGAACATTCTGTCTATAATACATTATAATAAAGTGTTAAGGTAATGACCTTTTTCTGCCTAATATTATCATATATACTTCACTATACGTACAATACTTGACTACTCTTGACTTACACATGACAATAGTACAGAGATAGCAACGCTACACATATACACAAAGGCGGCTTTAAGGGGTGGCAAGCAGGGCAACCGCCCAGGGCCTCGCATTCTCACGCAATAACCCAAATACAAAATTTCTTTACTATATATCTATTTAAATCTCGCGCCTCGCTCTTTAGAAATCCCACTTGAATCACTGCGTTTTCTTTTAAGACATTCATGTACCTTAGCTTATCATCATTAATATTTGTTAACTGTTTTTAAACTTCCAATATAAAATTTTATTTCTCGTCAATTATCATCAAAAATACTTGATACAATTGCAGGTAATAAATAGAATATGCCGTCTATATAATCAAATGATTGCTTTTTGTTCAAGCGTCATTGGAGGCGCAAAAAATATACGCATATTAATTAGCGAAAGAGTTCAAATTGAATATATTGTATTTTTCGCGGCGAAATTATTGTTTTTTCCGCGGCGAAAATATTTTTTTTTTTTTGCGGTGGAAATATTTTTTTTCCAACGATCTGCCGCCCGGGGCCTCGTAATGGCTAAGGCCATCCCTGCATATACACATATACATATCGAATACTCCATCGAATACTCCATCGAATACTCCATCGAATTCCACAAGTACTAAGTACTTAATACTTTGCGTTTCAGAAAAGTGTAAAGTGTTATTAGTTTAATAAGCTATATAATTATCTAACTGGATTATTACCCTTACATTGTCCATTACCTACAAACGTCAGATTGTAATATTCCATCAATAAAGAAACACTGGAAATTATTTTGTGTTATTGTTAATATAGCCTAAGTATATTTCCAACATTCAAAAATAGTATGTGTAAAATTTAAGCTCAATAGCTTATTTGGTTATTAATATTCATGATGAAAAGCTACTTAGACATCTAATTATTAAATTACCAATATGATAAATGATATCCTTAATTTAGTAGACGTATCCTTGACAGGAGTGTACTTTATCGTCGCGCTTGGTGTGAAATAAACGACACCCTTACGCGTACTTACTTATACTTCTCAGTCCTTACTCCTTACTTTGCCGGAAGATAACTTCTGCTTTAATTTTGTGAGCTTAGAAAGATCGATTTGGCGTCGCTCGACTAGGAAATTGGAATCTGTCTACCGGCATTCCAAGGCCGTCAAGTCTGTCCCGAATCCCACTGTACCACAATGCTGGTACTCCTAGTGCAGACGGTGTTGTGAAAATTGTCTAAAATATTTATGTAATGCTCTTTATTATATCTTAATATTAATCGACTTAAACGTTATTTATATTAATAGAAAATATAAATTTAAATAATGTGTTATAATTTATCTTAATTGCATAATGTACTAAACACAGTACAATAATTAATTAATGGGTAATAATATACAAAATTTATACTTAAAGATAATTTAGGCTCTCTCTTAAATATAAATAGCTCAGATTCTGTAGAATTTAAAAATTAAATCTTCTATTAGCACATAGAAAACATGGCATAGCATAGACATTGACGCCAAATTGCTTAACTTAGTCTGTTTTCTGCAGACTGCTTAGACTATCTTAGCTTCTCTAATATTTCTAGTTTTGTAGTTTGATTCAATTGTTTGCTTGCTATGTAAATCATAGATATATTACGCTACAGTTTACACATATGAAGTTACGGTACCATAAATTTATCAACAAATAAGAGGTCGTCCACGATAAGACTAATGACCCTCTAATACAGTGGCGTAGCGTGCCATAGATGGGCTCTGTATCAAAATTTGTTGGGGCCAAATGATGAGTAAAGATTTTCCACAAAACGAACAAAAACGCTCGAATTGAATTAAAATAATTATATATTGATTATACGTTATTACTTACAATTAATACTCCTAGGAACTAAGCTAACCAAACAATTCAAATCAAATATACACTTTTCTTGCCTTTTGTTCGGGGAACTTATTTATTAAATCATTCATAGCTGAAGACAAAATCAGTTTAACTAATTTTCTGCCTCTATAGACAATAGTATAAGTCTGATAGCTCTTCCTGCCTCCTAGAAGTCCTTAGATAATTTTTATCAGCAATAATTACAGGAGTTCTTTAATGGAATAAATCTTCTAAATTTCAGATTTTAAGCATGTTTTCAAAGCAATTAATTGTTCATAAAGAACAACAGACATGTCTTTACTGTATTTAGCAGACAGTTTTCCGGCATACTTTTTTAATACTTCGAACATATTACTTAGATCACAGAGGCTCTGAAATATTTGTTTAGTTTAAGAAATTAATATATCTAATAATACGAATTTTTGATTACACATGTTTGGGCCCCTGCAGCACGGGGGCCCCGTATCATACGGCAAATACGGCGGTAGCTACGCCTCTGATCCCATACAGGTTATAGTCGGATTAGCACACTTTATCCTGAGAGGGAGTTTCTCCTTTGATATTTATTAACACAGCAATATATGTATAATTTGATTCACACGTCTTGACATAAAGCTGGTGATCGACGATACATTCAGAGTTATTTACATCTGTACATAACAAAAAGACAGTGCGAAGGCTGTCCTATTGTGTTTATTATTTCATTAGAGATGAAACTGTGAGAAGGGAAAACGTAAAGTGGTGTATTCATAAAGATTCGGTTTATCTCATGATAATGCGATAAAAGTCGAATGCACCAGTTGCAGTGTGAGACCGATCTTACACGTAAAAAACATGCAAGTATTAAATAAGTTAAAAAAAGAAATACCTAGTGCACTATAAAAATATCGAAACGAAACTGGGACACGATATTTTGGTCCAACAAAGATCTCGCACCGTGGATTCTGTTGATTGATCTCATCCTTATCCTCATCCTTATCCTTATTCTTCATCTTTATGATGAACCATTTCATGCCGTCTGTTTGAAGTTAACTTGGTTACTTTTATTCACTTCATTTTTATTGTATAAAATACTTTTTAGGTAACTTCTTAAAATAAACTCTCATATACAAATAAAAGACATATTGATTTAAAAAACGTAATAACACATTCAAAAATAACAATTCCGTAAATGAAATAGATACTTAATTTAAGTTTATATTAATACAGTTTGTATTGTATTGTATTTTGAAGTATAACAGAATGATTTAATTTATTTAAAGTGATCCTATCACTGACGATCTTCTTCTATGTTGGCAGTTTTTGTGTGTTGTGGTCTTATACATATATATGGAATACCTCGCTGTCTGATAAGCTCATATTTATGTACGAACTTAATAAATTTATATCAAACCCAGAAAAACATCAAAAGACATTTTATACAGCTTAACACACGGAGGGCCGGGCTGCTGAACTCATAGTTACCGCAAAAGTTGATTAACATGACCAGTCAAACAGTAAATCGTTCTGTCAACCTTTTAGCAGGTACAGGATCGGTAAGACGAGCCACTAATCCTCGCTGCATACACTTTGCTTCCCATTTTTCTTCTATTCCACGTTTCATGCAATAAATCCAATGACTTTCATGCGGACCATTGACCGCTTACCTTTACAGTGTGTGAGTATCTTACTTGTACAGTCAAGACTGTGATTTTTAGAAATGGTGTACGTATTTTTTAAGTCTGCTGCAATTTAATGTTGTCTTTATTATTAAACCATGCTCGTCGATCACCAGCCGTTGTTGTTGGTGTGGTTGCTGTTATGGAGTTTATGCCACCATTCAATAAATAAAAGGTCATAGACACATATATAAAATGCAATACGTTTTTGACCTGGAATTGTGTGGTTTTACAAAGTTGCAAATTAACAGTGAAACATTCCACATAACCAAATGCAGCAACAAATTTAATTCCACTTGTGATACTATAGAATGAGGAATATAAAGTTTAATAATTTATGCAAGATTCATGGAGAATTCCATTAAGAGCAACTACTATGTGATTCCACAAATGTATACGATTGTATTTAGTTTAAGTAGAAGCATTATAACTTGAAGAAACAATCTTCGTAAAGTTAGTACCAGCCTGAAGGGTTCTTCTGAAGATTTAGATGTAACCAATGTTGCAATAAGCAGTGTCAATATCATGCACTTGTTCGTAGCCCTCAGCGAAATACAAATAGATTTTCCTAGTTGCATCTTCAAAGTTTAAATCGATATATAACTATCTCGCTTACTCCCGTTGCATATTCCAAGAAATAACACAATGGTACACTTAGTACTTTGTTATATGAACAAGATCCGTTCATATACTTAAGGCATGCTTCATTAATTCGCTCTCTAAAGCATAAATTCAATGCCAAGAAGGTGGTTTCGATAGAATGGTCCATATTAGTGATTTAACCGATATTATTTCAAATAAATTAATTGCATCAGTTTAATTCGCAAAGTTTAGTTCGAGTAGTTTTGTATAGATTACAAGAATACCATCACTCTCAAAAAAAAAACTGTATAAATTTTAGAACAGTTCTAAAGCATATTTTAGAACCAGGTATTAAAAAAAAATTCAGATCCCAGAATATTAATTTTCAGAACATATACAGTGCATTTTCAAAAAATTCTTCAACAAATTCAGACAAAAATGTATCTTAAAAAAATAATAACCGTTTCTTAATTTTAATACGCATTTGTCTATTAAATTTGTATTTAAATTAAGGACATTTTTAACAGTGCAGAGAAAATGTGTTTCATACAGGTTATGGTCTTGTACATTGATCTGGTAATGATAATCCCAAAACTATCTGTCAAAAATGATGAAACACAAAATAAGACGTACAGAAAATAAAGTATTATGGTATGAATAAAAATATTAAAAACTTTGCCATATCTATAAGAAGAAAAGTTTTGTTTGACACTAATAGTTTTATTAAAAGTTAGGTTAGAAATCGCAAGCATTTTCATGTGTAAAACGTATTGACGCGATCCTGGTGGAATAAAAACGAACCGTGAGATTGAAGTCGCATTAAGAACTTTTTTGAACCTTTCCTTTATCAAGCCTGTGCTTCGATACACGCAATAGAAACTTATAGAGGCTAGTCACAAGAAGATAGCATTGTTGGCGTTCTCTCCGCTTGTTCAATACTTTTTATTTCCGTTGACAAAGGCAAGTGTGTCTAGGCATCCTTACTGCGGCCTATTAGAGAGTTTTGTCGCAAATGTGGGTATATTTCTAAGAATTGTGCTAGTACGTCGGCTGTTTTAAACTAAGGAATCTTAGCTATAAATATTTCACTTGCCCAAACGGAGTATAAGCATAACACTTCAACGCCATCTATTTTCAGGCCAAAGTACCAAATTTTTATTTCTAAATACATTTTCTTTTTTAAATGGTGCTTAAACCGTATTCTATTTCCTAATAACTACAAATAAAACTTTAATTATTTAAATAAAATAACCTAATCTATTACAGTACTTTCTGTAATTGACGGTCCCACCGCAGCGCGGCGCGCACCTGTAACGTATTTTGACATGTATATTACATAAAACTCACGTGGTAAAAATGTTTTATTACCGCAAGCTTATCGCATCTGACACAATAAATAATCCATCATTATTATCCAATTAATTTGCATCGGCACGCTATTCCATTACATTCTTATACGTATGTTACTTCTTCTAACATTTGAACGCAACCATTTGAACATACAGTAAAGAAACTTAATTGTAATTTTACTAAAGTACTAGTAGCAACTAGCACTTTAGGGATAGCGTACTTCAAATTGGAACTGAAAGCCTTAAGGTTCTTTTACCAGTCGGTCTGGTTCACACGCGAGGAAACGGAAATGTTCGTTAAAGAAATATTATTCCTTACAACTTGAAAACACCATCGAACCAGCGAATGGTTCAATGAAAAGTTTACTATTAAGCTATTAACCAAGTATTATTACTTCAGGAAACCGATTTATTAGTTAACCGACTCAATTACAGATGTGTTTAACCAACAACTGTTATTGGAATTCAAATTGCGCGCCATTTTGAAACTAATTTTGTTAACCTAAGATTAGGAATATTTGGAAAAGGAAATTGTCGTATTTAGTTTCTTAAGGTATTGTGGATAAATTTATAGTGTAACAAATTTAGATAGTACGAACGAGAGTTACAACCTCCTTAGATTTCTTTTTTTAATTTAATTTTTAATAACATAATTCTTCTAATGCGTGATAAATGCATTGCTTTTAATGTTTAAAGCTTTTCACCAGCGCACCCTCATTTATTTTTAATTACTCGTACTTCTTAAACAGTCAACAACACTATAAGCGTCACCAAGCTTTTGTTCAAATACACACCCCTTTACCTCCATCCATATTTCATTCCTCCCCCTCTCCCCTCACGTTTACAACTTACCATATTGTCCAACAACTCCAATAACTAAATGCAAATGTTCTGCACTCAACTCTTAATGGAAATTGGAGTATTGCATTACTATTAACACTCTGCCTGAGTAAAAGGAGTGCATTAGTCTCCGCGATATTGCCGTAGCACGAACGTAGCGACGTAGCGTGGTAGCGTAGCGCAGTGTAGCTCGTAGCCGTTATATTAGTTCTATTAAAGAAGTATAAAGTAGACATTACACAGATAATTATATTAGAAATTTAAAACTATGTTAGAGTCATTTTAATTTATAAATATGAAAATATCAAACAGTTTAGATTAGTTCTACAACTGTTACTGGAAACGAGCTTAACTTTATTCTCAGGTTAATGCAATTATGCACTAAGCAGCTACAATTAGAGTTGAATAAATTATTATAATATTCATTTGTTAAAAGATATTTTCTATTTATTTTTTAAATATTTAACTAGCTTGTAGATGTAGCTTTTAGAACACATTAGGTATAGGTGTCAGGATAAAGTGGTAAGTGAATTAAGCTTGGAGAAGTTATCGCAAGGAAAGAGGGAAGGAAAAATATGGATGATGAGGATAAGGAGAAAGAGAAGGAGGAGAAACTTTGTAAGCATAAGGAGTCGTGAGAAACGATTGCAAGATAAGAGAAGGTAGTGGAGGAAGATAACAAAGGAGACGAACATTTAAAAGAAAGAAGAGATGGAAATGTAAAATATAAATGTTGTTGTGATTCCGTAAAAGCAGAAACAATAAAAAACAATACAAACTTGTTAGTAGATACCACTATATATTTATATATAGAAATAAAAGAAAGTAATATCAATTTTACATAACAACCGTAAATGTTTTTACAATAATAGTTTTACGTAAATAAATAATCTTGCAAATATAAATTTATCTTAAGAACTAGGCACCTTTTAATAAAAGATAATAACCACAAGGTGTGAAAGCAACCTGATATAAAAGCAAGCTATTCAATTTTAGCCTTTGTATATACTATTCACATACATAAATATATTCGTAACCGCTTTTTCGTTTAAGCTCTAATAATCATATTCTATTTAGCCTTGCCTTGGTCGCATTGACGTAAGAATCTGTAGAACCTACTCGGCTGGTTACTTTCTTTAAACATAGCTTAACAAAAGCTACAGATGATGAGTATACTATAGATATATGTATATATATATATATATATATATATATATATATATATATATATATATATATATATATTAGTAAGATAGGGAGCGCAACGTCACAAAACGTAGTTACACAAACAAGATTTGAAATGAAATATAATTATTTAAACCAGTTTATATTCAAACAGATTTCAAATATTATTTTAAACGGGGGAAATCGACTTATATTTATATAACACATCACTCAATAAGATCCTAGGATGACATACATATAAATGGCCCCACTTTCAACAGATCCATATGATTTTTATACAGCACCAACATTCAAACTATACATACATATATGAAAACAATACTGTTCAAACCATAACAAGTGTTGGCTTGACAAGTGTTATTAGGACTCAGTATTTTTTGCCATTAAAAAGATTTTGAAAGTAACAAAAGTAGCGTTACTAAAATTGCTGTAACTCGTAAACTAATAATCAGAATGTCATGAAATTTTGACACATATCGTTTGAAGGTTGGTACTATCTAAAATATATATGTACTTCTACGAACTTATTAAGTGATGTGATATATATGTATATATATATATATATATATATATATATATATACATGTGTGTGTGTTGTTCCAAAATGTAATTTATTACTATTACCCTGACACATAACATTCATATAATTTGAATATAGCTAAACTATTTTAATGCAAATAATACACTAGAGTAATAGAGAATAACTGATGCACGAAAATAAATTCAGTCATGAATATTACAGACGTAAATAAATCTGTGTAATAAATTCATTCCGCAAATTATATCACCCCCATTCCTACATTCAATGCTCATACCAATTCCCCCTTCCCACTACACCCTTAGAGATAGAAACATCAAATAATTACACGTGAGATAAATAGTTAGTACCGTTACAAGTTGATTATCTACATCGCGGCGTGATATAGAGCACTTAGAACAGCCTCTAATGAGCGTACCGCCATCGAATGATACTGACGCGACGTAACGTACCGAAACCCACCCACCCCCCACCACACCCAATCCTCACCCTCACCCCCACCCCCACCCCATTCATACAACGACACCAGCACCGCATCACGGCTGCCATCAATCAAGGCATTGATCATGTCGCTGTGAGTTATTATCACTTTAAAACAATATGGTGACAACGGATATGTTACAATTACTTAATTTGGAGTGTACTTAATTATTTTAATAACATATGTGCTTTATCTGGTACTGAATTTTCAGAAATTCATCATATGAGATCAAAGAAGTCTGATTTTAATTATGGTATTAATTAAACCTTAGTCTGGTTGCGCTGCTAACATTAATAATTATGATATATGATAGTATTGGTGCTGGTATATTCAGAAAATAATTAACTCTTTTATCTTGCAAAAAATATAATGAGTACGTCAACTGGTTTAAAATACAAATCTAACTTTCCAAAGCTCTAATTTAACGCTATCAGTGGCGTAACAATGAGGTGGCAAAGCGGGCAAAATGCCACGGGCCCCCGACCATAGAGCACAGCATTTACAACATTTATAAAAAAATATTTATTTGTAAAAATTGTATTGTATGTAAAATATTTATTTTGTATTTAATCAATTTAATTTAAGTATTAACTCAAAGAACATTTACGAAATATACAAATAAATTATCAGATTTGAATACATTTGTAAGAAAAAGATATCGCACAGTTTTAGAAAGCATCCATTCATTTCCTATTTCATTTTTTTACCGCTTTCTTAAATTAAGGAAGGGCCGTATAATTACGGCACTGAACCGTATTGCACCAACATTGTGTAAAGTTTTACAGAGGTTCAAGGAAGCACTTGCTAACTTACTACATGCTATTTCCAAGAACAATTTGCGTCTCATGTAGAAAGCAAAAAGCACCTTGCAAAGCAAGTTATACTTATTAGCTTGCTACAAGCTAATTCCAATATACATTTTCTACTAGTGTTAGATTAAAGCAAGTAGGTCTTTGCGTTTCTAAAAGATGCTTGCCCGCCAGTCTTCTTTCACCTTCGAACTATTGATTAAGCCAGTTTATCTGATCTTTTCAGTTCTTCTGCATCTTTTCTTTATTATGGAACATGGAACTTCCTGCTTTACGTACTTTCTACCCACAAAAAGACACATGGCAGAAAGTTTCGTAACAACAAAATATTTATGACATTCTATTCAATAATAAAGTTATATCTTAGGTTTTATCAATACTAAAATATCCAAAAGACTTAGCTTTATGACACATAAATAACAAATAATTACTTTCTCACAACATACATATGTATTTAGAGATTTAGTAGAAAACATAATATAATTTTATAGTTAAATTATACGACACCATAATGGCGGATAAATTTAAGCAGATATTCCGGATATCAATGTGAAGACCTGTTTATATATATCACATACAGTCAATTAAAATGTGATGTTCTCCTTTAAAATGATTCGTTTTATAATGAATTAGAAACTTTACAAACTTCAAGTAATCCAGGTCATTTGTACTTTAAAAAATTAATTCCATTAAATTGAATTTTGTTTAATTCTCTTAGGTATTATTTTATTACTCATTTCCTTGTTATAAATATAATCTATAGTTTCGATTAAAAAGCTAATAGAATGGAGAAATCAAACATTAATTATGTAAAGTTGTTTAAATTGATTATATTAAATGAACAAAGTAAAGCAAAGGTTGAATTAATGAGTGTTATAGCGTAGTTGCATTCAATTCAATTATAAAATGGAAAATTTCCAGATAATATAGATCAGGGAATTGCTGCGGTACTAATGAATTCCTGTTACGACCTATATTAAAACATGTTTCATGTTAAATAGAAGATAAACTTTATTATTAAAGAACTAAGCTTCACTTTTACAATTAGTTTTAGTAATTTAATTTATAAAAGAAAACGTTTTATACTTGTAGTCAATTCTTAACTAATTAATAGGAAAAATTAAAAACTTAGTCGCTTCGCATGTTATCTTTGAACACATAAGAACGATAAGACGAGAAGAATATATTCAATAGATCTCAGAAATGTGTCTCAAAAACAGTTAGTTCGACCAATTGACAAAAAGTAGGCCAATAACTTTTCCTCATTAATTCGGGTATAACGATTTAGAATATTTCCATCTTGATAATATGGTAACTAAGAACGTTCTACACAAGAACCTGCCATATACGGATGAATTGAGACTAAACGTTGTCCGGATACGATAAAATCCCGTTAAATTCGCTACATGTATTTAAAGTTTATTTTATATAGCAAACGTTATATGTTACGTAAATAATATTATCTAATAAATAACCTTTTGTTAACCATTTTTCAGTTTTTTGCAGTCATAAAACTTCTTAAAAAAAATGTTTTGAGCATTATAGAAATTGAAGAACACCTTTTTAAGGATTAAAGACTTTTACTTTAGCTATAAAATAATTTAAAAATACTCCATTTAGATTAAATGTTTCAAGGTTTTCTTCAAGTAAAATATTACGCTAATGTAAAGCAACAAATGTTACCTACTATTATTTGTGACCTATTTTCCTGCTTTCTGAAAAGCATCTACCTTTTTCAGATTGACAATTTTAAGACAATTTCGAAATAATTGTAATTTATCTTCAGTGAAGTATTACATGTATTTAAGCCATTTCATTTACGGTGTATATATTTTCTGCGTAGACCTGTATTGACATGTACGACTTGCACATTGATTAAAATCTAGTGGTCGTATTCAGTTTGTGAATACTTTATGTTTGTAAAATGTCTTTTACACATATTACACACCTACTAGTGCAAACATAAAGCTGATGAAGTTTATGAGATCCTTTTCTGGAAATGTCATTTTGTGTCTTGCTCCAGTGCTTTCAATAGTCATAAAGCAGCTTATTAGAATTTGGCTTCATCGACAACGTCTATTTAAAGTAATCTCTGACCCACTGGACGTGCATTTTCCTCTGTCAGTACGTGCACAGCCATAACTCTTTGAATACGTGTTTGGAACGAAGTGAAAGACTGACTTAACTGCATTGTTACAAAGAACACGCCATAAACTGGTACCATTACAACACGAACAGCCAATGAATAGAGATGCAGTTCTCTACATTATGCTAATTAAAATTCACTGGGATCGTTGATTTATTAATTAAATTTACTTTATCTTTATTCACTTGAATTGCTTGTCTTCTGAATGCATTATTTGTAGGTACGTGATACACATTTATCTATAAATTGTAAAGCGAAATGAAAGCACCAAATTTATTTGAGAATTATGAAAATAACTTTAAAAAAAGAAAATCAATGCTATGTAATACTTAAATTAGTCTGCAGTAGCATCAGTCTCGGTATTTTATACCCACTCTTGGTATACTTATGGTTCATTTTATATAATTTAAGAGCGACATAACGCAAAACATTAGACTATTGCTCAAAAAACTATATTTTACTAAATTAGGCAATGCAAAATTCGCATAAGTCAAACAACTACATGGGGTAGCTTGTTTGAATTGTGGAGTCTTTTTGGGAGCTAAAGTAATACAAATGACTTCATTGAATAACTTAATTTTTTTCAAATGCGGAGTTGTACCATTATTTCAATAACGCCTTCTGTGGAGCTTTGCTGAAATAAAGTCGACTGCATTTGTCTTACAGTTTGATTGCGTGTTCCTTGTGAGCAACACCAAGTAAATTGCTAACATAGATGCTCTAAATTGAAGACCATGTTTTGTAAATACGAAACACTTTTAAAATAGGGAAGCAGAGAAGTTTCTTCATGTTGCATTGTGGGAAACAAATCCTAAACTTGTATTCCAGTGGTAAAAGCTATCTTGAATTGTAACATCTTTCTCAAAATCTAAGTAACCATTTCCACCCTTTTCCTTTCCTTTTTATATGCCCATCCCCCGATTCCCCGATCCCCTGTCCTACACAACTTTCTTCCATGCTATACATGATTGAACACCTGGTCTCACTTTTGTATATAAATACCTTACGGCCCTTTTCAAACGGAATTCCTAATGGTCTACTACTAGCTACTAGCTACTGGCTCAAGCACTGCATCCTGAAAGATGTGGCACAGGTGAACTCAATCAATACCTGCTTCAACGATCACTCGGTCTCTATAAAGGAATATCATAATACCACTAACCCGTATACCCGTAGAGTACAGGACGCTCTTATAAAGTACGTAAACCCACTTCTCTCACTCAATTTGTGTGTGTGTAGTAGTAGCCAAGGGATTACATTCCCGTTAATTGAATTTGAGGTGAAAAATCTCTACGGTTATACAGGTGATGGTTGCACATATACTTATATGTATATGCATATATATATAAATTCATAGATTTGTATCGTTTCATGCTGGCTAGAAGTTAAGCATGGTGCAATATTACCCAAAGTGTGCAATACTGCAGAAAATATCTTGCAAATATCAACTGACCTGGCTGCGGATTGTTTTTCCCCCCTACTCCTAGAGGTTTGCGATGTCAGCCTAAATTGCATCTGCTTGTGTACAAGGAAGGCAGAATTTTAGGTATGTAGCATTGGGAAAGCATCTCAAACTAATATGGATCATTGAAGCGTGTTCGTCCTGGAAGGGGAAGAAAGTATGATGACGAACACTGCTCATCGCTGGCACGAGACGTGCAATGTCCACGGATTTACCCTCATTTGCATACCACTACACCGCAATCTAAACGGGTATCATCACTCACCTCTGTAAGACAGAGAACAAATCGCTGACCTACGTCGTTGATAACTTTCTGTTATTTTCGTACTAAACCTGAGAAACAAAGTTGTAAACTTCGGGCAGGATATCCATTCACACCAATTTAAATACTAGAAATGTTCTGACCTCAAGAAAGCCTTAATTTTGCTTAAAATCGATACCTTTTAATTATTATAAAGGTCTTTTTATTATTTTTTAATCATTATACTTAAGAAGTGCTTTGATTTTCATAGTAGAAGAAATCGTAGATTAATTTAAGAAAAAAAATACTACAAAACCGGAAGCGTATTGAAGGGGTGGCAGGACGTGTTTTTTACCTCAGGCCACTCTGAGTGATATATTCCTAAAAACTATCAAACTTAGACTCAATTATGACTCTATAAAATCAATTTTACTGGAGATCCAAATGAGGCCTCTGCCCGAATATGCTTCCCCAAAAACAGTGTAGGTTTTGTAGAAAAGTCATATTTAGAACCGCCCAGGCAACCAGTAGTCTTGATACGCCACTTCATAAAACGTTATATGTTTCGTAAAATTTTTTACATAAAAAGAAATTTGTTCATGCTAAAAAAAGCTTAACACGTAATTGTGTGTATCCAATATTTGCATTCCCCAATTGATACAATTTCATAGATTAAATATAATAAATCTATAACTATAATATGTCTGCAAAATGAAAATTTCTTTTTTAAAACCTGTCCTAATCAATGACAAATATTAACATAGCACAAAAATTGCAACAGCAATGAAATTTTGCTGTTGAAACAAAAAATTAGTCGACGCTGCATATTCTATTATTTTAGCGGATGCTTCAGCGCACGTCGGAAATCGAGGTGACAAGAGATGAGATGCGAGCGTGACGTTAGGCGGGGCCGTGTTCAGAGCTTGCCATCGTCATTATTGGAACTGGACAAGTGTGACACAGATAAACACAATCACCGACATTGATTGCGCCGCTGCAATGTACTTACCAGCACCAACAAACAGCGGGTACAGAATTATTCGGTTTTTTTTTGTAATGCGAACAACAAAGGGACAACATATTTTTATTATATTTACCTGTTCCACCATTTTATATGCAAATAGCTTCAATATTTTAATTTAAAGATTCAAACTCTTGAAAATCAAATCATTTATTGTCCTCATTTCAATATATTCCAGTGTTATTATATTTTTTACATATTTGATGTCAAAAGCATATGATAGATTGATTAAAATACGAGTACAATATTCAAAAATTTTATAAAGGATTGTTTGCTGTGGAATAATTCAATTATATTTCTAGTGAATAAAAAAAATTATTATTCATAAAGTGTCGTGCTCTCATACATACTATAAAGGACCGTCTACACGAGTATAACATTTTACTGTAGCAACAATTTATATTTTTTACTGTGTTACAGACATATCTTGATTTCGAAAGTAAGCGTCAATACTGATTCAACTTTTTGATATAGTCGTACATTTTCAATTGTATGAATAGTTGCTCAATTTTAAATTATAACTCTTTTGCCGGCAGTTCACTCTCGGCGAAACATTTGTCAAAACATTTGTCGATGTGCCGAGAACGAACATGGTTATTGGTCTGACGTGTGTCAAAAGACCACTCATCAACCGAGGCAAGAGCACTCGAGACAGACCAAAACGAGGCGAGAGATACAGTACACACTAGATCTCGTCTGTCTCAACGAGAGTGAACTGCCGACATTATGATTAACACACTCATTGCAACAAACGTCCACAAATCTAAACTATAATTTCAATTCCTTCTTCTTTTCAATTATTAATAATTTATAATAAATAAATAAATAATTTATTTCATTAAAAAAATATTTGTTCTAATATGTCACTCAATAAGTTCGTAGGGTGACATATAGGTATCCCCTCTATTGAAATGATTTTTAGATAGTACCAAGATCAAAACGATATGTGTCAAAATTTCTTGACATTCCGACCATTCGTTTATGAGTTACAGATGTTTTAGTGACGCAACTTTTGTAATTTTTAAAACAATGGAAAAATCTTAATTTCGCATATTGATAAAACATTGCTTTTTAATTGGGAAAAATACTGAGTTTGAACAACAATTGTCAAGACATTGCTTAAACGGTATTTTGCGGTATCAGATATACAAAAATAATTGTTTATACAAATTGTAGGAAATTGAGTACTCAATCAGATTGATAATAACTATTTATTTTTTATGACTGACTGGTTAGGAGATATTGCAACAAAAAACCTTTAAGTCGCCAATTTCTTAAGATGGAGGCCAAGTTATCAAAATTGAGAATCTAGTGCACTTAAATAAGTCAGAAAAGATTGTTTGCCAGCTTTTCTGATCTAATTTGTAGATCTTCTGTCAATAATTATTATTAACAAAAACATAACCCTATACAACTGAAACAAATATATAGATTTCATTTAAAAGTCTGGATAGTGTACATTTGATCATTTCCTTTAACACTGGCAAACGTCAAAATAAATTAGAGATTTTTTTAAGGTTAAATAGGTTAAGCAAATAAAGTGAGTTGCCCGTAAATTTTTAATTCTATAATTAAAACACAATGTACTCGTAGTTTCTGCTTGTACTTTTATAAAATGTATAACGTACAATTTACTGCAGTTCTTCTAAATGAATTAAAAACGTAATTTAAATGCATGAGTTAATCCTACATGTCTGGCATATATAAAATTCCCAAACGTTATATAAAATACTTAAAGGATTAACGTATTACACGTACAAGGACACGACTAAAAACACAACAGTTTGCAAGACCGTTGAGTTATAATCTGTTTTGTATTATAACGCTTAATTAAAATTAACTTAAGGCTGAGACTACAAAATATAGACCTTAAAAAAACATAGACATCATAACAGCTTGCAGCAAGCGCAACCCGTTACGGTTTTTAGGTTATGTGGTTAAATGAGTTTGAAATACTTTGAATTTCTTTATTGTCAACTATTTCGGTAACTATGTTTTAGTAAATTTTGTGTTGTAAATAGTGTTGGTTACAATACGAGTATATTGTGAGTTTGGAAATTTATAAAATTGATTGACTCTTTGATGGTACTAGCGACGTACTGAGACTAATATTGGACTAGGGTGGTACTCAATATTGTTGTCTAATCCGAAACAAATCTAATCACATTTATTTCCCTATAATTACCTTTTATTTTAGCTCTCACGCGAAATCAATTATATATGTCAATAATTACCATTCACCTTTTCTTTTTAGCTGCACACAAAATTAATTGTATCTAGTCATAATTAGGACGAGATTTTGTGGCGGGGCAATAAAATAACTCTCTATATTTTAGGAAATATTAAAAATTTTAAAATGCATTTTATCTCTTTAATTATTAAACGAAACAACGTTATAGCAAATTCCAATGCCACTTCCAATTCCATTCCAAATGCCAATTTCAGTTATATAACACAGACATATACGAGTGTGTGTGTGTGTGGGAAACGTTATTTATTACTAACAGCTGAGTTGTGTAGCCAATGATCCCATATTAAGAAGATAGAGAAAAGGAAAAGAAATCCCAATTACTTATTTCTTGTCTGACTTATTATGCATGTATATCCAAAACATGCAGCTAAACTGAAATTCAAATTTGATATAGTTATAACTCTGTCTACTTTGAATATTTAAAAAATGCTAATAATCACGTTATAGGAAATATATAGAAAAAAAATTATTTATTTATTTTGTATAATTTTTGCCAGAATTCCAGTACGCATGGATGGGGAACGCTTTTCCTAATTGTTGTTAATGAACTCGATGATAAGATTACACAAGAAAATTAAGAAAAGGCTTCTTATTCTCCATCCCTCAATGAATCATCTCTGTTAAAACCAATATCAACATTAAATATTTTCTTTCAGTGATGTTCAGTATTGCGTGGGTCGAAGCAAACATTTTTATATAGTTTTTAATTTAAATTTTTATCATTGAAAGTGTCCGCAAATTCAACACCAGTTTTATTGAATTGAACATTAAATATTGAACATTGTTTACATAATATTTTATTGTCATATTGAACCATCTCCGTTTAAGAGAAAATAATTTCTTGTTATATTGTTATCTTCTTCCATTCTCCATTATTTTAAAGTTATAATTTGGTTAGTTTTTTGTTTTTTAAATAAAAGTTGTAATAATTATGCGTTCATACTGTAAACGTTTAAAATATACTAGAGTTTACCCCTTTTTGGCGTGTATGATTTGAATCCAATAAAATAATTCGTAATTACATTTCGTATTTAATTCTATTTTTAAATTGAAATAATAAACTCGCGCAATAATAAAATAATTTTTCAATTTATCAAAATAAAAAATAGTTTCAACTTATGCGTTATTTGACCAAATTTTTTTTAAAATTTGGAATTTTTTTTTTCTATTCGTAAATAAGTTACCAAGGTTAGCCTATATACAAAATTTCAACTTTCTAGCACAATTTTTACTCTCGGCAAATACTGCCCCCGTGCCCTAAATAAAATTTAGAAATTTTGAAACTTTTTTTTTAATAATATACATAATTAATTCAGAATATGAACTTTCTCCAAAGTTCCCTACTGAGCCCCCGAATTTCTTCAACGCCCCCTTTTTCAATTTTTGTATTTCTAATTTTTGAAAAACGTCAGCATTGAATATCTTAATACAGATACAAAATTTCAACTTTCTATCTTTTACGAATTAAAAGTAATACAGCAAAAAAGGGCTCACTTTTTTCCAGTTTTTCCAAAATTACGGGTTTCCAGGAAATTCAGGGAAAAATCCGAGGACGCCAAAAACTTCCCTACCCACCACTTAGGGATTTATAACATAAAACTATATAATTAAATTAAATAAACAATCAAATAATAAATTGGCGCTTGATTAAGTTCTTACGCGACGTCCCTTATAGAAAATCACAGGTTTTTTATAAAACTGAACAAGTGGGATCAGTGAGATATATATATTATTGACTGTTGCTGACGTAATACACAAGTTCCAATAATATAACTATAGAATGTTGCAGTATTGGCACATAGAAGGGCTTAGTGTATTACTTAAAACATAGAATATGTCGTTCCAAGTATAGACAACGTTGCCTCTCACATAATTGTTACCAAACAATGAAAAACAATTACTTTAAACGTTGCATTTATGGAAATACAAAACACCAACGAAGCAGTGGACTGTACCGCGAAGCAGTGGACTGTACCAGATCCAGATTCAGATCAGCGATGGCGCATTTAGAGATGTGAGAGATACAGCGCGGAACAGTTAAATGTGCATTACATATCATTGAATCGGATAAAACACTAATGCATGTGGCAGTAGAAGGGGATGACAAATTACAACTGTTATATACGTACATAAATATATGTAATGCATGTGTAATAGCTACTGCATACAGCTATTATATCACAATACATGTAAAATGTGTGGTATGTAAATAGGCGGAATACATACAGAACAGATATTCAGGAGTATGTCATGCATTATGTGTGTCAGTGTCACATAGTTTTTGTTTCTTTACAACTGTTACAAACCACTAGTGCATATATAATCGGTACAGAATTCTGATATTACATATTCGTACAAGGCAGATGGAATACATTCAGCTTGAAAGCTTATAAGCAAATCCTAATAGCATTATCTCTGATCTAACAATAAGTATATACAAAAGTTATTTTGTATCGTCTGCGATAGAGGTCGGACAACTTTTTTTTAGTATTACCTACTTGAAAATATATTTGTTTACCATGATATTATCGACATTTCATATCAGACTAAGCCACAGTCTTCCGTGGCCAGGTTTTGTTTTAGTATACTCGTGTAATAAAGTAAAATAACTTGCCCAGAAAAGTCTGGGGTTATTTTTTTTTTTAATTTAGTTAAAGGATTTTTTTGATTTCATAGATAATTTATCCTATGTATTATATCTATATTTTATTTGTTAATTTTGTATCTCCTAAAAATTATAATAGTTTGATATCAGTGCTTATTGGATGTTCTAAATTGAAGTATATTGGAGTTTATAAGACCATTAAATCAAGTCTGATTATTTTACGGAGCTAGACAGATATATAACAAAGATTTTCATTACATCAAAATTTTGGATTTTTATTTCACAAAATCGTCAACGGAAACCTGAACATGTAAATATACACTTTGACAATATCGCCGTTAAATATTTTATTGTGGAAGGCATACACACTCGTATGTCATCGATATTCTTACTCAGCACTGCCGAGTGAACTCATACATCTCCCAGTTTAGTAGGTACACCTCAATCCTCAATCCTCACTCCTCATTCCTCCTCCACCACATTTACCCTTACATGATTCCCTAATCTTCTATTCTTGCCGTGATGGTGCTCTTTGGTCCGAGCACAACATGTCGCGACAAACTTGGGTCTCATCCGGTACCAGACACTCGTAACGGATACAGAACCAGTACGAATATATCTACGAATATTTTATGCTAATACATCGTAGCTCCAGCTACGCTACAGCTACGCTACAGCTACGACAACGGCTACGGGATCGGACACATTTACATTTCGTTTTTCTGCATACATATTGTCCTATTATAGCTATTCCATTCAAAATCCATTTTAATAAACTAGGATAAATTATGCCATACTTATGAGTAAACAATATCTAATAATAGTTACTGTTCATTATTTTGGCGACTAAGTATTTCAAACCACGGAATTTGCAATGTTTTTAAATAACTTATTGTCAGAATGTATTATAGTTTTATAAATCAATTTTTAGGTTATTTATTAGAATAGGCAGAATTTCTTTAAATGTGTAGAACACACTGAAATTATGAATTTCATTTATGAAACAGTTTTGTAAAGGTAAACGTTCACAAGTTGGCATGGAAGGGAAAGGTATCGGAGGACTAATGTATACTATCCTAAAATATTAGTCGTAGATTTAGTATCGTTTTGTAGACAACTTTGAAACTACATAAATTTGTGATGTTAAGTCGCTAACACTAGGCTCCGGGTTCAATTCTCGGGACGCTTTATAAAAAAATAGTAAAAAAAGTGAAGTTAGTTTTTTAGCATACAAAGTGTTGCAATTGGACTTTCAGCAAGCCAAAAACCACAATGACTAGCCGTGCTCTAAAAAAGGTTTAGGCCGTTGCTTTAATAATAAATTAATGTATTTTTAGTTGTATATGTACATTTGTTAACAGTGTACAAAATATAAATATTATTACAAACTGAAAATGTTTTTAAAGTCATATATCACAGAAATGTAAATAGCAACATGTTTGGAATACCATAGTAAGTATAACCTTATCGAAATAAGTTGGATGTTTCAGCATGTACTTATACGTAGAACGGTGTACAATTCACGATGATGGCGAATGGGGTATGGCGAATCGGGTATGGCATTCGTATCAAACCAGTCAACGAGAATGTATGTACTGTAGTTGTGGTAGTTGTAGTGTAGGTATCCATACAGAAAGAAAAAGAAAATTGCTGGAAAACTAAAAAAAGGGAACTACAGTTTGGAAGGAAATATGTACAAAAAGTGTAAAAACAAACCAAACTGAAATACTCCACTCGTAAGAACTGAATTCGTATTACAATCAATACACCAACTACATTCAGCTTGCTTGCAGTGTAGCATCATCATGAAGATGAGAGATACACTGGCTTAGTTTCGTTATTGTTTATTGAAAACAATCATAGTTTAATATATACACGAAATATTGAATAAATATTTATGTTTTATTCATTTGTAGAAAAGAATCAAACATGTGTTTCAAATAGAAAATAATATTAAAAAAGTTTAAGTAACTTGAAGAACTTAACTGTGGTAATATACTGAAGCTTGCCTCTTCTATTTATTTAGTTTGATCTAAGAAATAACTTTCATGGAAAGTATTATGACAAATACAAAAGAAGATGTTACGCAAACTAATACGTAATATTTAATCTAACATGGTCTAAATTTAGATGTTTTATAATCCTTTTACGCTTAAAGGGACTACTTAGAAAGTTATAATTCTTAAAACGATTTTTCTAAAAAGTTTAATGATTACGTTAGTGACTAAAAAAGAAATATTTGTTTTTGAAAAAGAAGTCAAATAGGTCAAAAAACTTTGTATATTAGTCAATTTTGTTGATGTAGCAGGTAATGTTTGCTTAATTCTTTATTGCCTTAATTTATTAGCTATTAAAAAATTTCGAATATCCTAAATTCATTAATTTCCCCTGATCTTCCTCCACTTCTTTATTTGTTTTGATGTTTCTCTGGCCCTCTTATTTTATACGATCTGTTTCTTCATATTTAATAACTTCCTTCTTTAATTTTTGTTTCTCTTCCTTTCTTTACCTGACTTTGTTATTCTTTTCTTATTTTTCTTCTAGTCGTCATAGTTCCATTTTGTTTCTTTCTTCAATATTTCTCGGTAAGCTACCACTCTTTTCTCTTTCTCTCTATATCTGTTCTTACTCTCGTACTAATTTTTCCTTCTCTTCCTTTTTTTTTAACACCGTAATAGATTTAGTTATAATGTTCGTACATAAATGTTTGCGTTACACAAATTAATTTGTACCACATTAATACTACCAGGATTTTATCTGTTATTTCAAAAAATCCTTTAAGAAAACCACATTATGTTTCTAGCCTTAGCAGCTTGCTATTTGCATCAACACTTGCTTTTCGTTTAGCAATTGCATTTCAGAAAATTTTCAATTATTGAAAATGATCTCTTCTGTATATATAGATGTGTTGTGAACGGATTGGAAAATACTTTAAGATAGACAAAATGTCTCCAGCGTAAATTTTAAGAATCAGAATTGTTAGTAATACAATAAATCAGTGTATACCGTAAGAAAACATTGTCTAAATCAAACCCAATACTTTGACATACTTTCTATATCACATCTATCCGGATTTTCTATTTTTCTCGTTAACATAAAAATAAGTTTAAAAATATGCAAAATTGTATATTTTGAAAGTTTTACTTTTTAGAATATCTGTTTACCATATTCAATATTTTATTTTGTAACCAACACCTTTCACCCTTTCCTCCAACCCACTCTAACATCCGAATGTGCGTCTCCTGGCATTATTATATCCGTAAAGTCGGTGGACAAAGTTTTATCTTGGTCTTTCACATCAATAACACATCCATGTTATTTCATTTAAAAGTTTGATGTGGTTTCAACCTTTGGGAGTTGACATATATGTTAGAAATATACGAGTATTTATAACTTTTATTAGAAGATTTTTTCCTACAGAGCAAGAAGAGTGGCAGTAAAGACTTTAGGCCTTCATTTTATAAAATTGTATTACGAGTACATATTGACAACGTTGTTTATCAAGACCTGAAATACCAAATTTATTTATTTTTTAATATGTTACAATATCAATCGGATTTACCTGTAAACTATATTCATCTCTTTTCCGCAACGGTATCATTATCTGTCAAACGAAATGTCTCAAGCTCGTCTTTATCTGAAACACATTCACCGACATAATACTAATATTAAATTCAATTATTTACTTTATAAATATTTTTATAATACTATTCCTGTCTCTTTCTTTTACATATAAAAATCTTAAATAAAACTATGTACTGCTCTGACACAGTATAATAATTTTTCTCTAAAAAGAAACATTGCAAAATAATTTACACAACTTGACATTTAGCAGTGATCTCGCAGGTGTTCAAACATAAACCAAACACTGATGCGTTGTTGCCATATTTACTAAATTAAAATTAAAGTATGTTTAAATAAATTTACAATGTTGCACGAACAAAATATTTAAAGACAAATAATTGAAATAAATTTAATTGCAATAGTTTTGATTCTATTTAATAATAAATTATTTCTGTTTGTATAAAAGAGATGGCAATTTATAAAAGAGAAGAGGCTAGGAAGTAATCATAGTGTAATTGAATAATTCTTTTTAAAAAATTGCCGTTCATATTCAGGCGCTCTTGTGCGTGGTGGTATTGCATTTACAAGAACAAGAACATTAAATAAATTTGTTGCATAAATGTGTTGCAGATTTGTTGTTAATAATTATGTGTTTCACTGTTAAGGGGTTATTACATCGATCAACTTAACGCATTTTCAATATTGTCAATAATTTTGAGGCCTCAGGCGCGCGCCTCATTTTCTTCTATGAATATCCGCCACTATATATAGTCTTAATTAAATAATGCTAGGTTCTCTTTCATTTTTTAACTCTAAATCGCACATGTCACAAAAATGTATATTTTTCTACTTTTTCTACTAATTCCCTTTTAGGATACATTTTTATTTTAATGACAACCTTTATTGTTGTGTTGATTATTTACACACAATTATTTCCTTAACTGCAAACATGTTACAGCTTGTTCAAAAGTACACTCATATTAAAAACGCAGCTTCATATATAACTATTTTATTACTATTACAGTTTATTTTAAAATATATATAATAATTATATACATATGTAATACCCCGAAAGTATTTAAATTCATTAAAAAACATTAATTGTATAAAGAATTATATGTAGATAGAATATTTAATAAATAATTGTAAAAAATCCGTGTAAAGAATTAAGTTCCTAATTTCTTTTGAATTCATTCAGTCGTACGTAAGCTGCCCACGTGGGCAGACGGTTGTGTCAATAGTTTGTGCAATTAAAATTATAAATAATATATAATTACTAAACAAGTTTTGTAACTAAAATAAAGTATAAAACCACTACTTATACTTTTACTACACCTCTCAATAATATTGATAATTTGATTATTTTACAAATTGTTAATGATATATTAATTTTTGATATTAAGTTTTTTAATCCATGTTTTTAAACATGAGTATTTATATCTATTACTAGTGCATTTGCTAATTTGTTTTGTTTTCAAGAACCGAATATTCTCGATTTGTGCCGAATAATTATTGTGGGGTAGTGTGAGTTTTAATTTTTTATATGTGTAAGAAAGGGATAGACATATATTTCAGCAGCTGGATGAAAATGAAACGGTAACATATACAGAATTTTCGTTGTGTTTAGAAAAGACACCTGCACATCAGTTAAAAGGTGAATGATCTATAATATTTTTGTTGCAAATGAAATATTTTTAAATACATGCATGTTTTCTAAAATCATTGATTCTAATGGAGTTATGTAAATGTATATTGATGATTATATATGTGTGTGTGTTTAATTAAATGTATGTGTAATGTACTGCCTATTGGGATAGACCCCTAATTTCCCAAACCGTTAACTGACACGGAGAATCATATATGCTTAATTGCCTGAGGGAATGTTGGGGACTGCTATTAATTCGTAATGCGTTAGGACGAAAGGGGTATAAGTCATCAACTGTTAAATTAGATTTTAGATTTATTTTTAGATAAATTTATTGATTTATATATTCGTATGAAAAGCCCGACTTTTGTTTACGGGTCGTGCATTTAATATGTAGCGCTTTTTAAAACCATTAAAAAAATATTAAAACAGAATAATATTGCATTTATTTAGGTATTATTAGATAATAAGATAAAAGGGGGTGATAATAAATAGACTTTTGGTAATATCTATAAAATAGTGTCACTACATAAAACCGTCAGAACTACGACAGAAATATTATGACAACTGGTTTTCTTTAAGTACAGGGGAAAGGGAGGGGGAAGGCATCACAAGTTATACCTCTGTCAATTCACTTGTCATTTGTCAATTTTTTTAAATTTATTTATATGAATGTACATCCTATTAAGTTTATTGTGTGGAAATTTGAAGTTGATTGGAGTAAAATTGTCAGAGATATAGAGTTTTAAGTCTTCATCTCTCTGGTCTGGTTTCGTCTTTCTTTGAAACTTTTAAACGCGTTTTTATCACAATTAGCTATTTCAGAGTCGGTGTCCTCTCTAGCTCAAAATCTAATGCATCGATCCTTTTAACATTTTGCACATTCTTTCTTTACTGATTATGTATTGAAAATATAAATATTTGTATTTTAAAATAACAAAGTTTCTGATCTTTTTCATGAAGAGTCAATATTTTAACTTCTAAGTGCTGTAAAAAAATTCGACAGAGTTACCTGCAGAAACTAATCAACTAATGAAATCATTTTGGTTTAAAATTATCCAGTGAAGAGTTATGAGGGACACCGCACTGAAACTTTTTTTTGTGACGTCTTCGGAGATATGGCGTCATTCGCTTATTTCTTGATATTTATTTATGAAAATTTCACAAAGTATTCCTTAAATGTTATTTTATCATGTAGTAATTATAGAAATAATTACATATTAATTGTGTCGTCAAAAAGCATTATTGAAAATATATTTTTTTGGTATCAATTTGACCATACACCTCCCCCCCTTAATATAAACAAAAATTGACCACTTAATCTTTTCGTGACAAACAATAAAATACCTAACACCCTGTATATTTTCTATCAGTAACATTCATTTTATAAGTAAAATATTATTCATGACAATTTTTAATAAACGTTTATTTAACCATTTAAAAATATATTCAAAGCGTATGAATCCTTTACTTTTATAGTAAAACAAATCTACCAACCCCAGCCTTGAATCTTAAAATTTCAAAAAAAAGGTTTCTATAGGGGTTACCAAAGTAAACATAAAAAAGTGAAAATAAATAAAAATAAGTAAATTTATAAACACAATATTTTTAATCAAAAGTGTGCGTGCTTGAACAAAAATATATGGAATTTACATCGTGGTCATTTTCTTTGCCCTTCCTCTTCTCGCGTCGCGCCGCCTTGGTATGCTTCTCGACATCAACACGCTACAAGCAAACGGGCGTCCAAGATTCAAGCGTCTTGAACGATGTTCTACACCGCGACGCCTGTTTACCCCGATGCGGTGACGGGCAAACAAAGGCCGTGTAAACAAATCGTATACTTGAATCTTTCGCAAAATACAAATATGTCTTGTGATTAAAAGAAAATTCTCACAAGACGAAACAGCGTCCTTTCTTTATTTTTTGTTCACATAGGTGAAGAGGGTTTCTATTAACTGTTCACTTCATTAGTGAGATATCTAAGATGAATCTAAATTTAGTTGAATAAGCATTTACGGTTATAAGTAAAATTATATTCTCTACATGATTCAATACTTAGATAACGCATTAATGCAACAAAACAAAATTATAATTTGGATCAACATGTTTTCGTCGGTTTTTCAAAGATGAGATGTTTCACTAATGTTCGCACTATTCGCACTAATTGCACTGTTCGGACTATTCAAACTAATTCACACTGCTCGCACGGTTCGCTCTATTCGCACTATCCGCACTATTCGCACAATCCGCACCATTCGCTACATTCGCAATATTCGCACAATTTGCACTATTCGCTCTATTCACACAATTTGCACTATTCGCACTATTAGCACTATTCGCACAATTTGCACTATTTTCACCATTCACACTATTCGCACTATTTGCACTATTCGCACCATTCGCACTATTCGCACAATTCGCACCATTTGCAATATACGCACAATTTGCACTATTCGCTCTATTCGCACTATTCGCACTAATGGAGCTGCTTTCGAGCCACCATACGAATCGCGTAATCATACAAACATATAAACAAATAAATTTACACCTGGAACATTATAATATAGGATACGCATAAATATAATACTTAGAGAATATCTGGAATACAGAGAACGAAAAATCTTTTTTTAATATGAACGTTTTATAGAAAACCAAAAAGAAATTGTTACCTTCAAGATAACAAGGTATTTTTGCATATAATTATTTGTTATCGGATCATTAATCACTAGTATTGAATTTCAAGTGACTTACAATTTTAAAACAGAATAATAAGTATTCTACAAGTATCTTTTGTTTGTTCGTGAGAATTGTAATAGTAAATTCAAAGAGATAAACACATAAAAGGTGCAATAAACTATTGCAAGTATAACAAAACGGATATTATTCTCGTATTTCTGTTACAGTTCAAATTGTTATAGTGTTTATTGATATTTGTATGAGAAAAATAAATTCTTATATTTTCTGAATTATTTTACAAATAGAAACGAAAGTTTTTGTAAACCTCAGAAATAAAATATTTTCTTTTATATGTATTACATTTCATTTGAGAAGGTATAGGTATAAGCGTATTGAAGATATGGGATTAAGATATCTTAATATTTGAGATTACACACATAATATACGTTATAGGTTTAACATTGTTATATTTATATATTTTCTTTTCGTTTTAACGCAAATATTATGTGTATGACGTTGGCGCAAGTATATATTATACAGAGGATATAATATTCATCAAAAATTCAAATTCAACATGTCAAATTCTTCCAATTTATATCATAAGTTGCTTAGACTAGTTAAATATTTACGAACGCGCCCACTAAAAGATACGATTTATTATTTTACGAGTATTTTGTCTGTACCGAGTTCGAATCACACTTGTCCAGCCGTTGCTTTGCTTGAACATTATTTTCTCATTAAGAAATAATACTTTATCAACACACGAAATTCATATTTTTCCGTTCTTTTGAAAATTACGAAAGTAGAGCCACTAAAACCACTGTAAATCGTAAACTAATAGTCAGAATCTCATGAAATTTTGTCACATAACGTTTGAAGATTATTACTATCTAAAAATCGCCATATATATGTCATTTTACAAACTCATTGAGTTATATCTTATAGTTTGTTTCAGTGAGTGTACTATAGAAGTTGATCCCGTTGAACACTTTAAGCCTGTCATACACTTCAAGCGTATTTAAGCGAATTTTGACCGGGCGTATACGCGCTACTACGCTTTGCCCATACAAACCCTGTAAATGTAATGAACTCTCGCACACTGCAACGACAAAGCCTTCTGAATACGGTTGTTACGTAGCTCTCATACTGGAACAGAATATCAGCAAATTATAACCAAACGAATACACTGGAAGGAATATCAAAAATAATGCTATAATCTCTTTCATAACAGTGGTGTATCGATAAAAATTAAAATTAAACTTTGCTCTCATGATAAATTATGTTATTACAACTTTAATACACCCTACAATACACAAGTTGATTTGGCGTACTGTCGTATTGGTACGTGATATGTATGTATTATGACTCAACATATGCAAAAAACACAGGAGCGAGAGTTCTGTCCGCTCAATCAAGCCGCCGATTTACGTCCGAATTCGCCGTCGCTTTAATACGCTTGCAGTGTGCGACGATATAGTACGACATAAAAGTTTTTTACAAAATATTACACCAATGGGGCTCTTTACTATAATCTAATTATAGAAAGAGAGGAGGGGATCACATTTTTTGGTTTTATTATAAGAAAACATTTCTAATCTCATAGCTGTTATTTATAATATGCAAACAAGAATAAGCGTAAGTTTATTTTATTTATTTTTGTCTTCATAAAACTTTTATAATATATAAAACTCACCCCTAGGGTTAGTAGAGGCATTAAGAAGAACAGGAACAGGAACTTAGCACACTGAGAGAGAACTTATGAAATATATAAGACTTGTTTCCTATTTTATAATAAACATTCTTGCTTCGCTTGAGAACTGAGAGACACAGGCTTGAATTTGTGTGGCACTGGCACTGGAACTGACGCTGACGCTGGCATGTACGAGTATTATATTATATTACAAAGATGGTAAAATTCCTGGCATAAATTATGATAAACACAATATAGTATAGCGGAGGCTCTGGAATTAAGGTTGACCTCATTAAAATTGCAAAGATTTTAAATTTTATTTTGGAAATCAGCTATTTAAACAAAATATAACTCATTTTACCATGTGGTACAACACATTAGTCGTAAAAATTATTTAAAAGTAAATTATTTACATTTAAATATAAATTTAATGCGTAACAATTTATACCAGGCGAGTTTACTAACATATACACATATTAAAAATATTGTTTAAATTATATAATCCTAATAATTTAGAGTTATTACTTTTGAATCCTAAAAATAAAATGTGTATTACGTAGAAAATTCTACATGTCAATCGTACCAATCATGTAATTCACATGTAATAAGCTAGCAAGTGTAAATCTACCTCTGCAACAACTCCTCTATGTGATTTAATACTTAGTTCACTCATTAATGCAACAGCTACAACGTTTCAAACGCGATTATTGTTTTCGCCGTTATCTCTATTTTAATAATTCGAAGATATCTCACTAATGAACTGTACAATCGATATATGTAAAATGACGAATTAAAATATTTTACGAGTATGCCCGAGTATTATTTTATGAGTATAAACCGGCTCCAAACGATGCGGTGTTGATTCAAATGTTTGTCTCCTACGTCAAATATTGGAAGATTGACATGGCAAATTTCCTAGTACACAGTGGAACGAATGTGTGATCCGAATGATTTATTTATTTTATTATATTTGTTGATATTATTGACACTGGCACTGTTTAACAAAAACTTTCAAGTATAAAACCTGTACGAATCGTCCAAGAAAGAAGTTGTTGGACGATTCGTGCAGCAGTGCATGACATGTCGATCAAGTATGTGGTGGGGGTAGAAAAATCCCTTTGGACACATCCAACCATCAAACGTCCAACGTTGAAAAGTATTCGTAGCATCGTTTGGAGCCGGCATTGAGTTTACGGTGAGAACTCAATGTTATCTAGTTACAATTTATCACATCACTCAATAAGTTCGTAGATATAGATGCACAAGTTATAGATGAAGCTACTATTGACAAATCCATATGATTTTTTAAGCAAAGCAATGGATCTTCATTCGGACTCAGTATTATTGCCATTAAAAAGCATTGTTTTATCAACACTCGAAATTTTTCCATTGTTTCGAAAATTACAAATGTAGCGTCAGTAAAACCGCTGTAAGTCGTAAACTAATAGTCGGAATTGCACAAATTTTCAACACGTATCGCATGAAGGTTGGTACTAACTAAAAATCATACGTTAATAGTGACGTCATGTTTTTGAGTTATGTTTTACCTACCTAGTAATATATACTCGAGTATCCGAACTGGTAGACTTCACTGGACTTTAGTCCTACAGTAATGATATTAGATTACAGTAATATTTTTTTCAATAATTTCTCTAAAATAAGACCTGAAAAATTAATTTCTATAATGCTGTATCTTACATTGACGTGTGATGCATTACGTATTATTGACGCGTTCATTATTGCCACCTATATCCGTCCTTCTCAGATTCATAAGGTTAGAAAAGGACAGTCATAGACTCGCTGCAAAAATATCCAATGAGAAACCTAATAGAAACATTTTGACGCTCAATTCGCAAGACTTAGTAACTCATAGTTAAACAACAACATGAAATACTCGTACCAATGCGATCGTATGCCTTAGCTTATTGAATTATGCGTGGCCGCCGGACTGTGCTGAATAATTAATGAACAGAAGTTTGTGTTTCAGTTCCGAAGAGAATTTCCAGCTTCTAGAATGTTTAATGTTGTGAAGTGTACAAGTATGTAACAAACTTTAACTGGTGCGGCGTTGGCATCGGCGTCGGCGTCTATGTCTGTGTCAGAAGGAATTCAGTAATTTATTCACCTTGATCTTAAAGTATTAACACTGATGTAATTTTGTGTTCAAATAATAATCTGCTAATTATATTATCCGTTGATTTACATATATTTTAAGAAGGGTTTGAATGCTAAACACAAGGCCATGTTCTCGTTTGTTAAATCATGATTGAAATATATTAAATGTCAATTAATATATATATATATATATATATATATATATATATATATATATATTAATATTTAATTAATATTGATTATAAATATTAATTAAGAATTAATAATAATACAATGTTTTGTGACCTATTTTAATTTTTTTTGTGCATTAGCATGCTCGTAAAACTACTTAAGAACACTCTTTCAAGGATTATAAATCTTAAAATGTCCCTTTTAAAGATTAAAGGTTTTTGAAAAAGATACAAAATAATAAAATAAGATCCTTTTAGATAAAATATTACTAGGTTTTGTTTAGGTAAAATATTACATGCTTGGTGCAAGTTAATTCCTAGGTTCATTGCTAGCTAACTGCAACCTACTTAAAGTGTTATTTTGCGTTGTATTGCCAACCTAGGAATGTAAGGAGATTAAGTAGTGGTTAGGATAAATGACGGTGCAGGGATTTGAATAAATACGGAGTGATAATAAATTATTAAAGGCCCGCCCTTCAAAAGTTACCTAATAAAGTTAAACAAAAAGTTAGGAATAACGTTTAAACAAATAAAACACAATAAATACACATCTAGCAAATAGTTTCAATTTCAAAACAAAATCAACTTTAGTTTTTAATCCGCAACTTCAACAATTTTCCTACCCGAAGTTTGAAAACTTTTTACGATAAACATTTGAAATGAATTTATATGTGTGTCAGACTTTTAGGGTGAAATAGCCAATCTGTAAAAATCAATATTATGAAGAGTAACAAAATGTCTAGACTGCTGAAACAGCTATAAAAGAAGCAAAGAAAAGACAATCCTGGTATCCTCCTTGTACATAAGACCACACTGATTGTGTAAGGTATAAAGAAAGGTATTTTAGTGTTTCAAGTTAAGGACTTTTTATTTCCCCCAAGTTTATGTTTATTTTAAATATATTTTTTGCTGAGGTAATCCAAAAATAAGAGAATATAGCACGCCTGAAGGTGATTAGAATCTTTTCCTCATCATCTAATTTAAAAAGTAAATATCTTACCTTCTATTTTATAATAAGGCGTATACACAAATGTACTTTTATACTCATAAATACTTAAAATGGATTTGTAACACGATACTCAAGGGGAGGGTTCCTATTTTATTTATATGTATAGCTTATTTTTATAGTGATAGAACTTAGCATCGAATATAGACCGACGTTAATCAAATTAAAATAAAGAAAATATAAACAAAATATTTCGTAAAATTTGAAGAGTATTTAAAATTCAATATCTAGTCCTTAATTAGTCTTAAGACCAAAGCACTGATTGTGTAACAGTTTTTAACTCACTTTAACAAAAGTCTAAATTAAAATATATATATTTCTCCAATTCGCGTCTGATATGTTTTAATAAATCGGTTCCAACGTTGAGAAGAGAGTATGGTACACAAATCATAATTTGACCCTCTTTTTACCTTTTTAGACAGCTTACATTTACTCTATATCAAAGATGCAGCGCTAATAGCTTTTTCTCAAATATTTATATGTATAACAGATTTCAATTTAATTTACCACTTGTCAAAACACCTATCAAAGAATTTGGGGCGCTCTGCTTTTTAAAGAATTTTCGTAATCGTCATATCAATGGCAACCTCTTACTTTGCTTTATATATATTTTCTCTCTTTCTTTCTCGTGTATATAAACTCGTACCATCTCGTCTGTGATGAACTGATACCCATACTTATAAATAATTCTTAACATTAAACATTTTAAATTTTCACACAAACGTAAATACAATTTAACATCATCTGTAAATGACATCTAGGCCAACCTATTCACTCTTCAATTTGACACGGAAGCTGACTGCTGACTTGCCTTATACCAGTCTGAAATTAGGAACTCAATGCTATTGAAAATAACTTTCAGAATATGGTTTTAAGCTTCTTTTTTAACAGGACTTCCATTACAAATATTGTAGGAGCATGATATTTAAGAGAAAAGTTGTCGTTGATTCATATATTTGCTAACTTCACACTGTTATTTTGATATTATTTTAAAGGTAGCTACATATACTGTAATCATTTAACTTCCCCGATTGAAAATAATCTTGCAGTGTAAGGTGGTTCACTTGCTACAAGCTAATTCTAAGGTAAATTCATACTTCCCGTTTATACCAACTATTGTTTGTTCAACAATTTTTTTTTATCTTTTTATTCATATTTTTTGGCTTCTTAGGCAAATAGTTCTTTATCACTCTTAATAATTTTTATTTTAACGAAATTTGTATTCTGACAAAATTATATTTCCATGGTTACTACTATTTTGAATTTCGGATCAATTTAGATTAAATCTTTTAAATATAGGCACGTAATATTGCTTCAAGCTTGTTAAAATATTTTACAATGCTAATAACTTTTCTAGGTTGGTTTCATTATTATAAAAAAAATTTATAGAAAAAAAGAAATTATTTTATCCAGTGTACAAAACAAGTACCTTTAATTCTGTTGTCATGTCATTGAAGTTCAATGAGCTTTTTTCATTGTTCATCAACAACAATCCAATTTTATTTTATATGTGTAGTACAGAAATAATTTTTTACTATAAAATACATTTACAGATACAGATACAGAAATTATACAATACCACAATACATTTTGTATATGAATACAAACACATACATAGAATGATTGCTGTTCGAGGGAAGTCTGTGCATTCATCCCCTACTACAAAGACACGTTCTAAAGAGTCAAAATAAAACCAGTCATTACTGGTATTTATCGATGTTCTAATTGACTGCACTCAATTTATTTTTCGTTGCAAGGGTTTTCATGATACCCCACTGGGAGTCTCCCTTACCACATCTACGAGTATAGTGAATAAAGTGCACCATGATCAATAGTCAGGGCCGCACTATTACAAATAACAAGACACAAATAGTTTCTCGGGATCTCTTCAGATTTAGGATAAAACCTAAATCCCGTGGATACAACACACAATCGTTTTCTTAATGAGGTTGGGTTCACAAAGCAATTATAACATAATTTTCAAATAGTAAAATGTTCACATGGAAAAATTCCATAGCGGCGGAAGATTATATTGCCTGCAAATACCGTTTTCAACAGAATCTCGACAATGGGAATGCGTGGAGGCAATGTCGGTGACACCGTTTTTAAAAGGTGTTTTGTTTCAGTCAGAAAATTATCTTTAAAGTATTGTCAGATTATTATAAGTAGTTGGTAAAGAATTTGTGTGATAAGGTAATTCTGTCCTTAAAATGTACAATGTAAAATTGATCGTGAATAAGAGTTAAATATATGGGAATTAATAAAAAAAAAAAAAAAAAAAAGGACATACAGAGGATGGACAAAATATGGTGTTGGGCGCCACCATGTGCTTTTAGATCAGCCGCAATTCTTCGCGAAATAGATTTGTAGATTGTCTGAATAGTTTCCGAATAGTGTCTGAAAAGTGTCAAAATGTTGTCCATTTTTTACCAAAACATCCTTCAATTGCTTCAATGAATTTGGAGATGGAAATCTTTACCACTGTTCCTCTTCGCGGATGATGTTTTACCATGTTTTGTTTACGCTATCATTATTGTGCATACTGTCGCTCGTGAAACGCTAAACAGTTCAGTTGTTCTCTTCACCGACGCTCCCGACAACCGAGCACCAACAATTTGCTCTTTTTCGAAGTCTGAGAGATCTTATATTTCACCGATCGCTTGTTTTAACCGTTCCAGAAACATAACCTACAAGACTTGGCACGTACAATACATACACTTTGCATTATTTACACGTAAGCAGTGTTGTAAATATTTAACAAGATCCATCATATTGTCCATCCTCTGTATAATAATTTTCGCGTTCTTTAATTTAAGAAAGCCACATGCCATGACGTTTATTATTCGTATTAACCAAAGCAATAGTTGGCCAGTTAGGATAGTGGAAAATGAGGGTGAACAAGAAAAAGACAAAGAGCAAGAGGCGCATTTCTTTATTTGTGTTTATAACCTTGAGCTTATTTTTGTGCGTATTTTTTACTTCCAAAGCAGTGCTACAATATGTAATTTTACTTTCTCTAAGCATCTAATCCTATTTTATAAATCGTCATACGAGACATTTTACTTTAAAGTAGTTCTTTGTCTTGTTGAACAAAAGATTTATTGACTAGTATCTGTGCCAGACAACCGGCTCTGCTGATAACCATGCTAACGTATTCTCTATATCATTTCAATACGCGCCCCTATCCACTATTTTAGCTTTTATTTTAATTGACGTATTGAATGGTTTTCATTTAAATTAATAATTTAATTAAAATGAATGAATGATTTATAATACATTGGTATATGTTTATTAGTTGTAAATGTATTATTAAAACAATAACCCCATTTTGTTTAAATTGACCGTCAATTATTTATCGGATCAATTATTGGAATAATTTCTCTTTGACTGAAGTGATTTAACAGAATTATAAAAATGTGTAATTAATGTAAAGTAAATATATATTTACTATTACTTATTATATTTATGAATTAAAAATTAATTACAGTTGACCCAACTAGATAATAGTCTTCCAATGGAAATTTCATACTTGCTAGCATGTCACATGTTAATTCCAAGGTAAATTTTCTACTTTTCATACGGATATTATCTTGCAGTGTAATAGTGACCGATAATGGATGACGTGATTTCTCATGGTATTCCGCAGAAAAATTTCAAAAAAATCATGCTTTGTACTATAATGTTTATCTGACAAAGTCGTCGCGTCTCAACGTTCATAGTAGCCAATTGTTCTTATTTGGTTTCGTGTACTTACGCAGTGTGATTACGCATTTTTAGCATTATAGTATGACGTAAGTATGGCGTTCACGGGCTCTTGGACTATTAATATACAATATTACTTAATAATACATTTCTAAATTGTAAACAAAATTTATATTCACAAAAACAATAAGGCACAGCTTGTGTATATAATAGTGTCCCATTTCCAAAATATAAATGTGCACCATTTTTCCCATTGCAGAGATCTTCTGTGAAATAATTTACAGTTGTATTAACATTGCACAAACACCTTTATGTTAACTAAGAAGAATACTATTTTGAAGACAAATAGAATAAACTTGTTTAACGCGTCACTAATTTCGAGATATCAGCACTTGTTCAATTCAGATGGTTTTTTTACTACTAAAAGTTTTTATTGTGAAGTATGTAGTACCATTATCTTTTTACTTTATTGTATATATATATACATATTATATCTAGAGCACATCTCCTATGTACTCTCCACCCATAAAGAAATATTTATCTCGCGTAACGTTATCAGCATGCGCGTGCTATAATTTCCACCCATTCTGTTATCATACCCTCCTCCTTCTCCCTAATACTATTTATTTTTTATCATGTATTCTTTATTGCATCCAGAATAAGTTCCTGCTTAACAAAATAAGTATATAGGAATATTTCTGTATTCAATATGTGTATAATATGAGGACGCATGTTTATATGAGCTTTAGGCAAACTTCAGACAAATACACATTGAAGGGAAGAGATGGGGATTTCAGAATTGTGTTTGTGTTGAAGCAGTGGTCGGGGGAAGAGGAGTGGGTGAAATCTGTTGAGTCGATTCAGTTTTATTTTGATAAAGTAACAAAGTAATGAAATGAATATGAATTGTATATAGTACAAGTAGTAAAATTGTGTTAACCAGTTGACTTTATGTCCGCAAGATGGCAGTAACTTTGCTAATATATGTAAACATTTGTTTTGTTCGGAATTCGCATTATGTTGTCTGCTGATACGAGTTCTGCGAATATTAAAAATGTAAATATTTGAAAATGGAAAAAAGCAGTTATTAAAAAAAAAAATACATTTTTTATTTGAAATTTCATACTCGACAAACAATTATTTTAGTAGACTTTATATAAATATTTGACAGTAGAGCTTTATGCTTTAAAGCTGGAATTAAACCACAATAAAAGTTTTTTCGTTTTTGTAACTTTTATAATTGATAGCTGGCTTACAATGTGTTAAAATTACAAGCAGATACTAAAGAATTTTAATTTGCTGACAAAAATAAACTTTATTTTTATGCGTATATTTATTCTATTCAACATAACATCAACAGTATAAGCCCTGGTGCAAAAGTAGGCTGCTTTTATAATCAATATTTTTTAAGAAAAAAATTGACGTTTGATTTACTAGAAATTCAACCACTTATTATCAATTTTATACTGAATATTTTTTTATATCACTTTAAATTTATATTCAGTGACGGTTTCTGCAGTGAAATGGGGAAAATAAAAAATTCTTAGCCTTATATATCTTTAAATAGAAACCCTTTTTAACTATTTTATTTTTAGGACCATTCCCACCTAATCTTTTAACTTTGAGTTTTAGTTTGATTTTTAGTTTTTAACCTTTGAGTTGTATGTTTAGTCACCGAACGGGGTTAATCGTTTATTGCACTCGCAAATTGAATGAGATATATTTTGCGTAAGATCTAAAGAAAGCTAGAAGCCTAGGTACAAGATCTAGGCCACTTAAAATGGTTTAAATAACTATAACTATATTGAGTAAAACCACAGCATTGATATGCCACTGCATATGATATTTTATTTTTTCAACTAAAAAAAATTGAAACTAAAGCAGTAGGTGGGACTGATGCTTTATTTCGAAAATCGTATTGGTCTACGTATAGACAAATAATACAAGTAATAATATAAAAATACGTAATTAATTTTTGCATAAAAATATACGAGTAAAATAATTTAAAAGTAATTAATATAATTGAGTTTAAAAATAAATTAAAAAAATAAACTTCATAATCTCAATTTGAATAAATTAAACTTTGATTAAAAAAATAACAATTTTTAATTTATATTTCTAAAGAGATAATCTCTTTTTGTTTTAATTTATACAATGATCTTCTTAAATTATATTACTTATATTGTATTGTTATATGTATAATTAATCAGAAACACTAGCGAATTATATTGGAAATAATATGTAAGAAGCAAAAGTAACCATGTAAATGTGAACACCTCGGTGGATTTCTAGACAAGCACTGTTGGCTCCAAAGTTGACTGCCTTTTCTTTTAATCGATGATATGAAAAATATAATCGTAATCGTATCAGATTTTCTGAGCAGAATTGTACACATATAAAAATCTGTCAGCGTTATTAAAAGGATAATTTAAAAAAAAAATTTAAAGCAGAAATTGACGCATCCAGTTTATCTTTTTTTTTTTAATCTTTATTTTATTTGTGCATCAACTTTTAAAGTTATTAGTACTTAAAAAGCATATATACATTTACAAAAATGTACAATACATCATTCGTAATTCATTATTCATAATTTACAACTTATAAACATACTTAAAATAAAGAAATTAAATTTGTTTTGCTTATAAACTCAATAAGGTTTACAAACAACCAGTTTATCTTGTTTTCATTCAATTATTGTCTAAATCCAAACTCTATTATTTATTTATTCGTTTTTATTTTTAGTGCGATTCATTCTGATTTTGTTTTTTCTTGTTTCAGGTAAAACTTACGACTACATTGACGAGATTCAAAAATACTTAAATATTGGTGCAACGAAAAGTGACGGTAAAAATATTTAAAATTTAATTATCTTTTTTATAAATAAATCGGGCAATGAATGAGTCGCCTAAAAGCCAATCATTTTTTTAAAAATATTTTCGTAAAAATTTGTTTGTAACTTTAATGGAATTCTTACTTAACATATACATTTTCGTATACACTTTTTTTTCGTAGAGCTAGATTCGTTCAATTATTTCGAGATATCAAGTTTGTGTTTGATCAAATTTGCAGAAGATCTCAAACTAGTGTTCAAAATGGCCTAATAACTTTACAGCATAATTTTTCTTGAACTCAACAAAATCTTTTAGCTCACGGAGTAAACTGCGTATTACATTTAGCAATTTTATTTAAAATGATTTCATTTTCCTTTAATGTGTAATATACATACTTTAATAGGGTAATTTACATGGCAAATACGTTCCACAAAGTTCAATATTACTTTTAACTGTGCAATTCGAATATATTTTCTTTAATAATACGAAACCGAAACTTTTATTAACCTTCATCTTAAGAAGAAGCGAAATGTATATAAAAAATTTGTTGCTCGCAGTTACTTGCTTTATGGAATAATAAAATAGAATGTTTAAAGTTGCACGACGCGACGCAGCCTGGAATTAAGAAATATGTATTACGGACATTATTGCTATTTAAAGAATCGCTATTTTTTCTTTCTTATGAAATGTATACCAGATATCATAAAAATATTAGTAGTATTTCATTATTAAAGAAAATATTATGATATTTTAGATTTAATTTAAAAAGCAACTGTTTTTAATCAGGGTTTTTTAAACGGTTTTAAAATGACAATATTTACCCGAAATTTATATTAGAAGATTATAAAATGTATAAAGGAATTCTATTTAAAGATTAAATTGTAATGAAGTGTTTTTATTTAAACCTCTTTATATGAAATATTATTAGATTTCGCTTAAGTAAAATATTACATTTATGTTTTGTATTCGCGCGATGGATGCCGGGAATGCGATGGAATGTGTAGTTACTATGGAACAAACCCATAAATTGGGCTACGAACTACTACCCCATCCAGCATATTCTCCAGATTTAGTCCACTGTGACTATTTCCTGTTTCTAAACCTGAAAAAGTGACTGTGCGGTAAATGATTTGGGTCTAACAAAGAGGTCATCACTGAAATCACTAAAGCAAACGTCTACTCTGAGTGACTTGAGAATAAAAAAATTAGGAGACTATGTTGATAAAGAAAGCGCTTTTTTGCTTAAGAATGAATCGCTATTTCAAAAAAAAAGACACTGAATTGTCAAACTAAAAAACGGGTAGTTTCAGATTTAGCTTCCCAACAAATATAAATCGTTATATCGATGATATTCGCCTTTCTTTACTCATAAGGTTGTATCACTAATGTAACATCACCTGGGCCAAGGAAGGGAACAGATGGATGGCAGAAATAACTAGAAGAAGGAAGGCTGAAGTTATTTAAATCTTCTTAAAATGTACAAAACCATGTATTTTCTTTTAGATATTAGGAGAATTTCTGTTTTTGTTTTTGGTTTTGGTAGGAGGAAATAGATATATATTTAAGGTATAAAATGTATTGTACTAAGGCAGAAGAATGTAAAGCCAAAAGGTAAACATTAAATGAATAAATAAAAAATGTAACATCACCTAACTATTGTTTATTATAGAGAATGACAAAAATGCAGCTAGAAAAACCTATCATCATTATTATGTTTCAATTCATCGCAAAATAATACCAAATAAACTTCTGGTTTCATTGTCATTTAAATTTATGTTCGTTTTGTGATATATCTTCCCAGCCATTGTTAAACAAATTAAATCTAAATCATTCCATTCTATTATATCAAAAAACAACATGACTGAAATCAATGAAAAACCCTTTTCAATGAGAAAACAACAAATTTTCTCCACAGCGCTCTTCTTCTCGTAGTCTTGTATCCCTGTAGCCCTGTAGCTTTCAAGCGCACCTATACCGATGGAATAGGAATTATTTTCTCTCTCGTGGAAGTTATTTAAAGGTGCCCTACTGTGTTCCGATTAGCGTCTACAAACATAATTCGCCCTACATTCGCCCCCAGCGGGACACTAACACGCCTTTCTAAGGGGTAACTTATACCCCTGATACCTTGGGGGTTAGGGTTGACACCAAGGCGCTACAACAGATGGGAGCACATTGAATTTATTCTATTAATATGATTGTCATCATTCACTTCAATTCAATTACTGCTAAAGGAAGTTGCGTTTTATTTTACTTTATAGCTAAATTTTATTTGAAAATATTACGTATTTGTACAGTCTTTAAGCAATGTTCGTTCTACAATTGTTTACTTTTAGGAGTTAAATCGGGTGAAGCCATTAAAAAAGAAATATTATTTAATCCGAAAGTTTATATACATTTAAATTAATATTAAATATATTTTCAACATTAAATTTGCTAAATATCATTAAGTCGATAGATTGTAAATTGACGTAATTAGTTAAAAGGAATAGTGACAGTTATATTATATTATTATTTATTTAGTGATTATGTTTTTGTTTAAAATTTTTAACAAATACATAACATAACATCCATACGCTACAAATGCCTATTTTATATTTTTTCCCCTTTTCAAAATAACTGCGTAGAAATAATGATTTCAAAATAGACAAAGTGAATTTTTTTGTACTACATATTTGTTTAATGGACTAACATAAAACATAAAAACGATTCTGGAATATCAAGAAAAATCAACAAGAAATTGTTTATGTTATCAATCCTTCTGTTTTCATCTGCATCCTTTTTTTTTCATAAAATTTTTTTTTCCAATATTTCATTTTCACTATTTTTCTATTAGATCTTTTTAGGACTTTTATTATATTTGCATTGGCAATAGCATGGCGATATATCGGAGTAAGTATTTTTCAAATAAATCATTTTTATACATTTTTATATTTAAATAAAACGTACAATGCGGTTTGACGTATCAATATAAGAATCTCAATAATATTCTCATACTATAAAATTCGAATATTCAAAATATGAACGAACGACATGGGCTTCCATTTTATACTATTACTTCTAAGGGTGCGCGTTCCAGGAACCGTCTTCCAGTTTTCCAGTTTCCAGGTTCCAGGTTCCAGGACTGTCAATATATTGTGTTTCAGAATAAAACATAACAATATTTCGTTCCACAACACTTCTTAGATATTTCTTTTTCCATTGTTTTCTTAGAAATTTACATACATAAAAAGGTGAAATGGAGTCGTTTTATTTTGTTCCTTTCTTTTTTATTTTAAATGTCCTTCACATGATTCTTGATGATGTTTATGCCAGATAACTTCTTGAAATAATACTATTGCGGCTGAAATTTATTTTTCCATAATTCAGTTATTTCAAAATAATAATAAATTAAAGTTATTTCTTAAAGTTATCTACGTTCTTCCAAATGAAATGGTATTTAAACAATTGAATAACTTAAAACTTAATCCTTTTCAAATAATGGACGATTTTGGTGATCTTGCTGTGACGTATACTTAACTGGTTGTAAGCTAGTTTCAACCGTTTACAAAAACAAACACTTGGTTTAAGTATAACTGTCACTTTCGACGCATGCGCATAGAGAACAAATAGGAACATATACTTTTCTCTCTCGCACACATTTTGGACACACTTTCAGGTCAGCATTCTCTTTTTCTATATATATATGCTTTAAGGGGGTAACAAAAGTATACGCACATCTATAATTCTAAATTAGAATTATCTTGACAATTGTCCAGATACTTTTGGATCATAGATGGTGCTGATATTGGTTTTTGTCCACGGGCAATGAATTATATTTGTCAATAAAGCTAAAATAATGTGATAAGGAATTTAAAATGACTAATATTGTTGAATGACCCTTTATATGATTTCAAATTCACCAAAATAAGACATTAAACAAAAACATTCATTGTCTTTTAGCTTACTGAAGGCATTTATTAGTGTCATTGTTACAAATACAAATTTGACTTATTAAAGGTTATATTTCATCACTATTTAAAGTTGCATAACCTTATGTATCACATATATGTATATGTAAACACAACATCTATAACATTTTACAAGTTGTGTGCCTGTTCTTTTAAGAGAACGAATTTAAACGGAGCATTCTAACGATTGTTTATTTAGCAAAATTCCCTTAACAGTAAGAGGAAACATGGCTGAAAACTGGGAAACTGTTTTCAGCCATCAAACAAATAGTTACAATGATAAATACGAGTTGTAGATGTTTCATTCCGTCCGTGGAAAGCTTTATGGCATGGTATAGCATGGGGGTGTGAAAGAAAGAGGGTGCGGTGCGGTGCGGGACGGGGCGGTGTATTCGTGTTTCAACAAACTAAACGTTTTAGTTACTAATGTTTTTAGTTATATTACGAGTATTCACAAGCTCTATGAAGCATATGTGTGTGATATATGGGATGTTAGTAAACATGTGAAATACTTGAAATTAAACAAACTAAAAATGAGAGTACAGAGATATATTATGATGGAGAATAGCGAATGCTGTATGCAGAAACAGAACAATTTATTATTATTCATTCTTACAGACGTTGTCCTGTCCAATTTTCAATGATAAACAACTAAATTAATTTTTCGTCACTATTAGCTTGATTCACAATTTAACAAATACCAGCCAAACGACATTTGTGCACATAGAAGCAAACATCTCATAGTAAAAAGCACTTTTTTTTCAAGCAAGTTTTTCCAGAATTTTCTAACTTTCTTGTGCAAATTTTCCTATTTTTCTTTCCTAAAATCCTTATTCAGACTATTACGAACATTTAAGAAAAAGGTAGCCAAATTGGTCCAGCAGTTCTCAAGTGATACGCTTAGCAACGAACAGTATTTATTTATATAATAAATTTAGATTTAAAGGTGATGCTTTACTTGGCGTCTAAAATTTTTAATCCTAGGACTAGAGGTCTTGTAACTTTGCGCCTAATACACATTTCTTAGCTATTTCTTTTTCGCAGTATGGCTTTGTTACATGTTTTTTAATTTGATGTTAAATTTATCCATCTATTTTTTGCAAACTCTTCAGACTTCCCGTGATCATCCTATATATGTATATATATATATATATATATATATATATATATATATATATATATATATATATATATATATATATATACATTTATACATATATACCAGTATATGTGTGTATCTGCAGCAGACCAAGAAGGCTAAGAACTTCTAAGTTAATAGTTGGCTGTAAAGTTCCAAATGTAATTAAGCTAAAGATGTTACTGAGGGATACAAGACACATTAATCTAATACTACCACATTCCTTTCGTTTTATCATTTACATATAATATTACTTACGGTAATGTCTAATATGTCAGTGGCGTAACTAGAATGATTGAGCCCCTTTGCAAAAACATTTGATTTATATTCAGGCAAAAAGATTAAATGATTTTGTTAAGGCTGGATTCACTATTTGGTAAATCAAATGAATGACATGCTTATCTCACAAGAGAGCATTATTCGTATGTCATAAATATTTTTATAGAGGCAGAGGCAATTATAATACTCCTTTACTTTTTTCTTTGATTGTAAGTTTAAATTTAACAAATTTAAGTTCAGCAGGATTTCAATATGAAGCTTGGATTCTTATCTCACATCATAAAGGACGTAGCTAGTATCATGTTTAAGATAAGGCATCCGAAAGTAGAGCGCTTTAAAGGTCAGATCTGTTTGAGGTAGTTTTTGTGTAGCATAGTGTATCTGCGTCCCTCCTACTCTATCTACGGCCTTGGTGACATACTCCTGTTTAAACTATATTATTAAAACAGTGTATTCTTTAAACAGTTAATTTAACAGTAAATATATCAACATGTATTTATTAATTTGTTTTAAATTTAAAAATTTACAGTGTATGTATGTGGTGCTGGAATGGCATGGGATGGGGTGAGGTGGTTCCTATCGGTATGTGTTTGAAGTATCGATTCTTCATTCATATTATTTGCCTAGAATGTGGGCAACTCACAAACAATCGCATAAATACGAGTACAACACAGCTGCACTGTATATGTACTATAATACATCATTCACACTGTTTGCAGATGAAAAGAGAAATCTAGAGTATTGGTTAAACGCAAATACTGAATTTTCACTAAACGTATATCAGAATACACTGCTGTAAACATTAAGCTTTCCTCAAATCTAATTTTGATTTTTTGTAATTTAGTAATTGTATTTTATTATTATTATTATTGTGCCTGGAATAATTACAAAGTATAATTATTAAATCATAATACTATAATAAGATAAAATAAAGATATTGCCGAATGTATCTTCTTCTCTGTTTCTAACCATCATTGTATGTGTTTGTCCTCGTATTAATTCTGATGTGGTAACACTAGTTAGCAATTCTACTATTCATGGCACTATATTTTATTTATTTACTTTAATTTTAGGATATTCGAATTGCAGATATCACCTATCCCATTTATTTTATTAATTATTAAATTTTATTTTTTTTTATCTTGTAAAAAATTTAATACTTTGTAAATATTAAAGTCATTGTCATGAAGTATGTCAGTAATGTTGTCGTCTAGTTGCAAATTTTCTTATCTGGTGAAATTTATAAATTGTGGTTTGTCATCAATAGTTCGTTCGTTTTCCAAAAACTTTTATCAATCTTGTGAATTGCGTCTTAACAAGCCACCGATATTTAAATCGAAATAAATTACTTACATATTATAATAATGAGTTTAAAAGCGTTTGTTCCATTAATAAAGAGGCAACGTTATATATTACATTGCTGCTTCAATTAGTGTTTAAATTTTCTATAATTCTATTGAATCATACCAAATTATATGTATAAATTGGATAGAGTATAATTGATTTTTTTATTGTAGATTTTTGTTTTGGTAAATTGTATCCAAGTGTTATCCAAAGTTGGGTAATGATGAAATCCTTGAGAGAAAAGAACTTCTTTAACTTTATTAAGATAATATTTAAATATATAAAATAATAATTATAATTAATAAATTATTTTTGTTACACAATGAGAATCTAATTGAATATGTCTGCTATCTATTAATTTTGTGATTATTTATCGTATACGAGTATAATGCAATCCTTTTCCTTTTTGAATTTGAATGTTCTTTGTTATCGGATTCTGTAAAATTTAGGAAAGAAACTGTCTCTTTCATATAAAGTGGGCAATCTCACTATAAACACATATATTTTGGGGCAATCTCGTTGAAAGCTCATATAATTTGGGGTAGTACTTCAAAAACTTAACCGATCCTTATTCTAGATGATTCAACACATGTTTATATGTTTTTATAAAGTGTTTCATTATTTTTTTTCAAGTATACTAAACTATATTAAAGTAATGTATTATTTTACCTTTTACAATTTCTTTTTTATTATTTTCTGCATAAAAAGTTGTGCTTTTATTCAGCATAATCAGTTTTTTCATTGTAAAACAGTTTTAGCTTTGATCACAAGTACAGTGCCTTCAATGGATCTGTTCTTTTCTGGTGAAACGACCATCACAATAGACGGCAGGAAAATGGCTTCACTTCAACATTTTTGCTGAGTACTATAATCGTGGATATCGTAGCATACTGCCCGAGCATAATGGGAGCCACAGGCAACTCGCTGTTGGCTGAATGCTGCTGTGAAAGAGTTTTCTATAAACCGATCATTTTTTAATAATTGAATACTCAACTCAATTAATTACAGTATAAATATTTGCTACCTTTAAATATAAAATTTAATTTAAATATATATTTTTTAAAAACATAGAAAATATTTTTAACTGTTGTATTACCTACAATTAAGAAAAAGAAACCACAAAGTTAGATCAATATTATGTTGATCATCTAGTTCATTTTTGATAGTTTAACGCAGTTTATCCCAGGCCTTTACGATGTCACGTTCAAAAGTTATGGCAATTTTTGTGCTTTTCTTTTATATATCTTTCGCAAATTTTTCGAACAACGAAAACAATATTCGAGTTTCAAGCATTCCAATGATATTCGGCATGTTTATCTGCATTATAATTTGCGAGTATGAGGTCTCTGAAAATTAAATCGAGTGTAAAATTTTACATATAACTGCATACTGAAGTGAATTTTCTATTTTTCGAAGATGTCTCATAAACTATAAAATTCGTTACTTGAAAATGCAACCAAATGTAAAAGTAACTGAAAAACAGGTAGGGAAGGAAATGAGAATGGGTGTTACGTTTTGTCTGGGGAATTAGGAAATAGGAAGTAGATGTTGGGGAGTGGAAGAAGAGAAAGTCTCTTCTGGGAGGCTGAAGTAGTTACGTCATAGCCTCTAAGACACTGTGCTATGCTTAGGTCCAGGTTCGATTTCCGCAGATGGAATAAATTTAATCCATGACTGGTAAAGAATTAACTCACCAAATGATGTACAAATCAAAAATAAACAAATATACCAACCATATAAATAAACCTATCTACAAAAAACACCTAGCTGTAGAAAACGTAATAATATAATAAAAATAGAGAAAGCAGCATGTGCGGGAAGGAGGATCATAGCAAATTAGAGGAGGGGTCAAGAGAAACTGGAAGGCGATTAGGCCTGGAGGAAATATTGGAAGAAAAGTGGAAAGAAAGAGTATGTATGACTGTAGTACAAGAGAATGGAAAAGAAGGACAAACAAGAGTAAAATAGATTTGTATTTTAAATTGCAATGTACGAGTATATATAAAGAAATGCATTAGAACTTTAACATTTCTTAACTTAGAAAATGGAATGAGAAATAAATGTAAACAGATTAAAAAGCCAAAAAGGTATTTACAATAAAAATAAGTACATATATACGTAAAAGTAACTGTACTGTATTAAAAGTTAAGAAAGTTAATATGTAAAACTATGGTCCATAAGTTATTTCAGATTAATAAACTTTTTAACTTTATTTTTAACTGAATTGGAATTCTAATAATGTGTCTTCACTAGGTACCTAACTGTAGATACTGTTTCGCGTACTCCTCTGGTTGATAGTAGGTATTTAATGCTATTATTAAATGTACAGAAATTTATAATTCAACCGCATAATTATAGAGTTTGCGGATTACACAAAATAAACCCCATAGAATAAGTGGATTATTAAATATTAAAGTTAGTTTCTAAATCGTGTATAAATTGACAGCTAGAACACAAGCAGCAAAGTCAGCTGAAATAGTAGCTCTCCTATTATACTACCATAGACGAGTCGTGTCGTGGTATCACATAGGGTATAGACGATCCTACTAGAGCTGTCTGGTATAGTCTACTATCTACTTCACTTTTTGTTAATGCACTAGCTTTTTGTTCTATGTTGTTTTTGAAACTAAATCTTCTCTTGGACGTATGAGTTTTATACTGAAGCAGTTATTGATTCGCAAAAACTTAAGTGTGCTAATCCCCTTTATTACACTCTTAAAATATTAAATAGAATATGAATATGAACACTGTAAATGATAATGTGGTATATTTATTTATAACTTAAAATGCTTGACTTGTAACGTAGGTAGCAAGAATCAACTTTCTAGCGTGCTAATTCAAGTGTTACATTTCTACCTTGGAATAGATATGTTAATGCTTATAAATGATATTCGGCGATAAGATAACACTTTTTACTAATTTAGAACAAAAGATATTTTCGCAAAATATAATATTATAAACCCTCCAGTTACCCTCCAAACCGAAGCATAATTTGAAATAGCAATTATTTGTTTACTTCTGCTTCACAAAATTTTTAGCTGTTGCAATTATTTAGTTATGATTGCCCATGAACTAATTTTCATATAGCCCAGTTTATAATGACCTAGACCGCGTAATCATCATGTGTAATAATGGAAACATTTGTGAAATAGTCAGGCGTTCATATCGGTAAATGTATCATACAGAACTACAGCGACATTTGTTAAATTGATAAATGGGAAAATGGGAAAATGATAGACTACGTATTCATATATTGGTTATTAATAAAGCTATCGATCACATGGAACTAATGAATACTGTTGTTGCCAAGCTGGTAATATAATAAAAACCATTACAAACTAATATTTTAGTAATAAATGTGTTAAATACCATTACCAAGCACATGAGCAATATGAGAGATCAAAGCAAGATAGCTAGATCAAAGTAGTAGTTTTCAAATTTGACATGGAGTACAGCAAATTCAATTGGTGTTCGCAAATAGGCTTCCAAAATGACTAGATAAAATAGATTCTGTGTGAGATCGTCCTATTCAAACCTTATAATATGCCTTCAAATCAAGGAGCGCATAGATGGACTGCAAGGTCATTGTGAGAGGATACAATTGATATCGCGAGACAATTCTTAGATGCTAATAAAATATTTACATCTTGCATTATATTCCTTTTAATGCTAATCGTTTTTGACCAAATATACGTTTGTTAACCAGAAGTCAAAATCGCCAATTCAAATTAAAAATTTCCTTTAGCTAAAACTCTATGCGCGTAATTAAATAATAGTACAATAAGGTAATTAATTCAAACACACATATAATTAATAATTATGAAAAACTGTACATAACAATAGTGAACAGCGAAGAACAATGGAACAAACATTGCATGAAATAATCCAAATATCGGAACATAGGTACGCACACTAATACGTATTGTCTAAGTGTGAGTACATGAATATCTGTCGATGTGTGTGTGTGTGTGTGTGTGGCTGCGAGTCATTAATTTGCTCAGTTAATTATTAGTATGACGGGTTCATGGGGTCATGGGTTCATGGGTCTATAGGTTTGTATGGAATAAACTGTTGTTTCATTTCAAGGATGAGTTAGTTAAAACAATATCCTTCATCCTTCGTAAACTATCCAGGAAACAGGGATCAGTAGTTTGGAATATTCATTACTGCCATTAAATGCCGGGAATCCTGGATTTTTGGCGCCTAAGCGTATCAACATAGCGCCACTTCGGATGTGAATTCACATATATTTTGCTTTGTTTCGAGTAATTATGGATTTTGTAATATGCTGTGCATAACTTCTAAGAGCGCGAAATCATAAAGTTGATCATTGAACAAAATACAAATATTGTCAGGAACAATTTAGTTTTACTAATTATAAATTATAAGATGTTAATAATATTCGCACAATATTATAATATTTATTAATAAAAGAAACTGAATGCATTCCGCTAGGCTTTACATTCTTAAATATAATCATTATTTACAATTCATAACTTCTAGATTAAAATTAAAACGAATTATATCTCTTCACATTCTTCCTCTTTTTTTTCTCTCTTTTTTCCTTCCTCTCTGTATCTCCGCCATCTATCTTCTTGCTTCTCTTACTCCTCTCGTCACCTCGTCTATCTTTTTTCCCTGCCATCCATCTCCTTCTTCCTGATCTACTCTTCGCGTTATTTCCTTGCCAACTGACTTTATTCTCTGCTTCCTCTCACTTCCACCGACTCCTCCATTTCCTCTTCCTCCTTTCTTCTTCTCTCTATCTGTTTTTAACTCGTTATATTTTCTTTTATCCATTTCTCCTATCATTTTTTGTTGTTGTATTTCTCTGCCTCTACATTTCTTCCTTCTTTTTTCTTTCTCTCTGCCTCTGCTACCCCCAATCCATTTCTTACATGGTATTAATTGACTGGCATACTATAGTCAATGTCATGGAAGTACTTTGGATCAGATGAAAATGCTCGTAACCTTTTAAAGGTACACGGCGTCTGGTTACATCACTCTCCTCGATTCCTGCTCTAGACAACGTTCTACCAATTCCTCTAATTCACAGAAATACATAACCATGTATTAGCCATTCAAGAATTGTTTATGTTAAGATAAGAGTGAAGCAAGAGAAGCATTGTACTGACAAACTTATATTTTAGATCAAAATATTTTTTTCATAAAAAAGAGTTATACTATATTTTTGATTATTATAAATACTAATTACTTTTGAAATTTAAAACAATGTTCGCAGGAAATACAACAAAGTAATAAGCTTATAATTCTTCCATAAGTAGTAAGCAAACAAGCATATTGATTACTGTATACATGTCCTCGTATTTTGTTGAATATGTTTGTTTATTTATTAGTGTTGCTATCTGATAACTATCCTATGCCTGGCTCATTTACACGTATTTTACCGCAAATTTAACATCTGACACCAATGGAATTATTAATTCATTTATCATGTTATACTCACATACAGTTATGCAAACAAATATTTATTTACACAGCAAAGAATAATAAAAATTAATAACTTAGTAATTAATTGTCGTCAAACTGCGGGATTTTACGGTTTTACGAATATACTGGTACTTATTTCATAACCGCATTAGGATTTCAAGGCCATGGAAAATGTAATTAATTAAGTTTCATAAACGTTTTTACAGCTGAACTTTTTCACAAGTATTTTTCTATAAGCAATTTAAATATAATCCAGAATATTTTAATAAAGCCGAATTTTTCTAAATAGTTTCCTTCAACATAAAAACATTTTCGGATCGGAAGCTTTTTGATTCTTCTATGGAAAAAAATATGGATGCCCCAGTAGTCAATTGCATAAAGTACTGTTTGACCGCAGCGGCGCACGTTCAACAACAGATCCTTCATATAGTTTGCACTGAGTATCTTGTCTCACGCGCTAGGCGATGTATCGTATATTCCATAGCAGTTATATTGAGCAGCTACGTGCGTTGAGGAGAGCAGATGGGGAATATTTCTTCGAGCGAAAATAAGTTTTAATTAATTCGGTATAGAGATTGAGTTGAACTAGCAAATTCCTTTAGTATAAAGTCAGTATGTAATTGGGTTATTATATGATATTTTGTGATTCTGTTTTCTTTTTCAAGTTATACATATTTGGCAGTGCGGCGCACGAGTGCACTTAAGGTACAGCCGCCCTGGTTTGAAATTAACGTATTTACGTAAGTTTTACATGTTACATATGCGTTTTATGACATCGTACGTGCGATTTTATATGAAACCTGGTTACGATGAATTAATTTCAGTTCAAAATAAGTAATAGAGGAGGAGGTTATTTAATGCTGCTCTGATAAATGTATCTGTAGCAAACGTAAGAAAGTAATTCTATAGCTTAACCATCGTCATCAAACATTCCCTGAGATAACTATTTTAACAAATATCTACATTTTAAAGTTCAAGACTTTAGTTTGAAATAAATTAAGAGTTAGTTTAAATTTCTTATGTAATTTATTCAAAAAACGAAAAGAAAAACTAAAAATAAAAGTAAAAGATTTTTAAACTAATTACTTTTTCTTTAGTTTAGTTCAATCACTGTAATGGATAGAGTTAAGTTACAGGATATACTTGTACAGTGAGAGCAAAAAGTCTAGAATCATTAGTAGTTTGCAAAAGTAAAAAAATAGGTGATTTTATGGCATTTTACAGTTTACGTTGATTGTATTTACGTATACTTTACATTATTTAGAGGCCCTTAAAAACATAGTTTATTATTTACCTAGTATATTATTTACTTATAATATATTATAGTATCTATTTATATATAAGTTACACATTATTCTACGTATTTTAATTTGTATATTTTTCCGACTGTTTGAAATATAATCGTGAAATAATATCGTCTCTTAATGTTTATCTCTGGTTTTCTTCTCGGTTATCAAGAGTCTTCTTTGAAAATTTGAACCAGATAATTTGATCCTTATGGAAAAGATATTCTTTAACTATACGGTTTCTTCCAGGAATACCAGAAGCTCCATAACCAGTGGCGCATTATTCGTTGGGTGGGTGGTGTATCACACCTGCATCCTTTACCTACTCTGGGGGATTTTAAGGGAAAAAAAATTCTTTAAAAAAATATACAGTCATTTTTATAAGCATATGTTATTCAATTCATTATTTAATCTAAAATGAAATTTCTGAAATTTTGATACGATTTCCGAGATTCTTAAATACATTTTGTTGCTATAAGCAGTCCGGGCCTGTCCTCATCCAGTAGCCTCTGATGCATCCTGGATACTTATGTGCTCACACACGGCCTGAATATTGTCTTCATTGACGCTGGTCACCGGGGGAGATTTCTGGGCGCAATCAAACACATGGGTTTTACTCAGAGTAGCATTACTGAACTATGCTTGGAGTCTCTTCAAAATTTCACACCTTCGTTGGCAAAAAAACGTGTAATAGGTAACGCGTTTCGTTACGGTACAGATGCTGCTTTTTCCCGTTCCCTCATAGCGATACTGAACTGGCAGACATAAGTGTGAATAGCTATTACTTTTCTATATCTAATTATTGTATTGTTAAATTTAAACAAGAGTCACATATATAATGTGATATTTTATGAGTTTTTACTAGTTAGGTAAAGATCATCGAAATCGGAGTAAGATGGACGGCTTCCTAATAAATAGCAAATTTTCTACGGTTATGTTTCCGATATTATTTTCATCAACCTGCATACGAGTATAGTAACAATGTTACTAGCAGAGATATGGATTTTCAATAATTTACGAAATACAAGTAATTGACAATTGCAAACTGCGGTTAGTTAACATTACGTTCCACTTGTCAATACAGTTAGCGAACCTAGCTACAGAACAACCTAAATATTCAGAAGACACAAGACTTGCGTCAATTTGTATTCCCTTTACGTGTATTAAGAGTGACAGTAATTTTATCATACGTCTGTCGTAATTTACATGTTAATTAGATTCAAATGAATACAGCCATAATGTAGATAGTTAATCGGCTTTAATGTGTCTCTCTTTATTCGCAGTTGAATCCCATTTTACGAGCTACGTAGTACATCTATTTCTAAGCGGCCACGGCAGCCGTATACCATAAGATTGTCAAGTTTCTGGATGTTGGCAGCTCTGAATGCATAAATAATACAGAAACAAGACCAAAAACACCCAACTCACTATTTTACTGCATATTTTATTTATCACTGTAAGCTTAGGGGTCCAGCTGGTTAACTTTAAGATCGATGAAGTTGGGAAAGAATACTACATCAGGGATGGAAGAAGAGGAATAGATATATTGTAGTGACAATGAGAGAGAGAGAGAGTAATGGGTTATAAGATATATACGGTGGTTACCATTAAGGGACATAAATATTAAATTATAAACTTTATTTTCTTCGGGGTCTAACTAATTCTTTCACTGGTGGTATTTTTACTATTCAAGGAGGGAATGTAGGTTCACATAAAGACATAAAATATCTACAATTCCACTTTTTTAATGCAGACTTAATTGCATATTATAGATATGTCATTACATAATCAAATAACATTTTCAGGCAGTAGTGTAATTAACATATAAGAGGTCTAGAAACCATAAAAAGTGGCAACATACTATGAAATCGTCGGTGATGATGAAATAAATTAAATGAAAAACTAAATGAGGTGATAATATTCCTATTTAAAAAACCACATTAGTGGAATGCATTTATAGTTCACACCAGACTGTTATGTCTTCGATCAGAATTCGATCGGTGGAGCAAAGCTATAATTTCTGGATTTCGTTTTTATCAAGTTTAATTTAATATATTCTAAAATTATCACAAACATTTGGGCTACTCGTGAAAACTGCAAAGATGGTAGCAGTTCTTCGCTTATACGTCCTAATCTTCCCTTTAATAGTTTTGTATTACAATTCTTAATATATTTTGTAATTATTTAATCCCCAAAAAGATTTTCTTAAGATCGAATAAGCGAAGTTTCAAGATTCTATTAATTATAATGTTAAGGTTGTCATAGAAATAAAGTAGATCACAGAATGATATGTATTACTACGTAAAAAATAAAATAACTAAGTATGAAGCGGAATAGAAAGAGTTTAGCAGGAGTACGGCACAGAGAGACTGCGAAAGAGAAGAAGGTAAAACGTGAAAGGAAAATTGTATAAATTTAATGGCTGAAGAAAGAAAGAAGGTGAAAGATACAAAGCGCGAATGAAATAAGGAGTATAGGACAGGAATAGATAGGCACAAGAGAAAAGGAATAAAAAGCTTGGATTGTCAGACAGGTTTAAGTGTAATCAATTAAGAAAGGAAGGAAGGAGGAGGTGGAAAGCGGAAATAGAGAAGAGAAGGAAGGTGATTGATGTGGAGCGCGGACGAAACAACGAGTAAAAGGGAGGAAGATACGGGCAAACTATAGAAAGACAAAAGAAACTTAGCCACGGATTTAAGAAATTAAAGTGTTAGTTATATTTAAGAATATTCATTAAAGATTAGTTGTTTGAAGTTTTGAATTTTTGCTGGGTTTATTTTGAAATTAGATTGTAAAGCCGAATGGTAAAAGTAGTTATAAGGAATTCAATGAAATACAATATACTCGTAATGTAAATGTGTATTTTCATATTAATAATCTTAAGTGATCTTTTATTACCCCATTATAATAAATTATCTTTAATTTATAATGAAGCAAATAGAACAGCAAATAAATTTAATAGCGTCCAAGTAATTTGATAATAACTGTTATTTTCTGCTTCACGTTTTATAGCACTAACAAGCGCCTAAATCAAATTACGTGTAAAATATATATTACCGGATATACCGTAAAGTCTATTAATTCCATATAGTCTAAACTGTCCAATAAAACACCTACAGGGTCTATGCTTTGTGTACTACATCTGTGGTTATGTTTGCTTTGCTTTGTATGGCATAACAATATAGTTATCAATCATAACCATTTTGAGGTACAACACAAGTCAAATCTATTCCAAAATCAAAATTGACGTAACGTTTAGCCGGTTAAACATAGCGTAAAAATGTGAATATGGCGCTCAAATAGTGTAGACCTTGTTGTAAAATATTGAACTATGCTTGAGTGAAACACCAACCCAACCATCAAACCTAAACCAAACACCCTACCACCCACCACCACAGCAGCCCACATTATGGATAAACTACCACGACAGCGAATAGGGCATATCTCTGGGTTCAAACAAGGGGTAGAAAGGGTTCAATGAAAGTCGAAAGCCAATAGATTACTGAGGTTACTGTGTACGTATTATACAAAGTATATGTGTATGTGTGTAATTCTTGTCTACGACTATAAGGTAGCTTTCAACTTATATGGAAAATTCCATTATTAAAATATTAATAATCTTTCCTTTTTATTACTATTACTATTTGGGATATAACACTTTTATCTTGAATTTTTATTGAAAAGTAGAGTGCTTTCTGTATGAGTATAGTAGCTACAGATAAGGGAAGAGATATTCATGCAGTTCGTGATTCTATTATTGCATTTTAATTAATATCAAATCGTTGTTCTGTTTATTCAGTTCTGCTGCATAATGGGCCTGTGTCCTATTCCTTAATTTCTATAAAACTGCGCTATAAATTGATATAGCTGGCCTTAAATAACTGTTCCATCATCAACACCTGAATTTCTGAAAAATGAACAATACATAGAATGGACTTTGCGACCCCGAACTAATCGCTTAAGAATTAACAAGTTAAATTAAAAGGCTAATGCGCCACTGAATATATTAGGTTAATTATTATATGAGAAATATATACCTTATATATTTAGCTTATTCATTATTGCTTATGTGTGTCAATTACAATATAAGTATGTTACATTTCCATAATTAATGTTTCATATAATTAAACATATTTCATATTAATAATTAAAATAAAAGGAGAACAAGAGGAAATATTTTACTGCGTCCATAATACATAAATTATATATAATGAGGTTTAACTTATATTTCTATTTTTTCACTTCTTCACTTCTCACATCTGCAATCAAGAATAAAACATTTATTTTAAATTCACTGTACTTACAAATTATACTGACTTTATGAAATAAAATTAAGATCAATCTGATTCGTACTATTTTTGCATCCTATGATAACATGATGGAGAGTACTTTCTTTACCACAAAGACAATTCAAAGATATTAATATTGTGTAAATGTGACAGATTTCTAACATATAGTATTCCAATTTGTTGATGATATATTTTTCTTTGCACTAACAGAGTAATTTTCGTTTTAACTCAACGAATAATTCTCTCATAAAAATTCTATGTTACAAACTAGAAAAAAAAGGAAACATAAAAATACTGCCGTTTAAATAATTAATGAGAAGCTCGTATTATCGCTATTGTTCTATATCGTATATCGCCGTTGTCCATGCATTGGGGATGTGGCGTTGTTTTATGGAAGTGTGGCAATCAGTATGCACAACCCTTCCGTTGCTCTAATGGACACCCTCATCCTCCCAAAACACACACTAGCACTGCTGATATGCAACGTCCACAATCTACATTCCCTGACTTGTGTTGTGGGTGGCCAATGGGCGGTAGGCGATGGGTTAAATACCGCGCGTACGTTTTACGGATAAACAATCAATGTTTGTGCAGGGGTTTGCCAGCAACAAATAACAACCCCTAGATACGTGGTGCCGTGGAAACTTTGCTGTCGATACTAAAATGTTTTACTTTCATAGTTTTTCTATTTTCAAAGAGCTTTTCTAAAGTACGAGTTGCTTCCGCAAGCTGATGTATTTTCAAATAATGTTTTTTTTTTATTTATTTTTTATTTTATCAACAACCTAGCTCTGTTATTATAACTATAATTAAAGTGACCAGTTTATCTCAATGGTAAAACTACCATTGCTGAACTCAAAACTTGAATACTACCTGATGTCCATGAAATATTTTACTTAAACTTAAACCGTTTGAGTTCGGCTAAGATCGACTTCCAATCGGCTATTTAAGGACTTGTTTCTTTTTAAATCAGCATTGAAATGTGCCCGATGCTGCAAGAGATACATTTATACAAGGAATCATATCGTTGATCTTTGATGCATACGCTTTACCTCTAGCTTCTCTTGCCTTCCACGTTTCACTCAAAAATCCAATGAACTGTTGTAATACTGTTATTTAGTTAATTAAATTAAGTTGTTCTCAACATGTACAAAATTTATATTGTAATATTTAAATAATAATATAATGTAAATAACCCCCTGCAGAATATGACATTTTTTATACGTTCATTAAAATATGTAGAATATAAAAAAGTTTTTCATAGAATTTTTGAAGGATTTTTTGAGACAAGCCGAACCCGTCCATTGCCAATCATATGCACCAAACATTTCCGTGAAAACTTTAAATTAAGTTTAAACTTTAAAATAACTTCTCTTCGAATGTGAAAATGCGACGTTTTATCCTCCCTATATTCTCATATATATATTTACGTATTGAAATAAAGACCTCTTCACCGATAGAAAAACTTTTGGAAAATAGATGAAAAATATTTGAAAAGTTAAAACTTTAAATAAATTTTTTTTTAGTAATGTCATTTTGACAATGATAAAATATCTTCACTGTTGAAAGTTGGTCCTTTATCCTGACCTGGATATTAGAATATTCATTGTCTCGTATAAATAATGCGTGACGTCAGATATGACGTCACGTGAATGTATATGCATATTTTGTCAATACTTGTCAACTACTATAATACAGTATCGCGATTCAAATAAAAATTAAAGGCAGGCATTAGAATTTCTTTTTTCTACGTGTTTTATATATTGAGATGTGTAAACTAAAAAAAAATGTAAAAACTAAATTCTCCAATTCGGGATACCTTGAGATACCTTGTGGCCTAAAAATTATATAATTTTTGGAGTTATTTGGTTTCTTGCAAATATCTGAGTATTGGTTGCTTCTAGAACTTTGGTACTTATTATCAATCTTAAAGAGGATAAAATTTAGAACAAATTTTACTTTTGCAACTTTTCTCTAAACCTAATAACGAGTGCATTGTAGCTCCAGGAAAATCAGTTCATATTCTATTTTAATTTCTTGTGTTGCGATAGGCCAAATCTGAATATTAAACTAGATATAATGCAATAGAGGCGCAACAAATGCTTTTAAATAGGTATAGAAAGATAAACTGAAGTAACATTATAAACAAAATTTTTCCTTTTTTATTGTAAAAGATGAAAAAATATTTTAGAAAATATTATTTATTTATGAGGTTTACCTAGTCCACAGAAACTTAGACCCTTAAAATAATTTTTTGTCTATTAGTTAAAGCTTTTAGTTGTTCGGCAAAACGATATACCATTCATATTCCAGTGTTAAATACTTATTTGTAATACTTGCTTGGAAACGCGAGTACAACTGAACCTTTAGCGCTGTTGCATGTAGAAACGGTTGGCAAACAGCACATTTTCGTAGATACTGTATTACTTATAAATGAAATAAAAATTAAATTTATTTAAATTATTATTTAAATAATGCTAAAGTTAAAATTAAAATAGTTTTCTCTGAAGGATGTAATTTACTTTCCAAAACTAAAATTAATATATTTTTTCTATACACCAGGTACAAAGGATAAAGCACTTATAAGGATATGCTCACTCATTTTATAAAATATACGAGTATCTCATAAATAATACACAGAAAACTTTAATGGAAATATATTTATTTAAATTCAAATTTCTTTATTTATACACAAAATATTTTACTAGTGCTCTCTCTCTTTCTCTTTCTCTTTCTGAATTTATATCTCTTATGAATAAAGTTCTCTAGAAATTCATAATATTACGAGTATTTCAAAGAGGTTAATACTATTTTAAAAACTTGTGACTAGAAGAAGGTGTATTAAATAAACTTAATTGCCAGTGTTTCTCAAAGTTCATAAATATCTCTGTCGGAGAACAGTTGTAAATTTTAATTTATCTTTTTGAAAAAACCATTGTCACTTTTAATGCAGGCTACAGATTTCTAATGTATAGAACTGTATGTAATCATATTTTAATTCAATTATTAAATGTGCACTCTTAAAAAAAAACTTTATAAATTTTAGAACAGGGTTCGAAAACATATTTTAGAACCAAAATTCAGATCCAGGTTTATTAATTTTCATAACATATACGGTGCATTTTCAATGAGTTGTTTAACAAATTCAGATCAAAATGTATCTTAAAGACATTAATAAACAGTCCTTAACATTAATACACATTTGTCTATTAAATTTGTATTAAAAGTAGGAACATTTTTAACAGTGTGTAGATCCTAATTTTGAAACTAAACTGGATCTTAACTACAATGAAAATCAGCACCTTAAGTAGTATGGAGAATTATAAAAAAAAATAAGAATCAATAAAAGCAGCTGGCGTAATATTTCTGACGCTTGTAGGATTTCACATTGTAAGAAATCGCGTTATAGTAGTATCATATCTAAGCGATTGTGGATAGATTATTATATTTAAATTAAAACATAAGTTTTCTATATGGACCGCAAAGCAACCGGATATATTTTTTTTTTTGGTTATGTAAATTACCTATGTCACAGGATGCACATGTTTTAAATGTATGTCGTTTTTCTTTCTTTTTTTTAAATGTCTTACTGCTCAAGATTTGTTGTATTTTATTTCATTTATTTTATAACAATCAGGAAACACTAGTCAATTTAATTTTTCAGTTCAAAACATTTAATTTTTCCAATTTTTTTTTTTCTATTAACAAATTTATTGGTTTTTGATAATATTAATGAAAATCATTTACACGTATATGTATGAAATATATGTTAACCTCTTGCAGTTTAATGTCGCCTCTTATGCAATAATGTATATAAAGAATATCTCGAATCGAATCCACATTTATAAAATATAGCGCAGAGCTTTATGAGTGTTTATTTTTATTTTTCTCATAAAGACTTTGTTTATACATATCTGTCTTTATTATATTATTATCCCCATTTGTTTTATGTACATATAGGAAAACTATAGCGTATTTTCAAGGATTTAAAAGTATGCTATCAATCAAAATGAGCGACCCTATAAAACCAACGTCAGTTATTTAAACCATAAAGAGTAATGTTTGTTTAAGCTGAATGATGATATATCATACTTGTGTATTTCAAACCTATTGAGAGTTTAATGCGAGTATCTCCACTAATGATAGTTCTCTAGACGAACTTTAAAGAAGAACGTACAACCAGTATTAAAAATTCTATAGTAAGTATAATTCACATATGTTTTCATGGCAATTTTAAATGAACAGAAAAACGCAATATTTTCGTAAAAAGTTGTGATAATTTTTTTTTTTTACTCTTCAGTACAAACTGTGAGGTTAGTAATGGAATTCAATATCTGCAAATGTCACCGTTCTTTGTTTAACAACTTTGGCCATCAACCAGATTAATTGCTTAAACGTACGCGATAACAATTTTGTCTTCTCTTGAGTATGCTCATCTCCATACATTTTGTATGTTTCATATTTTAAGGAGCAAATACAACGCTAACAGTACCATATATTCTTGAAACATTTTTTATAAATGAAAAATAAATTTTATTTGAAACTTAATATTTTTCTGAAAAAAGAAAAAAGGCTATTATAACTGTCAATAAAGCTTCAATAATGTAGTATAGAATATGCATTTTTCCATGAATAATTATTTATACTTGTACGTGTCAAAATAGATGGACAGTTTGACATGATAATGATATAAAGGAGATGTACAAGAATTGATAAACGTCTGCACTTATATGTTGCATGTAATGACTTTCTGGGTGGCGGTGTACACCAACTAGATATCAGGTCTGCGTTCAGAGGTCTTTATTTAAATCAATTGATTCGAATGTTTCTTACCACTAATTTGCTGGTATATTATGCCTCGTACACATTGGTGCTACTGAAACAAATGTTGGATGAAGTTGTACAACACATCAACACCATTGTGACATTTATCTTAATATTGGATTTGTTTTTAATATTGGAGATGGAATTTTGTCATGAAGTAAGGATTAGTTTCATATACCATGTGCTATAATGAAGATGCTCTATTGCTCATCTAATAATAGTGTTATATAACATATTTAACTAAATATGCATTGAATAATATAACAAAAGATAAAGAAAGACTATATTCATTATTAATTTATTAATTTTGTTTACTAATAAATTGTATTTATTACGATATAGTAAAGCTAAGTTTTTATTACAAATATTAATCATTATTCTTTTCATCAATTGTTAAAAATTAATGTACAAAAAATAGTGAATGTCTATCTGAACTAATCTCTTTTTTAAATTTTTGTCCATTATTTTACGAATAAAACAATATTAACATCAACATGCAAAAGCACTCAGTCTCATTGTTGTTTAGTAAGCAACAGCAACATTGGCGGACTGCAGAATTTTTGATCATATCCGGGTTTGTTTCATGTTGAATCCTAAACATGTTTATACTTGTACATTTCCTCTCATTTCCTAATACTCGTACATAGGGTGTGTGGTGCGTAAGTATCAGTCACAAAATGAAATTAAAAAACATACATATGCTATGATGTAAAAGGACCCAGTTTTTATTCGATTCGTAGGAATATCCGTAGGCATCGTCAGCTATAAATTCCTAAAAACATACTACAGCGTACATTTAACTATATTTTTTTAAGTCTTAAAATAATGATGAGTTTTTCTTGATGTTTTATAAAAACACGCATTTTTATATAAGTAGAAATTATATTCGTTTATATTATTTGGTATTCCTTCTGTTCCAAATTGGCTGTCGCCACATTTTTATATTTTTAGAGCTATTAGCTTAGTAAATTTGATGCTTGAATATTTGATAAAAACACCAGTTTACTACGTTTTTTCTTACCTAAAAAGACATTAAAATAAATAACAAAAACTGAACTGAGTGGACTTATTGGCAAAGAGCAAAAATGAAGTGAAAGGAAGTGGCAGGGTACGTGGAACAATTCAGAGAAAGGAAGAAAATTTTTCAGTTTATAGTCTTCGGTGTGCGGACGTCATTGGTCGTGGAAAGCCCAAGGTTCGAGAAGAGTATTATCACTTATTTCGAGACTGAGGGTAGACCATACAGGGGCATTGGCACATCTTAAAAGAAATCACTTGGTACAAGAAGATATATGCAATTGTGAAGAAGGGGTAGCAGATCCAGAACATTTGATCTTCCAATGTACAAAAACGGAGGCATGCAGAAATAATTTGTACAGAGTTTTGGTAAAAAATGGAGTGGTGTTGCCAACGAGTATGCAGGAGCTACTAAGATATCCAAAGTGGCCTGTGTGTTTAGTGATATACAGGATATGGCTTATAGCGGGTTTAAAAGATTAAGTGTAATAATAAATAAAATGTAAATATGTAAAATGTTAATAAAATGAAAAAGTACCGTGGTCCTAAGAAGCCCGTGAAGTATTATGAAAAAAAAAGATTAAAAAAATGTAAAAAATAGTTAACAAAACCACATTCAAGGCCACTACATTTGTTGGTCGAACTAGGAGAGTGTAATAAAGAAAAACTGTACATGTATCTGAACAATTTTAGCACGCTATTGTCGATGTCTTGATTTGGAGTATTTTGGCAAAGGCTTTGCTGCAATTATACATTTGAAAGCATTTCGATTGTGTGTGTGGTCTTTCATTCTAAATCCACCCAAACAACGCACTTAAAACAATCTCGTTTATGAGAGGGCAAGTTGATAATAACACAACTTATATCCTTTGATAGAGAGCTAAAATTTTCCAGACCGATAAAGACTGCTTCTCCACAAAACAACTAAAACAAAAGTATTGATTTTAATATAAACAATGGTACAATACCTTCAGTCGGTTATAGTGTTGTATATGCATCTGTATACATACATATATAATAACGCCAAGCATTATAAATATTTGCATATATATCTGTCAAAAAGACAAAAGGCTTGCTTGCAGGGCATCCCGCATCAGTTTGCTACAGCGCTAGCGCGGCTTGCCCGCTCTGAGACTTGGCCCATCACTTTGTTCCACATTTGTCATTTTTCCACATGGTGCAATATTTGTTATACTTGCATTCTTACAAGAATATTTTCTAGAGTAAAATTACTATCAATTTATATAACTTTTTTATTTTATTATTTTTTAAAATGTTATATATTTATAGCTTTAAAACATGGAACCAATTTATTGTTTTAACTTTACACGTAAAGTATTAATTTATAACGTATAAGTAAGAAACGGAAAAACGTTTTTACTGTTTTCACGTATTTCCAGTAAAAAATATTATTTTATTATAAGTTTTCGTTAAACTCTGATCACAGAAACAATAAAAATCTCTGAGTAAAATATTTCTAGTTTTTATTTTATTTCTATGAGAACATGACAAGAGAAACCAAGCAACTTTACACGGAACACAGCGCGGTACAGACCGTTAGCGCTTTGATAGTTATGTTTTGTGAGTAGTGGCTTCAAATGAGAAGGGAAGAGAAGGGAATTACTTCCCTTTTAATGATTGTATTGTACTACGAAGACATGTAGAATTTGAATACAGATTCTGCTGGTGAATTGTGACAAATGTCAAGGGAGACATTCAAAGGACATCTCGTCTGACAGAAGGACAGATTACATATTAAATTAATTATTTCATAACTAGAATAATTAAGAACATACACTTCCATTGATGGTAGTGGAAAAGGGGTATACTGATGTAGACCAAAAGTCATCTAATTACTTTTATTTACTTATTGTGCATTCTCCTAGCACATCTTACATATATGTCTTTTTTATTTGAGTTATTTAATGCCGGCTTATTTCCGATGCTGAGTCCTATCACCGACAGGCAGCTGTTTGTAATGTCATGCCTTGTATATGTGGGCTACTACTACTACTTAATAAATTTATGATTATTTAAGTACATAATCAATTTAACTTGATTAAACCCGACGAACAATTGAACGAGAATTAAACCCGAAGACATAGAAATCAGCATCATGCACCAATGTTCTCGCCCACTGTGTCGTTATTTACATATATTTATAAATAAATAACTCGCTAAAGACAGTTACATATATGTAAAGGGCTAAAAACCCCTTTTTACCGGTAATAATAAAAACCGGTCCTGTGTTAGACTAATTAATCTTGAACGCGAAACTGTCAGACGCATTTCGGAAACTCTCGCATTCTTGACGAGAACCAAATTTATATAATAATAGTAAAAATGCTATTTAAAACTACAAGTACAGATTCCGATTAGATGACCATCCAAACCCTTGCGGTAAACTCTATGAAATCAAGAGATAGCGTAGACTAAAAAGAAAACTATCAAGCCATTTAGTCGACGATTAAAATATTCTAAGTGAACCCGAGCAGTCTAAAATATTCACCTCTACATTTGCATGTGCTCTTGTAAAAAATACTATCTTACTTATAAGGATGCATCCATCATTGAATATATTCCGAAACTATTTGCTGAATACCCTAAGCGGATAGATTGTAAAATTCAAACTTAATAAATTGATTTCTACTACCCTACGAACAATTTGGATCCGAAGCGTATACAATTATTGTTCCAGATATTGCAGAACTCGACCTAGTATAGAAATCGACATTTGGGCGATATAAGGTGACTTATGAACATTAATTAAAAGAGTGTATCCGTTTCGAAGGCATTTTGGATCAAAAACGAAAGTGAAAGTTTCAAAAGCAAAATGCATTACCTCATCTCATAAACATAAACTTAAAAATACGGAATTTCTTTTTCTATATTTTTCTACCTGTAGCTTGGACCGTGCTTCGAAAAATCTTACTAAAATTGTAATCAAAAAATTGGACATTACTACGATATCAAAAGATATTTGTAGGGTATTAATCAACTATACTTAAATATCACAAATACTGTATTACAAATGAAATTTTATTGACAGGCTGAATAAAATTAATATATTGTTTGCCCTAGTCATAGTGTATAGGACCACAGGCTCTACGGAGCCCCTAGGCCTTCCTGGCCTCGAAGCATGATGGAAACAATAAACTGAATAAAATAAAATATATGTATATGTGTTTGTATTACATTTACATATATTTTCCACTTCATTTAATCCATTTTACAAACTGTTCTACGAGTTACTATTATTTTAATACATTGAGTTTTGTTTTTATAGTTGAACCAAATCAAATACAAATACGTTCAAAAAATAACGAAGAAAAATACAAAAAACCCAAGTTGATGTTTTCACAAATTGAATCCCAAAAGTCTAATCTAAATTTATAGTTTTATCCAACTACTCTATATACTTCACTAGTAGTACATAAAACACTCGACGCTATAAAGTAAATAAATCAGTTCCATAATGCTCTCACTATGATTAAAACAACAAAGAAGAAGAAAACTCAAGTCGCGGTGTTCAATATTTCCTGAATATACAGAACGAGGAACATTAGAACACATAAAGATTTATATGTAAGAAGGAAGAATTGCTTCCTTGGTCTCTTGACTTTTTCTCGCCATATGTTTCACTTGGGATAAGACCTATGAAATGAAAATGAATTTTATTTTGAATAGGACATAAAAATTTGTTTTAAAAATTATTATTTTGAAAGCCACACCAATTACTCAGGTTATGCTTTCTTCATAGTTGAATAGATTATATGGAACAGCTTGTTACCCGAGTCGAAATTTAAGACATCATTAGGGAATCAATTGAAATACCGGATGTGCTAATGATGACTTCAAAGATAGTTTAGTTCAATAATATATTATAGTCCAAATTACGAGAGTTCGGCAGAGACTCAAACTTAAAACAAGTTGTGGGGTATAAACTGCCGATATAACTAAAAGGCAGTGACTCACTTATTTTTCTATTTTTCTATAATGTATATAGAAACGAATAAGTAAAATTCATTATCATATTATAGATTTATACCGCTCTTATAACCTCTTTTAAGTATAAGTCTCCGCCGAACTATCGTGATTTTGACTATAGTAACGTTTTCAACTATGTACATCATGTCATTTAACGAATTAGGTACTATGGCGCTAAATTGCGTCTCAATAGCATCTCAATCGTCTCAACTCAGTATATATTTAATGACTTTGAGACGCTATTGAAATGCTAAATAGCGATATAGGAAATATTATAAACAGCTTATGATTTGTATTTAGTAAATTATTATTCCTGACACAAGTTTTCTATAACTATTGCGCGAGCTATTGTTAGCGATCACTATGCAAGTGTTAAAGCAATCTTTAACCAAATATTGCTTACATTATTTTTTACTTTGATTCTTTACTTACTATTATTATTATTATATATATTAATTGTGTGTGCCTTTCGGCTTTACAATCTACAGTATTATATTTCTAATACATTTCATTCCTATATACATTCAAACTTAAAACTAAACTTAAAATCTTCTAGACTTTTACTACTTCCAAAAGTGCTTTCTGCTTCTTCTTCTTTTGACCCTCTCTATTATTCTCCACCAGCTTATTTATTCTCCTGTTTTTCCTTTCCTTCTTACTATTTCCGCCATCCACCTCTTTCCTTCACTGCCTCCCTTTAATAGCTGGCCAATATTCCTTTCGCTTGCTACTTTTTCCTTACACTCAAACTTAATGTGCTCCAGTGTTTCGTCCTCCGCTCCACACATTCTACACTTTCTTTCCTCACTCTTTTCCCAGTATCTGTTTCCTTTTTCCTCATTTCCCAATCTAAACCTTGCTGTTCTTCTTATGTGTTTTATGTCTTTTTCTATAAGGTACTGAGGCACATTATTTTCCCATAACCTCTTATATCTTTTATTGTAGTTACTTTTTTCTATTTTTCCCATTCTCTCCTGCTGTACTTACTTTTTCTCTCCTCCTTTACTTACTTTTCTTCAATATATGTAAGATATAATTTTAACTAAAACAATTATTTATTTTGTAAGTAAAATTTATTACACTATATTAAAACTAAACTAACTAAATATTATTATTAGAACATAAGATAGATTAAGAGAAATAATCATTTGAATGTGTCAAGGAAAGGAAACTAAGACCATATTAAAACATCAACCAATTCCACGGGAGCGGCTATCACATGTTGCTTACCATAATAGCTCGAAAATGTGGTTTTGTCTCCTCTAATTCTGACCGAGATTTTTCAGTTAGGTTAAAATTTTAGTGATATAGTAGATTTTAAATATACAAGAAAATTAAATAGATGGAGGGGTGACATCTGTGAAATACCAGATAGAGAAGATATGAGAATATCTATCATTTGCATACAATCTATGACACGACTGCACAAGCTCCGAGTGTCTGCTTAATCTTTGAATAAATATCCAATAATAAAAAATGATAAGACATTTCATATGTTTTGAAGTATATGTGATTTCAAGAAATCTATCCTTGAAATGCTTTTGAAGACGTAATTTCCAATAATTTTTCTCTATTTTTCTTTAAGAAAATAGTTCATAGGAACAGGAATCCTTGATGTTGAACTTCAAATATTTTTACATTCACATTCCGATTCAATAGAATTCAGTATTCCATAATACATAGCATTGAGATTCAATTTGTTTTATGAGAAGATCGTGGTTTCTGCTTCTTCTTCTTCTCTAAAACTGTAAAGGGGTGAAGGTTCAAGCACTTCGAGGACTTTAGTAAGGCCTCTGGAAAAAGTATCCATACCAAAATCCACTTGAACATGATCGTACTAAGATCACGGACAAATATTTATTCAATAGCAGGGATGGTAAATTTAAAATGTTATTAAATATGCTCAATATCAACATATTCAAGTTTGGCTATTCTTTAATAAGATGGGATGGGTGTAGAGCAGTGGCTGTCAAGCGGACTTCTGCAAACTGTTTGCAAGACTTCCATGAAATTATGAAAATGTGTACCCGCAAGAAACTACATTTAATAGAACATAACAAAAATGTGAACAAACTAGCCCCAGTACTGTTTAAAACCTACAACAGGTTATAATTGATTTAGGTTCGAAAGTTAGAAGGACGTGAGTTGACATTGCAAACATAATATAATTTTATTTAATATTTTACTTTCTTCTGTTATGAAATCTGTATTATATAATTTTTGTGTTTTTCACATTTGTTTTATAGCCAAAAGTGTTTACTACTTTCGGAAAAATTTAGTGCAATTTGACATACGTATTTTAAAAAGAAAACTAATTTAAGATTATAAAAATGTAAAGAAATAGGAATGGTTGTATATCTTATCTAATTATATTTTAGATCCGTCTATTCCGATACTATCGTCCTATGATCAACCAACTCTTACTAATGTTAGTAGCTTTTATGGTTCTTTAATAACGATTTGAATGACTTTCTAGATCACTAGATCTTTTTTCGTTTTTTTTGGCAGTTTGTAGCAATAACACTACATATAAGTCTATATTACACTAAGACCCATATTTTGTAACTGTCGTCCGTTACATTCAGACGATTTGTTAAAGGCTTATACGTTCTAAATTAGGCTATGTAAGTATATCTAAAACTATTAGCCGACCTTAAATAAAGAGCCAAATAAATCTTATACATTGAAGCTAGCATTAAAGCGTAACAAAAGCCTAATTGAAAAAATACAGGCTTTTAAAAAATTGTGAGGAATTAAACTGTGACAAAATAAGGCACTAAGGCGGTCACCTCGTAAGGTACTGACTACGTTCAATATTATTAGCTTCAGTATTCGGTTGGCAACTGGTACTCTTTGAGGACTTAAATATGTGTATTTTTATTTGTTATATAATTAACTAAAATTAACAACCAAAAGGAAGAAACTGAAAGCTTCGGAAACTTTCGGTTACCTTCATATTTCTCTATGTTGCTTAAATACAATTACATTCTATGTATTACAATTTAATTTTTGTTGCAGGTATGTCCACTTTTGATACTAACTCAAGCTGACGGTCTGTTTCATTGACCGGTAAGTTTCTTCAAGTAATTTATTTAGTGTATTACAATAATATCGTAGTTTTCTAATACTTGTTCTATCGACAATGGTCTTCCTAAATCGATATGCGAACTACACTGCGTTCTAATAAATATCGTAGTACACATATTTTTAATATCGGCAGCATATGCCTTGTCTAAAAATTGAATCCGAAATTACAGTAGATTCACAAGCAGTGGAGCTATAAACGAAATAGATAATAATGGCTTATAGTCTTCATCAACAGGATGGCCCAAACTTAAAAAATACTGAAATTATTACATTAAATACAATTGTTTTATATGATTTACTAGATTTACAATTATTATCAATAAAATGACTCTCTGGCATTATGAATGAGCTTCACTGATCTACACTCATTGTACGAGCATTTTACACGTTAAATGTAACTTTGCATTTTTTATGTACAGATAACTGACAGTACTGGGGCTTCTACATACTAAATGGTTCGCGTCAGCCGCTAGGCTTATAAATCATTCTTTTGTTTTTAAGGTAGTACTTTTCAGAAAAAAACTTTTTATCATAAATTACTCATTATAAATTTTTTTTTTTTATATAAAATGTAATTTATATTGTGTCAGAAAACACGAATTCGGTTGATTTATAAGTATTAAGATGAACAATGTGATAATGCAGATAAGTTTTTTAAGTTTTTCTTATAATCAAAAAAATGGAAAAATATTAGTCAAATTTTTAAACTAATTTTCACATAATCACTCATGCCGTATGAAAGTTGAAGGGGGGGGTCCTTAAAAATACGCTTCTAGGCGAAGCTAAGTTTTTTGTTATCTTCAAAAGTATTTCATCTTCTAAGTACTACTGCGTAAAGTCGAGCTGCGTATTTTCCATGTGGTATACGTTCGTTTATGTTACTTTTATTCTTTACTATTTAGTATTCTTAGATTCTAAGTTACTGTAGCTATTTTAATGACGTTGATATATATATTTAACGTCCATTTAGTGGTACAGCCTACTACACCACCCATAATGGACGGCGCTTGCACAATAATCTTGCAGTAACGTGTGCAGACATGTAGTAGTGTGAGATCTGCACCAGCCGTAGCTTTCATTAGTTTAGTTTTTGAAGTCCAATCTAGGGACCTAGGTTAGACTTTTTCTAAACACTTTTCTATATCTAAGAGGAATAAATATTAATAATTAACAGGTCGTGGTGCTAGTGAGGCGGTTTGCTTTTGGTATCTTCTTCTTGTGGAGTGGTTCTTATCCACCTCTTTACTACATAATTTCAGTATTATAAAATGCAGAGAAAGGTTACCATTTGTAAATAAACAGACAATTAAATTTTAAGATAACGTAAATAGGAAAACACCACTTAAATAATTGATCGAAACCGAGCCGATACTTGAAACGGCAGTGGCTATAAATAGATCGTTCTTATTGTCGGAATAGAAAGTTTAAAAAAGAAGAAGAATATTATTGAGGGCGATAAAAGGCTACTTGCCTAGCAAGCTGTATTGCGAAAATTATGAAGCTATATTATCTGATTGCCTATAACCTATATTACTTAATTAATCACCTAAGCGGCTATTTAGAAATGAATGTACATGTAGAAAACTAACCACAGACACGGATAATATTACAGGTTCCTCAATTGCGTTTAAAATGACCTCTTTATGGTTGAGTTTGAACAAGTTTCAATCTTAAAGTCCTTCCTTATAACAGACACACACATGCATAGCTACCTGATATACTTCACAGCTTGTTCTAAAATCCAAATATCTTTGTTAATTAAACGTAGAGTACTCTCATGAATAGATAAGTGGATGAATAAAATGATGTACATATATGTGTGTATGTATGCATGTGTGTGTGTGTGTAGTGTGTATTCTACTCTACTGTTGGGAGTTATTATAATAAAATAGGAATTTCAGCAATGTGGCAATTTTAGGTCCCATGATAATGTGTTTCTTATAAATATTAATATTAACTTTGATGACCTACATAAACAAACTCGTAGATCGCTGACGTCATTGTATTACGTAATATACTGCAGTGGCGCCTCGGTTTTTGGAACTATGGTGGTAAAGGATTATCTGCGTTATGAAATTCTCTGAGCAAATTTATGACACTTTCTTTATATTTTTATTTTCTTTCTATATTTCGTTAAAATTTATAATATTAGTGTTTGTACTATTATTATCTACACTGTAGAAAAAATTGGTACAACGGTACCACCCCGATGGGGTTGTTTAACTATTCCAATAATTGAACCTGTAAATTGAAGAATAGTTCGCAAATAGGGGATTCACGTACTTTCACAAATGAACAGAAATAAGACTGCTTTAAGACAGTCGTGTTTCCAACGACGACATCAATTTCCTCTTTTGAGAAACTGTCTATTAGTAATTCTATTCGGCGTCGAGAATAAGTTTCAAAATAGAGGTCTGAAGACATTAAAACTTAAAAACTATCACACAGTCAGCTTGTATTTGCGCTAATAAAACATAAAGGATAACAAAGTACACTTAAAGTATTACATAAACTTTCATAAAGTTTGTTTACTTAAATTCATAGAAAATGTAATTATAATTTGAAAGAGTTTTAAAGCCTTTTTGTGTTTAATATGAAACTTTTCTAAACAAAGGCGTAAAAGGTTTAGCACTCAAGATACCCGAGCCGAGTTGTCTTTTCCATAATGGTAAAATTGAAATTATGTTTTCAAACGATGAAGTGGAATTTAATATAAAAATAAATTTAAATTTAATATTTTCAAAATATATAATTTTGTATTTTGTACTTTATTATATTTTACTATATTATGAAGTAGTAATATCTGTTGAATATATTTGCATGGTTTAAAACAAAATTATATCAATATTAGAGAATGGGCTTGTGGATCATGAATTAATTTATATAAAACTGTGCTATATATTTATAAAATTCGCTATCAGGACCTTAAATGTACAATTATTTGCAATAAATTATAAAATAATAGCAGATGTTAACAAGTCACTTTTCAATCTTTAATTATTAAAGGAATCCAATATTCGATCCAATATTCGAATCCGCGATGACACAATATTTAAGCAACAGAGTACAAAAGAGACGCTTACGAATGTGTAAGTAATACATCATTTGCTACTTACAGCTGAGTAAATATCCCATTAAATTGTATATTATGGTTGCTTTAAAAAAATGATAATAATCTCGATTAGTTATTTGTTTCGTGACGTCATATGCAGAACTAGCAGAAGCGGCAAAACTAAAATTCAAATCTTAAATAGCTGCTACCAATAAACATAAAACCTATATTTAAAAAAAAAATTACGGTTAAAAATAAGTTGAATTAAAAGCCCGAAGTGTATTCTTCCCAAAAGATTTACCCTTTAAGTAAATGAGAAAAATTATAATGCTTTTTTAATCCTTATAGCTTATTTTCTTTTGATGATGTATTAAAATGAAATTTTAAATGCTTGGTTACCTTTTGACATTTCTCCGTATTGCAACATAGTTTTACAGTGAACTTTTTTAGCCAAATTAAACAAGTAATATTGCAATCAATTACGGCACACAAATTTCATGATTTTTGAACCATTAGCGTTGGTATTTCGTAGAACTTCTAATTCTATTTAAGTAACTGCGTCCTAAATTTCAGGTTCACTCAACTTATAAATCGATGCGGTGACCAGTAAATTTAATTAGGTAGTGTAGTACCATTTAAATCTCCACGTTCCAATTACAATTTACGAGAGAACAAGTACCTTAATATATACATCTAATCTAACTATATCTAACCAGCATCTCTTAAAATATTCATTAGCAACTCTGGATGCGAGAGGTTTACTACGCCCCAGTCTAGCTCAACGTCTAGTTTACTGTTATCAGGTATTCAATCCGCAGATTAGAAGCAGTATCATTAATATTGATGTTCAGTTTGGATTTATTTATTATCCAGTAACCATCCATACACATTGTCTACCTCCAACCCTTCTCTATCTCCTATTTACCACGCATAAATAACATAAATCAGGAACCAGGTGCTGTGACTTACAACTTAAAATTTCTTACTATAATTACAACTATAAATTTATAAAACTAGATACAGTGTATATCGAGGACGCGGCTGTGTGGCCATTATTTCAACCCTTGCTGACCTTTTGTTCTGTGTTCTGTGTTGTAAGTAATACGTTCAATGTATTCATTCCTACCTTAGATCTTCATAAATATGTAACCACTGAGCCACTGCGTTCGTCGTTGTAGTCTAGGCAAGTTAAACCAATCCTAATTGACTTGAAATGCATTATGTCGATTTCACACGAGAGAGACAGTTTTGAAAACAGTTTTGTTGTCAAAAAAACAAAAGAAAATCATGTTTTCTTTTGTTTTAAAACAGTTCTGTTTTTCGAAAACAGACTGTTTGCACTGAACAGACTGGTTTTGTTTTTAATGTTTTTCTGTGTGTCCCATAAAAATTGTAAACATGATAAACAACAACTGACAAGCGCAAATGTTCAAATAAAACAAAACTGTGTGTTCAAACCAAGCAGACTAGAAAACAACAGCAAACGTGTTTTCCTTTGATCTTACCGACTCCAGATCGGAATGTGCTTTGTTTGAGCAACAAAAGACAAAAATGTTGTTGTGTTTCTTTGGTGTAAACATTTGTGTTTTTGTTCAGAAAAAGTTGTTGTTCGTGTTTTATTGAACTATCTCTCTGGTGTGAAATTGGCATTAAACCCTAAATATCTTAAATATCTGATGTTACAAAATAAAATTAATTTAATTTCTATTACATAACACTCGTGTTGTTCCCTTTCTTTTATAAAATACTAAATTTTAAAGTTTTGTAAAATAGTTATTCAGATTTTAAATTTTGCTTAATTAGTCGTAATATTAAGAACATTAATTTTATAACAGCGAAAATCTTCCTCAAAAATAAATGTGGTACTGTTCACTAATTATAATGCTGTGAATACAATTTAAATAATAGCTAATAGCTATTATTCAGGAATAATATAACAGTTTATTCATGTGAAAAACCAATGTTTGGAATGCTTTAAAACACCTTAAAAAACATTTCACCACACATTCTATTGTCTTTAAAATTTCGAATTGTTTATTTCTCGTAAGTCAATATTGACATGTATTTACTAGACTAGACTATTGAACCACTAAGCGGCTGAGCCACTGAGGATCCGAGGATCTAAAGATCTGAGCAACTGAGCAACTGACCAACGGAAGCGGAATAAATGACTATATGGTAAATGGCATAGAGCTGACCAGGCTGAATTCTGTTTGACCCTTGCACCTCTAGAATATCAATTCAAGAGTGATGACGTCATAAAGGGGTTTGTGCTAGATTGGTGGATTTCAAAATAGTTTGCATGGAAATAACAAAAATGAATGTACAATGAATGTTGAAGTTGTAGGGTCAACTTTGTATTTGTTTTTTTTATTTATAATTTACCGGGCTTCTTAGAAGTTCGATTCTTTTTTTACCCTTAATATTACACTATCAATTATTTCTGTTATTCTGTATTCCAAGATTATATGGGTCGGCTACTTCTACACCCCCCCCCCCCCTCATTTCTATACCTACCTGTATATTCCTGCACTATGTGATTTCTTTCTAGATGCACAAACGCTTACTTGTAACTCGTTTAAATAAAAATAAATAATGTACTTTTTTTATAAATTAAGTTGTTATTTATGTAAAATGTATACCATAATTAAAGCACTAAAAAAATTAATAATAAACCTTGGAATTAGCTTGTGATAAGCCAACAAGTATGAACCTTGTACTGCTAGACAATTTCTATATGAAAAGTCGAAAATTAATCTTGAAATTAGCTTTGACAAGCTAGCATATGTGAATGCTAGTAATTTTCTACCTAGATAATAATTTACAAAATTTATAAAGACTAAAATTCTATCAACTATTTTTTTTATTGTACTCATGTTGTAAACATTTTAGTTTACACGACTGATTCTTGGGACGTACTTAAGTAAAATACTACATATATGTAAACTAACATCTATGTTTTGGGTATCAAGGTTTTATTTTAAGCTTGTAAAGAAAAAATAATTTTTTTTATGAGTCTCTTATTCCTTAAAAAGGTATTTATTTATATATGTAATATATAATTTTTAGCAGAATACTTTTTCAATAACATTTGCAATATTTGCATACAACTTCAATGGCATTACTACATTTATTTCAAAATATACTTACGACAAAAATATCCATGCTTTTTATTGGATACTTTACTTAAAGTAGACTATAAGATATCAATTTAAAGAAAATCATTGGGCAGGTTGGAGTTGACTGTACCACCCTCATCCTCACTCACACATATTTAAGTTAAAAGAGTAAGACGTTTGTAAGATATATACGTAACTCAAAACTACGTCAGGAAAAGAATAAAAAAAGAAGAAGATGAGGTACATGTAACTATGACGTTAAGAAGATGCTTATTGTGTCATTCACAAAGCGTGGGTCCCGAAATGACACAATAGGATGTCTAGGCATGGACGTTCATAGAAAAAACAAATTGGGGGTGGGTTAAATAACGAGATTTTATATAACCTAGTTTAAATTGGTACGATCTGTAAGAGATATATATTTTTCATTAATCTCAATTTATAAATTTCGAAGCAATATTGCCAACTGCCAACATTGTAAGTGGTTCTGGGTTGTAGAATTGAGCATTAGAAATAAGCTGACGATAAATAAATTAAATTAAAAAGAAATTAACTACCTTTATAGAACAACAAGAATATACATTACCCAGTTTAAATTTGCATGGTCTGTAATAGATTTTATTTTTTTGTAAATCTTAATTTGTACATTTCTCATAGATCCTTTATTGTTTAGTATTGATCAATATCGAAACGGTGCACAAGCTTCACACTTTTAGATTAGTGAGAAGTTTTCACCAAATAAAGCTTTTTGATGAATGTGTTAAAATCAAAATTATTCTTTTTATATTTGTTTAGATCAAAACTAATATTTCTGTTTTGTAAAGTATCATTCTATTATTTTGTATTTAATTTAAATTGTTTAGCATATTGTTCAATTAAGTTTTCTTAGTTTTTTTAGAACCTTACAAGTTCCAATGTATTAAATTGAAAATATTAAATTAAGAAAAACTATATTATATTGTAACCTCCAAAATGTGAAAATCTAAGTAGGTTTTGGCAAAATGAAGTTTTTTAAAAGAAGTTTAATGACAGTTTTTGAAAAACATAGAAGTGAAAACAATTTCTATTACTAATTGTTAATAAAAATAGCAATTTTAATTATTTCACATACAATTTTGTCGAACTGTCAAAATTTATATTACTAACGATACATACGCACATGTGAAAAGGAATGCTTAAACGAGAACCTGAAATCTAGATTACAATATTAAATAAAAACAGTAAATTAAATATCAAAACAATGACTAGAAATGAGGCTTTATTCTTTGCTTCTTGAATGTAAAAAACCATACAATCTAGTGTAAATTCTAAATAAATTTAATTTAATACTACATGAAACAGAACTCGTGCAAACTGCGGACGCCCATGCCTCCTCAAGTTCAGGACTTACCAAGACAGTGGTGGATTTATATTTTAAACTAAAACACATTTATTGTATGTTTTTCTGAAACTATTTTAGGCACAATAGGCACCTTTTTATCCTATTTGCATGCTTAAGAAGTAGAGTACCAGAATGATACGTCCAAATGTCCAAACGTAAGTGGGTTGTTACGAGTATACAAAAAATACATCGTTAAAAATACACCTACCTCATGTTACGACTACCAACTGAACACTTAAAAGGTTTTGAAGGCGTAAGGCGCCCTTTTTTGACACGGGCTTAATAATGTATTTATGTAGGAGTGTGTATTTTTTCAGTCCTTTTTAGTTTATACGAGTATAATAGTTTTCGTCAATATCAATTTATTTGTAGTATAATACCTTTTTATTGACTGTTCTCTAAAATTTGAAACATAGTGCGCAATGCAATCTTGCATTTCTCGATCAAATTCAAATTAAAAACGTTCATTAACGAATGGTGCGAATGGAGCGAAAGGTGCGAATAGTGCGAAAAGTGCGAACAGTGCGAACAGTCCGAATGTTACGAAAAGTACGAATGGTGCAAATAGTGTGAACAGTGCGAAAAGTGCGAACAGTGCGAATAGAGCGAAAAGTGCAACAGTGCGAATAGAATGAAAAGTGCGAACAGTGCGAATAGAGTGAAAAGTGTGAACAGTGCGAATAGTGTGAAAAGTGCGAACAGTCCGAATAGTGCGAACAGTGCGAATAGTGCGAAAAGTGCGAACAGTGCGAATAGAGTGAAAAGTGCGAATAGTGCGAACAGTGCGAATGGTGCGAATAGAGCGAACAACACATTTAAAGTAGCATGGTTTTTTACCTGTAGATCATTTTGTTAAATAACTGGAATAAAAACAAGTTGTCAAATTCCTTAACTGTTCTAACGATAAAGCTAATTGTCAAGTAAACAATATTGTAGCCAGATGGAGAGCTTCTTCACTACTCTGGCAACACCTTTCGTCGTTAACAGCATAGTTTAGTTTTCAATAAAGTTAGGGAATCCAGCTACAGGTATAAATATTTGTATATATTCATTTAATTAAATTGTTGCTTTCCGCATCACGTTTGTTCCTGTTGTTTGTAATATTGTTTGTTAATACACGTTACGGTTGTACTCGTTCATGCATGCATGTGTTCGAGTATGTGTGTGTGTGTGCGATAATATTTACAGTAATGTCAGTATCGCGTGAATATGCAACATAAGGAAATTGTATAATTTTCCAATTATATATCTGAAACAAAAAAGGTTTTGATATAATTATGATTAAGTAATCATACTAAAGTACATAAAAAATTCTGTATAATATTAGTTTATCAAAATGTTCCGACGTTTATATATTATAATGATAGCGGAAAAGTTGAAAATATGACTTATAAAGGAAAAACAATGAGTTTTCAGTATGTACTTAGTGATAAGGATGCAGCAACTTGTGTTAAAATAAAATAGAAAACTTATTAGTGTCGTTAAAGTGATAGGAATACCTTCATCCTTGTGGAGCAGCTTGTGGATACCAACACTCGTTTTGTTTCTCCGTAGTGAATCTTTCTTCTATATCTTTAGCAAAAGTTTTATGTTACTTTTTATGGTATACTCTAATACATATTAAAAGTTAATGATATATTTTCTTAGGATGCATTGCAGGTGCATTGAAACTATGTGGTGCCAATTCTCGAATAGAATATAATACGTATAAAATACAAATATGTGGTAGTTTTCGCAATTAAATTTCTTTCATTGCACCAACTTGGAAACTGTCTGGGCAATGCTGTGAAATATGCAAAAACTGTAAAAAGGCGACGCAGGTATCAACTATAAATTGATTTAAGACGTGTAAACTAAGGGTTATCTCACCACAGTGGTGTATGATAAACATTAAAGTAGAAACTCCTCGTAATAAAGTAACTGTAGTCGGTTTCAATGTGTGGCGACACAATGATTTCAAGAGGAACTTCTTACGTCAAATATTCGCGTGTTCTCCTCTGTCGTAAAACAAGTGTTGCAGTTCTCTTAGTTTTGCCTAACTAATTAAAATAAGTAGTACTAATTTCGAACTCTAGTATGATAAAACATTATCGCAGGAAATCAATTACATTAATTGAATTAGTATAAAATTCAATTAATCAAGTGAATCCATTTTTCGTCACTAATAACTTGATACACAATTTGACAATCAGCTGTCAAGCGACATAAATCCCAAAGAAAAAAGCACCTTTAAATTTTCCCATTTTACTTGCAAATTTTCCAGTTTTTCTTTCCCTAAATACCTTATTCAGATTATTATGAGCATTTAAACAAAGAATTAGGCAAATCGGTTCAATCGTACTCAAGTGATGCGCTTTCAAATGAGCTGCAATTAATTTTTATTTATACAGATTATCCCTTCCTAATAAAAAAAATTTAACCTTGTTGTTGCTCTATCAGTAAAATTAACCATCGAATTTGCTACCTAAAAAAATTACTGTTTGACCCTTTTTTTATTTTAGAATTTGAGGCGATTCCAACAACAAGTTAATTTATTTTAAATAAATGGTTTGACCCTTTCATTAAAGTTTTTTGACGACCTCTGCTTTAGCTAATTGTAATATTAGTTCAAGTGCATTACCAATAAATTAACATAATATTCCAGCAGAACATTGTATTAAAAGATTTAAAAGTGGTTAAGTTTAAACGATTTTCAATTTCGTTGCATTGTAACAATAATCGTAAAAAGTTATTTTTATGCGAGATATAATGACTGTACTTTAATATTAAATTTGTCGTCATATAAAAATGTATTTATGTCATATAGAATGAATTTAATCCGAAGATAAGACAACCACTGGTAGTAAAGAGTTCTCTTAATGTTTAAAATGCGATAAAACTGCACTTTATATAATATCTTGGGTGTATTTATTTTCCACTTACATATACAGTTACTAGTTATAAATAAAAATTGATTTTTATATGAAATGTCCTTTGAGTGGTTGAAGTAGTTAGGTCGTAGACTCTTTCGTAGATTCAAATATTGGGTTTCCGTTGACATTGCGTTGACTCATATAAACCATATCTGTTCGATTACGACTTTTTTTTCATTCAAGACTCAGGAATAGGGCCCCGGGGCATCGATTCCCGGGGATGAAATAAATTTATTATAATCGAAATAAACAAATAGATCAACAATAACATATAACAATAGATAAACAAATCGAACAGGAATAAATACACCAAGGATATAATAGCAAATATTACATATAGTTCAAATTACATGTAAATTACAAATCTCGAAAATTGACCTTGGAATTAAGTTCTATATAAAGGTTTATCACAAAGTAGATAATATTTTTAATAGTATTTAAGGATTTAAACAGTATCCAAAACTATCAAACTTTAATGTGGGACTAACGTCTATTGGATTTATTTGGTTAACGACATTTGCTTAGGATAACAGTTATGCATAATCCGAATAAATGGATTAATTTTAAGCGTACAAAGTTTTCCGATATGGTATAAACACTTCTGGAATCGTTTTCTCTTATAAGTTTATCTCTCATAAGGTAAAAATGTATTGTAGGTAAAATAAAGTTCTTTTTTAATTCTACTAATGTATTGACAATATTTTCATGAATACTCTATTTGGTGTAATCTCCATAACTCCTCCGACCACTGCTCTACATTATGCGAACAATATTAACTGTATAGTATATAATATTCATTTTCACATGTTGTCGTAATTGCTTACTATTTGTTACTGGCCACCACTGTTTACTGGGTGTGACCGCATCTCCGTGGAATTGCTGGGTGGCAGTAGAGAGAGAAAGAGAGAGGGGTGGCAACGACAAGGCGTAACCCCTGAATGCCTAAAGGTATGCCAGATAAGCCGCTTAGTCCCAATGGGTTCAGTATCATTAAAAAATATAATATAAAGTAATAATTATGCAGTGTTGTGGTTTACGTATAATAGATCAAACTTAAGCTCGGAAGCTTTGAGCTTTTGTTATATAAGCATTAGTAAAAAATACGCTTTCATCAAGCTTAAATGTAGATGGTTAATAGCTTTATACATATTAAATGCGTATTAAGCTTTTATTTATTTTGATATTCTCGTAAGTTTATAATAAGTGCAAATTATTTTTGTACTTTATATGAATGAAGCTTTTCAATTATTTAAAACAATTAAAGCTTTTGTAAAGATATTAGAGCCTAAATAAACGGGATTCATGTCAGTATTGTATAGCATAAATACTAGTTAACTTTAAATTATATATTCTTCTAATTTTCTTAGTATTTAATATCAAGGAATCAAAAGATAGAAGCGCTTGTGATTTTCAATTTTCAATAGTATGTTTACAAAATTATGTCACAAGCAGGGACGTCAAAAACTCCATTTCTTCTAATGTAAATTTGTCGTAGACTACCAAGCTCAGATCCAGTGGGGGACAAGCTGGGGTCTCTGCCCATCTTCAGTGTGCCTGAAAATCAAGTTTCAAGTTTGGCAATCCGATATAGAGTTCCCAATTATTAGCGGGATTTATATAAATTCTCGCCTAAGCATTGTGTCTATTAATAATTGAAATAATTATAGGCAATTATTAAAAAGACCGGCAATTTTAAGTTCCTTCTGCCTTTCGAAAAAATCTAAGATTCGGAGCTGCAGACTCTGTTCCATCCGGTGACTTTGTCTTTTGTCCGAGTCCTTAAGTAGTACGAGCTCGCGAACGTATACTCTCTTATGATGAAAAGCTTTTACGGCAAATATCTATTAGACTTATTTATTTATTTAGTTATACAAATACAGGTAGAACGTTTCCTTGCATTGTAATACTTGCATTAGATTGTAGTAAGCTAACAAACGTGAAACTGCACTGCAATACAATTTTTATATGAGAAGCTGAAACTAATTCTTGGAATTGCCTTTTGGCAAGATAGTAAGCATGAAACTCCACTGCAAAATAATTTTCTATAGAAGAAGTAGAAACTGACCCTTAAAATTAGCTTGAGTCAAGTTAGCAAGTTTGAGACTTGAACTGCAAGACCATTTTCAGCCTGTGGAACAATTAAAAAAAATATATAAGTATTCCAAACTTTCCAACTTTATAAAAAGTCTATTAACTTTAATGCACTGGTGTATTTTGTATCTCATAATGCTCAGATTAGCTTAACCTCATTTCAAAACATTGTTCAAACAGCGCTTTCGACTCCAGCATTCCATTTACGCTCCATAAAATAAGTAAATACACAATTATGGTTCACAAGATTCAGTTAGGGATTTAATTTAGTTATGGACACAGTAAGTAATTAACGGTCATATTAAAGATACTAAATTAGTTGGAAATTCAAAACGCAGAAAACTGAGTTTCTTGTATTTGTGTAAAACTCTGAAGCAGTTGGCGTTGTCCTGCAAAATACACGACGAGTTCAAGTAGAAGCAAGTACCATGGACCTGAACTTGGATTTGTTAAGTAAAGGGAAAAGGAAAACCCTTCCATAGGGTTCCTGATCCAGAATAGGGTAGTAGAGATTAACCAACCAAATAATTCATTTCATTTTAAATTATATAAAGCACTTAACATTACAATCTACTGCCTAAATCAGACTCGTAGTACTTTCAATGATAATCAAATGACTTTGACTTAAATATTATTTTCTAATGATAAAATATCTTACTAAACTTGAACTGTTTTACTTTTGAAAAATGATGATTAATTACAAAAATATTTTTTAACTTGGTATAACAAACGTCAAGAATGCCAGATCTATTAGACTCTTTTGCAAAAAAATTGAGGAGTTATTATATATATTTAATAATTGTTTTTATCTTTCGGCTGTACAGTCTTCATTTTATTTCATTTAATCTGATTCTAACATAATTTAAAATATATATTCTTATGGTAAGATCGGCATTACACCCCATCGAATTTATAGTTCAAACATGAAAAAGAAGAAAGCGGGAAACCAAGCGTACACAACGAGGACTAGTGTATCTGAGTATTTACTCGCATAAATGTAGCACTGTCAGGCATCCAAGTAACTCGAACTCAGATAACCGATCGGTGCCGCGGTCAGTTAGTATCTCGGAAGAACGTAAAATCGTGTGTGTACCCCCGTAATCAAAACAAGTTCAAAATTACATTTAATGTTAAAACCTTAACTAAAAACAGTGACTGGAAATGGAGCTTTACAGTTTACAAAACTTAGGTTAGTAAAGAAAATAAATAATAAACAATTTTATAACATCGGCGTGGATTGAGTGGGAGAATTATTTTTTAAAAATAATAGGTCTTTTTTTCATTTATTTAATTTATTTAATATCGGTCCATCTACTCATTCCATCGCTGCCTTATAAGTATACGATTATGTTTGTGTAGTGCCAAGCATCAAAAAGTCTTTAAAAAATAAAAATTTTCTATAAAATTATGCTAACAATAAATTGGATCAATTCAAATATATTTTATAAATACACGTCGCTCTGCGACGGTGCCTACGCTTTAGTAATTATTATAAATGCATTCTGAATAATAAATAAATGACTCGCCCCTCGTTCTTTATTACTTTTTTACTGTTAAATTAAATTAAAAGCAAATATATTAAAATGTTGTTATTCATGAAATGATGATATTATAAAAACAATGTGTAATAAAATAAACAATAAAAAATAAATAATAAATATGCTGCGTAATGCAATTTAATGATTACATTATTAAAAGTTCTCGTAATAAACGCAACCTGTTCATTTATCAAATCGTGGTTGTTTGGATCACGACATGATATACTCTGGCTGTCAATCATTCGAGTCCACAGGTAGAGTTTTATATTCATTAAAAATACAGCTAGCTCGTTTCAGGTGGTTTATATTTTAAGACCCTGTATCCATCGCTTATTGGCATCTGTAATTTGTTTAAGGGAATACTTTCTTTTAACTAACTTTATTCTATTTTTAAATTAAGAACCGCTATATATTTCTGTACTGATTCTATTCTAGTTTCGAGCTATCACCAAGACAACGTGAATTCTAAATTTATAATTCTAAGTTTATATTCTAAAACACAAAAATAAAAACAAACGAAACTCCTTAAAGAATATTTTGCTATAATAAAATCTGGGAAGTTATACAGGGTGCGGCGCATAACTTCCTTTTTTAAAAAACGCGCCACTCAGTCGGTTGATGTCGTAGCTGAGCGCAAGTGGTCTCGTTTGAAAGGCGGGACAATAAAGTTTTGTCCCGACACAGTTCAGTCGCCATCATGAATTGGAACAGTGAAGAGTGTATCTTTCAGTAATATTTTATATGAAATAAGTCGTTTTAAATTTTATATTTATCCTCTAAAGTAAATTTTAAACATTAATGTTTTTCTATTACTAGATATTTATTATTAAATCAGTTTGAGTCGCTTGTTGGAGTCGCACTAGTCTGTACCATACATGTATATATATTTACATTGAATTCACCATGACTTCCAGAACGACTTTCGTACAACTTCAATTGCATTTCTTTCAACGAAAGAATAACTGTTGACCTAAAAAAATTAATTACTTCTCCGTTAATACAATTTAATTTGTCTGGCTGTTTGTTTTGAAGATAAATATAATTGTCAGCTGTTGCTTCAATGTCTAGACATGAAGTTGATCATTTTCATATAAGATCTACATCTTACATATTACCTACATCTTAAGGGGAAAATTGACGCTATCTCATAGTTAAGTACTGATGATGCTGACTTCTGAGTAGTGACACATATGGCTGCTCGTCTTCTTACTGTAATTATACGTCTGTGAGATCAAGAGCAGACTAATTAACAACAACGACGCATTATTTTAGTGTGAATAATTAATATATGTCGTAGTTGAACAATTATTTTTGTGAAATTATATAACGCAAAGGTATTTTCTTGAAAGTTTCTGAGACTGGTATGAATGAAACAATTCATTTGACAAGTGGAATATTCGAGTACGTCTTGTTTTCGAACTTTGATTTGTATTTCTTTTTTCGAAAGTGCTACTGCTCTTCTAATGTTACTGATCTGCTAACGACATCTTCATTATATATATATTCAAATGGCTTGTGTCCTCATTTTTTAGTGGTCGATTTTTCAATTGTTGATTGAAATTGATGTTAATACATGTGTATAGGCGTGTCTATTTTATTAAATATCTAAATATTGACGGAGATATAGCAATTAAAAGTTTGAATTGTAGTTTTAGCGCTTGAAATGGTCGGCCATATTTGTATGACGTGAAATGCATTTTAACGTCAGTTATTTGTTGAGTAGGTCAGTGCTGTGGTAATGTTTTGTAGCTGTTGGTAATCAAATAATCAAGTCAAGTCAAAGAATAATAAGTTTTTATTTTATTTAACCCTGCTAAGGCAGACATAGTATTGAAATTTGATTGTTCCTTGAAATAGCTGTAAATAATATTTGATATTTTGATATATAAATACATATAGCAGAGATTTATGAGCTGTAATGTTGGCAGCGGTTGTGATGTCACATGCACTTGGAATGTGTACAACGTTGAATCCCTTTAATAATTAAAGGGAAAAAATGACTTTTTTAATTGTTAATATCTCCTAACATATAAGGAGTTATTAAAAAATAATTGAACATTTGAGGTTCTAGTAACCCACTTTATCAATATATAGTACACTTTTATAGAAATTAAGACATAGGACACAAGCCCATTCCTAATAAATTAATAACCACTATTGTGAGTAGGATGTATTGCAGTTGTTTCGCACTTCTATTATGAGTAGGATGTATTGCAGTTGTTTCGCACTTCTATTATGAGAGAAACCTTCCTCTATAATATTTATCAATAAGAAAAAGATAATAGTAAAAATATAGTATATACGTATTTATTCATTTTTCTTTCTCTACTATCCTCTGTACATGAGTCGTACATATCTGCGCTAAATGAGAATATGTAAGATTTATGCAGTCCTTTTTTATAATTGTTACGTCTAATGACTGTTAAGACTTTCACGCACATATCAGTGCCGACACGTGACGATCAGTGTCAGTGAAAAATGTTATTATCGCTTATATTATATTTTTTTTTATTAATTTTTCACGGGCTTCTTAGGACCCCGGTCCTTTTTTCGTCCTTCTTACTTTATTTTATTTACATTTTAACTATTTACATTTCATTATTTTCATTACTACCTAAACGTTTAACCCCGTTTTATGCCATAACCTGTCTATGACTAAGCACACTGGCCACCTCGGATATTTTAGTATTTCCTCCATACTCGTAGGCAACTCCACTCCATTTTTCACCAAAACTCTATACTAATTATTTCTGCAGACCTCTTGCTACCCCTTCTCCACAATTGCACATATCTTCTTCTACCAAGTGATTTCTTTTCAGATGTGCCAATGCCCCTGTATGGTCTACCCTCAGTCTCGAGATAAGTGATAACACTCTTCTCGGACCTTGGGCTTTCCACCACCAACGACGTCCGCACACCGAAGACTATAAACTGAAAAGTTTTCTTCCTTTCTCTGAGTTATTCCACATACCCTGCCACTTCTCTTTCACTTCATTTTTGCTCTTTGCCAATAAGTCCACTTCATATTGAATTTCTCCACTTGCTACTGTTCTAGCTGCTTGTTGTGCAGCGTCGTTTGCTTTTTCATTTCCTGTGATTCCTTTGTGAGCAGGAATCCACACTAACGGTACATCGAATCCTTTCATCTTTATTCTATTTAGATTTCTTCTTACTGTATAAAATATATTTCCCGTTTTTCTGATAATCCAATTCTTTCCCAATGCTTCCACCACTGATTTTGAATCTATGCATATTACAGCTTTCGACCATTTGTTGTTCTTAATTGTTGATCGCTTATATTTTGTATGACGCTATTCCTAGTTGTCAGTGATATCAGTATTGTACAGTATTATTGATTATTGTATTGTACCGTCACGTGTCGACCCTGGTATGTGCGTACAAACCTTTACAGAGATCAGGAAAACAAACAGATATATTCTTTTTCAAAACAGTGGTGTATTAATAAACATTAAAGTAGAAGCTTGCTAATGACAATAGTTTGCTTCTTCCTAGGTTACCGCATTTCCTTTTTCTAAGTATTTAAGTTTAAGATCTAGGGAATGGCACACCGCAAATATCTATACCTCATGAACGACACAATATCGAAATCTGAAGTCATTTTTTTTTTGTCTTCAAAATTGACTACACTACATCCAGTGATAATTCATTGTCTTACATTAAGTCAATCATTATTTATATGTAGAAACAACTGTTTTACTCATATATATCTTAGCATAATAAAACAAATATTACTCTTATCATACAGTTACCAAGCTAAATACTCGTGTAGCGTATTAGTACAGCCTACAGAAATGTCCTTGGCCATTTTAGTTTAGTGTTTATTCAACTGTGACTGTCAATTCAATATGTCTGATATCTTATATATTAGACCAATACGAATGTTGCTAGCATACAGAACATTGTGTAATGATCGTAATGTGTTTTGGTACCCGGAATCGGAGGAAATTTCTTTTAAATGAAAAGATAAACGCATTTGGTTATATAATTCTAAAGGAGACATCAGTAGTACACCAGTGGTATCAATTGCTTATTTTAAAAATTTGTATTCGTTTAGTGGCTCAAACTAATTTGTAGATACTCAAAAAAATATGTATATAATTAATAATTACTAATATATGTTATTGAAATATTTAGAAATGTGTAAAATTGAATTATAAATTATAAAAGATGTAAAAAAAAATTATTTGATGGTGGCTATGACGAAAGAAAGTCAAGGCAAAGAAGTAAATAATTATTAAAAAAAAATACTAATATATGATAAGGATTTGTTTATTACCAATGGTTTGTAACATTTCTGTTTCAACAAAGTATAGGATTCTTTAAGGTGCTAGGTGCACACTGATGGTAAGACTGTTTTGAAACAGTCTACGAAATCTGTTTTTGTTCAATCTTTGAAATGGTGTTGTCTAGTCCCGAACTAAAGGTGCACTGGGTTCCTATTCCCGGCAACATCAGTGAGCCTCAAATTCAAGTTTTCTAATATCAACCACATTGAGTTTTTGTTTATTAGCGGCGTATATACAAATTCGCGCATGAGCATTTTCTTTTTATTCTATATACTTATGAAATTATAATAATAATAATAAAATATGATTTCATTAGCAAATATTTTTATATAATAAATTAGGAAATATCAGAGCATATAAAATAACTAAAATTATTGACGGCAATTATTAAAATGGGTGACAGTTTTTGCAAAACAACAAACAAGCCTAAGCTTACAGCGAGAAAAATAATTAGCAATAAAAGTGTGTCTGAAGGTTGAATTTGAAGGTTTAATACTTTTGTATTTTCAAGTAGAATGTAATCCTTTATTATTAGGAAAATTTACATTATTTATTCAGCCTCTAGTTTAGATATGTTATGTAATGGACAACAATAATGGAGTAAATGGTGATATACATACACCAAGCAGGTTGAATTTGCTTGAGCAAAATATTATTATCTGTAAGCATGAATGTCTGCATTAAAATCCTCTCCCCATACATATCATGTGGATGTTTTTCATTCACCTGTTAAATCTTCGAGTAATAAAGTTTCTTTTTAATAAATACTTTTCTTACTTTTTGTAATAACTACAAAATACGCACTGAACTAAAAATATATTTAAATCAAGAAACGAATCACGGTTTTATTAAAAACTCCGATTCCAATACAACAAAAGTTCGGTCTATAATACTCAACATGTAGTTTATATCGAACAAATATACGTAAAGAATGATACCACATCAGAAACAGATTATTTTCTCAGAACTGAGAAAAAAGTAGAACTGATTCCGTAGATAACTGACTGGAACTGCAGATCGTCCATCAGAGCCTGACGATCTCGTACATTCCGCATCCGGTGAATGGTTGTGAAATGGAAGCTGCTATGATACGGAAACTGAACAATATATTTGTAAACACAATGTGACACAACCCAATATATAAATATATTTAACAATTCTGTGAACACAAAATATTAGAAAAATTATTTGAAAAAACTTAATAGGCCATAACCATTAGTAGAACATTTTCTGGCAACATTAACTTTTATATTTTACTACGCTGAAAAAGTTGGTTCCAACGAAATATCTTTTGCATATTTAGCATACTTCGTCTAACCTGACTAGAATATTCCAGACTTCCTATTTCTATGACTCTTATTCTATCTTAAAAATTACTTAATAGTAATTTTGTAAAAGAAAATTAGATTTTAGAGTGGCGACTAAAACGACTCATTCTTTCATAATTACAAATATTGCCACGTATTGCGAAAAGTACAACAATTTAATGGAATATTTTATTTATATTTCGATTACATCAGGTAGCGATATTTTATTGCTATAGTATACGTATATTTGGAATATATATCCCAAAATCTGAAGTATAATATGTTATAAAAGTTATATCTAAATTAAATTCCTAAGTTAAAAATATACAGAAAAACTAATATATATTTGTAAATTGAATAAAACGAAATCAAATACATAATACTTTTTCCTTTTCTATAACTCGTGATATACGAGTATAATGCAGTTATAGTTTTCCTACAAAAACTTTTAAAAATAAATCAGTTTAGAATTCTCAAATCAAACTCACAGCTCGTGTAAGTTTTCAAGATCAACTTACGAGCGCGTGTCACTTACGAATTCTGAAAGATAAAACGAAAAAAGGGAAGAGAAAATAAGGTCAAATAATAAATACCATTTCTTTACGAAATAGATAAGATATTGAAATAAACTTATATTGAAAACTTACATAAATATCTAAGGAAATAATGTCATGATATTAGGACCATTCCCACCTGCTATTATAATTATTATACATATATTAATCTTAAATTGTATATTTTAGTCGCAGGACAGAGAATGCGTTTCTTGCAGTGTTCCAATTTTTATTTTGAATGTACTTAGTGCGCATGCGTTGTACGTCTAGCACTTTTTAACTAGGTTCATAAAAGAGATAACTTTTCTGTCAAGTTTTATGTTGACCTAGAGATAATCATGTATCTTCTCATATCAAAAATATTAGGGTCTAGTAAATCAGCTTCATAACAAACGTATGGTTGTTTCATGGGTTACTATATCTAAATACTACGCTAGTACAGATTATCATTGATACCAAAAGACAGTCTAAATTAGTAATAGTAACAGATGCTATTTAATAGTAGTTTTAATGAACGGTTCTGTATGAGCTATTTGTACTTATATTATGATATATATTGTTTTCTACACACATACATATATACTATAACGTATCTTATAGATTCTCTAGAATAATACACATCATTTATAAATATGTATTTATTTTTTTCTGTTATATTAATACAATATATTTATAGTATTTATAGTACATATAAAGCTACATGATACATATTTATTATGTTTAGGTAATATGGTTCTGTTTTACAGCATGAATCGCATAAGACACTAATGTATTATCAGTCCAGATCCAGCGATTAATCCAGGGCAGAAAAAGCATCCCATGTACTAACTTTGTCGTGCAATTATCTGCAAAAAATGAAACTTCTTTAGTATGCTTAATAGTATATTTATATAATGTTTTTATTGTAAAATACTTACGATGCATCAACAACTGCTGGCAATCATTCGGACTTATAAATTTTTCCCATTCATGAGTACCTTTTGGAACCAAACCTAATATATCTTCCGCAGCTACAATTCCTAAACCCCAGGAAGTGTTTGTTTTATTCATTGTTGTAATAAATACCGAACCACCAGGCTAGAAATAATATCACTGTTATTAAAATGTCATTTTATTCAATTAAAATATGTTTGCAGTAAAGTAAATACCTTAAGGGTTTTAACACAAGAAGCAATAAACAAATCTTTTTCAGTAATGTGTTCTAATACTTCTGATAAAACCACAGCATCATATTTTCCAATATTACATTCTGCAAAGTTTTCAATACTGTCACTTATGTAATTTAGTTTACCATTTATTTTATTAGCTACTGTAGCTGCATGAGATTTAGCAATCGAAATCAATTCTGAACTAGCGTCTAAGCCAGTTAATGATGCCCCAATTATAGCTAAAGGCTATAACAAAAGCAATCATTAATAATAATAAAAGAAACTACATTAAATTAAAATATTTACCTCAGATAATATTCCACCGCCGCAACCTACTTCTAAAATATTTACATCTTTCAAAGGTGTAGGTGTATTAGCCTTTTCAGGATTTATCTTCATAGTACTTATCAGTCCATTACGAATAAGAGGAACACTGTAATTAATTTACAATAAGATATTATGATGTGAACATTAAAAAGGTTTTGAAATTGATAATAATTTTACATAACAAACTTGAAGTCACCGTAATTTATTCATTAAATGTAGACCTATTAATGGACCCTTTTTATCCCACCAACTGTCTGCATAATGACCATGATGGTTAATTTCTTTCTGATCTACTGTTGACACATTTTCTGTATTTAATTTTGTTTTATCAACTGAAATGTACCTATACAAAACACAGGTTAACGTAATAAATACAGTGTAATACGTAGTTATAATATAATTTATTTGTAAACTTACCTGAAAGTGTTTCTAATTGGTAACTTAATTCTGATTGAATTTAATAAATTCATTATGTATTAAAGTAATAACTTATGAAACATTTATAACACTATATTTAGGTTAGGTATTTGACGTTTGTTGGCAAACACGTACTAACGTCAAACAACTCCTCGAGCAGACTGGCCAACTACCGCTGTGTTCACTCAACAGAAGTATAACCAGCAGCTACACGTTAGTGCGCTGTGGATTATGCGCAAACCGGCAAAACGAAACAATTTAAATATTAAATATAAAACATTTATTTACATTTATTATATTATTATAATTACTTGTATTATTATTAACATGAAAACATAATTATTATTAAGCATATATGATGTTTTGTCTGTGGTATAGTTTTTTATAAATATTTATTACAATAAATACGGTTGTAAGGGTACGGTTCCGGGTTCGATTTCCGAACCATTGTTATACTTTATCTGGGTTGCAGTATTGTGTTGTCAAATATATGCCCACAAATATGAAGCCTAGAAATCATGAACTTGTCAACTTTACTAAAAGATCGTTCATCTGAGTTTATTTCGAACTTTGTAATAAAAAATAATTATTTTAAGCATAATGACGATACAGTGGCTTGTTAACATGTATGCGGCCATGAAACATCAAAAATTTTAGTAGCCATTCTTTTACTGTTAAAAATGGTTGTCTACTTACATAAGCAAAGATTCAAACCATATAAATCATTTTTTGTGTTTATAATATTAGGAGATCTTTTACTTATCGCAATATCGATGTAAACATTTTGTGTAAGGCTATTGAAACTAAATATAGATTTGTAGTTTTAAATTTAAGCTTATGAAGGATGAAATCATGCAACGTCATCAATTAGTGCTATCTTTACGTGAGAGTCTTTGGCACTGTATATTTTTCTGGTATGCGATGTTTATAAGAATTACTTATCACCTGTTATAAAATTTATATTAGGTATAAAGCCCGTCCGGACAAGCCTATTATCAGTTTATACTTGGTATAAATTTGATAACAGGTTTATTTGTAAAGCGGTAGAAATACAAATCCTACAACAATACCTTCGCTTCAAAGTCCGAACTCTGTTTATTCTTCCTATTCAAAATTAATGAATTTAATAAAACTTAAATAATACCTACATCAAACAGCGTTTTTTTATTTATTCAGTTGCTTTAAACATATAGCAAATTTCATTTTAGAACATTCATTTTTCCATATGAAAATTGCGGCAAAACGTTCTTATTTATAAAAACTTACCGTGTGAATATCCCGCTGATTATACGTTTAAAATCGAATACTGTAGGAAACGGGCAGTACAATGTCATTTGAACCCAGTCTAAGTCATAATCATTCTGTATATCAGATTAGTTACACTGTATTAAATTTAAATTAATATGAAAACAGTGTCTTTAACCACGCTACCACACGTAAACTTCGGTGAGATGGATCTGCATCTAAATTCCAATCTAAGTGTAATTTTATGGCTTTTAAGATAAAATGTTTCAAGTCGTAGTACACTGCAGTAAATACTAAATGCATATAATATGCAAGTTCCCTTACTTGAAGTTAAATTAAAATATGTAGATTTTACTGCATAAGTACATAGAATGAAAGTGCACTTTGTATTTTATTATATCGCATATAATATGTATACTATATGCAGTGGCGTAGCAAGGTAACCAAGGGCCCCAGGCAGAAAAAAAATCTGGGCCCCTAACTAAACTGTAAAAAAAATTCATTCCTATTTAGAATTTTTGTTATTGTTTATATTTTTGTTATAAAAGTTTTATATGCATTGTCGGGAATAACTATTTACTAAGAGTATTACTTCACTGTGAAACCGTTAAATATAAATATAAGTCATAAAAGTTCGAGGGCCCCCTGAGCTTGGGGGCCTCGGTGCACTGCACCGACTCGCCCATACCTAGCTACGCCAGTGACTATATGTCACGTTTGTATATCATTAGGAAAATGCATTAAAATTTTACTACACAATAAGAAGTTAATGTTTATTATTCCTATTAGAAAAACTAATTATTCGGAACACGTTGAGCTATTACGCTTTATTTAAATGAAGATTTTGTATTTAATTTGTATTTTAGTTTATTCATAATAGGCTTGTAAACTCATTTTTTAAGGGTCGTTTTTTTAATTGTTGATTGAAATAGATAATAAATATATATTGACGTTTTTATTTTACTAAATATCTAAATGTTGACGGAGATAGCAATTAAAAATTTGAATTGTAGTTTTAGCGCTACAGATGTCGGATATTTATGACGTAACATGTCGCACTATTAAGGGATAGGTCAGTTATTTTTTATATGTATAAGAGTACTGTATTAAATATGCTATCTCTTTTACACTCTGTTGAATAAAAGAGATGGATTAATATACATGACGATACATGTGTTTTAATTTTCTATAACGTTGGATCCCTTTAATAATTATACTGAAAAAATTACTATTTTATTGTTAACATCTTCTAAAATATAGCGAGTTATTAAAAAATAATTGAAGATTTGAGGTCCTATATAAAAGTGTACTATATATTGATCTGCTGTATGACTCCTATGCCTCCTATATGACTCCTTATACGTTCAGAGTTAAGGCTATAAGGTTACCAACCTTACAGCTTATAAATCTCTGCTATATGTATTTATATATCAAAATATCAAATATTATTTACAGCTATTTCAAGGAACAATCAAATTTCAATATTATGTCTGCCTTAGCAGGGTTAAATAAAATAAAAACTTATTATTCTTTGATTTGACTTGATTATTTGACTACCAACATCTACAGAACATTACCACAGCACTGACCTACACAACAAATAACTGACGTTAAAATGCATTTCACGTCATACAAATATGGCCGACCATTTCTAGCGCTAAAACTACAATTCAAACTTTTAATTGCTATATCTCCGTCAATATTTAGATATTTAATAAAATAGACACACCAATACACATTTATTAACATCAATTTCAATCAACAATTGAAAAATCGACCACTAAAAAATGAGGACACAAGCCCATTTTGGTCTCGCAACCAAAAACGGTGCTACAGATTTCGCTGACGCTTCCTGTTAACACCGCCTTTTGAAGTCCATTCCTTGCTTTTGTTATATTTCTGCATTGCCACAGAATGTGGTCAAGATTACCGGAAACGCTTATAGCACGACAGCTTAATAATATGGTGGATTTTTTTTACTTTTTAGTAATAATTTGCCGGGTTTGCCTTTTTCCATTACACTATCAATATCTACATAATTATTCTTGCATTACAATAATACGTTTAATTTAAAATCCCGCTACGCACCATATCCTGTCAATAACCAAGCACACGGACCATGTAGAGATATGGCGGAAAAATTTACCAATTTTTAATTTAATACAGCACGAAATTTAAAATCTGTTGAAACTTTCTTATCAAACTTTGTATATAAATAATCAAATACGAGAATCTTACATTTACTACACATTTCTAATTAATTTATGTTAAATTAAATTGTCAATTAACCTTAATCAAATGTAATTACAAACACTAATGAATAAATCAACTATAATTACTTAACAAAAACTATAGTTGACAGTTTTAAATTAATTTTCTATATTACTTCTACAATACATACATACTACTACACTCCATACATATATGTACTAGTTTCTTTAATAATATTTGTCGACTATTTGAACTGTAATTACGCTAACGTAAAACTAATTTTAAATTTCAATTATCCAAGGTAATTATATATTAATTAAATACATAATCATAAATATAAGAAAAGCACCTTTTTAATTGTTATTACGTTGTTAACACAGTTAAGCTATGCTGAGTTAGGTAATAAATAAAGTGCACTTTAGTAATATATTATCACATAAATTAGAGTGTTCTTAATATATAATTACCTTTTAGTAATTCACAATGTTACATTTTAACCTGGATAAATAGTAAACAACAGTGGGAGAGGGAGCTGCTGGAGTGGTGCTATTTTATTATATAAACTCATACACACATCTCACAATTACGTGTATTTAAAATTTATTTAACACGTAAAAGTTACTTTTACGCAAAAAATATTTCCAAATATATAATGTTCTGAAACTATTTTATTACTGTTACAATTGTAAAATAACCTTTTTAAGATTAAAAGAAGCATGAATCATGAAACTTATTTCAAGAATATCCTAATATCTAAGAGATATTATTTTTGGGATTAAGCGTTTAATTCTGAGTTGTAATTTACAGTGGTAACTTATGTAACATCGCACTTATAAATTGAAAAAGGTGCAGTGGCCATGAATAGATCATTCTTGTTGACGGAATATAAAATTTAAAAAAAAAAGCAGAACATTATTGGTGGCGATAAAAGGCAACGTGCCTAGGAAGTCCGAGAAATCATAATAAAAAAGAAAAAAAAGAGGAAAATGTCCTCTTATGGAAAGTTATGAACGAGAGATGTCAGGGTACCTGAAAAAGAAGAAGGAAACGAAAATGAGAATGATCGCTAAGTTCAGACAGAGGAATGAGGAAATAGGAAGTTAATATTGGGGAAAGAAAGAAGAGGAATTATATTGCGGTAAGGAAGAGGAAAAGAGACAAAATGACTTTAACTGCTGCAACCGTTTATTTTTCAAATACCAATCAGGCATCAAATATGGCGTAATTATATGGTTTTGACTAAATGTCAATTTCAACATCAAAGCATCAGAAACAAATGATTTTTTTAAAGGGGAACATTTGTGTGTAACGAGACTGTAACAAAAAGAAAACATTGTATTATATAGAGGGCATTCTGTATTACCTGCATTTCAAATTTGAACATTCTATCTCTTACCTATAGTTCATGAGATATGTACGCATTGTAAAGTAGGTGAACGAAGTCGTGCGTTCCTTAAATTCTTAATATCTCCTTAAATACAGTGGGTTATTAAAAAAGAATTGAACATTTGAGGTTCTGGTAGTCAACTTTATATATAGTTCCGTTTTATATAAATTAAGCCATTGTTCACATGTTGTTGGCGTTTTTTTTTTGTTTTAAAAAGATGGCCTATACTCCTGTTTCCTTTATAACTCATGTAATTTCTTATTTATTTAATCAAACAACTCCCGTATATAAATTTTCATTACTGAATACAAAATTCTTTCTTTTACAACGTGGTAAATCTCATACTAAGCCTCTCGGCTGCTCTAGGATCTTGGAGTAGGTATTTTTCAGGTTGATAATAAATTTCACACAGAAACATATAACTCGGCGTCACATGTGGTTTATGTAACAGGGTAACTACCGGTGAGGCGGGGCGGGGGCGGTGACCGAATGCCACCCCCAACATCTCTGACGTCCTACACTGTGATAAGAAATGTCTGGTGACCAATTCTATAAAAGTATTCATTCAAGTATTAAGACTTAGAGCATTTATAATTTACGCAAGACTGCTGTGTCTTCGCGTTCGATCCCCGGGACATTATTACATTTTATTAGTTTGGTTGACTGAGTTAAATATAGGCAGCGGTGTTGTTCACATATATGAGGCCATCACAGCACAATACATAGGAGAAGGTCGCTGATGGCACAGCGTCTGAAATAAGCCGACGTTAAAAAAATATATGTTCATTGACAATATAATTGTAAACACATTGGATTTATCGTATGGAACGTGGATAAGAAGGAAGTATAAATCTTGCTCGTACCTACTTATTCAAAAGAGAACCACTATCAATATGTAAACAATGTAACAGTCCAGTAACGGTAAAGCATATTTTTCTTTGATGCTTAAGATACTCGTCCCACAGACAAGGCTATAATATGCTTGAAGAGTATAGGCAGAAAGCAAGGAAAGTCTGAAAAACCTCATTAACTTTATCAATAAAACTAATTTAATTTCTTTATTTTAAGTACCGATACTCGTGTCTATAAGTTGTAAATTATGTATTGTAAATGATTACAAATGTATATATTGTTTTAAGTGCTAAAAGCTTTTGAAAGTTAATGCACTCAAATAAATATTGAAGATAAAAGAAGGAAGCGGGAGAGAATATTTTTCGAGCAGTACGGTTTTTAGTGGTATCGGCGTTTTGCATTTTCAACGATGTTGCAACGAAGAGCAAATCAAACCAATATCAGTTATTGCCTGCATAAAACCATTGCGGTCGTACTTACGACTTTTCTTCAACTTTTCTTCTCTTCCATGTTTGATGCGAACCGTGCGGACTTGTGGACGTTTAAATTAACACGTTCAAAACAGTATTGTCTCTATAGTTGTAGTTCTATCTTAATGTCTAACATACTTGTACAGAAAATATTAACACATTCTCATGTCGTCTCATGTCAAGTTTCGTAGAAACCTGACTTCATTTTCAATTTGTTTTTGTCAGTTAATAATAATCAAAGTTTTTGCACTTTTTAAAATGCAATTTACAGAATAACAAACTCTTATATATTAGATATTTTTACAAAGTACAAAGAAAATGAAGCTACTTTACTCATACAACCAACTTCTTTTTCATTTCTATTGTTTTATACATCTCTATCATACATAGTCCGCCTGGTTCCTTAATATCTGGCCCTCACTCCCACACCCCCAGTGTTTATCTCAAGCCTCAAACCTCCGGTAAGCGGAAACGGACCCAGGAAGTGGGCTATGAACTATATTTTCTCATATTTTTTCAATTTAGCTACTCATATAACGTCCATTAGGTTTAAAAGTAGGATAGATATATCTATTACGGTAAATACTTCATAAGTTAGAAAGAGAGAGAATGATAAGTAACCAAGTTTTACTTTATTTCTTCTTTTAGTAGAGGTAACCTGAAGACATATTTATTGAAAGATATTTTACAGAAAAATCATTTCATGTATATGAGTGTATGTGTGCGAAATGATTTAATAAAAACATACTTTGCATGATTTAAATTTTATGTACGTTAGTAAATTAAACAATATTATCAAATGAAATAGTTGTTTGATTAGTTCCGTATACTTGAGTCTCTTTTTTCATATATCTGTCACTTTTTTTAAGTGTTAATCTAGGTATATTTAATTTGTCAAAAAAATATATGAAACTTTTCTATCGATTATGAAGCGAGATATTTAAAATTTAAGTGCACATAATTAACATGCAATAAAGTATAAAAAAAGTCATGTATGTTATATGTTTCGGGTATATCTAAAAATCCGCTCATAGGAATGATCTAAAAAACTAATATTTAATAAAACAAAGAATTACGAAAACTTAGAAATGAAAATAATTTTCTTTTATCGAGTTGTTGAAAAGATATAAATATTTAAAATTGAAATTTTAAAAAAATCACTGCCGCGTCGTGTAATTGTATATGTGTGATTGTCCGCATATGAAAGTTTCTATGTATCGAGTAACGTCTCCGACAAAAATTATTTTGTCTGCTATTAAGTATTGTAAAGTTTTCGTCTTCACTGTCGAACTAAACTTGTGTCTCCGATTGTCACGGCAAAACTACCTTAAATAATAAATCCCTTAGGTTGCCACCATCGTGACCAGCTTTTTTGATATTTTGTTTTATGTAAAAGAAGTACAAAAAGGGAATTTATACAGCATCGACGATAATTTTAAATTTACCATTATTTTATAGGAGAATTAATGGAATTTCACTTTATTCTTTATTGATTGCCGAATCAAACATTGGTTATACTTTATTAAAACAGGGATAAAAAACTTTTTTTTAACGACACACGGGAGCCTTTATTCTAGAACCAGCAAGAACTTTTTGGGTTTTGTGGTTATGAAAGTTAAATTGTGTTTTCGAAAATCGAATTAATTTCTTTCGTTTTTTTAGAGTTCATCATCGTCTGTGTTTATGTGTGTGCGTCTTTTAATTACTTTGTCATTCATTTCATACCAGACAGTGCCACAGCGATGCGTGACCGAGATAAACTTGTTTTAGATAAAAAATTTCAAAAGAGATTTTTTCAAGCTTTCAAGTTGGTCCTAAAAGTAAAAAAAAAACTGATATTAGAATATATACTATATACCGCTCAGTTTATTTCTTTCATTAAAATGAATAAGCTATATTCAGCTATTTCAAATGGTGTAGAACCTCTGCTGCATATATTGACTGTTGGCAAAGTAGCGTAAATTGATGGAACGAGAAACGGGGTAATGGTAAGCACAACGGGGTGGTGGACAGTGATGGAGGGAGAGAAAGTGTAGGAGAGAATCGTTTTTTCCACAGATGAATGATAATGAGGTTTTATCAACTTCCCCACGACCATGATGGAATAAATGTTAAATAAATATTATATTTTTTTATGAGAAAGAAAACAAAAGCTTTTGATGGCGGGGTGTAATTTTTATGGGATTTTAAAATACAATAACAGTAAAGATATATTGTCAACATTAATTTTATATATTAGATCAATAAGTTACAGGAAACGTAATAACAATATGTTTAATAACGGTAGGGTAGCATTAAAAATGTAGAGAGTGAGAGAGAACCCTGTGCTAATAAATGCTCCACGTTACGGGTCTCGAGAGAAATATGGAAGGCGCATGTAAAAAGCAGTTTTTCAAAACCTTCTAGTGACTCTTCTATTAATAAACAAATTATCACAAAAAACATACGGTATCACTATACTACAATATTTACATTACTCCACTTAATTTAAGGTTTATTTTTGCTTATAACTTTTTTGTAATAAAAGTTACAGCAAAAAGTTTTTCACAAAAGTTGTATAGAATAATATTATCTACAAAAAAGTACTTGACAAATTTTTTGTGACGGTTATAGTTTTCAAGATAAGCAAAGAATAACCCGTTATTTTCAAGATGGCACCGAACGAGAGCGTCTTTCATCTCGAAAATTCAAATTTAAATCCAGGTTTAACCTTTCTGCATGAAAAAATACACGGTTTGATGATGAATTTTCTGATTAATTTAAATAAATTTGTTTTAACTCCTTATCCACTGCAAGGAAAATATGCACTATTAAAACAAATGCTGTTTTTAGGCTAATTAGTACGTTAGAATGTTAAAACTAGCGTTAAAAGTTCAAACTACTCCGAAAATTGGCAACTATGACAAAGAAAATTTACCTTCTTAGGTGTATATTGGAAAAGATTAAAAATAAATACAATATTAAAATAATATTAATTATAAATTAAATTAATATATAATCTTTTATTCTAAAAATCGATCAGTTAAGTTTCTCTGGTAAATGTGTCAGACTATTTATGAAGTGTGTCTTAGGTTATAAGTCTGCATATTTGAATGAAAATATTAAAGATAAATTAAATTTCAATTTCAAAAAGTCTCTAAAATTAATGTTTCCTTAACCCTTAATTAAAAAGAAAAAAAAGAAAACTTGATAATCTCTGCTGCTGTGAGCGACATCTTCTTCTGAAACTTAACATAGCAGCTCAAGTTAGCGTATCGTTCCAGCTTAAGGCTAGTTACAGTGTTCACATCTGCACATTTGCAATACTAGATTATTTGCTGACTTCGTAAGTGTATTTATTTTCTCTCGCATTTTTCCAAGTTTCCAGTAAATATATTTTTTAAAAACGTTAAGAGAACATGAAAACTAATGAATTGGAAAGTTTACAAAAGTGCTGATGTCCACTGTAGTTTTCTGCACTTTTCGAAGTATATTTTTATTGAAGAAGTATTATTATAGGTTTATTTTTGGAAAGGATCTTATGTTATACTGATATTTTATATACAAAAATTACGGGTTATTTACAAAAAGGTGTGGTTTAGCTAACGCAAGAAATTTTAGTTCATAAAAATGTACATTTTATGTTACCATACTATTACTTTGTGAAAAACAGGTGCAGTAACGGTATAGTAAACTTTATAAACTATCACCAGATGTCAGTTGAGTGCTGGCTGACTTATATTAATGAATACGGACAACGACTTGCCGTGAAAATGTTTTCCTGGAAGAATGAGAAGAGCTAATAGAACGATAGACTAAAACAGTGGTTCTTAAACGGCAGTCTTTGTAACACCTGAATTGTAAACTACTTTATTTTCTTATATATCGACTATTTCGGCTTCGGCAATTTATAGGTAAATTAATTTGTTTTGATTGATATTTCTTTAATAGCTAAAGCAAGTTATAGTCCAAATCACGATAGTTCGGCGGTGACTTATACTTAAAAGAGGTTATAAGAGCGGTATAAATCTATAATACGATAATGAATTTTATTTTTTTAGTTTCTATATACATTATAGAAAAATAAGTGAGTCAGTGCTTTTTAGTTATATCGGCAGTTTATACCCCTCAACTTATTTTAAGTATGAGTCGCCGCCGAACTCTCGTAATTTGAACTTATAGTAAGAATTCTAATGAATTACCTACAATGTTGTGAATCTAATATATCTGTATACAATACAGCCTCTTTTTATGTTTGATTTACCCGCAATGTACGCTGTCATCGGTTCTATTCTCCCCACTATGCACACCGCACGATCTCATCACGTTCTGCATATTTTACTAAGTAATGAAAAGTATTTTCCTGACTTCAAAGAGTTTAAGAGCCACTGGTCTAGTACATAAGTCTAGTGGTTGTGTAATGATACAAGAAAAATAAAGACTTTAAACTCTAAAGTGCAAGGTACTATTAGACTTGAAGTTATGTGTACTTTGCATGACACCGGCACGTACACTGCCATAGGTACAACTTCTACAAATAAATGTTTGTATACATCAGAAATAATTATAAGGGTAGCATGCTTGGGTAAGTGGAGTTGTATCTAAATAATAAGATGTTTAACCTACATGCACGTTGAAAGGTGTATCTAAATGTACTGGTACTTGCATGCAATGCTATTCTAGGGAATCACAAACAACGCCAACAAATATTTAACACACTTTCAAAACTAGCACTACTCGGGGAAACTAACTCATTATACAACAAAACCATAATAAAACGGCACACTGAATAATTTTACTGCACTATAAAAACACACGCCTGGAACAGTAAACGAATACAGACTACCGAAAGACACAATTATCTAAATATTTCTTTTTATATAAAATCTTACCACAGCAAAGAAATGTTTTTAACTACTATTCCCTATACAAAAACACAAGATTAAACATCAATTAACAACATTGACAATGCGCCAAATATCTTCGCAATGACGTTTGTATGTTGACAGTTAAAAAATGGCGCGAAATTTAAAATGTCACTACTTGTTCAAAGAGTCTATGTAATATATTAACACAGCGAATAATACTCGCTTATATTAATTCAGATACATTATTACGACTGCAATGCATGACACCTGTCACACTTAAATAAAATAAAAGTAAAGTTGAAATATTATAAATATATAAATTATAAAAAAATGGATAATTAGAAGTAATTAGTTCTTCTTTCTTTCTTTAATTTATTTAGCAATATACACAACAATGTACAAAAAAAGTTACATCCATATCTTAGTTGAAGGAGGAAACATATTTTTGTCTTAAAGTTATACAATAACTTTATCAAATAAAGTATACATTTATTTACATTACAACAATAATTTAGTAAGATAAATCTCTGCTTGCCTCTCATTTACAAAGATGTACATTACTATTGTTAGAACGAGACAGTTGATGGAATCTTTTGAATATATTCGTATATTCTTCTTCAACATAGTTATACCCGTAGTACAAATGTTTAATATTTTCATAAAACTTCCGCAATGAGAAAATAAAACTTGCTTTATATTTATCATGCGTAATATGGAACACAAATTCTAAAAGTCTATTTAGTGTAATGTTTTAAATATTACATAAAAAAAACTTGCAAAATATGTTTAAAACGGAGCTTACAATACATCTTGTTCATGTTTCGTGCGTGATACAAGTTTAGCTGAGCCGCTTAAAAATGATAATAAAAAATTACGTACATTGCTTATTTCATATTATTATATTTTTCTGCCTGGGCTCGTAATGTAGGTCGTGGAGGCTATCCGACTTTTTGAAATTATAAATGTGTTATTTTTAATGTATCTTCCACATTTATTAGGATGAATTAACATCCAAATTTAAGTAAGAAAAGATGGTTTAGAAATGAGTCCCGCTAAATTATATCAACTATAATCAGAATCAAAAGTAATCATTGTAAAACTCCAGCTCACCGGTACAAAATTAATATTAAATCCGACGATAGATGTCAATGGGGTGAAGAAGGAACTTTGGATCATATTATATTTGAATGCATAAATTATAGTTTAGAAAGATAAAAAAACAATAGTGAAATATTAGACGTGGTTAAAAATTTTCCTATTAATACTAAATTTTTGTTAATAAGTGATTCAAAATTAATTAGTGAATTATTTAAATATTTAGAAATTTGTAAAATAGAATTATAAAATGTTAAATATGTAAAAAAATGTTTGATGGTGGCTATAACGAATAAAAGTCAAGGCAAATAAATAAATAAATAAAAAAAATATTAAGATGAATTATTTCAAACGTGTTGAAGATGATATAAAGATGATAAAGCAGCGGATTTATCCACAGAAGCACAAGGTGCCCACCTTGTGGCAAAACACAATTAATTTAGTCCGAACACTTTTGTGACTGGATCCAAAGTATTTTGCGGCGAAGGAAGTTAAAAAAAATAAAACAGTATGCTTAACATGTTTTGATATTTTCTTGCCTTACTTCCGGGTAGAATCACTAGTCGGTTTGTAGCGTAAACCTGTTAAGAGTTATTTTCACAGAGATTAAGTATATATTCCTACATCCAAATGTTAAGTCTGCATTTCATACAAAGATAATAGAGATATGACACAGCACCGTTGCATCTACGAGTACATCCGCACTCAGATCAAGTCTCAGGAGTGATATTTCGTGTTCACATCTCTCTAGATCGGCTTAGCGTCTTAGTTAGGATGCTGTAAGGAGCAGAGAATAATAACAAAACAATGCGGACCACTGATCCGTGTACTGTGTGACAAAATCCATGACAACTCTATTATAGAGTTTTGATAGTGTGGTTGTTCGTTTATGAGATATGAGCAGAGCATATCACTGATGGTAACGTGGTACAGATATACTCGTAGACTACGTGATGTTCAGTTTACTCGTCGTGCTATGTTTTGTTATCAGTTCTTGCAAAGCTGAGGTCTTCAGATGCCAACGGCATTTAAATCTAACAATAGTTATTGTTCAAGCAAAGCGTTCGGACTCGGTATTTTTTCCAAATAAATCAACACACGAAATACAGGTTTGTAACTCGTAAAGTAATGGTCAGAATGCCGTGAAATTATGACACATATAGTTTCAAGGTCTAAAAATCATATGGATTTCCTGTTTTCGACTACCGTTGCTTTAAGGACGTGTTATACACATAATTTTATCCACAAAATCATCAACATGTGGGGATCCATCTCTCCTCCTGTCGGCCATTTTAAATTTAATTTTTTATTTTAGGTAACTCTTCCAAAAAATATCGATTTCTCTGGATTTAAAGGTGCTACGGATATGAAAAAAAATGTATTTGAAAGGTAATTATACCACCTATCAAATAATAAAATCATTTTATAAACTTTCAAATTGAAAATGTCATAAAAAAATAATAATAACTCTGTATATCAGAACGTTGTAAAAATAATGTACATCAATGTGCCGGTTTTTGAGATATGTAAAACAAACTAAAAAAAAACAGATAAATTTTGGACTAAAATTTTTATAAATCATTCTTTTGATGTCCGTAGGACCTTTAAATCCAGAGAAATCGATATTTTTGGGAAGAGTTACCTAAAATAGAATATTAAATTTCAAAGGGCCGCTATTCCTACAGAAGGAGAGATGGACCCCCACATGTTGATGTTTTTGCCGATAAAATTACATGTATAACACGTTCTTAAAGCAACGGCAGTCGGAGATAAGACACCCTGTATATGTGGGCTACTTCCTAACAAGCTTATTAGCCCAGACATTATAGTAAGTTCTCCTCGGAATTCGAGATACCCAGCTGTAAGTCTGTAAATACTTGTATATTGACACCGTAAAGTTGTCTCAAAACCTACATATGATAGGGTGTATAAACCATATGTAGGTTTTGAGACAACTTTAGGGTGTCAATATACAAGTATTTACAGACTTACAGCTGAGTATCTCGAATTCCGAGATTCTTACCTAATTTAAGCTTAAATGACTGGACCATATGATTATGTACATGCATAATCAATTTAATTTAAATTTAACACAGTACCTAATCTAGTATCAAAGCTCGCGCATTGTGTCGTTATATAGTATTGGTGTTACTTCGAGAGACGGCTTCTGTACGAGTCTATTGTTAAAGAATGAACACCTTGTGTACATTTATCTGAGTACAACCCTGTTATTTTTAAACTAAGCATTATTGCACTTGGCTTACAGATATCAGGTAACCCCACAACGGTGGCAATAATATTCATGTTACAATTTACGACCTGTATAAATTGTAACCAGAGAAAGAATACCTCAGTTTTAGTCTTGCACTTAGTAAGTAAGGACCTCTAAATTATAATAACTACTTCTCTCTTTTTTTTTTTTTTTTTTTTTTTTTAATATTTTGTTGTTTTTGCAATCAGTTAACCTGTCCGAAGACTAACATACTCAGTGTCCTCACGGAACTAATAAATTATAAAAAAACACGCTTAGATAGTAATATAATAAAAATAGGTTTAGATATAAGAAAAATAATTGTATTCAATTAATAAATATTCTGAAACAATAATATCACCTTGGTTAATAAATAAATTTAACTATACATTAAGAAACAAATTTAACACATTTATTATTTAAGAAACCGTTTAAAACGAAGCATATGGTTTGACGGTTTTTATTTACAAAGACGATACAGATATTTGTACATATAACCTATATTTGAATTGGAGGTGGTGTGTGTATTATACACATGTGTTTGTGTGTATATATTTACTTACGTTTGTTTATGTGCTTTCTATTACTATACAGCACATTAATTTCATGTTCATAATTTGCATTTTCCGATTTTCATGACAACTGTTATTCAAATCAAAAGCGAAACAGTTGGTGTTAAAGTATACCACTGCTCTTTTCGAAATTAATTAACATAGCTAATTAAAAAATGTTGATTCTAGTAACAGTTGGTTAAACATTGTATAAGTAAATTCCAGCAGCAGCGGAATTTAAATGAAGTTACGGAGAGGGGGAGGAGTGAGGGAAGGATTGAGAATTACTTTTATAACAAAATACGAGTATTACTGTTTTATTGAGATTTACTTTACGGCTTTGGAAAATAAATTCATGAACGAAATATTGAAAACAAATTTATATTTTTAATTTATAATTTATGGATTTGGTTCATATGGTACATATATTTTAATGGAAATGAAATTGCTGACAGTAGCGGACTAAACGGGTATCGAACTTGAAAATTAAAGAAATTTATCATAGGAAAGAATTTGAATTAAAATAAGAAATTGTGTTAGAAATATATTTGGGCTTTAATAATAATTATTATACTCGTATATTACACAAAATAATTGGTAATGTTGTATATATTTGATAATAAATGATGTTATATTTATTCCTAACAAGATTATAAAGCAGATTTGAAGTTGACAAATAACAAATGAAAGTGAAATATATATAAAGTTAAAATAAAAATGACATGCGGTTGGAGAGATGTTTAAAAATTGCATAAAAAAATTAAAGAAGAGCTACTTTTCCACTAGAAAAAACTGAAATTTTTGTAATGTATATAAGAAATTGCAAAAATTGAACTATCTTTGACATCCACTGATTTTTAATTTAGGATTTTTTTTTATTTATTAACAAAAGCAAGTGGTTCTTGTTAGATAAAAAGAATGAGTTCAAAATAGGAATAGAAAAAGAAATTAGAGAGATAATAACGGAGAGGCAGGCATGGGATTACATAAATAGGGAGAAAAGGCGAAGGAAAGAGCCAAGCAAGGAAATAAAAATGGAAGGGTGGACGAAACACTTTATGGGAGTACTAGGAGGAAAGAAAAGAAACGAGAATACAAAGAAGGGGTTAAAAGAGAAGGAGAAAGTAAACGAAATAGAACTAAATGAACTAAAAACACAAATTCAAAAACTCAAGGAAAAGAAAGCACCAGGTAGAGATGGACTAAAGAACGAGGCGTAGAAAGCTGGGCAAGAAAGGATAGAGAAAGGATTACTGACAGCGATGAATAAGAATAAGAATAACAAAAGCAAGTGGTTCTTGTTTTAAAATATTCGAAGTTCAGTAGCAGTTAATTTTGTAATTCTTTTTCTTTAAGGAACTTAGGTTGGCCTTTTTCTTTTAAGAAGAGTTAACTGATTTCATATAAAGCCGTATAAGAAGTAATATTTTGTCTCGGGTATTCTTTTGTCTCTATTATAACTTGAAACTTTTGAATTTGTTGCGTCTTTTACAAGACTGATATTTGTAATAAATGAAGAATTTTTGAGTTGTCTGTCTTGTGCTGTTGTTTACAGTAAATTCCACAACCTAAAACACAGGTAAGTCATTTGAAATAAAGTCTTCTCTAAGTACCACTAATTTTAAATTCAAAAACAATCTCTAATTTCAAAATGTACTCGTGATTAATATATAATTCTTAAAACTACAGCGAAATTAATTGAACAAATACTTCTCTCAATAAATATAAAATATTTCATTAACGAAAATTCAACTTTCTTTAATAATTTAATATTTTAATAAACTCGTTAAACAACAAAATTAATAAACAAATAGAAAATATTTACTTCTAATACAAAATAAATGAAAGTTAACAGAATTACGTCAGAAGTTTTAAACTAGATCAAAGCCATTGCACAGTTGAGAAGGATGTTATCTCAAAAGTACCCCGTCGACCGTCGTTTTCCATTGCTGGTTCCCCTTCACACTCCGTCACCCGCCACTCGTCCCAGTCGTCGTTAACCGACGCCCGTCGTTGTGCTAGAACGCGTCCTTCCAGCGTCAACTTTATTGAATAATCTGTCAGAAGACGTTATCGGCATATAAGGGATAAGCGGAAGAGGCGTGTTGCAAAAAGGAAAGGAAAAAAGGGAACACTCGATAACCGATTTAAAACCAAACTATATAAAAGGAGCTCTAACTTGAGAAATTGATTTCAAGTGTAATGTTGAATAAAACTATAAAATGTGAAGTGGCTTGTGATTGATTGGTGACGTCACTGAAATGATATATGGTCTAATTAGATTCAATAACGTAGAAATAAAGTTAATACAAATTTTAGGTTATCTAGTCTTACTGTTTCTTAAGTAGGAAATGTAAAACATGGTTCCATGTAAGGAAATGATGTAGACATATAAATAAGGAAAGCGAAGTGCTTTTTTAAATAAATTTAAGCATAAAATCTTTTCTGAAAGGAAGTGGAAAACGTTAATGGTAATATGTGTTTACGTTGGTTGCAGTTGGTCTTTATGTGTTTATATATAAGAGGGACCGGCTAACGTTTTGAACGTTATTTCATACTAAAATTTTCTTAAAACTGTATCACCACCAACAGTTGTAGGGGTTTGTTTTGTTTTCTTAAAATTTACAAATTCCACTCTCAACGGCCAACCACAAAGAGGAACCGCTATCCGGGCGGTTTCTGAAAACCCAGGATTTAATACCCGTCGGTTCCGGGTCTAATATTTTGGAAACCTGACGGATCCGGGTCAATTCCAAAATAAGAAAGAAAAGCATCAAAATTATCAAGTATTTATCGGAATTCATTTATTATTTAATTTATTATATAATAATTTTACAACCTATTTTACTTTACTAGCTCTAATATAGTGATATTGAAGAAAGACCAAAGCATTAAGGAACTTATCCCCTAATGCCATTTTAAGTTTGTTGCAAAAATTTGCAGACACCGAGAATGTTCGTTCGTTATGCGTCGAAGTTGGTTTTTCTGTGAATAGTGCTGTAAAGCCTCTTTAAGTTAAAGGTTCGTTCTTTTTGTGTTTCTAAAAAGAGCAAACTCCTGGTTTTACTTTCCAAAATCATCAGTCTCTATCACAACAGATTTTTCTGCACTTTTTAAAATTAAATTAAATTCTTCCTCCATTGGTAATTTCTTTTCATCATCATCGACCAATAACGATTTCTCCAAGTTGTCTACAGAATTGACTGCTAAGTCCGAGAAAAGTCTACTTATTAGCTGTGTAGCTAAATTTACGGCTTGTTTTGAAGGAACTAAATTGAGATATTTATTAGATTTCTCAATGTTTTGAAGGAATTCACTCGCTACTTGTCTTGTTGAATACGGCATTCTTTTCTTCACATTATTCAGTGCAATATCGGCTGAATATAGTGCCCTGTCATTACGACTTAGGACTTGAACTAGCAATTTGGTAGGTTCAAGGTCATTCATTATCACTAAATTTATTCACTTATGATCAATTATGATTATAACTCGTATACATAATTAAAAAAGGTGGCAGTTGTAAGTTTTCGCCTTCCAAACTGGGTCCAAGTAGGTCAATAAGTATACTTGTATTTATGTCAGTGTAATTTCTATTATGGGATTCCATGAAAAATATTATCATGTATATTTTTATCACAAATGTTGAATATAATTAATAGTGAATAACTGTCAATTTTGTGATTAATGGGAGGTAATATGTTTAGTGTTGATGTACAAATATTTCGCTCAACCAGTTGACCATAAAATAATGTAACGAACAACACTAAAAAGTAGAAAAGTATATCAAGCTTGCCATAACACCATTATCCATAATTTTTATAGCTCGTCATTATTTTTGACGTATCTGTTCTTTTTTGCAATCGTTTATAATAACCTAAATTCCCAGTTGTTTCCTGTAGCTGAGATTTATTCCTCACTTTTAATAGAGGAACAAAAATATTTAGTATTTTTTATCTTCATTCTATGGGATAATAGAAAAATACTGTAGGTCTTATGTTATCCACTTTATTTGATTGACAGTGTGTCAATCAATTTAACGACGCGCTTTATTTCTAAATGACAAAAACAACTTATTTTTATCCCATCAATGACTCAAAAGAAACACTTTATCAAAATCCATTTCAATAAAAATAAAATTAAAAATGTCAAATTGCCCTGAATGTGTTCTCTTCCCTTCCCCTCACTTATCTTATGATTCCGTTACATTAAAATTGATAAATTGGAAATTAAAAGCTTTGGCGGATACCAGGATGCGAGTATCCGAGTATCAAGTTATTAGAAAGGTAATTAGACCGTTCATTTATTACTCCGTGGTATTTTCATTTGAAGAGGAACCTGTAAGAGATTGAAACTTGAACCATAAATCTTACTTTGATCATTTTTGAGATATCAATTAATTTATAACGCAAGTTATAATATCTTGGATCACGCTTCTATAAGTCCCGAAAATTCAACGTCAATGAATTTTGGATTCTGCTGTTTCTTGTCATTCTGATTTCATACATAGCACATGGGCTGAAAAGTCCCGGGCTTAAAACACAGATAGATGGCGCTAGTTTTATTGCAGTCATCTTTTTTCAGTTAATTACCTTCAAAAGACAGCTCTTAAAATTTCATGATATTCTATTCAGTAGTTTGTGAGTTATTGTGCTAAGAGTGACGCTACTTTTGTAAAAGTGGTATTGAAATGTTAGAGCGACGCTGGAATGATTGCGTTGCTCTTGATGGAGATTACGTTGATGAATAAAGCTAATTTTGAACCAAAAAAACTGTGTTTTCTGGACTTTTCAGCCCATGTGTTATGTGATTTTATTACTTGTGGACGACGAGTAACAGTCAAGTGCGATACTTTAGTAACAAGGAAATTCAAATCGAAAGAAGAACAAAACATAATCAAATTTTTTAGAAATCGATGTACACATTTGGACATTGCTACAAATCTAGAAGAACGAATAATTGAGTCTTTCAAGAAACTTTTAGAAATGAGAGAAAAAAAAACAAATAAAAATAACTAAAGTGTATAAAAATTAATGGTTATTGCAACACATTCTGATGCCAACTCTAAGTGGTAGAAAGATCCTTGTGAAGACAAATCGTCCATTTTACTTATTTCTGTAAATTGCACACATATGTGACAACTAAGTTTATATAGTGTTATGACGTAACAATATAAAACAACAAAGGAAATATCATTTCCTTTGTTGTAATTCAGTTTTACGATAGCATTATATTCGAGTCATAGAAAATGTGTTTCGTATTGTTGTGTAAATTAAATTTATATGAACAATATAGGAAAGGCGATCATTGACAGATATTAAATATGAGGAAATACCCAGAGCTACCAACAGAAGGAGCTAATAAAACAACGGTTGCTGAACCAAGTGTATTCGATTAATCAACTTTATATACTCGTAATAAGGTTTAGTTTTCGAAGTTGGATAAAAGAAATGTAGCTCTCCATAAAACAAGCTTGTTTATTTATTTAACGTCTTTAACTTTATATTCTGTAGGTAAATTTCAAATAGGTCGACATTAAATGGACTTGTGTCCTTTGTCCTAATTTCTATAAAACTGTCCTATATAGTGATAAAGTTGGTTACTAGAACCTCAAATGTTCAATTATTTTTAACTCCTTATATTTGAGGAGGTATTAACAATTAAAAATCATTTTGTCTCTTTCATTATTAAAGGGATTCAACGTTGTAGAACATTCCAACTGCATGTGGCCTAACAAGTTTACAGGTTATCAACCTTACAGCTCATAAATCTCTACTATATCTTAATATATATAAATTACGTGACACTGCATCTCTCCGCGATGGACTCCAAAACTACTTAACCGATTTTAATGAAATTTGTACACCGTGTGCAGTTTGACCCAACTTGAAAGATAGGATAGCTTACATCTCAATTTATTTATCTTATTGCTAATTATTTGTCTATTAATTATCTGTATATGACATATGACATCGGGCGACGATGATGGCGACATCTGTTGACTAGATTGAGTAAATATTCTGTTGAGTAAATCGAAATCTGTTGACTAGATTGAGTAAATATTCAATAGATGGCGCTACGTTAGGCACAGCAACGCGTGGCCGGGACAGCTAGTGTATTTATATATCAAAATATAAAATATTATTTACAGTTATTTCCAGGAACAATAAAATTTCAATATTATGTCTGCCGTAACAGGGTTAAATAAAATAAAAACTTATTATTCTTTGACTTGACTTGATTATTATGACTATCAACAGCTACAAAACATTACCACAGCACTGACCCACTCAACAAATAACTGACAAGCAACTGAATAAATGCATTTCACTTTATACAAATGGCCGATCATCTCCGTCAACATTTAGATATTTAATAAAATAGACACGCCAATCAATTTCAATCAACAATTGCAAAATCGACCACTAAAAAATGAGGACACTAGCCCATTAAAAAAAACCAATACATTAAATTATATCTAAAATTTGTAGGTTCAGTTTCATAAAAAGAGACATAAAAAAGTCTGTTAAATATAAAAGTTTAGTACTTTGTTTAGCCGGTATATTTATATAAAACAAATTCTTATTGATAGATTTTTATTCGTATTGTTTCTTTTTACAGCTGCATCCAAACAGATGTGATATAAATCCACGTCTTTAAATCCTTATTTCATGTTATCCTTTAAAAGATAGATGGCATTATCAAGTAAGGAGCTGCCAACGTTAAAACCTTCCTTGCCAACATAAATAAACCGCATACTAACACATACATACACACACACACTATAACTAAATACCCAAAACTCTCTGCTAAACGAAATTGTTTAGATTATATTGATATGATGGATTGTAGAAAGATTGTGGATTGTTTTATTGCTGGAAATAGCGGAAAATTACCATAAAACGATTAGCTGATTGAAATGTTTATATGCGTGACTGGAATGTTTATTTTAATCTTTGATAAAAATGACTTACAAATAAATGAACATTTATAACTGCTGTTAGAAGGAAACAATGCTTCCTTCTAGGATTAAGACATTGTATTGTGTCCACACCGATGATTTATTGTTCGTAATGTTTTTCTATTTTTAAGGTAGTTTGGTCGTGACAATCGGAGAGAAAAGTATAGCCCGACAGTCAATATGAAAACTTTTTAATTTTTTTAATTTTAGGCGATTTCAACAACAAGGTCATATTCGCCTGAAGTTAATTTATTTTAATTAAATTTGGTTTATTATATTTATATCATTAACGAATTCTAGCACTTTTTAATTTTTTTCTGTATTTTCTGAAAGTATGTCCTTTAGTTCACCACTGATGTTGTGTTCTATTCTTTACGTTTGATATTGTGGGCAGGTTACTAGTAGATGATGGAATATGAAAACTTAAAACTATTTATTTTTGTTGCAGATTGTATTGACATACTAATACAATCACACTTTTAATGAAAATGAATGTGGCAACAGTGCCAATCTCAATGCCGGATATCCTATAGAAGTACCATATATGTAGTTATATTTATTATACTCTGTTCTAGTAATAGTCACTAGTTGCCAAATTGTGGTTCTGTCTACTACTACACGGCGGTTATTATTTTTAAATTTCAACTTCAAATATTTATATCTTTTCAACAAATCGATAAAAAAAATGATTTTTATTTTTGAATTTTCTTAATTCTTTGTTTTATTAAATATCAGTTTATTAAATAACTATTCAAAACTCACCCTTTCTTCATTCCCAAGTCTAAATTTCGCAATCATTTTCTTTTCTTTCCCCCGTGCTTTTCTAGTTATTACTATAGATTACTAAATCAGCAATTAGTGATTTCCCTTGGTGCTGGAATTATGAATGTTGTTAGAATAACCGTTATTTTAATTGCATCCATTTCGCCCATTAAATCCGCTCATCTAAATGCGCAAACTCGTACATCATAGGGCTTATTCATAACTACCAACCACTATAATTTAGTAAGCTTAAATCAGCATTAAATAACTATCCCCTTATTGACGTCACCGACCCGAACTCTAATTCATCTTCAAAGAATTAAGGTTAATTCCATGGATTATACTAATTTAGATTTTAGATGGGATCATGAAAGAAATAGATTTGAATACAGAGATATGTACGAATTCGAGTAAAATCTACATTGGACTATGATGTATAGTAGACCTCAATGTATTCAAATGATATTCAAGTATGCAGAATATTACAAGACGGAGCCACCATTGGTATTGGTATTACTTGGGATAAGCTCCGTCTTGTTAGTCAAGTTGCTTGATATACGAGTAGATAGATGTCCTTGATTTCAAGTAACTTGAAAGGGTTTCGTATATCAGTCATTTGTAATTTAGTATAGTTTTCCTAAAATGTCATGTATCACAAAAATCTGAAATTTATACTTTTATTGGATCAAATTTTTAACTTTTTGAAATACATACAAATCCGTGTCGAACGTGAGCTTTCCTACTTTCGATGCAGTGGTGTATTGGTGTATAATTGGATGTAGTGATATGAATTGTATGTCCCTTTGTAGAACAACTCAAAAACTTTTAATAAAAGACATAAAAATGTACCTTAGTTTCTGTAGTAGACTATATTAACTTAATAATTTTTTTTTTTCAATTTCACTACTTTTTTAAGTTATTACAATAAAATGAAATAATGACACAGAGAGCTCTCGGAGTAAATATTCATTTTATGGGTTTGATTGTTATCAAGTCAAATTAGTTATATAGATACATAATCATAAACTTATTAGGCAGTGGTGCAGGAAACATATATGAGGCGATATTGCTCAGTATCAGAATAGGTCGCTTGATTACAAGTAACTTGATTAACATGTTTTACTTCAAGTAACTTGTCTACTAGTTATAATTATATTTAAATAACATATTGATTTTCAGTTATTCGTAAAATAACGACGCGACAATATACTCTGTAAATAAAGGGTTGTGATATTTGGCTCTCTCTAAAAAGAGATAAATTCCATTTATAGGGCGATAATAAAAATAAACTCGTTTTTATTTAATATTCTCTGCTATTTAAATCTCACCATCCTGAAAAATAAAATGAGAGTTTTCTATATAGAGGTGGAAAATGAAATTTACTGAAGGTTAGATATTAGATATTTTGTAGAAAGTATATTTATATTTTATCATCTACATTTTATTCCGGTTCTAATATTACAGAATACACTTTTAGCAAAATTACAACATTATCAATTAAACTTTGATAACGCATATTATCCATTCAAGGCTGTAATATGACTGAGAAATATAGGCAGATATTTGAAAACAAGGAAAGTCTGAAAATTCTTACTGACTTTGTCAATAAAACGAATTTAATCTCTTTTTTTTGAGTACCCATACTCATATCTGTACGTTGTAAATTATGTATTGCAAATGTTTATAAATGTATATATTCTTTTAAGTGCTAATAACTTTTGAAAGTTGATGCAGTCAAATAAATATTAAAAAAAAAACTTTAAGAACAAGGAAACCCAGAAAAAATTGCGCTAATCCTGTGATCAAATTCAAATACACAGCAGTCCTGCGATAATAATTATTTCTCATTATTTTAACTAATTGTAATAAAACTGAGATTGTGAAATTGTCGAGTTTACACTTACTTATTATTACAATATAATTTTTGTTAATTATATTATTCTTGTTGCAGGTACGTTGATTTTTGATACTTACTCGAGTTGATCATCTTTGTCTCACAATGAGGGGTAAGTTTATTCAATTAAAACTACAAAACATTAAGTACGAACTTTGCTGGTCGTTTTTTACTTGTCATAATATTGTACATAGACAAAACTGCAGGAAATATTTCTTGTTCGCCTATTTTGATTGTGGCTTCCTATTTCTCTCCAATCTCCAATCTCCAACTTTTGCTTTTTTGCGTAATTTTAACTTTTTCTCTGATGTCATGAATTGGACTAGTCTGATATTCATTTGCTTGCTGATATTGACAAATAAAATTGTAGTGAAAATGCAACTTAAAGTTAAGCTTTTATTTAAACCAATATAAGCTAATAAATAAATATCAAATTAGCCCAATTCATGACGCATGACGTCAGAGAAAAAGTTACAAAATAAGGCGCATAGATTTATTTCTATTTAGTGTAACTTTACAAGATATTTGCTATACTTCTATATTTCTCATCGTATGCATGATGCAATTATGAGTTCCAGTTCTTTAATCTTAATTATTATGATTTCTCTTCCAGTACCATTCAGTTCATTAGTCAAACATCTCCGAATACTCTCACTAACACAATTACGTCCAGTATATGATTGTTTTTTTAACATAAAAGAGATTACTTTTTCCATTATTTTTTTTAGAATTTTCGGTTCGGCCTGTTGGTATACTGTATACCATACAATTTTGTTATATTAATGAAAACATATTCAATTAATAAAACAGAAAGTTAAATACGCCTATTTGTCTCTTGAGACCGCAGAAGGTTTTTTTTAAAAACACAAAATTTTGTAAAGACTTTTGAAAATTGTATTATTTAGAATTAATTTGAACTTCCTTCACAAATAAACATTTAATGGAAAACAAAGTTTTCCATACAAAAATGTATAAAACATGTTTTTACTGCTATTCCTGAATTATTGTAGTATAGTTACTTATATTTTAGCGGTATCTTTTGTTGTATATTTCATACGAAACCAGTTTCCTATTATTGTCCTTAACAATATAAAAAAATAACAATATCGTTTGTCATTTCCGTTTCCTATAATTTTTATATTTAAAATAATAACAGTGTTTTTTTTCATTTCTTTTTTAAACTTTTTTACATTTCATTCGCACGCATTATATTAAACATGTTTTATCTCTGTCAGATAGTATTCAAGTTGGACATAACATAAAATGAACTAATGTAGACTATAGCAGTGAAGCGGGAACGTTGAACACCATTACCCTTGTCTACTCAACCACCTCACATTATCAACCCTCTCGATCCACCCACCACCCACTCCTACCCTTTTGCCACCCATTTTCTAGACTCCCGGAACGGACTCGAAGTTTTCTGTTAATACCACAAACCCATATCACACGTGTTATACAGACTCTGGTCCAGAACATTCAGAACATTCAGGACTAGCCGGACGACCACGATCAGGGAAACTGAAAGCCGAGTTTCTGATTGAAAAAACAAACAAAAAAAAATGTCTGTGGTTATTAAAAGTGGTACAACTACTGCTGCCGCTACGGGCACAAATTGAAGCAAATCAAATTAAGGTTCTGGTTAGATTTCTATGCGGAGTACGGACAGATTGTGTCACCCTCTAGTGAATCAAACAGAACGAGAGGAGAGAGAGAAACATATTTTTAACACTGTACTAAAAATATATTCCGTTATTATACCAGAATAATATACCGGAAATAATATATTTTTATAGGCATTTAATTTGTTTTTATTTCTGAAAATTGTGTGCGTTCTATTTATATAAATATTTTAATTGAATCAAGTACACTTAACTTCAGAAAAAGTTTTGCAGAATCACAAAACATCTTACGAAATTATTTGTAATATACATGGTTTGAGACAGCACAGTATTTATGTTTGGTATCAGACTACTATGTATTTTGAATCTTCGAACCAGCGCTATATTTTCTGGGTTTGATTTCTTTCACAATTTGATTACGTGGTCATAATCATTAATCTGTGTAGTTACATATGAGGCTATGGCACGAAGACTGATTGAACCAAAATTTTTGCCGAAATATTATTTGACCATTACTTAACTATTATTTAATAACCTTAAATAGTCGTAACTTTGTTTATAGAAGTATTAACCTCTTATGAACGTTTCAGTGTGGTATAGTTAGTACAAAAATTCAAAACCTCTGCATTGGCTGCTGCATTGCTTCTCTGATCATTCTTCAGTCTTATCTTAACATAACCAACTCTGAAATGCGTATATGGCTCTGCATTCGAAACCACTCGAAGAGAGTGATGTAATCTGACTCGTGGGTAACCTTGGAAAGCTATGTGTATTAGGTATTAACCGAAATTAACAGTCTTAACACTGCCTCCTCTGACGACTCCCGTTCCGATTTCGTTTCTGATTTCGATCAACCAAATTTATAAACTCCTCTTCCAACTTTAATCCACCGATAAACCACCTCCGTAATATCCCTATTACGTACATACTACACACAAACGTGCAGAAAACTCGAATACAAAACTTTGATGTGCCATTTTTTTTGTAAATTGTTTAAGAAACATTTTTCTTTACTCTCCTATATTTTTTCAAAATTCTATTGCGAGATGTTTTTGTGTATAATAGAAAATAATTGTGTACACAAATAATTTTACACACTTCAAATGGGAGATGAGCTTTAAAATTGCTAACTTTTTATTAATTATGTCGGATTCTAAACGGTCCAAAATTCTGAAACTTCAGGATTTGTTTGTTAATGTTCCGAACAACACTTAAAATAATAAGTACATAGGTATAACTTATAACTATATATTTAAACCCTAATTTATAATCTACTATATTTTTAAGTTATATATAAATAAACAATAGTTTTTAACAAATTGAAACATATTATAATTATAATTCAAACAATAATTGAAAAGTTTTTTCAAAGGCGATTATCTCCATATCGTAGTTTTTAGGTTAAACCACTATTGCTCTCATTATCTCAAATATAACGTCATGAAATCATAATTACCGCCAACCTAGTACTATTCATTTACCGTAAAATGAATTAAAGTTGGTAAAACAATACTTAATTTTATAATGGTAATCATTAAATTAGTTAGTTGCTATATACGATTAAATAATTAAATATGATAAAAACATTTATTTGATTTTAAAATAGATAAGTAATTACTTTGACAATTCTGTTGACAAAAATAAAGCATAATTAGTGAAATAATAAAACCGTTCCCGCTGCGCTCTGGTAATTCTCCATCCCTCCCTCCTCCCTCACTTCTTCCCGCCTCTACACTTTTATAGGAATATTTTTTTGACGTTTCTTTTTATTCTTTTTTTATTTAAATTCAACATTGAAAAGATCAAAATGTAAATGAAGATCATAACAAGTACCAGCACAAAAAGAAAAGAGTTTCTTCTAAATTATTCAAATGGTATTTCGTTAATTATTTATTTATTCTGTGAAAATAAATTTAACATAATATTTAAGACGACAATCTGGACTCGATTCGTACTTGTAAATGTTGTAATTATATAAAGCTTCTCCCCACCCCATGTACTCCGCCCCCTGTACCACATCTCATCAAAAAATCACGGAAAATATTTTGTGATATTATAATATCTTTTGAAAGACAATAACAATGTTATTAAAGATTATTTTGTTTTGGTTACTTCAAATAAAACCTTGTTAATATTTTATAGCTATTCTAAGACTTCATAATTCTTGAAAGCAGCAAAATAGGTCACAAAACGTTGCATATTAAGTAAAATCGTTTACGTAGCAAGTAATTTTTGTTATGATAAAGAAATCTTAAATACACATATCTTATGTATAAAACTTCATAAATTTGATCTAAAAATAGTTTTAACAGTGTGGCATTAAACTGGAAAACAGTTTAAGGAAAATTATTCGTATTGCATGAATCCGCATTACTGAAACCCGTGCAATAGTAGCGGCTACTGTATGTAGATTACATGAGTCGTCCAGAATCAAAATTGGGCAATTGATGAAAAATTAAAAAATTAGTTAGATATACCATTGTGTCCAGGCTGAGCTCTATATAATAGTAATTAAAAATTATGAATTATCTAAGTTGTTATCAAATATGCTATAAAGAATCAAAGTTGGTTAGTTACTTTACTATTTGTCAAAAATATTACTATTTATAATATATTATATACATAATAAATTTAAAATAATATTAATTTAATAATAATAATTTATAAAATAATAATTGACATTGTGGAATAAGAGGAAATGAAATTGCGGACAAATTGGCAAAGGAATCAATAAATTTGGAAATTGAGATGAAAGTGAAATTACCTTTTTATGAAATTTTTAATATAATCAAAAAATTAAACTTCAATTTGAGAAACCAAGATTTCATTAACAAAAGTCAGTTAAAAGGAAGAGATTATTATATATTACATCCAAATTTGAGTAAGAAAAGATGGTTTAGAAATGAGTCCCGCAAAATTATATCAACTATAATCAGAACTTTGGATCATATTATATTTGAATACATAAATTATAGTTTAGAAAGATCAATATTCAATAGTGAAATATTAGATGTGGTTAAAACTTTTCCTGTTAATACTAAATTTTTGTTAAGTGATTCAAAATTAATTAGTGAATTATTTAATTATTTAGAAATTTGTGAAATAGAATTATAAAATGTGAAATATGTAAAAAAATGTTTGATGGTTGTGATGGCTATGACGAATAAAAGTCAAGGCAAATAAATAAATAAAAAAAAAAAAAAATAAATATATATTTTCTATTTAAAGTAAATAATTTGTTAAACAGCTTATATTATACCATAGTTATTTTATTATGTTATTTAGCATAATGTCAGTCTTTGTAACATTTGCATTGTAGTATATCTGTAATCATATATCAAAAATCACACTAATAAAAGTGGAATGTTTGTAAATAAACCATCTATTTGTTTGAAATCAAGAATACGATATGTAGATAGGAGTCAATAAAGAAAATACTATTAAAATAAATCTCCGAGAAACAAACAGATCAATAATTTATAACCATAACAGTGCCGAACTAGCTATGTCAGTTTTCCCGATATAAAATGGGTTCCTGAGGAAGTGAGCTGTCTATTGACTGAATACTACTGAGTTTCTTTGACTTTGTTTCTAGAAATCAATTATTTTAGATCCAGTTCGCTACTGACTAGTCCCGTATCTAAGAGCTACAAATACTTGGAGTAAAGTTGGAGACAGGAGACAAAAGCCATAACCAATATAGTTTCTCTAAGAGATTTATTGAAGATTTTATGAAACAGTAGATATATTTTTAGTGGTGTAACAAATATAATAAATTTATTCTTTATATATGAATATATTCGGTATTAATCTTGGATAATAATATTAATAAAAAATGGAGCAAGTTATACTAGACAATGTTCCAAAATGTCAATTAACAATTGGGTACTTGCCAGGATTTAAGTTGTGTTAGATATGAACCAGGCAGGATGCTGTATATTTACAGAGAGGGCTGTCATGCATATATTTTCAGAAAAATTGTAATTTATAATTTTTGCCAGGGTTATTTATGTCCGTTTATTTACTACGAGTAATTGTTTCCACGCCAATTTTAAAGTTTTACTGAGATTTATTCTATAGAAATCATAAACTAGTTACTAATGAAATTAATTAAGGCTCTAACTATGTACAATTAACAGCAGTAGCAAATCTAGTCATTCGCCACTCTGCAATCCGTAATGGCGTTCTTTTTTTGTTCTAATCTTGACCTGCTGCCATCTATGATATTTTAATCTTAAGTTGTTATAAAATGATGATTGAATATCAACTGGATGGCCAAGAGAGATTTACAGTTAACTTTATGTTATTGTATCTTTAGATCGCTATATGTTCTCGTTTGCTGCTTCCATTAATTAATTATATGCATAAATATATCATACATTGATTAGGCAACAATGTGGTAAACTTATATATAAGGAATAGATAATATTAACAACAACCAACAAATATATCCTAAGGTCGTCTGTAATAGACCCGCTATTCTAAACAATATGAAGTTAAATTAACGACAATATTGACTTAGATCTATTTAGGACTAAGGTTTTTCTTTTGTATCATGCTAGTGAGTTGAATAAAGCACTCTGCGTTACAATTTCTATGAGAAAGTAAGAAAATTAAACTTGGAATTAGCTCTTAGCATGTTGGAAGACATGGAATTTTTTACCTAAAGCTCGAGTAAAACTCAAAATTATTAAAAATGTGTTTTAGTTAAATTATCAAGTGATACACTTGCTTTTACACGATTAGATCAGATCATCAATTAGTTTCAGATTTATTCGGCTGTCTTATATGTAACAGCCCATTTAAACAAGTAGTTTGTTCAACAAAAGTTGTATATTACTTGAATCAGTTTTAGAGTCATATATTTCATGTCTATACATATTCAAGTAATATTCAACTTTTGTGGAACAAACTATCTAGTAGAATTAAATATAATCGTGTAATATCAATTTTAACACTAACACCTGTATAGGAAAATTATTCTCTCAGATTTCAAATCGAATCAGAATCTTATTGGAGAACTGATCTGAACATCTAAACGGACTAAACATCTGATAAACATAAACGTAAGTAACTGGAAAGTGTTTCTTCAGATTTTTTTATAGGTATAAAGTAAAAAGTCAATGCAAAGTAAATTATTTTATAGTACTTTCAGTACTTCCATTATTTTAATAAGTTACGATAATAAAATACAATATATACGAGTTATATGTTGCTTCAACTTGAAGTAATGCACATATATCAGAAACTTGTTGAAATGGTAACGGAACTACATTAATTATTGCATTATAAGTTCTAGAGTTAAACTTCGACTTCTATTAAGTTATACTACATGTAAACACTCCCCGCACTCATTTTGACACACTTATACACAAATATGTATTTGTATATTCCTAACTATACTCCACACTATTTCAATGGGGTTTTAATGACGCTCGAGTTTGATTTGTATCAAATTCAACTGCATACTAATTAAAATTAACAACTGCTCGTACAATTATATCATAAATATAATATCAACATGATATATGCACATACTCAAAAATAAACAAACAACATTTTGAAACAAATATAGTAGTTGTAGTAGTATCCATACTTCACTGTGTTTAATTTAATAAAAATCGTGCGAAAGTTGTTTTCAATTAAAAGCTTATAAATTATTTTCCAAAGTAATTAAGCTTATTGAATTTAATGCATTTATTAACAGAAAAGTTGTTTAAATTATAATGAATTAATAATTGATTTTAATTATTAACTGCTTTTATTCATTTTAAAATAAAAAAACAGCTTCTTTAGAAATTAATAAAATATATTTATTGGTAAACATTTATATTTCCATTTCAATCATTTTAATTTATATATTATTTTTGTAAATTCTTAATTGGCGGAAAACTTGTGTGTGTGACTATCTAAAAATATGGCGTTTTGAATACTTAATTTAACGACACAGTGGTGAGAGCAATGATACTTTACGCTGACTGCTGTGTCTTTGGGATTGATCCCCGCATCAGAATTATATTTTTTGGGTCTTGTTGTTACTAAGTAAACTTGATTATGTACATACATAAACTTATTAGGTAGTGGTGTAGTAACCATACATGAGACCAGTACACCATAAAGACTGGCAACACAGTATGAGGTTGTCGGTTATTACTTAGCATCGGAAAGAGGCCACCGTTAAAAAAATTTAATAAAAGAAGATACTTAATTGCTTGCAAATAGAATATATTGAAAAGAATTTTCAAAGAAGTTAGAGAATTAAAAAAAAATCTGGTGTTTCAGAAATGTCTTATGTTGGAGATAAGATTTAATGCGTTGTTTGATTGGAATCAGCAAAATATTGAATAAACCTCAACGATAAAGGCATATGTTTCGAATTTGGGCAATTAGAGCATAACAACTCAAAGGCTGTCAGAAACCTTATTGAGTTTATAAACAAAACCAATTTAATCCCCTTGTTTTAAGTGTGTTTATAAGTAGTAAATTATGTATTATAAATGTATATATTCTTTTCAAGTGCAACTAAATTTTGAAAGGTGATGCACTCACATAATTATTTAAAAAAAGGCTATCAGATTAGAAAATAAATTTTTTGACAGTGAACAGTGAAACAATAATTATTTTTGAGAATAACTTTTAGAAGGTGGATAAATAGATTATTACATTGAAACAAAATTAGAGGCAAATGAAGCACTATCATTGTGGAGTGTTAATAATTGTATGCACTGCAGCTTCTGCGCACAAATGTGATGTTGGTAGCCACAGATCTCTTTTGTCTTGCAACTTAGAGTCTCTAAATTTATATTCAAATCACAACGAATGATCAGCTTCTCGGCTAGAGCATTTACAGTTTCTGCAGCTATGATAGCTAATGTGTTCTATTCTATATTGTGACTTGTTTTGCTCGGTGTTTTGAAACATATCTTGCATATTTTAATATGGAACACATTTTTCATCATTGAACCATATTTTAGCATTTTGTTACAAACAAGTAGTAAAGCCATTTTATTTACAACCCGTTTTTCCTCCATAAATGGATTTTCTTATCTCGATATATAACATTCTTATTCAATATTCTTTTTACTGAAATAAAATAATAGTTTTCCTTATATTCGAAGATAGTTTTTCAGCAACGGCTATGTCAAACATTTTCTATGGCCCATTTTCTAGTACATCAGTCGCATTGTCTTTATTTTAACATATCCTTTACCAATTTCTATATATGTTGCAACGTAATTTTTTTTTCCTTGTTATATGACTTTTTATAACAAGGAAAACCTCCAAAAAAAGAAAAACATAAAAAAATCTCATGATATTTCTAACAGTACAAAGTAGTGAGTAGGATCGGAACTTTGCCCCTTTAGTCCCGCGATGGTCCAGGGTGCCCTGTGCGCTGTACGCTGTGGGGTGGAATGCAGAATATTAAAATTCCTCGCACTGCGGAGTGCGGTGGTGGACAAGATGTACGGGGTAACGGATAACGGGTCTGTGTGCGACAGAGACAGCTACAGAGAGGGAACTTGGAGGAAAATACTGGCAGTCAGGAGATGGCAGGCGCCTTAAGGCTCTACACTGTTAACTGAGTAATACAAGATAGTCGTTATGGATTTACAATGTTAATTTCAATTATGAATATATTGTTAACATTATTTTATACATTTTTAATGTGACTGATGATAAAGAGGAGATCTTAAATACGTAGCAAATTGGATAATTAGAACTTTGTCTGGATTTATATGTATATCGAAAATAATTTCTAGTTTACTTAATAATCGAAACATTATAGCTCAATTTTTCTCTGCGCTCTCAAGTAGAGTGAATCGAATATTTACATATCAAAAACATTGTTGCAAAAAATTCTCTGACCATATTATAGTAAACATATCATACAAAAATATTTTGTTACTAAAATATATAATTTACATAAATAATCAAATATCTCATACAATTATTAAGGTATCTGAAAACGCAAAATTTTAGCATTATTTGTATGATGACAAATGTGATGTTTACATTTTGTGTATAGCGGTATATATTTTTTTAATACCTATAGGCGTTTTTAACAACCTCAGTCTTGTCAATCAGGTAATTGTCCTTTGATGCTGTGTATTTTCGCAGATGGCTGCATATATTTTGCAAGATTTCAATAGATGTACTGTTATATGAAGGTGAGCATGTATTTTGTTATAATGTAGAGTAATGAATGTATATTATTAAACGAATAATCAACTAAATCAATAACAACTAAATTCGGAAAATATACCGCTGGTCTTCAAATTGAATTCGAAAACACAGCTTGGTAGCCACCAACAAGCAACAACGCTTGCACTCTTTGAGCCTCAATGATACGTTAATAGATGCAAAAGAATATATTGAAGAAAATTGAGCGGGTGCTTATTTTCGCTATAAGTGTTATTAGATTACCTCCTTGTATTATGGTGTCATATATGTGTATTATACCACTGTATAATAAACAAAGGTTTTTATTTATATATTGACTCAACAAAACCCAACAAATATAGCGCTGGTCTTGGAATCTAACTCAGAAACACAGCAGTCGCCTGGTGTCAATTTCTGAACGCTTAATTTAAGCTTACAGTTTTAGAATTTATTCCTTTGTCGAAACATTATACATCAAATCAGTGTCTTGGTGCTAAAGATGTCAATGTAATTTTTTATTTTCAAGAGATTTTAATTTCTTAAATTTTTCGGAACAACAAATAAATATATATATATATATATATATATTTGTTTTAGTCAAAGTTGAAATAGATATTGAATGTTTTCTTGATTGTCTACAAGCTTTCTTTAAGCTCATTTATTATTGAAATTTTGACACTGAAATTTTGTTTACAAATATTTTTCATAAAATTCCGTAAAGTTTTTTCTTGAACTTATTGAATATTCATCGTATAGATAAATCTTTCAACAATAAACAACAAAGCATTAATTTTAGAGATACACTAGTAATGCATGTGAACGATATAGATTTGAGGTACGGGACAAATACATGAAAATCGTATGTTGTTTATATATGCGTAAAGAAGTGCCACTTCTTATATTCAAACCTAAAAGCTTCAGCTTAAGTGAAAATTTGTTGAGTTTTCCATAAAAGAAAATGCGTAAAACGTGAAAGTGATTCGTAAACATAAAAGATATAGAGAAATGGAATTTCATAAATATATCATCTAAGCTTTTCCACCGGTCCGGCATTAAAAAAGGAGCTGGCATTTCAAAAACACTGTGCGCTATATTATTTAGAATATATTACTTATGTATAACATAGTTCTTCAAATATTTCTGTGTGTGATGTTTATTGCATTTTGTTTATGTATATGTATGTGTGTGTGTATTTCTGAAAGAGTTATATTTTAAAAAAGGTATTGTTGTTGAAATATAAATATATACTTGTATTGTATAAACGGAGACGAAAATGGCTACCCGTTAGTTCACCATACCAATGGATAAAACGACATCGGTTGTAGCGGCCATTTGTGAAAGCTTTTGACCACTGGCCGGTTAATAATGAGACCAAATCAGATCGAACCGGTATCTAACGGACCAGAACCGTTTATTTTTAATAACAAGAGCTATATTTATGATTTATTACTTCCCAAAATCTCAGTCGCCCACTTTCTTTGATGTAGACGACATATCGAAAACGATTCAGCCATAACTTTTTATAAGCACGTTACAATAATTTATTAAATTGTATAGAATTTGTATTATATTAAAAAATACATTTGTATTAATTTATTTACTGGTTTCTCTTAACAATTTCTGCCATATTTATATAGATTTTTGTTTACTTATAATGTATACATTATAATATTTGCATACTGTCAACGATACACATATCTTCCACAAGTTCCTTGGATGTTACCTTACATTAATTTGACATACATGATATTTAATATATAAAAAGGTTTACAATTGGTCTAGACCTAATTCCTTATAACCTGGTTGCGCATTAGTAGACATATTTTCTTACTACCACTTATGTTCGTCATGTGTTATATTTAAGTTAAATGATCATATTTCTATTCGTCTAATATTATAATGCGTTATATTTTATAGAACAATCTGTTGGTATCATTTTAGAACTATGCTAAGGCAACACTAAGTAAATTTATTCTTATTATAACGCAAACAAAAACAGAAAATTGTAATGCAAAGCAGTTTCAGAAATGCTGGCTTAATACGAGCTAATTTTAAGGTTCATTATATTGCTTTCATATAGAAAATTGTAACGCAATGCAAGTTTAAAATTGCTGGCTTGCTACAAGTTATTTTCAAGCTATATTCTTTAGCTATTATATAGAAAATTGTAACGTAATGCAATTAGTTAAAATTAGTGCTTTGCTACAAGGTAATTCTAAGATTCATTTTCTAGCTGAGGAGCTGAAAATAAATTGGAAACACATTTGAATATATATGTATTTTTTTTATTATAGTTTCTCGGACTTCCTAGGCACGTAGCCTGTTATCGCCCCTAATATCGTTCTGCTTCTTCTTATACGTTATATCCAGACAACAAGTATGATCTATTCATGGCTACTGCAGTTATAAATTTCGGTTTCTCAAACAAAAAGGCGGTGTTAACAGGAAGCGTTTGGAGTCCATTTCTTGCCATTGCTGTATTTTTACATTGCCATAGAATGTGGTCAGGATCTGCCTCCTCTTCACCACATTCGCATTTAGAGGTTGGAATGATTTTGATTCTTGCTAGATGTTTCGGAGCTCCAGTATGATGCAAACCATTGATTTCTTAACCAGCACAATTTGTTTACAGTACGTAAAATCGGTAATAATGCAGCTTTTATCCTAAGTTTAAATTTGTCATATATGGCTCGTTTTACCAGAGATTTTACATTTATACATCTTTAGTCCAGTATACATTTTTTTTTTGGCATCTTTATCCATCGCGTCTTCGACATTATTATCATTACCATTCAACACGCCTTCCGATAAATCAATATTTAATTCAATTACTTTATCAAATATTGTACAAACACAACAGCATAATTCTCTACATAATAATTTATTTTCTATAATTTCTAAAATATATAAAACGAAAAAATGAAAATTGAATAATAATGAATCGCCAGAAGTGTTTTTACGAGACCACAATTTTAATTATTATTTGATCTTTGTTTCCAGCAGCCGACATTTTGTGTTATCACGATTGTAAAAAGTACGAGTACATTGTAAAATGAATTTTATATTTTATATGTCAATTTCATTTTAAATTTTTAATTTCTAATTAATTATCAATATTGTGGACTCTAGTATCAGAATATCCGGAGGGCATAAAATTCTGTAAGGGTTTTTAATAAGGGTAAATAAAATGAACTGGGATATTTTATACCCGATTTTATAAGAATCGTTAAGAGAAAAGAATGTGACAGTTGTTTTAGCTGTAATCCAGATGTAATTAAAAATTAAATTAATTTATTTTATCAAAGAAAAATACCTCCCCGTATGCAGTATCTTATTTTAATTGAATCAGGTGTTTACAAAAGTAATAGTGAAAGAATTTTGTGTTTATATTTATGAAATTTGATTAGGATAGACAATTTTACAATCCAAAAGAAAATTTATAACATGAAAATTTATACATTTTAGACAAACGAATTTGTTTTTACACAAAACTATTTTTTAATTTATTAATAATTCTGGTTTTATTATTATAAATAAAAGAGGTTTGTTCATACATTACGTGGAATTTTTGAATTGTAATAACAAAATGTGTCCTGTATTCTTAGAAGCCACAACCCCTCCTCCCCCCTCCTCTTAACACTACGAATCTTTCGTAATTTTTTTTGTTATTAACGCCGAGTGTAAGAACGAAAATTGGGTACAATTGACAAACGAACAGCGTGATTTATTATCTAATACCATTTAATATTAACATTTAACTAGCGTGCACCCCCATCGCAAAGCGACGTCTGTCTTTTACGTGTAAATTGAATTTCATCTAAAATTTATATTTCTTTTTTAAATTCAAATGTTTATCTCATTCTAAGTCACGATATAAAAGGGGTAAAACATCGTAACGGTCTTTTTTTAACGTAACGATGTATTTTTATAGTGTAGCGGTCATTTTTGATCGTGACGATGTTTTCTTACTGTGACGGCCAGAATTTCCGCTGCTACATCACAGGCTGCTTAATAAATATAATGATTATGTGAAAATAATCAATAATTAACTACACTGTTAAAAATGTTTTTAATTCAATACAAATTTAATAGACAAATGTGTAATAAAATTTATTAATTTTTTTTAAGATGAATTTTTGTCTTAATTTGTTAAAGAAAATACACTGTCAAATATAAATGTTGTAGATCACTGTACCATCTACCAATCATTAATAATGTAGATCTCTACGTTTTCATCCCCTTCACCCTCCTCCCGACCAGCACCCATTACCACTTGTCGTCAGACTTGAACACCCTCTAGTTGTAAATACCTTAAAAATAACGAGTCACAGTTTACACACTCTTTAAACTCAAGGGTAAATATCATTCCTTTACAAAAATAAACTTCTTAGGGAATTCTAATGTATTGGTTTAAGGATAGCAACTTCGAGAAGAATCCTTTAACAGGAATAAGGATTTGTTAGTTACCTATATTGAGTTGTGTATCTCTTATATGTATATGTATATGTATGTGTTTTCCTTATACAACTTGGGAATAATTTTTTTTTTGTTGAAATATATATAGAGGGAGAGAGATAAATAAAAAAAAGAAAGAGACACAGGAAGATTACGAAAACAGTTTACTAGAAATAGGAATAGGACCAGGGGTTTATTTGCGTTGCACTTTAGTTCTGGAATCGATCAATCATGCCTTTGACATACAACATGTGTCTGTACAAGTTGGAACTTGTCTGTGTATGAGTGTGTTTGTGTGTGTGTAGGTGAGTAGGGTATAAAATACACTTAGTGGACTTTAACCCATTAAACGCGTGAATAGGGTTGTTGCTCTCACAACGTCTAAAGCAACGTAGCGCAGCTCAGGGCAATGTAGCACAAGAACTGGTGTGGATGGCTTGACATCCAGTACATATTGACATAAATGTAATTGAGTGATTACATTAGCATTTATTCCATTGCCGGTTCTGATTTATATGGAACGATAAAAAAGGGTTATAAATTATTCAGGAATTGAATTACAGCATCCGACAAGAAATAGTACATTTAGTTCATCTGGAGTTATATACGACGTTGGAACACGTTGTAATGTAACTAGCAGAGTTTACAGCATCTAAAAACTTGACAGTGCTCGTAGATACATAGGGTACAAAACATTTGAAGCCAGGGACGTATTAGCAGTTAGTTAGTCCGATGCCGCAATTGAACCGCCATTGGTGAAGGGAGTAAAATGAACTAAATCGAATGGTCTCTTTTCTAAATGTCTTAATTATCAGGAATCTTCATTAACCTATTTATGTTTAATATCTAATTTATTTTGCAACACATGTAATACATAATAAATATTCGTTGTTACTTGTTACTCTTTGATTTATAGGACCAACGGTATTGTATTATATCTCATGGCTACTACCAGCAGTTCATTTTCTACATCTGAGCATACGAAAAAATAGTATATAACATAATAGTATCATAGCTTGTTGTTGGACTGATAGAACTGAATTGAAAATATTGATGGCGGTTACATAAACCATTAAACGAAACAACAATTAAGAAAAGAAAATATAGTAATGATTTGGGAATCGACCTTAAAGACTCCTTCATTAGCTAAGTGACAACGCCTAAATTCTTCCAACTTACTTGCCATCTATTTCAACAAGCAATGTGATGTCCACTTTTCCATCATACCTTTATTTTTTGTATATTTATACAACGAAATGAAATTTCTTTTAATACAAAATCACGTTATCTTTATTTAATTGTATACACAACAAATTATCAAATAAATACCAACCATAAATAACGAAATAGCAATTTTAATTTACTTTTCTACCAATTGAATTGTACCTTTACTCTTTCTAAGAGGGTTAAATACATTCTAAGAGGGTTAAATATCAAAAACCCTTACTTTTTCAAAGTAAATCAGATAATTTAATTTGAGGTTTGTTACCCTTATTTATAAACCTAAAGAAATTATATCCGACAGTTCAAGCAACAAGCACAAATTGTATTTTATTCATAGTTACGTAGTCCGTAAGTCTGCTTGCCTAATCCCTCGTTGGGGATGTTTCATAGGTTTCAGTCAATGGAGTTAGTAGCAACTGGCAACTGGCAACTGGAACTGGCAACTAGCAGCTGGAATCGGAGAGCCAGGAGTAAGGAATCACGTACGCGGATTGTATACCAAATTATATTGATTGGCAGCTCTACAATGAGAAAACCTCAACCTCTACCTCAATTCGTTCAAGTCCCATGGTCCTGTACAGTCCCGTTCCGTCTCCTTCGAGTCCTGAACTCAATTGTAATAAGCCTTGCTATCCCCATAGCAGGATGGAGTGCCGACTGCTAAATATTGAGTCTATGTACAAAACGGCGGAGATTTATTTGGTAAAACACCGATAATTTAACCGTTAACGTTATTTTATTTTTTTATAAGAAGTGAAAAATCGCTACATTTTATAAATTTTGTTTTTATGTTTGTAACGTGATTTTCTTAAGTGATAGAGAAGTGAGTTCTTGTAGTTGTACAACAATTGTTAATTTTATTAAGTACTGGTAATGTACATTTCGCAAGGTTATTCCTCTATTCTAATACTCCAAAAACTACTTTCTCATTGTTATACTTTTGCCTTTCTCTATCATATTTATGCTCCCTACTCTTCCATGTTTCGCCATCAACTTCCTTTCTTCTCTGCCTTCTCTTAAAATATCCTCAATCTTCTTTTCGCTATCAATTCTAAACTCGCATTCCGACAATAATTAATCACATATCTTTTATTTTGCTAAGTTGTCAAGTATCAATATTTGGTTATTTCTTTTATAAATACAGATTCTTTGACTGCACAATATCTGATGACTGATACTACTTTTTAAGTAAGGTATATTCGAGTTATTTCGCATTAGAACAGTGTATCATTAGATCAACATTATACTTTAATCAGCTCCCAAAAAAATAATAAACACAAAGGATACTCAAGTTATGTACAAATATGCATCCCAGTAAATATTTTGGAGCATTTTGGAGTCACTTTGACATCATATTGGAGATTCGTATGATTTTTTTGTCATGAAAGAGTTCATTTATAGTTCAATTTCTCACAATTCTTCATATGAAATGTCTGTTTTATCGGATACAGATGACAGAACCACTCCACCTGTCGGAATACAAATGAAGATAAAGTTGTTGCGAACTATCATTGAAGTGAAATAGTGATAGAAACGTCACAAAATAGGGCACTTCACCAAATGTTTACTGGGATGTATCTCAGCATGATGAAGATCTTTGCGACAGCAAGTAGGTCGTAGTGTCCCGCATTGATCTCCAGATGTATGACTTTACATACAATGATGTATTCATAAACAATAAAATAGAAACTTCCTCTCATGATAAAGTGTGCTAATGTAATTACACGCTACTGAAAATGTCGCAAATCGCAACCACTAGTTCGGTTATCGAGCCCGAAAACACTCTGATTTAACATATAAATCTTTCACTTGTCTAAAGTAGAATAGTTGTATTATAATTTCTCTTTAAATGCTTTGAAAAATGAATATAAAAAGTGGACTACGATTAATAAATGTCTGCCAGGTCTGGTGTATTCCGTAGGGTCTAAGCCGACCTTAGAGACGGTGATATTGCGAACCGTATATAATACACTGTATACTCAAGGGGCTATATGCCACGCCACGCTACGCCATATCGATGCGTTCTTTTTCTGTTGCCTATTATCGTTGCGTAGACCACAGAGAGTACGAGCTTAGAGTTCAGTGGCACACTTATAGATCAATGTAAGAGTGAACCCTAATACTGGCTGCATGCTTGTAATGAAATGTGTCAACTGATTTACTAGATGAGTATAAAAATGTGTTAAACAATAATTAGGTATATAAATAATAGTTTGATTTGCTAAACCTGCAAAATTTGCTTTTTAGCAAAACTAAAATTTTGGGATAAATTAAAACCGGAGCTCTTTTACAGACGGTAGATGCAAAAGGTACATTAAAACACCACGCAACTGCGTGAAAGAATGATAGCTAGCTTTTATTATGTTTTACAGAATATTGTTAAAAACGAATATTAACAGACCGTTCCTGTGGACCCAAACTTGCACCAGACGCTTTAAAGCTCTCTAGTGATTTAAAGAAATATCATCAAATGCTACAGTGGCTTCAACAGTACCTAACTTACATTCACAATCTATTGAACAGGAGTTGCTTTATTTTCCCAATTTTTTAAGAGCTGTTTAGTCATCGTAATAATCATTTGATAAATAATTAGAAATTCAGATCTCAAAATAGTAATGTTAAAACCATATATAAAATTGGTAAATGCGCTTTATCAACTTGATTACTTGCATAATTCATTAGGTTCAAAAGGTTACTTTTTCAAATTTTCTCTTGCGACAGTTTAATACTATATGTTTAATAGTTCACCCCTTCCCACCCACACTTTTAGGAGATTCTAGTATGAAATCGATCTTATCAATCAGAAAAAACCATTTGTATTTGAAGTTTTAAATTTCAACTTCAACCCTAATCCATTTCAGAATAGCTTGAAGCTCTAACGCTTGATTAAACCGCAGAGACCTTCCCTTCGAGCAGCGTCTCTAAATTAATTGTTTTTTTACCTTCATCTAAAACCTTTTTTTTAATGGATTCTCATCCGTATTTATTGTTTCATATAATACGTATCCCTTTTTATATGACGCGTATGGAATGACTTATAAAAGTGAAAATATTGGATTACAAGAGGACATAAAAAGCCAATAAGCTTCAATCTAGGGGAAAACTTTGAAGTCTTCATCTTAATACGATACTAAAGAAACCTCGTCCAACTTTTGTATTTTATGGTTTTTAATGTTTTTTTATCATTGTGTTTTGTAAGCATTATTATAATAAAGTCAGTTATACTCAAAACAAATCTCTACGATTGCTTTATTATTTATACGAGTATACCTGTACTTTAAACCGTGCATTTTAATTTGATTTTTTAGTTCAACAAATTAACTTATTTACTGAAAATTTCGTAGCATTTTTTAAGTGCCAAAATACAACCATAATTGCTAGATATGGTGTTCCTTTACTAACCACATAATTTGTTCTTTGGATTAAAAAAAAATGTCACCACTTTTCACGAAAATATTACGTTTTTCTGTTGATTTAAAATAACACCTCTTATTGAATTATTGTTTCGATAATGTTAACAATCTACTATATATAGCTACTACACCGTTTCTCAATAAATGTATAGCACATATCCCGAAAGCTTGACTACAAGCACACTCTCTTTCGACTATTGTCTTATCCCTATTTGTCGATTCTAGATCGAACAAAAAATGAAAAGCTGAAATATGTAAGCACTGGGTAATATAAGACCAAGGTGTAAATGTAACACTTGATTAGTTTGTAGCATGATAGCAAGTAAAACTTTTATTTGAGAGGTAGAAAATGAACCTTAGAATTTGCTTGTAGCATGCTAGTAAACTTGAAACTGCACTGCAAGACAATTTTCTAACTGGACAAGATTATACGATCTGCATAATCAGTTATGTAGTCTAAATCTATCTTTGACAAGTGAAGACTAAGATGGTGTCTGTGTATGTAATTATTGAACTGGTTTTTTAAATATTGGTAAAAAGCAGAGACAGAAAGCTCACTCACTACTCAAACTTATTTAACAAATAGATAGAGCTTTAAAAATGCATATATGAGTGTAAACAACTACTTTAGCAGCCCGCATATATAATGTGTCGACAACATCAACATTAGTAATATATTAGGGGTTTATTAGTAACAGGGTAGAATTGGAAATAATTCAATGGTGTCATTAGATGTATAAGAGAGATATCTCACTCGCATACACGTTCGATCTTTCACTAACAACATAGTTGTAATCACATTCGCTTCGGGCAGATTCGGGCTAAGGTTTGCAACCAGTCGCGTCGTGTGCGGAGGACCTAAGACAGGAGCAGTTTTAAAATTTTAGTAATATATTCTGCACTGCAGACATTCAAGTAGGAAATTATATTTTCTACAAGATTGATAATAACAATTGTCTTTCTAGAACCTACTATTGTAGAAATATTGCTAAAAGCTGTTGTTGACCGCAGTATTTCCAAGATGGCGATTCAGATAAAGATGCGCCAAAGTGGAAAACTTCAAAAAGAAAGAGTGCTTTATGTTTTATAGCTTAAAAGTATATAAAACTATCAAGCTATTGAACTGCACAAGCATACTTTACTAAGAAATTTATTTTATGGTTTTAAAGAACATGTATAAATACATCAACTGTATGACTTTATGTATATCAAAGCTGATTCCTTTAAGAGATTTTATAAAGAGCATACAAGTGGCAAAAAAACGAACATCAAAAAGAGAATAATAATAATACCAGTATATACTAGAATTGGAATATTAAATTGAAGAAAAATATTATTAATATAACAAATACATCAAATATTTGATTTGATTTTTTTTTTTTGTGAAATTTATATAAAGTATAAAATCATAATACTATATTTGAAATGTAATACTACGAAATGCCTCCCACTCAACCACCCGTTGCGAATAACACAAGGAGGCATTCACAGCTTAACGTTAAAGGCTCGAAACTCAAATAAACTCTCAAAAGAAAAATATAATGATTGAGTGAGTAGTGGGAGAGGGGGAAGGGTAGAGGGTTACTGAATCTGATTCTGGTTCTGGTTCTGGTTGATACATAAAATGAGAACAGTATTATATCGTCATGTATAATATACAGAAAAGAAGAAAAAAAAATCGTTTTTCGTTACTTTTATAGAGGAAAACATGAAAACAGAAAAACTGTAAAGTTTATACTGTCAAAAAACGTTTTTACCCTAAAATTTAAACTAAAGGAAATAAATCGACTGTACCCATTCACAGTGCTTTTCAGATTCCTATTTGTAGTGCGCTGGAACTCCCACTGAAGTGCTGGCGGACTGGAGGTCTGGAAGACTGGAACAGGCATCTTTCCTATCCCGGTATCTAGCCCGTCAAGGAATGTACTAGTGGAGAGTGGAGACTGACATATTGTAGGCTCAGCATAGCTTGTATCATGAGAGTTTCGTGATGCAACCTATACATAAGACATTTCTGGTAAAAAATCACAGAATGGTGAATTCTGGTGAACGGTGGTTTTTTTAAAGTTATTTTTCAACACTATTACACACTTTGTGCAATATTGCAACATCTTAGTTTTAGTCAACCATTGAAGATCGCTTAAATTTAATTTAAGTATATATCAAAGACAACAACAGTCATAGCTGTTGATTGACAAGTTTGATCACTATCTATAAGAAGACGCCACAATTCAATTGCGATCTTACCGGTGGTTATTCTTCAAAGTATCTAAAGGTGCCTTTATATACTTATGATATAAGTTACTTACTATAAATACTACATATGTACGTACAGATATAACTGCTGCTAGATAGTTTTATTAAATTTTCCAGGATTAAGTTTAATTCAATTACCAATAGCTTATAAGGTCACAAATCATTTCTTCAGTACCGTTTAAGTTGTATACGAAGCACAACATAACCTAAAAAATAATTGCTTCTATATAACTGATGGCTCAGAAAATTTAGGTATTGACTGCAGAGCTTTAGGGCAATGTTTTAAATGAGCATGGAACATTATTTTACTAGAATTTTTTTTGGATATTATCAATTAAGTATTTGTGTTTACTGTTAATAATATTAATGTAGTTACCATTGTGAGAACTATCTATGCAGTTCTATCAGTTTAATATATACTAAAGCCATCTGTAGTTGATCGAATAGACGACTTTAACTTTTATTTTATGACCATGTGGATCTGAAAGAACCGATGTAGGCGACAAAGATCCATGCGTCAATGGTACGTGCTTATACGATTCCAATGAGAAAACAGCATAAGATACAGTCTTCTTATTCTGATAACAGGCCCAAAAATTGAATCGAATCGTCGCAATAACATTAATTAAATTATCAAAGCAGCATTTGGTAAAATATTTTCGTTGTATAAGCAAGAAACTCAAATATTTTGTACTCATTTTAAATGTTTTAACTCTTCTGACGACAACTAAAGTATCGAACCCACAGCCTACCCATTCTCCATACATTATGAGCACTCTATTGTTGTCCAAAAGGAACCAAACTTTTTATAATCGGAGGAGTAAAATGAGTCAGAGGAAAGGGAGTAAAATGGTTTCATTTTTGTATATTTGAAAAAGGAAACTGTTACAGTCGTAAAAGTAAAAAGTATTTCGTACTCATACATATACGTGAGCTGCGACAGTGCGACAGTGAACATAGAGCTGTTATTTTATTTTATATCTCAACTTACAAAATGCAGATTACTTGCAATATAAAAGTTTATTTATTTGCTCTTCTGATAAATGGATCAAATAAAATGTTTTGTGTCTTTTTTATAATCGTACTTAATCTTAGATGAGAGTTGTTCCTCAATATTGTCACTTATATAGTTTACCAATCTTATTTTTAGCTGTAAGCTAGCTTAAGGTACGTTTCACTAGTGACATCATTAGGCAAAAGTATAGTCGAATATTTTGTACAAGTTTTACATGCATAGGATAATATTTTATTATTATCGGAGGTTGGACTCACGAGAATTGGTTTTTATATACAGACTAAGTAAAACCACATATTCAGAAATATGGCAACGTCGTTGTATGTAATAGAGCAGTTATTGTCAGGCCCGGATTTGAGGGGGGGCAGGCAGGGCTACTGCCCCTCCACAAGAGAAAGGCCCTCACAATAGAGATAAAAGAAATAAATTTTTGAAAAGACTTGACGTAAAAAATTGTTCCTTTTATTCGGAAAATAATTAGGGGCGTCCGCTCCTTCGTTGCCCCAGGGCCTCCACACCTCTAAATCCGGCCCTGGTTATTGTATATATTGTATTCAAATGAAAGTCGAATTTGTAGAGGGTTAAAACGCTAAACTAAAATTGCCAAATAAGTTTATAATTATATTATATTATATAATTATTATTAATTATATATTATTTATTATAATTTATAAATTAATAAGAATAAGAGTCTAAAATAGATTAAGAAATAACATAAAATGTAGAGGCTGAAATTCAGGTTGAGTCTGGAGAAACTGTTGCTAAGAAAAAGAGAAGGAGAAAGTGGATGACAGAAATAAAAATGAGAAAGAGTGGAACATTAAAGTGAAAGAAAATAATTTAATTTTAAGTTTTGTTAATTCAGAAATGGAATGCAAATTAATGTAAGGAGTTTGCAACTCCGTAAAGACATATACAATAAAATAAATACATACAACTAAAATTTCCGCTTCCGGGTACCCGTTTTGAGTCAATTAAAGCCATGAAGCAAAAATTGTCACGCATAACTAAAATGGGTTGACCATTTTTGCACAAATTTGGCATACTAATTGAGTACAGTGCTACCAAATAACGCGGAAAAGATTTTTATAAAATAATCACCGTTGGCCTATTTAAATTACAAATTCTCGTTATTTTTTGTCACTCCAAGTGTATTTAAAGGATGACATTGATGTTAAAGTAAGAACCCTTAAATTTAATCCTAATAATACTTAAACCATAAAAGAGAGACCAACCTACAAGGAAGTACCAGGTCCACGAGTATGGTAATCTATTATGTGCTTCATATTTCCCAACTATATTGAACTTTTATAGATGGATACCCATCTGCACGTGAATACCAAAATGTACGTGAAGAAAACTTTCCTACCGTAAGGAATATATATATTTCTTTTTTTTTTTGCTTTGTATATTAAAAGAAAACCCTCAAAATAATATATAGAAGACATTATAGGTTGTCACGTAAGATAGTAAATCACGTTTTCTAAGACCTCATGTGCCGGAAATTTATATATTTTCTATTAAAATATCCGACGCTTTCAAAAAATGATGTGCTTCTTTTTTCAAAATAACACATAAAATAGTCGTACCAATTCTGTAGCAAGTGTCCAAACGATTGGTAATGACACAATTTTTATGTACACTTTTTATAGTGCCATTGTTAAATGGAGGAACAAGAGGGAGGGAGAGGGTTAGAAGGGAATTGATATGAATAGGGAAAGCTCAGGGATGCAGGTGTCCTGTGCTCTTGTTCTCCTATTTGGGTTCCTTCTTTCTTACTATTTTATTACTTTTGATATGTCAGCTAAATATAATGAAAAATATATTTCCTTTTATATTTTTAAAAACTGTTTAGTTCTTATATTAAATTCGACATTTTAGTAGAATATTGGAATAGTTTAAGTGAACAATTTATATGACCTATGAAATTAATGAACACATACTATTTATACATTTCCATTATTATTGAATCAATATCAAATTGAATGGTTTTTTTTTTTTTTTCTCTGTTCTATTTTCTTTAAGCAACAACGCGTGTCTGTTGATTGAATTGTTGGCAAGATTAATGTCATCGTCAGCAACAAATTGATCGCTTTCCACACATCGAAATGGTCCAATAAACAAACGTGTATCAAAATACTTTTAGAATTCTATAAACGTTTGTAACTCGTTAATAATAAATGACAAGTGGAACTTATCATGTTGACATTTCGTTCGATGTTTTGTCCGACCTTAAAGTGTAGTGTACAAGATTATTGTTCCACGTTTTGTGACAGTGCAACCCGGAGAATTTGTGCCAATCATAATCATTCTTCGCACAAACAGTTCAGTATCGGTTGATGCAATTATAATTTAATATGAAATAGAATTTTAAACTTTAACGTCGCTCCACATAGTATAGTATTCTTGTATTTCTTGGAAAATATACTTAATAGGGTAAGTATAATTACACTCTTGCGAAATGTGGCAACACTGTCAACTGCAACGCATGCTACCGCGCACAAAGCATGACAACATACAACATTGCCATGCTGCAATACCCATCTGCAATACGCCGCTACTACTGAATACTACTGAAAAAATATTAACTTTAAATCTTTATATCATTTTCACCTACTGGTCTAAAAAACACTCTTTCCTGACTTATTCCTCTACCTGTCATTTTTTAATAAAATCTTTAGAATCGTTTTTGAGATATGTGTTAAAACGATGTCTTTTTTTATATTTTGTAGGCCTCTTGTTAAATACGTTGTCAAAACTATGAAATTTTCTAATTAAATTAAGGATACTTAACATAATATTTAAATTTTATCAAATTCTATGGAAAAGTGAACCACCTTAATAATATTTCAAGTTGTTTTAATTGAACATTATTTACACATGCCATAAAAAAATTCTTTGAAGTTTGAAAAAATAATGAATGTTTTTGTTCATTGACGAAAGATACAATGTAATCTGAAAATAACAAATAAGAAACAATTTTTCTATTGTCATTAATTTTTCAATAAATCCTTGTTATCCTTCTCCACCTCCCATTCACCCACAATCACTGTTCACCGTTTGATGTTTCAGCGAATTCTCATATTAGAAAGTTTTTTCTCTTTTCTTTTTCAATATCAAAACTTACGCGTCACTGATCCGCGCTCTGCAATCTTAAGCTCCGACCCGAGTCGTCCGACCTCCTGTTAGCGGACATGGAGCCGGCCGCGAGTATCATGACTCCGTAGGGTTGAAGAGGGAGTGGGGTTCGGGGGAAGGAAGTGGGTGCGGGTGCGGAATCGATACAGAGTGTCTTTAGAACTTTACCAAAATTTGACAATAATATTGATATCTTGTATTTTTGTCGACACACATAAAAGTTTTTAATATGGCTCTTTGCATCAATCAGAAATCACTGAAGGATATTTTTAATCATTTTGTGAACTTTAATACTTATGTTTAAAATAGTATACAAGAGGCGAGTTTAGGATTTACAGTGAAAAGAATATAGAGGATGTGTTGAGAGGAGACAGAGAAGAAAGGTGTACGATGAAGGAAAAGAAAAGATGGAAGGGGAAAAAGGAAAGATAAAGAAACGTGGAGGAAGTGTCGCTTGGAGAGAAGGAGGGGAAAAGTCAACGAAGGAGAGGAAAGCAAGAAGAAGAATACGATGAATATTAGAAAGCTAGAGAAGAAAGCGAATGAGGAGAGAGTCAAAAAACAAACAAAAGGGAAGGTGGAAGCAAGTTAATAAAAGAGAAGTAATGCTGGCGCAAAAGAAAGAAAGGGGGAAAGGAATTAGAAAAAGAAGTACATGAGATATGTTTTTTTGCTTCTTTTTTGTTGATGGTTTCTCAGGCTTCGTGAGCAAATAGCCTTTTATCTTTCCCAATAAGTCTTTTGTAAAAAGTTGAAAAGAATGATCTATTCATGGCCACTGTCGTTTCAAATCTCGGTCCTGCAACCAAAAAGGTAGTGTTAACAGGAAGCGTTAACGAAGTTTGTAAATCCATTTCTTGCGTTTGCTGTTTTGCATTTCCACAGAAAGTGGTCTGCTTCAGCTTCACCACATGCACAATTTTTAGATTAGTAATATTAGAAATTTACTTTGGTATTATCATCGTTGCAGATACGAGTACGATTCATCATCAAAATTAAGCCAACTTTAAATAAATTAAGTAGAAAAATAAACTGTATTCCACGAGTAAATACTAATACGTCGTAATAATAGATTACCACGCGAGTATACAGGCCTAGTTCAATTTTAGATATGAAGTGTTTTGCTAATTAGCCTAATGCCGTTGTCCTGTTGTAGCTATTGCTGCGTAATAATCCCTTTAGTTATTAAATGAGAACAGTTACTGTCAGTCGGTCTGTATCTGTGTGTCTGTTCATCTGTTGTGGGAGGATAATAAAGCAATGAATCATGTACAAATAGCGGTGCCAACATAACATCTGATGTTGGCAACACTGACACAGTGTCGAGTACCATTATTACATTTCCACACACACACATAAGCCTCATTAGTCAATGTACACACACTAAGTGCGTGTGATAATGAAGGCGTCATTACATTCGAACGAATAGACCTTGGACCGAACCAGGTGGACGGACGGGTTTATTCGGTTCATAGAAAAATTGAACCTCGTTGGTGAACCGGTTCTATACGTATCCAGTTAGTGCCCTATTTGACCCTATTGACCCAACAGCTTAGTAACTGTTTTCCTCTGGTATAGCCAACTTCCGGGGTTAAATGGTTATGGGGTTATACTAACCTATCAAACACACAGATTTATTGTTACATGGGGTGTGGTCTGTATACGTAACATAACATGTATTAGGGGTGGTGATACACGGCATACAGAGATTCGCAATAATTAGATAAGTTCCTATACGGATGATACATATGGGGAATATATATTGCACTACTTATAGACAAACACTAAATTTAACAGGTCCACTTTTGTTAACCAAGGTTCTATAGTATGTCTGATACCGGTAAAGCAAAATAGTAGTAAAAAATTTGCTCAATTTACTGATACTTTATTTGAAAACTCTTTTAACTATAAATATCTGAAAATGTGTAATACAAATATTTGTTTAGCATCTTAACAAATAAGTATTTCTATTCAGGGCACTGCTTTATGGCTCCTAATGCTCTATCCTTAATATTTTATCCCTTTTACTATTTCCATTCCATGCAAATAAAAGTTGTTTCAAGTCACCACACTTGCGATAGTTTCTTTAACAAAGCATGTTCTGTTTATTAGATTTATCATCGCTCTTAAATATACCTTATTTCATTAAAATTATTTATACGTATATCAGATATTAAACTAGTTAATATGCGTATTGTAAATGATAATACCAAAAATAAAAGATCTAATAGACTTTATCAATTAATGAAATTTAATTTTTCTATTTTAAATACACATACTTGTATTAAGTAAGTAAGTAGTAGAAGTGATATAAATGTATATACTGTTTTTAGTTCTAATAAGCGGCCATCCATAAAGTACGTCACATAAATTTCCTGCAAATACCCATCGTCATTGTCACAGCTTATCACATGACCCAGCTTAACCACCCTCCCTTAATGTGACGCCCCACATTTTAATTAATACATTTTTAAAAATATTTTTTTTATGAAATTTCGTTTTCTTAACTATACTTCATTTTTAACTACAAAGCATGTGACGTCACAACGCTTCAGACCACTCTCCTCATCTGGTCTCAATTTCTTGACCCCCTTGATTAAACAATTTTTTCTTTGACTAAAAACATAAATCCACATCAAATTTCCACGATTACGTTTAGATTTTTACTATATATTATTCTAACTAGCAAAAATGGAAACTGAATGTGTCGTATCAATGATACAAGGCCGCGGGCTACAAGGGCCCCAAATGTGTGTCTTTGTTCCTTTTATGAAAAATCTTTACCCATCATTTGGGCCCCCCAACAAATTTTGATATGTGGCCCGTCTAAGGCACGCTACGCCACTGTGTGTAATTAAGTTAATTGTATCAACGTTTGTAAGGAGGTTAACTAGCCCTTCTTTGGAAGAACAGTGAAATTTAAAGCATAATAGAAAAGTGTAAAATGTTAAAATATCTAATCTAATAATCGAATCAAAATCGCACCGAAAACTTAAAGTTAACTCCAAGTTAACTATCGGACAATATGAATCCAGTAGTTTACGATTTACAGTGGTTTTAGTAATGGTACTTTTCAAAACAATGGAAAAATTTAAATTGTGTGTGTTGATAAAGCATTGCTTTTTAATTTGAATGAATACCACTTGTTCAAGTCATTGCTTTGCTTGAAAGATATTTTAATAGTGGCGGCAATCAATATGTCAGCCTACAAACTGATTGAGTGATGAGATATCAATAAATGTTGTATTGTTATTTGCCAATGACATGTAAGGAACTGTGTGAATGCATATGTATGTAAACGTATAATTAATTAAGTTGATTGACTACAACCAAACATAGAATGTATAGTGCTGATCGATGCTCTCACCCACTGTGACGCCAGTAACTATCTTTTCTATTCGAAATTATTTTTGAAAATAAATAAACAATTTTATATTCGAATAAATGTGTTCGTATCTTTCTTACAAACTCAGTGACTTGAGTCCCTCATGATGAGATAACATTCTAACATTGTAATAAAACGAAACGTTCTGTAAATACTAACACGGTGTAGACATGTTGTAAAAGGCCGTGCAAAACAAATTGATACCTTTACCAGAGCATTTAATTGCACGAAATTAAACTAAATATTAAATCAGTTTTGTGTACATTCTGGTCGGCTGACTTATTTAAGCTATGTAATTATTTGTAGTGACACTTTGAGTTAATGCTAATGAAATTACACAGATCAAATCACTGCATGGTATACAAGTTTCTTTTTGTTAATTATTTCAAATTAACCACATTTCTGAATAAATAAAATAAAAATGTGGTAAATGGGAATATAATTAAATTTGATGGTATTGATCAGGTATTTACACCGCTACCTAATAAGTTTATGATCATGTTTGTTTTGTTTCTTGATGGTTTCTCGAGCTTCATAGCCATATAGCCTTTTATAGCTAACATCTTTTTTAAACTTTACATCCCGAGAAAAAAAATGATCTTTCCATTATTCAAATTAAGTCAAAGGAAACGAGAGACTAGACGGAAGAATCTACTTAGCACCACTAAGTTACTTGCTCTCTCGGCAAATGTATCGCCCGAGGGACATTAGGCGAGCCAAAGTCAAGAGTGAACTTGTCCAATTGGGGTCTCGGCATACTGACAAATGTTTTGACAAATGTCTCGCCGAGAGTGAACTGCCAACAATAAGTTATGGTTTGGAATAAGTTATTTTCGAATTTGAAGACACATAAATTAGTGTCAAGGTTTAATGCTGACGCCCACGGTCTCGTCTTTTATTTTGTAAGGTTCTTCGATTTCATCAGCTCTAGATTATATTTCGCAATAATTGTAATATAATAATTGTTTAGTATTTATATTGAGTATGCTTTTTGATTTAACGCATTTGTTTATCACCTGATGAAGTACTCTTTTCAATTTATGGAATAAATAAAATAATTACCAAAATACTACTAAACGATTACTTTTGTTTATTTATTGTTATTTACTATTAGGATAAATTTTACGACAATGAAATAATCCACAAATATGCCCCCCAGTAAATAATTTGGTGAACTGTCCTGGTTTGTGACGTTTCTATCACTATTCCAACAGGTGGAGTAGTTTCGCAATTTGCAGCCGATAAAATAGACATTTCATATTAACGACTGTGAGAAACTGAACTGTAAATAAACTCTTTCATGACAAAAACATCATACGCATCTTAAATATGATGACAAAGTGACTCCAAAATGTTAACTTCTTGAAATAATAAAACAGAACTGACAAAACACTGTGAAAATAAAGGAATAAATTGTTAAAAGCTTTTAAATCCTCTTATTAAAAACTTACACTTTTTAATAGGTTAACGACAGCAAATTTGCTTCATATTTTTCACTAGTACGAGAACATCACATCAAAACATTTAATCTGTGTTTTCCTCATCACCGTGTTTATTGTATTATAACAGGATTACTGTTGTTCACATTTTTCTCTGGATCCATTTTATATTCCATTCCAGACACGTGATTAAAGTTGACAGCTTTCTAAATTAACCCCATAATATTCTTTGTAGAACATGAAATACAAAACAAAGCTCGGAGGTCGTTGCCGCTACCGCTGTTGGTTGCAGTTTATAAAATATGTATATATGTACAACCCTTTTTATTCCCTATATACCTACATACATACATACATGTATGTAATGCGCTTTTAGCGATTATTTCCTTATTTATTTATTTATGTTGCTTTTTAGTCATTCATCATTTTATATTATGAACTTGTCTAGTACTCATGGATGAACTTTAACTCCGATAATATTAATGCATAACCCGTTATAGTAATAATGCGAATGGCTAAACAATTGTAATGTATGTATATACTAGGGCACTTTGATAAGTCAGTGACTTGTTGAATTTCTCGTGAAGTAACTATAAATGCAACACTGCTCCTGCCAACTGCATCTATTAATAGACTACTGTCACATTTCAAGCAAGCTGTTGACAACCATTGAAAGCAGACAACCTCGTGGTTTTTAACGAATAGAAAAAAGTGAATTTCGTGTGCTGATTAAGCATTATTTTATGCGTAAAAAACCATCACCTATTACATAAATACTATGGGGACTCCGCACCATCAATTTCTATGGTAAAGAATTGGTTTACTGAGTTCTCTTAAGGTCGTACCAGCACAAGTGACGCCGAATGTTCTCAACTTAGCGGATACTTCACATTTTACATGAATATTTGGACATAAAAAAGCTATCCGCGCAATGGGTTTCGTGATTGCGATTAAGTGTGTAGGTTCAGATAACTTTATTAATATATTATACAGCTTGGTTGATATTAATTTTAGGTTCACGAGCCCATTTGAGTAGTCTTTTTTTTTTAAATCAAAATAAATACGGTATGGGTATATTTTAATAATAAATTAATATTTTAGAAACTTACAACAAAATATAGAATATAGAATTAGAATAGAAAATAGAATTAATACTCAGTATGTTAGAAACAAAAATAATACTGATGGTTTAGAAATAGAATAGCTCTGAGATTAACAATAGAGTGAAGTACATGAGTTACTGATACCAATTAAAATATAGAAGAAAACTTTCTTAATGCAGAATTTGTTAAAACGGTGCGTACTATAATCTATCATTTTTAATAGCTTAAAATATCTTTAATAATAATAATATTAATAATTTAATCTATTTTAAATCAATGTAATTGTATTTCTATATTTCTATATATTAAAAATAAATACATATACATTATAACATTGTCGTACACCATTGCCGTAGATATAAATATATTTCAAAGTTTTTATATTTTTATTTTCTCTTTAAATAAATACCAACTTTCTATTTTAATCAAACAAAGTATTCTAAAAGATTATTTAAGTTATCCATGTATTTTTACCTGTTTGTGTGAGCATTATACATTTTTTATTTCGTTATCTCTTACGTTATTACAGGCTACAGGATGGAAACACTTTTAAAACTTTTAAAAACTTATGAATAATAAATTAGCAGCAGGGTTTTTAGAGTTTTTTAAAAACAAATGTATTTGACACTTGTTTACTTAATGTAAGTACGAGTACAATACTTACGTTGCAGAAAATGTATTTCTTATTTTTTAAATCCTTATCCTATGTTGTATCTTGGTAGTTGGTTTTATGAAGGAATATAGCGTGGTTAGGTAGAACTAAGTGTTTTTAACTCATAATCTTCACGTCGATTTTTAGGTTTTTTTTATTTTAGCGCAAACACTACTCACTCTGTACTTTGGATTATAAGAAACAGTAGTTTCCATCTTAGAATGATAGTTAAATAAAATGGTAGCTGCCTAAACATGGCGGCGATAACTTTGTAGCTCTAACAAAAAGTAAAATTTATTAAGTACACTGAAAAATAATGGCAGCTTTAGACACCTCCTTCTTTAGGCTAAGGTTGCACTGCGAAAAGAAATAGCACGGATATAAATCTGCAAACCTGCAATATATTCAATCATATAAACGTCCACGCACGAGATTTATAATTTGCGCAGTAAAATCTGGGTGGTAAAATGAAATAGAATATGCACAAAAAAATTTTTCAACCAGTTTTTCAATATTAGTATCATCATATGACATACCAGAAACATAACCCTGTTCAGACTTAGATATCAAATGTTTCATGGCTATTGATCTATCAGAATTTGCATGACCTCCAACGCTTACAGCGTGTTTGCTTACAGATTACTAAGGGATGTTGCCAATCTGACGTCACAATTGCTGACCTGTAGATATTCATTGGGGATCATGTAATATATTCATACTATATTACACAAATAAATTAATATTATTATTAAATTTTTATTAAAAGTTATAAAAATACCTATTTCATTTTACTTTAAATAGTGATTATTCGGCAAACTGGTTTATTTAACATCGCCAAAGCAGACGAGATTGAGTGTGTATTGTAGTTCTTTTCTGGTTTTGGCCTGTCTCGAGAGCTCTCGCCTTGTTGGCATGCCACGTGAGACCAATAGCCATTCTCGGCACATCGACAAATGTCTAGCCAAGAGTGAACTACTGGCATTTCAGTTTCTCCAAATTGCATTTTTGGAGAAGAAAGTACTCTTGATCATGTTATCCTAGGATGCAGAAATAGAAACAGTAAGATATAGTCCAAATCACAATAGTTCGGTGGCAAATTATACTTAAAAGAGGTTATAAGAGCAGTATAAATCTATAATATGATAATGAATTTTAACTTATTCGTTTCTACACACATTATAGAAAAATAAGTGAGTCAGTGCTTTTTAGTTATATCGGCAGTTTCTACCCCACAACTTGTTTTAAGTATGAGTCTCCGCAGAGCTCTCGTAATTTGAACTATAGATGCAATACTCAATAATATTTGTAAATATAACAATTAAAATTCATTTATGAGTAATACTTCTTTTTGTATTGTTATTTTAATGTAGAGTGTAATTATTAGGATAAAACAAGTTTTAATAATGTGAAACATTACATGAAGAAATGTAGCATACTTTGTATTTGATATAGGAAGAAAGTAGAAAAGGCTTAAGTCAAAATAACTAAAACATAAAAAAATACATTCCAAGAATTTTTTTTTTAATATTTAAGTCACTGTTTGAATGAAAACTTAAGGTGTCCAAATTTCAACACCTTGTTAATAAATTAATAAGTATGCACCTTCCTGAAAGTAATCCTGCCGACGCCCATGTTTGGCAGGTTTTACATTTGTATAATTAAAGTAATTTAATTAACTCTATAATAAGCTAGAGTTATTTTTATTTTAAATTGAACAAATTTATCTTAATTATAATCTAACTGTACCTGAACCGTAATATAAACTGTGAATCCTGTACGAGGACGAGTGCTAGGACTAGGACGAGGACGAGCCATATACAAAGTATCAGCACTGTGAAAGGAATATTAATAAGATTGTGTAAAATATATAAGGTCACGTGAATCCGCTATCTGTAAATGTACACCATTAGAAACAGCGACGTTAGCGACGCCAGATTACTCGTGCACTCGTACTGTACTAATGAAACCATATGAGAGATAAAGTCAATTGTAAAATCTCATCTCATCCGAAGAGAAGAGATTTTGAGTAAATGAGTAAATTTAACTAAATCTTAAGATTTGAGAAGTGCTTACTTAGACTTAATTAAAAAAAACATGAAATTACTGGAGGAATTCCAGGAATATTGGGAATGTATTTCTTTAACACTAATACTGTCAATGTAATTTGTAATGTGTGCTTATTATAATGTGAAACTGTAGTGTTATGATTTGTCAAGTTCCTGTTATCGTTACGAGTCACTATCATCAATTTTATGAGTATTAAAATATCAGTTGGAGGGCGGATTCGATCCCAGGTGTCTCATTTAGTACACGGGTATTCTTTAACTGAACTACTATCTCTATTTGTATCAAAATACATTTTGTTAACCGAATCATCTGTAAGACGGGTTGTATACGAAATTAAAACTTGAAAAAAATTTCGTAATAAAATTAGAAACATTATTTCAATTACGCTCGTGTTTTATACCATCTCCAAAATATTATGAACACCATAATAAGTTGTTCCGTGTGTAAATATTTTACCTTAGTATTCCCAAAGTACACACACGTTTTGTATACATCCCTTCTTATAGCACCCCTCAATATTTTATACCTTTTATTTTCTTAACGTGCTTTGCCTCTTTTTTTTGTAGCTTTCCAACCTTTAAAAGTGTTTCACAAAGAAAAAAGATGAAAAAGAACTCTGGTAAATATTAATCTTTAATACTATTTTGAAACTCAATGTTTGAGGAAAACTTAAAAATTAAAAAGATTGTACAAACAAGCATTTACTGGTAACAAGGGGCGCTTGTACGAGGGGTAACAAGAAAAACTCATGTAGAAAAATAATATTTTTTAAAATCACTAAAACGAAGTCTGGTATAAATAATTAGATGGATTGATATAAACCTAACATAACATTTTGACGAAACTGTGACGTCAGAGAGAGTTTTTGTAAATCAAAAAAGATATAAATCAAGAAAGATGAACTATGTTCTGTCAGACTTGTTTTATGTAAAGTGAAATATATCAAAATAGTCTTTCTGATAAAAAGGACAAAGAAAATATTCCTCTGATTCATCAATCATCTTCATTAAAACTGAAGACTGAAGGATATGGAAATATTGTTCAAATTATTTTATAGGGTAAGACTTGCTAATTTATTTTCTCTAAAAGTTCAAATAAAGCGAATAAGTGTGATGTTAGCAACCTCTGAGAATCAGTTGTGATATAGAAAGTTGACTTGCAGTGCGAGGTTCACGCTTATTAGCTTGCCTCAATCTAATTTATACGGTTTATTTTCTACCTTTCATATAAAAATTGTCTTGCAGTGCAAGGTTTATACTTGATAGGTTATCACAAGCTAATTCCAAAGTTCATTTTATATCTGAGATACACGTTATGCACAACCCATATACAATTTGTATTTTAGTTTTTTAATTGGTTGCAATGTGTAGATGAAGTTTCGTATTCTGAATTGCTTCCACTATTGCACAGAATCCATATGCTCCGTAATAGGTTGTCTCCTTAAGGATATTTCTTTTTAGCTGTTTATTCAGCCTCATTTATTTTAACGTTTTCAAACGCTGGAAATCCTAATTATACTTATCCGAGAGATAAGACTAATTAGGCACGTTTACGCACTCATGTGTCGTTCTAAGAGTGTAGTGTTGATTTTGAGTTGGTCGTTAACAGAGGCGGCCTTAGGGGGTGACAAGCTGGGGAACCGCACAGGGCCTCGCATTCTCGCGCAACAACCCAAGTAGAAAAATTCATTACTATATATGTACTTGAATCTCGCGCCTCGCTCTTTAGAAGTCCCACTAGAATCACTGCATCTTCTTCTAAGGCATTCATGTACCTTAGTTTATTATAATTAATATTTGTTGTCTTTGTGCTTGTTAACTATTATTAAACTTTCAATATATAATTTTATTTCTCGTCAATTATTATCAAAAATACTTACTTACAATTTACATAAATTACACAAAGAACTCGTCGTTAATAAGACGATCGGTCGTCTTATTGTACTACGAGTATTTTTAATTTTGTGCTATTCTAAAGTGCAAGATCTTTCAAGCAGTCTTAAACCGTTAAAATCGATGTAGAATCAGTCCTTGAAGTGGATATAAAAATAGCGATTTCTATTTTTAAAACAAAAGAAAATCCACTTGTCGGCATTATTTGTAAGATCATTTCAAAGTAAGAAATTCAATCATTTGAAAAATATTTATTTGCACAAGTTTAGCTATTACAACAGCATGGATAAATGGTACCATCCACCATTTATCGAAAATTACTCAAAAATAATTTTTATATCATGATTAGGGTACGTTTTTGAAGTATTATCGTAAATTATATGTGTTTTTTACGATTTTACCTTAAAATATATGTGGATATAACGATATTCACCACTCTCATTGATTTGAGAGTGGTTAAGAACGTTTTCAGAGAGCAGTCATGGTCAACCTACGAATATGTGTATAATATGTGTACATTAAAAAAATAATGGATAATTATAAAAATTCTGATTGCATTACATTCTTTATTACTGTTCTCCAAATTTTCATTATTACCTCTTTTTCGCTAAATATAGTTTAAACATTTAAATAGTCTTCTTCAAAAACAATTTAAAACACAATTTACTAATAACGTAATATTAAGAAGAAGAAGAAGAGATTCAAAGTTTAATAATATTTACCAAAAATAATTTTAGTAATGTAATTTAATTATATAACTTTTGCTCCCTTAATAGTAAAGCGGAGACTCATAAACATAACAATAACAATAACAAAGAAAGTTTCATCGAGAGTTTGGTTATGACGAAGGCGGGGAGGACTCAAGACTGAACACCGAACTGAACATTGACGAGTGACGACGGTATGCATATCAGTTTCTACCTTTTCTTTACATAATGACTTCTAAGTGAACGTTTCCAGAAGTAGAAGGGTGACTTTTCAAGAGGGTTATTATATGTTGAAGAAATCAGTCGTCATTTTAGAACGTGATCAATATATACACTCTGAATAGGTACATTCGATACTCCGTGTTCATTTCGATATTTTCTCATTCTCTTATTCTGTAGAGTGGTCTAAGTAAATATCCACCACGTATATAGCGGTAATGCTATCCTAAAAATATGCTTTACTTTTAAAGAAAAAATTGACTATTTATATTATTATATTCGAATGTACTACCAGGTAAACAAAAAACTTAAATCGTACCTTTCATTCTTGTAATATTGTCTTTAAATGAAACCTAATAATATTTAAGGGGGTTCTCCCGTGACGGCCTGTTTTTTAAGCATTTTTTGAGAATCTTTCTTGACGTCCAGTGAAAAGATAGAACTTTGAGATTTTTATCAGTTATTTATTACTATTTTATGTATATGTAAAACAAATTTCATTTATAAATTTTATTAGAACGTATGCTGTACCACTCTGAAGACACCTGCCTCAAAAAAAGGGGCGCTGACTTCCTCCACGATTTGATCTATAGGCGTTTTTATCTATAGACCAAACTGCATGGAATGAACTAGAATCATGAAAATATTGAAAATTGTGGTTTTGGCAGACTTCAGAAAAAACAATTTCAAATTTCATACCTTTTTTTCACTTCGAAATAACTAGAAATACTCTGAATTTTTAAATTTTTTTAGTTCATTCCGTGCGTCTACATATGCTGAGTCTATATCCTATAAATTTTAAGTGAATCGGTCAAAGCGTTCTCAAGATATGGTGGAGGAAATTTTGAAAAACACAATTCATAAAAACGCGTTTAAAGTTCCTACCACTCAATTACGCGCTCCGAACATCTGTTTCTTCAACTGCTGTGTCTTTATAACGGCTTCGAATTTAAAAAAATTACTTTACCAGCATATTCTACAAATGTTAAGGAATAAATTTATGCAAAAAAGAAATCACACAATCCCTTAATATAAACTAAAATAAAACTATAAACTAAATTGCCTAACATACTACTGAGATTCGTAATAAAGTAATTTAGCAGGTTATTTAGTCTATAAGGGTATTGGTCTACGTCTTGGCTTTCTTTGATGACGTGATTTGATTTGTGGGAAAAGGTAGGAGGCACTAAGAGTGGAGCCGTGCGAATAGAGCGCATTCTTATAGATTGTCATAGGTTTTTTTGGCTAAAAACTGTTTCACATGTATAAAATCTATTATTTTCTCTATAATTCCCTTAGTTTCTTGCTCATACGTACACAAAATTTCATCCTAACTTCTGAACATAATGCGTAATAGATAGATTAATATCATAACATAATTATCTAAATATTGACGAAAATAATCACCTGTCTCTAACCTTTTTGCTACAACGAGTCCCTATGGTCACTTACTGTGAATTTCTTCTTGAAGTTTGATGGTAACTTGTCTTAGAATTTTGCATTTTATTTAGGCACATATAAACTTGTACTTTTTAGAGCGATCTAACTGTATATTGAACATGAGTAGAGAAGATTCAAGAATATTTTTGAAGTTAAGATGATTTTAGAAGTGGCAATGGTATCAGAGATATACCGAGGATGAAGCGGAAAGCATACTCCGCCGTAGGCCCCAAGAACTCGATTTAATTATGACTAGATACGATTGTTTTTGAGTGAATCTAAAATAGGTAATTAATATTGAGTAGTGCCACAGGCACCCATCACTCTTGCTTTGCCAATGAATCATCGGTGAAGTTTATGGTCGGATTCTAGTCATTTGCTTGTCTTCCTTCTTTCTTTGTTTCCCGAGCTAGAAAGTGCTTGAATATCCTTCATTCTGGCTCATCTATTTAAATGGATTATCATTAACCTTGTTCATTTTATTACTGTTCATATTTCTATCATAGTAAACTTTATACTCCAATAAAAACTATATTTTTCTCTAGCCATAATATAATTTACATTAAGTCTATTAATACAGACAGTCATGCCATTAAGGTGTTCCAGAAAACTCCATAAAACTGACTTTTATTCATATTTAAAAATAAACACATGTGTAAACTGCTACATTGTATGGAAAATGCAATTCTATTTCTCTCAGTCGTAAAGAAATGAATAAATGTACGGGTATAATAAGAAATATACTCATAAAGTTCAACAATATTTTTCCTATTCCTTAGTGAAAGACTAAACTTAACGATTTTGTTCTGGAATTTTATTTTCGGATAATATATCTCATATAAGGTTTGTCGTTTAGACTTTTATTTTTCTTTTCCACTGCTAGTTTTTTACAGCTTTTCTTTTAATGTTTTATTAAATTTGATATAATATTATACTTTTGCGTTAGTTCTTTTTGGTATAACTCATAGTATTAGTTTCTTCCAATATTTTATGCTATACTTTATTATATTATATACACATAAAGGGTTGTAAGATGTTGAATTTATACTCTACTCATATATTAGATAATATAGGAAATATACGAAATATGTTTAAATGTATATGAATATGAATAATACTCAAAAGATTTCAGACTAAGGTTGGCTGCATCATACAGGGATAGAAACCTTTTTTACTAAATACGGTTATCTGGTAGAACGTTAAAAAAATTTAAACACGGTGTACGTTCCGTTTGTATATTTTCATTGATAATTTCGTTCATAATTTAATGTTTTGTTATTTTAACGTACTAGTGCAACACAACATGAAACTCTACGGAGTATTTTTATTAACCAGAAATGTTTCAAATCGTCGGCGGTAAATTACGAAGGATTACGATTTTGAATGTGATCTCGAACAAATGGGTCGAATATATTCTCAGTCTAGTACAATTTCAGTGTGTGTTGACGGTTACTTTAGTTGTGTTTAGTAAATTCGTTTGCGTGATAATCTTGTAGGTGTCCTATTATCACACAAGCAGCCGCTGCCATCAGAACATCTTCATTATCGTACATGATATATGAAACTGATCCCTCCGACATGACAAGATTCCATATCCAATATCAAGAACAATTAAATAAAGAAAATATTTTATCTGTTTTGCGGTAAGTGTTTAAAAAGTGTGGACGTGTTGTACAACTTCTTTCAACAAATGTTGGATGTCGCATGTTTAACTCGCACAAATGTGTATGAGGCATAACATAACGATTTAGAAGGTGCGGTTTAGAATGTTCTTTTTACATTTCGTAAACTTTACAATTTACTTCAGATTTAATACAAAAAGCATTAATAAGCAGTTATATTTATCAATAATATACAATGTAATTATGTGTGTGAATTTAAAAAATAAAGAAATGTTGAAAATATTTTATTGGTGCTCAGAAAAAATCAATAGCTATAATATATTAATCGCATTGCTTGAATTCTCATTAATCGAACGCGCGTTATAGAAGAGTCTACTTTAAGATGAATTTAATTAAAATTCTAATAATAAAGTTCGTATATGTTGCAGAGTGTGTATATTAAAAATGACTTTTTTCTCACAAATAAAATGCAAATATATTTTAGACCAAAACACCATACCGTAATGTGGAAACCTTAATATATTTTGCATCTACTTATTTACAAAATAGTGTACAAAATAAAACCATGCGAGTATTTGTAGATTGAATAATTATTCAATTGTTTAATGATAAAATAATTTTACACTTTTTAATATAAATTTAACCACAAATTCTTGTAATATAAAATGGTTGCGAATCATGCTACGACAGTGCAAAAGCCAAAACACGAGTGACTCGAATGCCATACGGCTGTAGCGTGCACAGCAGTCGTCGTTGTGTTGCCCAACACGTCGCTGTGTTGCCCTGAGTAAGATTTCTACCAGAGACAACAATACAATATTAAACTAGAATGTCAACAGAGACACATTTTATGTTCTGTGCTAATTTTGTACTGAACATAAATTACCAGCCAGCAGAACGTAGCTGATCCCACAACCAACTTAAAATATATATAAAAATACATTAATACATAGAGCTACATAAATTTACAAACTTCTTAAATCTATGATAGTCTACATAATTGTATGAGAATAATATAAAATAAAACAAAATAACAATTATTCTAAAGATAACAGAAAACGTAATTAACATTTTAGCATACATTATCAATTGCATAATGTACACAACAATCAATTCAGTGGTAATCTACACAATTTTGTGATGGGTCTGTTGTAGATCTTATCACCGATTTTTATTTCCGCCACTCTCACCTTTCCATCTTTACCAAAAAAGACCTTTGTTATTCTGGCCATTGTCCAATTTAATGGGGGTGAGTTTAAATTCTTTACAATGACTAAATCACCTTCTTTCAGGTTTTCATTAGCATATTTCCACTTGGGACGGCTCTGAAGCTGTGTGAGATAATCCTTAGACCAAGCTTGCCAAAAGTCTTGTTTTAGTTTTTTAACAATATTCCAAAACTTAAGACGATTGACTGGTACCTCTGTTAAATTGACTTCAGGGTATTCAATCAGAGCAGTGCCAATTAGAAAATGTGCTGGAGTCAAATACTTATATTCATTTGGGCTTAGTGGAAGCAGTGGTCTTGAGTTTAGCACACCTTCAATCTGTATGACAACTGAATTTAATTCTTCATAAGTTAAGGCCAAATTACCAACTACTCTCTTAAGGTGGTGCTTCGCACTTTTGACCCCTGCTTCCCATATGCCACCAAATTCAGGAGCATAACTGGGTATAAACATAAATTTTATATATAAATTATTACAAAAACTTATAACATTATTTCTATGAGACTTATTAGTCTGTAAATTATACAATTCTTTTAATTCATTAGCAGCACCCTTGAATGTTTTAGCATTGTCACAATAAATTTTAGTAGGCATGCCTCGTCTAGAAATAAAACGATTGAGACATGCCAAGAATGTTTCAGTTCTTAAATCAGAAACCACTTCCATGTGTATGGCCTTTGTAGAAAAGCAAACAAACAATGAAATGTAACCTTTTGTAATCAATGGTTTACGTATGCGAGCTATCTTTATGTTAAAAGGTCCACAAAAATCTACACCTACATGCTGAAATGGTCTTGTAGCTGTAACTCTGTCAGCTGGCAAAGAACCCATCAATTGTTTAGCAGATTCAGCCTTCAATCGTGAACATATAACACATTTGTATAGTACCTTTTTGACCTCCCGTATGCCATTGATAATCCAGAACTTTTGAGACAAGGAGCTGAGTACTAATCTAGCACCAGCATGGAGCAAACGTAAGTGCTCATTTTTGATTATGATAGAAGTGATATTGTTGTCCTTTGGCAGTATGACTGGGTGCATTTTATCTTTTGCAATGCCTGCATTTTGCAATCTGCCACCAACACGAATTAAACCAGTGCTGTCTATGAAAGGGTGGAGATTACCTATACCGGTCTTGATAATGATACCACCTAAGAGACATTTTATTTCTTTAAAAAATATTTGCCTTTGAACTGAGCGAATGATAATTAATAAAGAATTATGAAGTTCTTGTGGAGATAAATGTCCACAAATATTATTTTTAGAAATAGTAAGATAAGAACAAATTGAACTGTGTACTGCCTTTTTACAATTATTAAAGAATCTATACACATAAGCTAATACACGCTGTAGCTTATTGATATTGGAGAATTTTTTAAACAAGTCTAGCATTAACGGTGCTTGTTCGACTTCAATGTTACAAACATTACAGTTTTTATCTTCATCGTCTGATGGAAGTACTGTATTTAAATCAAAATAATGATCATGTTTAAAATGAGAATTGGATAGATACTGGGGACCGTTCCACCAAAGATTTTGATTTTTTAAGTGTTGTGGTTCTATACCACGAGAAATTATATCAGCTGGGTTATCAGCTGATTTTACATAGTACCAAGAGAATTTATCTGTGAGCTCTGTTATTTTCTTTACTCTGTTATTAACATAGATATTGGTTTTTAATTTGTCCGCTTGAATCCAAGCAAGGACTATTTTGGAATCACAATAAAGGAAAAGTCTATGTTCCAATCTAGTTTTGAGTAAATTACTAACTCTAACCGCAAGTTGTGCCAACAAAACTGCACTATTTAGCTCTAGTTGGGGTATTGTAAGTACCTTACCTAGTGGAGCCACACGAGACTTGGCACAAATTAATTTTGTTTTTACGTTGTCATTTGCTGTAATGGTTCTTAAATATAGGCAGCACCCGTACGCCTTCATAGATGCGTCTGCATAGCCTATTAATTCTGCAGTGACAAAATTTTCCTCCTTTATAAGTCGATCTATTGAAATGCTGTCTGCTATCTTTAGACCATTAAGGAACTTTTCCCACATCTGTAATTGCTTGTCAGGCAGCGGTGCGTCCCAATCTATTTTCAAAAACCAAAGCTCTTGCATGATTAACTTGGCAACTACAATTATAGGGCCAATCAATCCTAACGGGTCAAATAAAGTCCCAATAAAACTAAGCACTTTTCTTTTAGTATTCAAATTGTTACTATTCGTGTTAGGACATTTAAAAGTAAATGTATCCAAAATAACATTGTATTTTAGACCTAATGTTTTAATAATGGCTGATTTATTCAAATCTAATTCATTGATATATTTTTTATCACTAGAGATGTCGTCGAGCACTGGGGGATGATTGGAAGACCATTTGTGTAATTTAAAATTACCTAATTGTAACAAACCAATTAATTGAGACTTTAATTCAGATAACTCTTCCACGTCATCGCACCCAACTATGACATCATCAACATACGTATTATGGCACATTGCTCTCGCTGCGAGAGGATATTTATGTTTGTAGCGATGGGCAAGTTCTATGAGACATCGTGTGGCCAAAAAGGTAGAAGATTTGAGTCCATATGTTACAGTTTTTAATTGCAAACAACTGATGGGCTTACCTGGATCATCTCTCCATAAAATATTTTGTAAGACATTGTAAGTGTCATTTGTGAGAATACAGCGGAACATTTTTTCTATGTCACAGACAATTGTGTACACATAAGTTCTAAACAGTAGGAGAATATCGAAGAGCTCGCCTTGAACCACAGGACCATTCAGCATAACATCGTTGAGAGAAATCTTATTTTTAGAACGCATGCTTCCATCAAAGACCACACGCAATTTAGTAGTTTTGCTATCATCGTTTGTAACTGCATGATGCGCTAAAAAATAATTAGGAGTATTATAAACATCATAAGAATTTATGTCTATTTCCCTGGCATGTCCCATCTCTATATACTGATCAATGAATTTTTTATACACCTTCAATAGTGAAGGATTTCGTTTAAATCTATTTTCTAACACACAGAATCTTTGCAGGGCGACTGAGAAAGAATCCCCCAATTCTAGTTCATTTACTGGGCTGACTAATGGCAAATCTACAGTAAAAGTATTATTTTCAAGTAGTACTGAATTTTTAAAAATATGTTCAGCCTTTAAATATTCCTCAGTAAACTTGTCTGTCTTTTCTGGGACCTTCTCAGTCATCCAAAATTGCCCCATAACATTCTCAAGGGTTGTATGGTCAGAAATGGCAAAATTAGATACTATAATATTACTTGAATAATTATTTTGATTTTGAAACATTTTTGGCTCATTAATAACATTATAATTAAATTGATTATGCAGTTTACCTGCAACTACATATCCAAATGTAGTGTTCTGTAAAACTGAGCCATTATTTAATTTAATACAGCCACCTAATAGAATGGCAAAATATACATCCGCACCCAATAGCAATGATATTTTCGAGGGTACATTATACTGCTCATCAGCTAGCTTAATATTTTTGGGAAAAATAACTTTGGATGTGTCAATAAAAATTTGAGGCAAATGCGTAGTGATAGATTCAACTACATGACAATTCACTTTGTGATTAATATTTCTGTCGTAATTAGACTGTATGTTTATAATTGCTGAGTGATATAATTTTGTGGCTTTATTGCCTATGCCAATTATTTTACTAGGATGAGTGTTTGTGCGTAAACGCAATTCTTTTAAGAGTTCAGCAGTCACTAATGATGCTTGACTACCGCTATCGAGCAATGCACGAACTAGAAACTCGCGACCAAAATTGTCAACAATTTTTACCTTCATAGTAGGCAGCAATATGGTACCCCCCAAGCTATCATTGCTACAGCACATTACAACTGGAGATTCAGTTGTCTTGCCAGCCAGCGAACCAGCATCTGTTTTATCACATAACAATTTGCTATGCATGCCTTTACATTTATGACATTTATAATTATTCTCAAGGGAGCACCTGCCACTATGGGCTTTTAAACATAGCGAACATAATTTATGTTCTTGAACAAATGAATTACGCGACTCTAAAGGAGCCATTTTAAATTTTGGACATCTAAAAATGGGATGGTCCATATTACAATATCTACATGCTAAATTGTAGCGAGTAGTGACATTGGAAACTCTCGAGTACGAATACTCTTTATAATTTTTGTCATTTGACATACTTTTATATGGTGAGCTATCCTCAAGTGCAATCGCACGTTTTTCTAAAAATGATATAAATTCTGCCATAGTAGGCAGTTTGTCTACATTTCTTTCCATATGGAAATTGCGACTAGTTAATAAATCTAGCTTTCTACATAATATTGAGATTAGAATCATATCCCATTTGTCTACAGGCTCATCAAGATTTTTTAACGCTTGTAATTGCTGTTTAACTTGACATAAAAAAGCCCTTATTGCCATTGCAGTACCCTTCTGCATGTTTGGAATATCAAGTAATATATTTATATGATTAGTAATTAATCGCGCCTTATTATCATACCGCGCTAACAATAAATCAAGAGCCTCTTTATATGAGCTGTTCACAAGCGGCAAATTTATAATTATTGAGAGAGCCTCGTCAAGGAGATACTTTCTTAAATAAAAAAGTCTCTGTACATCGGACAGTGATGCATTATTGTGAACAACTGCTTGGAAGAGCTCATAAAAGGGCCTAAACCTGGTTATATCCTTGCCATCGAAGGTTGGAATTTCCACCGCTGGAAGCTTGGATGCCACTAAGCTAGGACAAGTAGGCCTATTAACTTCTTTTAACTTGGTGATGCTGGCATTTAACTTAGCTAAAATATTAAAGTATTTTTCTTCTACATCCTCGATGTCTTCATCATCCTGTTCATCAATTTCTAAAATACTGGATTGCGTGAGCTCGTACGTGTGATAGGTAGCCATCAACTTTTCTTTCTTCGCCTCCAGCAGCTCTACCGTACCGGATTCGAGGGCCCTTGCGTCGCTGACATAATTGTCCATTCTTGATATTGAACCTTTTGCAGTCGTCCGCGCCGTTTTAAGCCTCTTCAACCCCTCCATCTTGCTTAGGTGATAAACTCGTACTTGTATGTTAGATGAAACGTGGATGAGAAAACTAATCCAGCTTAATCCAGGAATTTAGCAATTTTTTAATAAATCGGTACTTGTAGATAATGATAATAGAATTGTACCTTGATGAGTAAAAAGGTATTTTACTCTCTTCTAGGTTCCTTGCACCCCTTTCCGTATAATAAATTTCTTGAACAATTTTTCTTGAAATGTGAACATGTAGTATCCAAAATATATGTGAATCCGCTTAAATCAAGCGTTACATTACCCAATCGATGTCAATTGATGACTTGCCAGGCCGCCATAGGGTAAATGTAAAGAAATAGCTTGCACATGTGCCGATTACTACACAGATGTAACCTCAAAACACCACGAATTCACACGCGGTTAATAATGGTTTGTAAGCCCAAATTTGTTTTAATTCTCGAAGTGTAGATTCGCATTTACGAATTAAAACCTTCTTGAAATGTAATTGTAAAATCCAAATCCTCCGTGAATCCGCCAAAATAGAGCGTCCCAATTACCCATTCAATGGCAATCACCAAGGGGCAAATGTAAAAAAAACGCCAAAAACACAATGTAAAACACACGCGGATAATAAACTCGAAGGATCGGCTTTGTAAGGCATCGAAGGACCAGCTTCGCATGTACAAAATAAAACCATGCGAGTATTTGTAGATTGAATAATTATTCAATTGTTTAATGATAAAATAATTTTACACTTTTTAATATAAATTTAACCACAAATTCTTGTAATATAAAATGGTTGCGAATCATGCTACGACAGTGCAAAAGCCAAAACACGAGTGACTCGAATGCCATACGGCTGTAGCGTGCACAGCAGTCGTCGTTGTGTTGCCCAACACGTCGCTGTGTTGCCCTGAGTAAGATTTCTACCAGAGACAACAATACAATATTAAACTAGAATGTCAACAGAGACACATTTTATGTTCTGTGCTAATTTTGTACTGAACAAATAGTAAAAAGTAAAAAATGAAACATGCACGTCTTGTACACGGGTTCTTAAGTTATTAAAAACAGTTTTGCTAGAGTAATGCCTCTATGATACTCGTAAACTATCGAGGCCGTGACGTCATCCTATTTCAAAGCTCTCGTAAAAGAAGATTAACTTTTAAATGTATATGTGGAAGTCAGTAGAAGTTACTTGTACATGTTTTGCTATTTTTGTATCAAAGCTAATGTTTTTGTTAGTTTTTTTTTAAATATTTATTTAATCTTTTTATATAAACTAGAAAAATATGATTTCAAATAACTAAAACATTTTTCTGATTTATTGATTGCAACTTTATTCTGATATTGTTTGTTATTTTAGCAAACATTTTTATTCACCGTTTTTACTTTGATGTTCTATGTATGTATTAAAATCTGCTATTTATAAAATAGAAATAGCAAACATTTAAAATGGAGCGTTTTATAAAATGGTGTGAACTTGGAAAGTATTCAAATTTACACTGGAAAGAATGAAGTTGTAGGAAATTGTCTTGCAATGCAAGGCTTGCATCTGTTAGCTTACTACAATCTACTTAAAGTGTTATACTTTGAAATTAAGAAAATTTCCTCTTGATAAAATGCAAGAGATGTTATGTGAACAATGTAATAGCCCACTTACGGTAAAGCATATTATTCTTCTATGCTCCAAGTACTCGTCGTACAGATAAGGCTGTAATGTGCCTGAAGAATAAAGGTAGGGAAAGCCTGAGAAACCTTATTGACTTTATCAATAAGACTAATTTAATCCCTTTTTTTAAATACCCATACTCGTGCCTATAAGTTGTATATTATGTATTGTAAATGTTTATAAATGTATATATTGTTTTAAGTGCTGATAACTGTAAAAAGTTGATGCACTCAAATAAATATTAAAAATAGAAAAAAATTAAGAGATATGTGGATTACTCTAACGGCAAAGGGATAAAGAGCTGAAATGCTTCAGGCTCCATTCTCCTACCAGCGCTATATTTTATTGATTTCGTCGTTGTTAATTTAGACAAGGTTAAGGTAGACAAAGAAAAGACAGGAACGACGTATGCAGCGACAGCTACTGTTCTTAGTGGTGTCTGAATGGTATAAATGTGCTATCGTTATATACCAGTACCGTCCTTAAGGGGCTGCGAGGTTCTGTAGTGCAGAAAAGCGTGGCAAATTTCTAGGAGCCGGAAATTGAAAGACAATTGTAACTAAATACAATTTCTTTTCCGCGGATGCTAATTAAAGGAAGAAGTAGGAACCTGTAGACGTTTACCATTAGGAAACTGAATATGTATGGTAATTATAAGTGCATCTAGCATCCATGATGCATCAAGGCAAAAATAAACGAATATTTTATGTAAATCCTTTTACATTATTAAAACGGACAACAAGCATTTTTATAATAATAAAACAAAAATGTTGCTAAAGCTTTAATATTTTGTAATTATGTTTAATGGGGTTGTACTATATTATGTAGTAATACGACCCCTGTCTTTCTAAATATTAAAACGTAATAATTTCCATTTCCCATTACGTTTACTCGTATCTTCAAACTCCAAGAACAATGAAGGACGCAACAACTAACTCATAGTTTGCTAAATTAGTTTTGCTAAACAGTTTTAAATGTTTTATTGCCAGTTTACATGTAACATTACGTCCACACAATGTCCATATTGGATAACATCGCCATTCGCCGCCATTGTGTTGTGTAAGTCCCGAGCCCAACTCGTCAGCCGGCAGGGTTTACTAGTGGGTTGAGGCATTTGAGGACTGGTTCAGGGACTGGAAGGTAAAAGGCAGAATGCTGGACAACAGCCAAACTCTTGATTTAATTAACAGATAATAGGTTCGTTATTATTTCCAACATCCTGGTTACGTGGTGGTCCAAAGAGGAATGTTCAATTTGTGTACACACCTACAAGAAAATACTACTTTAGGAAAACTGAAATAAAGATTAAAAGGGAAAATGTCATAGAAGTCTTTGCGTATTTATATTTACTATAAATTTTTCAACTTAATTTTTATTCCTATTAGTTTACTCTAGGCAAAGGAACAACCTTAAATTTAGTGCAATAATTATTTTGAAAATTAATTATCTGTCTCATAAACATTATATGTTTATTAATTTTGTGTCTCTTAAAGTATTTCAGTAGTGTTGTCGTCTAGTTGTAAATTTTGTCTTATATCTGGTGAAATTTATTCCATTGTAGTAGCAGGTGTTCAATTGTCAATTCCTTAATACAAATAGGAAATCTGTCGTTGTGTCTTAAGGATGAATTCATGCGTAATTTTTGTGTGTCCTGTTCTGAGTCTCGACAATGCTATCTCTTTATTTCTGTTTTCCTAGTAACTAGTGTTGACTATTTTGTGGTGCTGTGACTGCTCTTTGAGTCGATATAGTTTTTGTTCTTGTACTTCTGTCCATTGTTATTTAATTTGTTATTGTATATTTATTTAAACTGAGTAGTTAATATTTTGATATATGAGTTGATTACTGAATTTAATTTACATTTCATTAGAATAGCATATAACTATTTATATGAAATTTGTTTTTACTATTTAGTTAATTACTCAATTTAACATAATTTTATATTCATGATGAATTTTAATATCCGTAATAATAATATGATAAATATAAATGAAAATTTATACTAGCAATTATTTTATTTAAATCTATGCAATAAAATTTAATACATTAACTACAATAATTTATTTACTTGGGATGATGAATACGAGAAATTGCGTAAAATGGACACTAGTTTACTTCTAGACTGTATCAATAATTTACTAGCCTTATCTCGGTTTGTTTAATAGTGAAAATACACATGTTTAGCGAGCGAAAAAATAAAAAGAATTTTTATTAACTTGGTTTTTAAGAACACTTAATAATGTAAAAGAAACTTCAAATGCAAATGCAAGTAGATTCTGAATAATTTCCAAAATGTCCTAAAGTAGTTCATTTCTTCTTGTAAATTTAGTTCCATCCAATAATTAGTTATCTTATCGCCTACTGATAACATGCAAAACTCACGAAGCTGAACACAACATCTAAAGACAATTACAGCATGTCTTAACAGATTGTTTGTCAAAGCTTGCAGTAAGTACGTACCTTACAACCCGGTCACAAATTTTAAATAAACCTTTGAAATTACCAACACTATTTTTGATCTCACTGAGTTTGAGTTTGATCTCACAATCTGATAAACTCACATAATGACAAATATTCAATAATTGATGAATATGACCTAGTAGTTCAATTCACCGTAAAATAATAAAGAAAAACAAGATTCGTTTGCTCGCCGGGTGCTCTACATTGAAGACCGCTATTTTAAATGAATAGTCAATATTATCTGATTGTACTAAAATTAAAATCATAAAATATCATTCAACTTTTACTACATTAAAATAAACTAAATGGAATATTACTTGCGGTATGGTAATATTATTCCTAAGTTAAATAATTATTATTTGAAATTGCACCGCACTATACGTTACGTTACAGTATTCTTGCAGTTCCGTCTCCATCGCCCAGCAAACGAACCTAAAGACTAAAGAGATACAGGTGGTTTCCCTCAACATAACTTCCGTGTTATTATTACGCCTCCATAATATTTTACACTCCGCTAAAACATATATAAACTAAGGCTTCGTGTGGTGTTCGTGTTCTTCGGTAAAAACAAAAGAAGATCGTTGGTTTCCAGGAAGCGGGGTTTATGACTGCCTCTAAGGGTGGTTGTGGGTTAGGTTCAGATGTTTTTTTTTTGGGCTGTCACAAGAAATGACAATGTTTTGCGTGCTATGTGCTAATAAATTATTCCATTGTTTGAGCAGCTCTATGTATATATAGTACAAGTAGCTAGCTATCCCTGAAGTAACTGCTATATTTATAGGAGATACCCATTTAATTTACTACCACATCCTATTCGTTATTCAGGATATTCTTACTCTCGTGGGTCTGGTAGTGTGGTGTATTGCGGTACACGTATATATCGGTAAGGAGCGTGGCTAGTACTTTGTGTAGCCGACATTTTTGTATGATTTGTTTGCGTTCGCTGAGCCGTAATGGCACATTAAAAAGTTATTTTAGGTAATTGATTCAAACCTTGAGTAAATATAATATTATTCCCACCTACTGTTTTAAGTGCAAGAATAGTATAGCTTATGGAAATATGCGTAACCATTTTCTGCATATCGTTTTAGTTTATATTTTAATCGCAGTACCTATGCAAACTCCATTTTAATAAAACTAAAACTTAGATCTTTATCCACAGTGTTACTAACCTCAAATCAATCATAAATATAATTAATTTTCAACTTGTGAATTAAAGAAATAAAATTAGTTATATGGAATATAATAGTTTATATTAAATAGAGATAATAATAAATATTATAATGAAGAATAAAAATTATAAATAAAACCGCAGGAATTCCATTTTGATGACTGTTGACTTATTGGCAATATTATTGGCCAGTTTTTCAACAAAGTTCTGCTCTTTTGCAACAAGCTATGCGGTGAATTGTTTATAGCCTAAAATATCCACCAAAATCGAACGAACTCTCTTGATTGCGATGGAATGACGATTAACGTGCACGATTTTATTCGCTTTTAGAAGGTTTTCCAGAACGAGGCTTCTGTTGGGCATCTTTTTCGGCCATTTTTGACGCTTTGTACCATAAATAAGCACGTGTTTTTAATTAAACTGATTGGCCATAAATCTTTTCTTACATTCTTAAGGATTCAACACACAAAATTCGGTTTACAACACAAAATTTAAGCAAACTTGTAGTTCAATAATTCCGTGGATTATAAAAATCCACGTAGTGGACTGATTCAACGAACTGCTGTAAACAACTGGTTAACCAATCTTGCTCAAATTGCAATCAACTTACGGAAAAATGATTTTTAAAATATTTAGGGGCGTGTACTCTTTTATATTACAAACTCTCATTACTTTTTGAACACTCCTTATACATCAAGTTACGTTTTGTGTTTAAAAATTCAATTTCTTTTTTAAATTATTTTTATTTAACGTCAGCCTATTTCTGATGTTGACTCCTATCGTCTATGACCACCTCCTATGACGTTAATTAGCATATGTGCCTCCCAAAGTGTACAATTGTGTATGTACATAATCAATAAAAATTGATAACAATCAAACCCAGAAAATATAACTCTGGTCCGACAGATATTTGAAAGCAGGGAAACTGTAAAAAACCTTATTGACTTTATCAATTGACTAATTTAATCTCTTTATTTTAAATACTCGTGTTAGTAAGCAGATCGTGCGTATTTTCAGCACTACGCTTGGTTGAGAATTCTTGAGGGGCAAGCACAGGAGATTCAAGATCTTCACTTAAATTTTATATAACGATTCACTTGTTTATTGGATCTAATTTAAATCACAAGTTTTGAATAACAATAAATAATAATTAACACTTAAAATATAATTAATAATAAAATAAATATAACTAAATATAGATAATGACTAAGTAACAAGTAGTAAGAGCAGCGTAGTCTAGTAAAGAGCTGCTAGTAGTAAAGAGTAGAGAGCGTTGTAAAAGAGAGTAGTAAAGAGAATAGTAAAGAGGGAGCACTTATATAGGCCAGCAAAGGGAGAAGGGATTGTGACCAGCTGTGATCTGGTTGATAAAAGAGATCTCTGGTGGCGCAAATATAAATGAATTTGTCACAAAACAATAAATAATTTGTAATTTGACAAATATATTGAAATAAATAAGTTTGGCAACATTTTGTTGCTTAAAGGAGCAAAATGTGTGTTCCAAAATTATCCAATTCGTGTCTATAAGTTGTGAATTATATTGTAAATATTTTATATATATTTAATAAGTTAATGCAGTCAAATAAACTTAAAAAAAAAACTGGTCCGGGATAAAACCCGAAGACACAGTAGTGTAGTATCAAGCTCCACTGCATCGTCAGCATTCAATTAAAATAATAAAGTTTTATAATGCAATAAAATATTTTCCTTATTACCTCTAGTTTGACACTTTACACATTAACTGGAACAAATAGTGTAGTTTTCCTCCTAACGGGAATATTATGCGTTTCCCATTTTCAGATATTTGAGTACGTACGAGTAGTTTGATAATCTCCCGTATAACATTAACATTCCAAACTTTTTGTTTGAGTTTCTGTAAATTCGTGTACTTGTAGTTTGTTTGCAATCTATATCACCACCTTAGGGAGTTATCACAGATCTCTTATTAACCCGTATGAGTGTGATAACCAATAAATATACAGTATGGTAACAAAGTTTCAAAAATACAGACATTAAATTTAAACATGATTGTGCGCATTCCGTTAAGTAAATATTTAAACACAATAAGGAATATTTGTTTTAATTTAATTTGATATTCATTAAGATAAGTAACCACAAACCCCCTCTATTCAACCCTTGAATCCTTGTGGTGTGATGCCGTGTTAGCTCTTACAGTTTAAAGCAGTGGTTCCTAAATGGTGTTTCGTAGAACACGTCCGCGTATGTTCTATGAAGCTAGACTTTTTAACAAGTGTAAGGTTATATTTATGAACCCCTATTGTAACACCTCTTTGATACCTGCAAGCTCGAAGCTCATCTTACTTGGGAACCACAGGAAGAGGTAGCCAGAGGATATTCCAGGAATAGCAGACCTTTCTCTATGTATAACGGAACGAAGTTAGCTGTCGAATGTATTACTACGTTAGTTCGTAGGATGACATACAGATGGCGCCACCATTAAAAAATCCATATGATTCAAACTATATTTGTCAATCTTTCATGACATTCTGACTATTACATTGGGTTTGGTGATGCTACTTTTGCAATTTTCAAAATAATGGACAAATCTGAACTCCGAACTGACAAAGCATTGCTTTTTGATTGGGAAAAATACCGTTCAAGCACCGTTCAATGGTTGACAAGTATTATTCGGACTAGGTATATTTTCCTATTAACTAGCAATGCTTTATCAACACCCGAAATTCAGATTTTTTCCGAGATTCAGACTTAAACTTTGTTAAACTGTTCAGTAAATTTTATTATTTATGTAATTTTCAGTGTTGATTTGTGATATTCTTTCTTTTATTTCTCCTACGGTTTCAGTAATCTGCCTAAGTAGGCAATAAGCTTGTCTTTATATACAATATACTAGTATAATATATGATACATTGAACACTATTCCTTATCGAGGACGTAAAACTAAATCTACTGGTTGATGTCGCCTTAATCTGCGGGGTTCCCTATTCTGACACACATGTGTGATATGAAACGAATATTATTCTAAAATGAATCTTATGTATACCTGTCATTAGATTTATAAGTGTATGCAAAATATGTAAATTTCGAAAGCTAGAAACTGCAATTATACTTGTAATAACATATAACACAGAACGCTATGTTTTTAAGTTGATCATCAGACTCGCCTTATATTTTCTCAGTTTAATTACTATCAAAATTAAATTGATTATATGGCCATAACCTTAACTTAGTAAGCACCGGTATTGTTCACATACAGCAACGCCACCTAGTAAACTACCAAAATAGTAGCAGAGCCTGTTGTTAAATCCGCTTCTTCATTCTTCTATCACTGGTATATAGTTTGCAATCTAACATTTGCAATAATATGTATTTTCATATATTTTCTTGTTTTTAGTTTTATCTATGATTATATGTGATACGATTTTTAAATTAAATTGCAACTTAACAGAAAAATATTCAGAGCCACTGGTCTAAACTCTAATAGAATAATAGGGGTTTGTTTTACTTTGTGTTCTGTAAAACGTGTTGTGTTGCAATAGATTCGAAGTACCCTTGCGTGATCACTATTTTGTTCACATCTTTTTCATATCGGGGTTAAACTGTAAACTTACCCTAATTAACAGTTTATTGCTGGCTGGTATTGTATAATATAATATATGACAAATATAATACATAAATTAAGGTAATTACGGGTATATCCATACAATTAATGAAGGGGTGCTTTTACCTACTATCAATGTAAGTAATTATATTTAACTAGCTGTACTCTGCGTTACGTATACTTTCTAATCTTGCTTAGTAGTTATTAGTAGGTAATTGAAGAATAAGTAAAAAGGGTGGGATAGTGTAGGAAATAGATATTTTATAAATACAAGTAAGTACATCGATTTGTTTTTCGCTTTTACACAATTCGAATTTATTTAATTTTTCACTTAATCTAAGACATTTAGCGTGTTGCGCATGAGCAGTACGATAATTGATATTTTGAGTTAAATATAACGTTCATGTCTAATACCTTTCTGTAAGAGTTGTTACGAGTGTCACATATTCTAAAATTACAGTTAGTTTTTGGTACGTTTTATTATAAGATCCGTATCTATAGTTTGTTGGTACATGTAATATATACAGGGTCTTTCAATAAGAGCGGTCATTTTTAATCTATAGAAAAACATAAAAGTACTTTTACTATAATTAATAATTACTTCTAAATGTATGAGCCACATAACTTTTACATAACTGCTACGTTTGTGTTTCCGGTGTGTTACTTTTCGTAAATATTTTTCAAAGATAATGTGACCCATTTTTATATCTTCATACAAACCCAAACATTATCTTATTGCCAATGAAGCTATTTACTGAACGCCAGTAAATGTTATTTATGTTTTACAACATTTCAAACGCACATTTTGCTACATGATAGCCTCATAAAAATTGATTGATATATCTATATATGACTTATATATCTGTAGCGAATAAAAATGTAATATTGCAGAAAAGATACTTAACATAAAGATAATTCTCTCGGAGTAAAAATGCTATAAATGTAAATTGTGTATAAAAATATATTTGTGTGAATGTTGGTTGAATGGTTTGTTTCGTTTTTTATATGAAAATTGGTCAAGTGAAAGTAACTGTTATGTTGGTACTTACCTAACGAGGACCTGCCGTTAAACAGCAATAAACAGGGCTCCCAACCTAAGAAACGTCATAAATGTTGAAGGTATTTTCTGCGTCTTTTGTTTAGATCTACATCTTTTAGTTTTGTGGTTGATGATTTCTATTTATTATCATACTAGGGTCGTTTGCAACATTCCGGAATATGTATAAATATGGAATTTTTCATAAGCTTAAGTTTGACGTTTAAGTAAATATTTTAAATTTTAGTGTAGGTTGAAAAGAAAAATAATTTTTGTATACCCAAATATAATATTATCAAAATATTTAGAATATACAAAAAATATATATAATTACAATAACAACCTGAATAATCAACTCTATTTACGTACGAGGATCGTTTAAAATGTATTTTTTTTAAATATTTATTATTATAATAACTGACATATATACTCAATATATACTCAAAACAAGAGATTTTCTAAATTTCTATAGACATAGAGCCATAACGACAATAAAATTTGACATTAAAAATGATCTATAATTAAAGAATAGGGTCATAATAAAAGCTTTTTCTAATTTGTTCTTCCGCTAAATACAAAACATAGATGTTATCTTACATTACTCGCTCTCTATGCCAAGTAGTACATTTGTTTCCAAGAAAATATTTTATGTTTCTATTTCTGGCGATTCTTGATAATGCCACAGTGGCGGCCATCGACGAGTGTACCGGCAAAAGCGTTCTCCGCTCAGTCATTTTTTAAGTTTTAGTGAAATAATTTTTTTCATGTTAGCTTTTACGAGCGCCAATGTGATCTATCTCATTAAGTGAAACCTACTACCTTCAAAACTATCTTTATTAATAGTGCTCCCACTCACAAAACTTCCACTTAAAATAAACCAAGATTGCAACTTAAATAAGCCCAGTATCTTTTATTATCTAGTCACAATTATCTTTCTGCTTATGTGAAATTATCTATAAGACCTTTTTTATTGTTGCCCAGATATTTTTAGATAATAAAAACCCAGATAATAATATTTTTTAAGGAAAAATACCTGTTAACATAGATGACAATCAGATCAGAAGACGTTCTATACTAATTAACATTGCTTACGTAATATGTAATTTTTGTTATGTTTGATAAACCTTAAATACACATAACTATGTTTAGCGAATATGCAATTTTTATGTAAAGAAACTCATTATATTCGTATTTTAATTAATGAAATTATAATATTAAGATGTAGGTTTACTCGTGTACCGTAATAGATCAATACCTACTTCTACTTTAAGTTTAACATCAGAGTAACCCTTACAATATTTACTAAACCTTATTAGTGTCAGCTCCCTTAAACTTCATAAATAATTTTCAACAACTAGATTCCCTTTTCCCGCATCCCACTCTCTCACTCCATCCCCCTCTCACACCACCATCAGTAACAAATTATTCCCAGTAACAAATAACATGGTTCGGATGTGTGATAATTCAAAGTTTAAATTTATAAATAACACGTATTGACATAATCTACAACATACTCGTACATAACAATCTACTTTGTTCTAATCTTACTAGAACTCGTCCCGTTCCAACCTAGCGGCACGTTTCGTAACTAATTTTACCACATACTTCGCGGGTACTAGGTAATAATTAAAATGAATATAGTAAGAGCTACCACTTCTCGTCTAGTACTATTTCTTCCCTATTCATTCATCAAGAACATCCTGACATATATTTAGCGCTTTACGTTACCACCATCTCGCTCTCTCTCTTCTTTCTCTCTCCACTTGCCTCCCTGTTCCGTATCTTAAATATACGAGTATAAGTTGTGGGACAGGGGATGAAAACTGTTTTTGGTAATACCATGGTTTAATTTAACAGGAAACGATAGAAATTTAAACGGTACTGATGCTGTAAAAAAATATGTACATATTTATTTATTATCTCCCGTTCTATCTCTACCCAGCTCCTTGCGAAATTTTTCTTCTTTTAAAACAGAACTGGAAGTGGGTTTGATAAAATCAGATTTAATTGGTTATGTGCAACCATAATAATGAATATGAGAAAAAATGATCACAAGAAGAGAAAAAAGAGAAAAGAGAAAAGAGAAGAAAAGAACAGCTTTATAAGAAGAGATGGATGGAATAGGGGACATCATAGTTGAAGCGATTCCTGTATCAGATCGCTAAGCTGAAATAGAAAAAGGATGAAGATATTGAACGATGGATAATGCTTTTAATGTAGATTTGACTTTGGGGAACAGATGAAAGGCACTTGATGTCAATATCCAGCGAATAAGGCGGATAGTCTAACACTGGGATGTTATACTTTTGCTAGAAAATTCTTCAATTGTGTGAATTTTTTGCACATACTTCTTGTATGTTATAGTATTAATATAAATTGCCTTACAAGGAATCACAGGAAATGAAAAAGCAATCGACGCTGCACAACAAACAGCTAGAACAGTAGCAAGTGGAGAAATACAATATGAAATGGACTTATTGGCAAAGACCAAAAATAAAGTGAAAAAAAAGTGGCAGGGTATGTGGAACAATTTACAGAAAGGAAGACAATTTTTCAGTGTACAGTCTTCGGTGTGCGGACGTCGTTGGTGGTGGAAAGCACAAGGTCCGAGAACAGTGTTATCACTTATCTCGAGACTGAGGGTAGACTACACAGGGGCATAGGCACTAGATTGAAAATTTCATACTTTTTTTTTTAATATAGACACGTAGCCTTTTATCGCCCTAAAAATTTCATACTATAATGTACCAAAACGTTACCAACAACTGAACTAGTGCTGCCATCTTCCCCATACTTTGTAACCCAAGAGCTGGTATCCCAGTATCCAAGTCCCAGCAGCCTTGCTTTCATAAAAAGAGAATAGTGATCCTATTCTATAACTTTCTAGAATAGTTTTATACAAAAATTAAACCTTTCAGAGTTTGTAATTACATTTTTAACATCCAGTGCACAATTTACGAGTATGAATAGATTTTAACATTATTTTATTACACTAGATTTTACTCGGTAAATTTATAATGAAATTATTTGCATGATTTCACTGAATATTAAATTTCATTTTAGCTTCCTTAAATATTACGTGCACAATGAACACGTTGTGTTATTTATATTTGTTGGTAATTTAATTATCACAAATTAAGATTGACATGTCTGCGTTGTAATGTTTAGCGCTATCTGTTGTTATTACATAATCTTCGGTTTTTTATTATAATGTAAATTAGTTTGGTTGGAATTTAGCTAATATTTATTTAGTTAATTAGCAATGTAGATTTTATATTCATTTAGATAAATCGTTTAATTATTCACAGTGGCGTAATATTAACAATGTGGCACTCAGGGCCGAATTAAGAGTGGCGTAAGCAGCGTACTTTCGCTACCCTCGAAATTTACTGGAGTCATTCCGTAAAATTAATATCGGCGAAGTAATTGTGACAAAATGCAATTGATTTTTTTGCCATTATGGTGGACTTACAAATAAAATAATCCAGCACTTGTGGCACAATTGTAAAAGAAATTTTGTAAATAGGTCGTTTTTGCTAACGATATTTCTAAAAGAACATGCTTTTGACTCAATAGAAATTAAATTTTCATCTTTTTTTACGGCGATTTCAATTATCACGTTAAGCTCTTTCTGAATTGTATTTTTCCATAATTTGCTAATGAGGAAAATCAATTAGAATCTATCGGAATTCTGTAATCAGCACTGTAAACATATTGGTTGTTTTATTTATTTTATTATTTCTACTGTAATATTGATGTATTGATTTAACCTATTTGTTAAATAATGCAATAAATGACCGGGACTTCCGCCCCGGGCTGCAAATTTAACTTTGAAGTGGGCACACCGACATAGAGTTCTCGATTATTAGCGCAGCTTATAGAAATGAAGGTCCTTTTCTATTCACTAATTTAACAAAGAAACATCCTAGGCTGGTTCCACGAACTAAAAACCTTGGTAGCTTTACCAGAAATATATGTTCTGTTCCGAATATGAACTTCAAGCAACATTGTTGTACATAATTAAACTCATAAAACTTTTTACTTCTTGTATGATATACACAAGAACAGAAATTGAAAACATATACAAGAACATATAAGGAGGTAAAAAGATGTTACATATACTTACGTGTATGTGTGTAGTATACCTAAAAGCCTAAGGCGTAAGTGCAGAACTGTGTAGCTATATATCTCGCTTTACACGGAAATTACCATTGCCATATTGAAAATAAAGCTTAGTATAACATTTAGAGTCGAGTATCTTAAGTCTCCTTTCTGTTGTACGTATATTACTGTAAAGTTAAGAAGTAAGAGGGACGCAGAAACTACTGTCTAGTATTGAACAGTGCGAAATGTGTGGCAAAGAATAAAGCCGATGCCAGCGTATGCTGCGGATATACCAAACATTAAAGGAGGCTGTTTTATGTCTTTATGTATTGGAATAATGCGGGTTGGAATCCTTACTAATATAACCTATTTTAGACGTGTTTTACCTGTGTCTTTTATATACTTTTTTTTGGTGTTCCAAAAACAATCAAAACTACATTGATTTAGTTGTGATTAACATACCAACAAAATAGCATAAAATAAAAATTTAAAAAATTTAACAATGAAGTCACATTTTTACTACGTCAAGAGAGCAATCTTTATTTCTAAATTATTTGATGTTCCTATCCACGGTTCCAATACGAATGTCTGCGTGGTATTTAGGTAAATTTAAAAACAATTTACAACGGATGATTCCAGGATTTAAGGGTCCACTGCGCAGTTGTGAGACTATAGAACAAAAAAGGTTTTTATTTACGCTTTTAGAGAAACATAATATTAACCAATTGAGTGATTTTTTTAAAATTCTTTAGAAGAAGGAGCCTATTTACAGACGTTGCACTAGTAACCTCACAGTTGATGTTACTCTGAAGAAAAAATAATAACTACAACATTCTTCAGTGTATTTCATATTATACATCTAATACAGGGACCAACGCTTTGAAGTCAATTACGAATGAATGAAGTAACGACATAAACAAATATACTTTAAAAGAGTTTGTGCAATACTAGCAATTCCAAAAATAATATTTATTCATTTTTGACACCTACTCTTAAAATGATTCCTTATCTCTTGCCTAATCTAAATACATAAGTTCTATGTTAAACACAAATTATTTACCAAAAACCAAAATCTATAAAAATATATGAATTAACGTTTTTCTTATTTTCGAAAGTAAAGTAAAATGTTGTTTTTAGTAAAAACTTTACATGTTGATTACATCAACATATCGTGCTTTTACAGTAACATATACACTAAACATACTTATCATACTTTACTTCGTCGTACTAAGAAACTCCCTGCGATGCTAAACATATGCTAAAAGGAAAAATATTAGCAAATAATGACCTAGGGTCTGGAGAGGGAGAAAAGTTGCGTTACTAGTAGAAATGGTTAAAGGAATAAGATCCTTTTAAGATTACTCTACTAGTAGATATGAAAATCAACTATATATATATGTATAATTAAGGTCTTGTGAATATACCTATTATAATATATTTTTCTTTTGTTGCAGGTAACTTGAATTCATCTTCATGCATCAATTAACTGTTCTTAACGTTTTTGGACGTAAGGTAACATTAAATTAATTATTCTAAAGCAACTTAGGCGGTATCATCATTATCATCATCTTGAGAATAAAGCCAATGTAAAGCACTCGCTTTCCACTACTTCCATTCAACTTATTCCAAGTCCATTCCTACTTATTCGTTGCCTTCCTCTTCCAATTCATCCTTAACTAGTTTCCTTTTCTTCTCGCACAGCGTCATCTTTGCAGCCACTGGATTCCGTTTCATAAGTTTCTTAGTGGTTCTGTCACCGTCCATTCTTTCTACAACATATCCAAACTATAGCTTTCTCGATCAAGTACATAACGTAATTCGATAATTTTACACTAATTGGATAAACAATAGCTTTTGTTACATTATCAAACAACGCGGGAACAATATAGATACGTGTACGCATTATGTTCAGTAAAACCCACCCTAAACTTTATTTTCTAAAGAAACTAATTTTTTTTCAAAAGTTATAAGTTTGAAACTTCTCTCTACTTACATGTTCTATATAATGAAAACTAATTCATCATTTTCTTGGAAATCTTATATTACTCGTACTTCAAATTTAAACAAACAAAATTTGAAATTTTAATTTATACATCAACACTGTAATAACATCTTTTAGTAAAAAGTAAACAATATTTCCTCTACAACAGTAACATCTTAGCTAATCCATTTTAAGAAACCTGCTGTTTTGTAAAGAACAATACTTGTCTGTCTTAAATACAAGTATGACAATACACTCTTGTGTGCTATATGTATTGAATTTACAAGTATTAATATTTAAGAAGTATCTCTTGTTTAACTTTTGCCTTAAACTGTAAAACTTAAATTTATCTTATTAAAACATTCATGTATATTGTTTATAATTACGGATATATGAACTCCTTAAAGGATCCTTAAAGTACTTTGTCAGGAGTTTTGATAGATTTTCTAATACTCCTTTGGATAGTAGAACTGAGCTCTACGTTTACTTGCTTGAATCTTATTCGCTTAAAGTTTTTGGTTAAAGTAGCAAAGATTACCTTAGATTAAAACTGTCTTCTCTTTATTCCCTTCTTCTTCTTCTCCTCCTTTAGAATTCATATCATCTTAAGTTTCTTAATAGAAATGCAACTTCATGCAATAACGGTGTAATTAATTTTTATGTATTATTTATGTAATGAAACTATCATTTTAACTACATGATGCTTCTTAATTACTTATTAAAATTGATTGAGCTTCATGGACAAAATTCAATTGGTCTTTCGGTTTAAGATTTTAATATAGATACCCAGTAAACAATTTGGCGAAGTGTCCTGTTTTGTGATGTTTCTGTCACTATTGCACTTCAATTATAGTTCATATCAATTTTATCTTCATTTGTATACCGACAGGTGGAGTGGTTTCGTTATTTGTAGCCGATAAATTAGATATTTATATGAACGACTGTGAGAAACTAAACTGTAAATAAATGAATCATACGCATCTTCAACACGATGTCAAAACGAATCCTAAATGTTTACAGGGTACAGTGTCGAATTTAAACTTGGCGGGCAACTGTGCTGGCCGCATGTAGTAGCGTACGTTGCCCGAGTATACAACCATGTAGAAAAAGTAGAATAACGGGCTTGTGTCCTATGTCTTAATTTCTATAAAACTGTACTATATATTGATAAAGTGGGTTACCAGAACCTCAAATGTTCAATTATTTTTTAATAACTCCTTATATTTTAAGAGATATTAACAATTAAAAAAGTCATTCTGTCTCTTTAATTATTAAAGGGATTCAACGTTGTACACATTCCAAATGCATGTGACATCACAGTCACTGCCAACCTTACAGCTCATAAATCTCTGCTATATGTATATCAAAATATCAAATATTATTTACAGTTATTTCAAGGAACAATAAAATTCCAATATTATGTCTGCCTTAGCAGTGTTAAATAAAATAAAAACTTATTATTCTTTGACTTGACTTGATTATTTCGACTACCAACAGCTATAAAACATTACCACAGCACTGATCTACTCAACAAATAACTGACGTTAATATGCATTACACGTCATACAAATATGGCCGACCATTTCTAGCGCTAAAACTACAATTCCAATTTTTAATTGCTATATCTCCGTCAACATTTAGATATTTAATAAAATAGACATGTCAATACACATTTATTAACATTAATTTCAATCAACAATTGAAAAATCAACCACTAAAAAATGAGGACACAATCCCATTAGGAACAAGAGAAAATTCTTCGAGTGAGCGAGAGGATTGATGCTTTACACAGACTGATATATCTACGGGTTAGATCCCCAGAACAGGCTAATCTTCTTTGGGATTAGTTGTTATCAAGTTAAATTGAGTATGTACATATATAATCAAAAACTTATTAGGTAGCGGTGTAGTTCATATGGTCATCGGTGATAGGACTTAGCATCAGAAAAAGAGGAAAAGTTTCCCTTCAAAAACATAAGGTAGATTGTGTATAACTTCGTCTTCATATGGCACGATTTACACGATTTAGACATATGAGCGAGCAAGAGGCATTGCGTCCTTATAATGCGTTGTCCTTCTCCAGTAACGTGTACATCACATCATGGGAATACGGGATTATATACCAGTACATAGTACAGCTAAAACTATTATATATACTTTGTAAATATATAGAAGAAATATTTAATGTAGAGTTATGAGTAGTAGTATGAGTACAAGGGGAGTTAGTTGTAAGTAGCAGTAATTATGTACATACTCGTATCTGCCGCACAAGAAGCCATTACACGTGGATTAGCATGTAATACGTGTAGCTTCTTTACCATACACCCCAAACACCTCTTCCATTCGTTTGGGTATCCGTTGTGTAAACTCCTAGTTTTACACTTATAAAAGTTTTATGTTCTGCTCGCTTACAACAATAACAAATACAATAGAGTCGTAAAAATAATGTTGCAAAGTTAAATTCTTTTAACAGTTGTTCTGAAACAAAATATTGTCGCATTTGTGCTTTATGTTTGTGTTACACTAGCAACAAATTATTGTGTTTATCATTGTTGAAATTTCAGGACCGTATTAATTATGGCGAAAGTGGCGCCTTTGAAATGGGCCTATCATTGAAGGAAGGCAATTGTGACTGATGAGTTTGTGAAATAATTTTTTAGGGGTCATTTTTTAATTATCGAGGTTTTTATTTTTTTTAATATACAAAAATTCACGAAGTTGACTGTGTATGATGTCACAGAAGAAATGAATAATCGAAACAATTTTTCCGTTTTCACTACCATCATAATATAAAACTTGATGGGATACACAACCTAGTTGTTCGTAGTAAATGATGTATCCCACACATCCTCATATATGTCTTTGTTGTATAAAAGAGATGGATTTTTGTAACTTTAAATCTCTTTAATGATTACCATAAATGGTCAAGAATGATCCTAAATGACTTTAAATGATTTTACCTATTAACTTATTTGACTTATGAAAAAACCAAAACCTGATAGCCAACTTTATCAATATATTATACAGTTTTATATATAGATAGTCATGGTTTACAAGCCCATTAATTTCGTCGAGGCAATTTTGACTGGATATAGTTTACCTTTTTGCCGCTTTGTCAGTCCTTCAAAAAAGTACAGCGAAAGCACTCAGCATCGGAAATAGACATCTGTGAATGTGCATCTTTATTTAACCTTAAATTAATTTGTCAATTTGATAATTTGTTCAAATTTGTTTCGGTCACCATTTCTCTCTTATCCAAATTCGGTTATTTTCAACCTTTATAAAAATAACCTCAAATTGTATTACATATTTTAAAATACTACTTTCTTTAGTACTGTCAGGTGTAAGTCTCATCGATCTAGGACATTGTTATCAGCTTATATTATCTATACGAACGGTTTTACTAAAGTTTCTAATTAAATGCTCTACAGCTATAAAAAGAGAAATTAAACTTTACCATCGTTCAAACTTTAACACTTTATTTACTTTTAATAGTTCTTGTTGAGATTAATGTAAGACGGTTTATAGAACACGCGTTGCTTTCGTACTTAAAACTTATTGCAAAAATTATTTGTTCATTTTTATTTTTGTGAAACATGTACTCTTCTTTAAGGATGCTTTAACAAAACAATTATTAAAATATTTACATTGAATTAATAGTCTCTTGGCGTTCATATAAATTACAACTGACGTATACAAATATTTGTTTATATATTTTTATGTATGCCAGATGTGTTCAAAAGTAACAGTGGGTATAGTACTGTTCTCAATTACTTTGCACAAGAATATGAGCAAAATCTGTTAACCAGATTATTTACAGTAGCTGGTTGAATCGAGTCAAAACGGGTACTCCGGAGTGGCAACTTTAGGGGCCTATTTTGTAACTGCTGACCTGACGTCTGTTAACTTCTAACGATTTTTCAAATAATTTTCCTATAATTTACAAATTTGGCTACTTATGCCAGTTTCAAGGTATAGGATCCATTATGCTCTTTATTTAAGGTCTTCTTCTGATAGTTTCGTGTAATCTTACATAAATTAGTTTGGAAAATATAGGCCTTTGAAAAACCGTCAGAAGTTCCCAGACGTCAGGTAAGCAGTTAAAAAATAGGCCCCTCAGTTTCGGGAACATTGAGAAATCACACGGGATCATATCCGGTTAATTTGGTGTTTAAGGCGCATTATCGTCGTGTAAAATTCGCAAAATTCAAAATTTGTTTCTGTTGATTTCATTTGTATTTTAATGAATTCACAGTAATTCTGTATCCCAGTTTATATTTCAATAACCTTCGAATATATATATATTATTATATATATATTATATATATATATATATATATATATATATATATATATATATATGTATATATATATATACAGATAAAATATAACTTTGGAAATTGGGTAATAAATTCATCTAAAATCCCGTTGTAAAATATTTTCGTTAAGTCGTTGGCAATTTATGTGCAAACTAAAATCTTTCCTCATCAATCAGAAGCTTTGTACAGCTTTATAAGCTTTTACCGATAATGTGACAAACGTAATACATATATATATATATATATATATATACATATATATATATATATATATATATATATATATATATATATATATATATATGTATATTTATATATATATTTATATATATATATATATATATATATATATATATATAATATAATTAAAAGTAGAGGTATTTTTCAATTAAAATTATATAGTTTTTATTTAGAGTAATAATTTTAAATTTTTTTTTTTTTTGCGGAATGTCGCGTTCATAATATAGTAGTCGTCATCTTATATTTTTAATTATAATGGAAATTCCGTGTTAGGTTTTTATGTCTTTTTTATAATTGGATCGAGTTTTTGTAGAACTGAAATTGCTTAAAGGTCCTATACACACACACACATAATCGAGAATGCTCGTGGTTCAGATATAAGTTTTATATTTGTGTGAAATAATAATTTAATATCTTGTTTTAATGAAAAAGAAATTGTTATAAGTAAATCAGTAAAATTTATGATTCTATTTTAGCTTTAGCGTATTTTTTATCGGCGGAAGAATTTATTTCCTTAAGTTTTTCGATAAGTACATCGCAACTATTAACGTTTATGAACAATGATCATCAGTGATCATCAACCCAAACGATCAAGCATGTTCGTGCCAGGTCAGTTACCAATCCAACATATAAGAGTGTGCTGGGGGCATTTTAACATACTTGTATGTATGTAGAGTCATGTATGTAAAGTGTTATTATTCAGCAAAAGAATTTTTTTTAAACTAAGCATAACAATAACGTCGCCCTATTTGCGATGCTGTGGCCTACTATTGTCCATTAGCTCTCGTACCTTGTTGTGGATAACATTTGAAAGGAAAGTCAACGTCGAAGCTGGCTACGAAACTAGATCTCTTAACTCAATACGCTAGTACTCTTCTAGTTTGCTTGTACTTGTGAGTTTAACATGACATTCTGTATAGTCAACAATACACAATCATGCCACAAAGTCAAGTTCAATCTTTACATAAGACGAAATACCATTCCTAGAATCATTACTACCAAAGTACTCTGATTTTTCAGCTATTGTACTATAAGCGTACTTAATAGCCACGCTACAGTTCTATCTGCTTCAACAATAAATATCTGGTAGTTCTATATAGTATCATAGTAGTTCGAGTAGTTCGTGCTGCTTGTACCCTCCAGGCTCCAAATAGCACCATCAACGGACGATGTAGCACACTTGATCTTTATAGCTGATTTTATTTATTTTGAAGCCCACTTATAAAGAATACTTTAGTTTCTTGATTAAAAACTATTAAATGTTAAAATAAAGCTCAATTTCTTTCTATGTTATTTACAGTTGCATGATAGTGTTTAAAGTGTTTTAAACAGTTAAAATTTTCTTTGTTTCTAATTTTATTTAAATTGTTTTCAAAATTAAATACAGTAGCACTACTAATGCAGCTACGACTTCCAACTCAGTTGCAATACTCGTAGATTGAGATTTTTATAGTGGTGATGCAAGAATTGAATAAATAAAAAAGAAAAACAATTTCCTATCCTGAAAATAGTTGAAACTACTTAATTGAAATGTTTATAGTGTTTTCAACTTGAATAATCAGTGCCGGATTAACTTTTCGAAGTATTTTTGACGCCTATTGCTACTGGTTGTTTTGATGATCTAACAAAGTTACCCTGAATTACAATTTCCAACAAATTTTCTTTATTCCACGCTGAAAATCTCAGTTTATTTCAAAGCATATGTTAAGATGCTAAAAAGTTAATCTTTTCACATCATTTAAAATTTTAATTTAATTTTATTTTCATTTAGAATGCTAGTCATTTATATTTGGTTAGAAAAGGAAACTACATCAAGTATAAGACGTACAAAAAAAAAAAAAAATTGTGTGTAATATCTCTTAAAACGCTTATAAAATGGAAGACATTTTGTTTTATGTTTCTTGTTTCTTCAGCACGACTTGAAACAATATACAGTTTTAAAAATAATAGCTACACTTTCGAAACACAATTTCATTATGTTTTTCTTTACATTTTCATACGGAAAAACCTTCCTTTTAACCTAATACTTTTGTTGCCTTGATGTTAATGTAATTGAGTTTTCTTCGTTTTTCTTTCTCATAATAAATGTTTGCTATTAACTTTATTATTGTATTTATATTTTAATATAAGATTCTTACTATGTAGATGATGCGGGAAATATGAATGCATCTTCAGTTTAATAAGGAAATGAACATGAATTTTTATACCTCATTGTGGAAACTAAAAATATACCGCGGAATTATTCAAACCGGAAAAGTACATCCAGCCACTGATACTGATTCGGTTTACACTGAAAAAAATAATAACAAAATATTAAGGAAATATATATTTTGGCTTTAAAAATGGTACGAGTAACGCTTAAGGGGTTACATGGGTTTCGTCGGGTAAAAAAGGCCTATTTTCAATATTTTTTGTTCTATGTAAAAAATTATTTATTTAATTCAAACTTTTTTCTGTCTTATAGATACATATTTAAAGAATAATTTCTGAAATTTTCAAAAAAAAAAAATTAAAACTACTCCATTGTGAAGTCATTTCCGGTGACCCCTCGAAAAAAAAGGTGCGTCCGTGTTGTCAGCATAACTCCTGACAGGATCATCAAAAATGAAAAAAACAAAAATAAGTGTTTTAGTTAAGACCATAAACTCGTGCTTGAACGAAGGAAAGAAAAAAAAAGTAAAAATTGGAGTTTTGGCAGACATTTTTCCAAAAAAATGAAAATTTCGGTCAAATTTGCTTGACATTTTGTTTTTTTTAAAATAGTTGTAATTGAAAAAAAAAAAAATCCTTCGTCCAAGCACGAGTAAATTGTATCTCGAACACCTGTGTAAAATTTCATCAAGATCGGTTGAGTAGTTTTCGAGAACATTTGACAAACGACTTTGAAAACACGGTTCCCAGAAAAACGCGTTTAAAGTTTTGAGTAACAATAAAACTGACTTGGAGCGCACACCTTCGAAAGGCTGTATCTCCGAAACTATTATTCGGATCGACTTGAAAATTTAGGATAATATTCTTGAGATGTTGTAGAAATTAATAAGCAAAAAAAAAATCGATTTTTTGAACCCACGAAACCCATGTAATCCCTTAAATAGCTGGCCTTAGTCAATGACACAGCATTGAAGCTCGACGCCAGACTGTTATGTCTTCGGGTTGGTTCTCCAGACCAGAGTTATATTTTCTGGGTTTACCTATTACCAAATTTAATTGATTATGTACATATATAAGCATATACTTAGTAAACAGCTGTGTTGTAAACATATATTCCTTTGAAAATAGTCCTACATTAAATAATTAAAAAAAATATATTTTATAAATAACAAATGCCTTTATTTTTATTATAATTGGTCCTAAGAAGCCCGTGAAGTATTAATAAAAAAAAAATGTCTTTATATTTTTATTATAATCACGTCATTTCGTATTCGTTTTCATACCTTAACTGCAAAGATTCACTAGTTCCTTCCATTGCCATATGACAGAAAGCGCTATTGCCTTGTGACTTCAATAGTACGAGTATTTATCTAGTAGATTGCCAAAGAGACAATTTCAAACGGCTAATTAAAGGTCTAAAAACATTAATGATAATTATAGAGGTCGCGTCAAGCGTAACTTGTTAATAAAATCCATTAGCTTCCGGTTCCGGTACCCGTGCCATCAAACTTGTAAACGTTAGACGTTACGTAACAGAACCTGCGTCACGGGGTTGAAATTTGACAGGGTGAAACTAATTTAATTAGTCCTATTAATTAAAATTAATAATGGGGTAAAAATTTGTTTATTTAAATGTATTACTTGCGTAAGGGAATTACCTAATTCATTTTATTATATTTATGATTGCTTAGTTTTGTGATTGGATGAAAGCAAACAATTTTATTAATTACTTCAATTTATTTATTACTGTAAATATAGCATCTGTACTATGTACAAAACAAAAATAAATTATCTCGGAATAATAAAACGTTAAACGTGATTTTATCGTCAATGAACATTTATAATTATTTATTACAGATAAATTGGCAGCAATTTATAGCTGTTTTAGGTTTCATTTATTCGGCATACTTTAATACTTTAATTATTTATTAATCTTTTACCGTAATAAATTTTAAATAGGTAAATGGTACTTAAATAATTTGTAGCGAATAATGCGTTAAGAAAAGGTTAGCTGGTGCGAGCTGCTGGCCTCACAGTAGACAGTTACTGCCTACTGTCAGGTCAGTAACTTTCCAGACCTCTATCATGAGTAGCTACCAAGCTACAGAGCGTGGCTTCTGAGAATGGTCTTGCATGCAGATTGCAAACGTACTGCTGTCTTATGACGTGTGGGGGAAATTCAGAGATAGTGATAACAATAAATGATATACATATAAAGACATTCGGTTCGGGCAGATTCGGTGCTAAGGTTTGCAACCAGTCGCATTGTGTGCTGAGGGCCTAGCTCGCATGCGAGCTCCAGACAAATTAAAGGGTCTCTACGCACACATCAGTACCGACACGTGACGATCAGTGCCGTGCCGTTTAACGTCAGTGAAAAATGATATTGTTCCATACATTTTGTATAAAGCAATTAGTACAGTTGTCAGTGTCAGTTATGTCAGTATTTCTTCTAGACAAAAACGACTAGGCACTGAATATTGTGTATCGACACTGATATGTGCGTATAGACCTTAATAGTAACTCACATAATGTTGTTTAGAAAGATCGAGTAACGTATGTTCTATAGCTAAAAAAAAGCGCGCAAAAACTTAGGTAACAAAACGTTTTTTATTAGGTAAAATTGTTTTATAACTAACTTTGTTATGTTATGTTATATTATGTTGTGTTAAATAGACGTAACTACATTAAGCAACTGTGTGTGCTAGCGTTAATAAATTGCCATGCACCGTGTATTTTACAAAGTATTTTCCTCTTTTGTATTTTTAAAATATAAAGTAATGTATTGTAATCAATTAACTTTGGAAAGTTTAAAACTCCTCTGTTAATTACCCGCTTGACCGGTGATTAAATAAACTGACGCCTGAATACCAGATTAACATCATGAATCATTTTAAAATATAATAATTAATTATGTTTAAGTTAGAGCTTAATTTTAAAATTAATCCATTCAACGTAACGCGTAAATTACAAACGATTAATCAGGGTAGAGTAAATGTAAATCTTGGAAGTCAACAATCAATCTTTCCTGCGTGACTGTACACATATTATAAATTCAATTATATAAAACAGTTGTGGCCAACGTGAAAATAAATGTATGTAAAAATTTTACTGAAAATCTCTTATACCATCAGATTTTAAATACGACCAAATATGAATGATATTTACCTATTAAACACAAAACTAATATTCGTGTATTATTTAAAGTAATATTGTTTACCTGTTTTCATTATGTTTTATTACTTAGTGATATTATAATAATTCTGTTACACAGTCATTAAATAAATGCAACTGTCATTAAAAGTAATATAAAAAACTAATATATTAATTTAATATGTAGCATTATAAAATCTTGCATAAGATGCTTTATTAACGTCAAAATATGTAAATTAATATCGAATGTTACTTTTTATTATGTAATCTTATATATATTATCAGGTAAACTTTTTGTTTTTTGTTCTGTGCTTGGGGGTAGCTTGCAAAATGCCAAAGTTTCATAGAATATTTAATTTTTACGTTTTTAAGTAATACATATTTGTAATTTTTTAAAATACTAATGAGCAATATAATTTGAAACGCATTTGTTTAGTATTACTTATCTTTAGATCTGTTTTTTTCTTGACTACTTCTTATTGCTAATGAAAAATAATAATATGTTTATTCATACTTTATTCATAGATACTAATTACATTTTTTTCATATTTATATTTTTTTCTTTATTCATAGATACTTATTAATAATACTTTATTCATAGATAGTAAAGTATGAATATACTTCAATAATAATGGATAAGAAAAAAGTATAGTAACCGTCATAGATATTGGTTATGGCGACGTCATAAAATAGCGACGAGTGATACTTAATTTTATTTATAAATCTCCACTAGTATCACTGTTTGAATAGCTATCGCCTGAACGATCTGTGCTCCACAAAGATCAAATTGTGACCAATTAGGTGGTTGTAATTCCAAGAAGAAAGGGGAACGCATTAGAGTGAAACAGCGCAATTGCTTACAAAGGAACAGTTTGCTATATAGCACGGGACCCGTTATGAACGCTTTTAATTTTGTTACGATACGTTTACAAGCTGCATCTGTTTAATACTCGTAGTATATAACACTAACTTCTAGCACTAAGTCGAGAAATCTTGAATTATTATAAAATATTAAAACAAATAGTACAACATTTTAAAAGCTTAAGAATTTTAAAGAAACGACACACGCAGTTTACGTTTCGCCAATTTTCAACTTGCTTAGCATTATGTATTACGGACAATGAATGAATTATTTTTTTCTAGTTCAAGATAATTGTAAAGTCAATTATGTGATAGATTAACCTCCTTAGTATCCTGTTAGGTTCAAGCATGTAATGAAGACGGATGAATCTCTCATAGTCTAGTTAGTTTTCTCAAGGATTGTATTTTAATCCTTTAAAAATTATTGGTTTACAATATAATTTTGCGCATGTGAAAATAACCACTTTCTGGAACCATACTTCTAGATGAATATACAAGGTCCTTTTTTGCATTACTTAAATACTAACACTGTTATTAAATAAACATGCTGATCAACTTTTGCCACCACTGATATGAAACAATACACACATTAAACTTTTAAATCTGTTAAATACATTATCAAATGATTTATGGGATGAAAGTAGGGTGCAGTAGGAGAATTAACAAGGAAAGGGTCCTGGTTCCTGGTTAAGAGTTACAGGAATAAAGTATAGCACTATAAAGTATGTTGAAATCGTTGTGAATCGAAAAAATCATGGGTATGAGAACAAAAAAATCCTTCGGAACTAATTCATTATAAAAGACGTACCCATTTATTACCCAGTTTGCAGAAGGTCTACGGTTTACGGTCTACGGTTTACGGTTTACACCCGTTAACGGTTAACGTGTCCAGGTCCCGGGTTGAAACGTGAAACGAGTGAAGTTTCATTGGTGATTTTTTCCCGGTTATTTTAACGCCTGAAAAAAAGTAGAACCACAGCAACCCCATACATTACGCTGTCAGCAAAGAAAATAGATACTCCTTTTTTAGAGGGTACCTAGGAGATTATCAGTCCTGTATACCTTAATAAGTTAGAAGGGGTTAAACTAATATAGCTATGGATCTCCCTTTTATGCAACGAGCTTTGAGCTTTTGACTGAAAGCTCATCAACGAAGCGGAAAGCATTTACAAAAACAAGTTTATGGAAAGATTAACAAAAACTGAAATAAATATTCATAGCTTTCAAACTAAAAGTTTAATCTGGTAAATAAATATCCAATGAAATTCTTGAAGAAATTTTCAAATTACTACGGTGTTAATTTTATTCGTATTTACTTTTGTTAAGAGGATTATATAAATATGTAAATATACAGTTGTATTGAATATCAATTTTCACATTAAGATTTACGTTGAAGACAGAGCGGGAGAGATAGATGGGTAGGATATAAGAAGGAGTGAGATGTATTGATTTGGAGATGACTGTTGAAGTTTTTGTTGAGTTAACACTTTCCTATTATTTACACATACTCTAAGTGTGGATCCATGCCAACAACAATTCTCAAATATAACACAGAACCGGAAACGAGTGCTTCTATTTTATTGTGGTTGGTATAATTTATGTTGTGTTCCAATTTATTATCCAAATATATTTGAAGAGTTATTTGGCCATTCAGAAACCGACATTAAAGTAATTGTTCTTCCCTAACAAATAAAGTCAATCCAACATATTATTAAAAACTGATAATTATATTTTTTCTGTACATACATATTTATCAAATTTCATGTTCAAAATTATTAAACATGGTCAGATTATATATTTTCTATTTTTAAGAGAGCTAAGCAAAATAACAAGTATGCTAAATACAGTATGTTAAACGTTAAATAAGTGTGCAAAGTATAGTTATGTTTTTTTTAATAAAAAGTAATTTACTTTTACACAAAACTAATTAGGTTTACATAATGTACAATATATGAAAGTTATTTTTTGACATAATTTATGTTTTCTGATTTCAATACAGTTTTTAAAACAAAGTTATATCATAAATTTAACGAGCATATTAAATTAATGAAGTAGTAAATTAATTTTATGTTTCTTGATGTTGTTTAATGGCAATAGCAATGGTTTTTTTGTTCTTGTCCAGTGGTTGTGACAACAATTATTACAAGAGAATGTTCCTGAAGACGTTATAGCTCAGAGGTCTATGTAGACTTCTAATACGATCCTGTTACGACTAAGTTATATCACTATTTACTCTCATTAAATAGTCTAGCAAAGAAATGACAATTGTTACTACGTTATAATAAAACTTCTAAAGTAATCAATCTTACGTAATTTTGTTACAGTTTTTTCTATTGATCACAAACTTAGATTTACAATATGTAAAAGCTTAGAAACACCCATTAAGATTTAACGTTTATTTTATCGTTGATTTTAACATGAAGCTCGCACGATTATTTGAAGGGATGAACCGTTTAGAGAAACGATTAAGTAAATCGTTTAACATCGTTCAAATAAAAATAAAACAAATATGATTTGGCCATTAAGTATGGCATCGCAATGTCACATTAGTTTAAAGCTGTAAACGATGTCGTCATTTCTTTGCGTTTCTAAGACGTATGATTTGGCTTTAATGTCGGAGCTTTTAGTAGTTGGGCCTATGAAAGAAGAGGAGAAGAGAAGGAGAAGTGCGGTGTAAGACATGGTCTGCAAATAGAGATTACAACATAAAAATAGTTAAATAGAAAGAAATTTTATTAAATAAGTAGATATATTTACCCAGGTTTTTATTTTTTTAATTTATTTCCGAAAATAGGTCTAATCAAAACCCAGATATATAATGTAAAGCATAATTAGCTTATAGTAAGCTAGCAGTATGAACCTTACCATGTAAAACAATTTTCTATATGGGAATCGTTAAATTCGGAATTACAAAATACATATATTTTCAAAATTTTATACTTATTTTAATTAATATGCTTTTTTAATACTATCTGTTCAAAAAATCATGGTTGAGATAAATCGCATGGCAAACTATATTTCTTTCATTATAAAATATACGCTATATATAACTAATCCTTCATCTCATCAGCCGATCATTCCTAATGATAAATGTGTTCCCACACTGCCATCGTTATTAAGAGGAATAAAAGAAGAGGAGCAGAAACCCCTTACTTTTCGGAATGATATAAAGCCACATTGGTTGGCTTTCAATCTTCTATATTATAAAACAGCAATTTATATAGCATAAAATATACAATAGGATCAATTAAAAGTGCACCTTGATTAGCACTCCTCCCTTAAATAGGTGGTATCACATTCAACATCCACAAATATTTACCATAAACCAAAAAAAAAAAAATTTATATACCTCATCATCTGCACTATGAGAAAGACACCGTAAAAATTACTAAGTCAGAAAAATTTTAAATAGAAAGTTTTATCATAAAATTGTTATAGCACCCTGGTACTATGTTCACATAGTAGTTTTCACTGCATATTTCTCTAAAGTTAAGCATAATTTAATATTCGAAACAGAAATATTCGTTCCAAGTTTTACGGGTAACTTTTGTGTCTCCCTGTTTTACTTTCCTCTTATTAAACTAATGGTTAATGGATAAGCCAGATGTAATAAGACCTTTAGATTTTACCAAAGACTGCATTCAGTAAGATATGGATAGGTTAAAGGTTAGATTGTGAGGAACAATAGCTGATAGCTGCTATACGAATAGAGTCCGAAGAATAGAAATGGTAAGGTTCATAGAAACAGTTAATGATCTCGACAGCTCCGGATGGATGGCGAGAAAAAGTCAGAAGCTGAAAAGAATAATGGGAAAATAAATGAAATACTTGAACTTATATTTAAGAATAGAAATGAATTCGTATTGCAATAAATCCATGAGATTTTCTGGATTTTTAAAAGTAGCATTTAATATCACATTTATCGTGGATTAAAGACATCAAATATATACTTAGTTGTTTCAATATATGTATGACTGCTAAAGGTCTCAATTTTTCTTTAAATCGATACGGTGAAAAGATTTACTTAAAGATTTTTTAATGCTTCAAACGATTTTACGCTGCAATTTTATTCTAAAGATATATTGTGCTCTGTTTTCGGGTTCTATTTTTCGGTTTGACTATTGTCAATGTAATTACATACATTTATTACGAAACATCAAAATGCAAAATATATCACTGTCTAATGACAGACAGAGTGTGAATAATATAACATCACCATTAGAAACTATATGATAGATAGCATTACAAATAATCAAAGATTCTAAAATTAGTGAATCCCCGATGACGACGAAATTAAAATGCTATAAAAAGGAAAAGTTGTATGATTCTATTAAATCTAAGAAAGGTAGATTTAGTTGATAAACAGCAGTAAAATTGCTGTTACAAAAAGTTGTATATTAAATAATAGATATTAGAAAATGATAAAACTATTTACCGTTATTGATTTGCAAATTTTATTATTTTGTTATTAAGATTTATATCATACCAAGAAAAGTTAGTTAAATATGTGTATTGTAAAATTACATAACAACATTTATTTTTCAATATACACTTATGTTTTCTGACGATAATTAAGTTTTTTAGCAAAGCTATATAATTTTAAAAATAATTAATATTTAAATAAAAGATTTGTAATGTCTCTTCTTTTGCATTATTTATTAACAATGTAACATTAAATAGTGATATATTAGATGTGATTAAAAATTTTCCTGTTAATACTAAATTTTTGTTAAGTGATTCAAAATTAATTAGTGAATTATTGAAATATTTAGAAATTTGTAAAATTGAATTATAAATTACAAAAGATGTATAAAAAATGTTTGATGGTGGCTATGACAAAAGAAAGTCAAGGCAAATAAGTAAATAAATATAAAAAAAAAATAACCATGTAAAATAATAACGTTAGGAATATAATGTTACGTTTAATAATACCCCATGGGGTTACATTTAGTGTTTAGCATGTAAAATCATTTTCACACAACACATGTCTGACTTTAGTAGTCTCCTTCTTTCTTCAAATCACTTCGTTTAATATTTAAACATTAACATTATGCTAAACTATTTTGCTGTCCTTAACAAACGATATATTTAATACCCTATGACCTTCTGTTCATTGTTAATTTCCTGCATATGCTAAACTTATTATTATATTATTCATATATGCAATATAAATGCCACGAGCTAAGGGATAAAACACAAAATTGTCGTATTTCATCGTTATTAATGCGTTTTATTCATATCATTGGTAATTTACTGTTTGTTACTTGTGCAATAAACAGAGAAGTTTAAAAACAAATAGCACAAGTATATTTATCACTAGAATTCAATGTAAATAATTTTTTTTTAAACCAAAATTTGATTCATATTTTTTTATTCGATTTATAAATGAAATATTAAAGTTAGTCTACATACAAAATTTCAACTTTCTAGCACAAGTTTTACCTTCATCAAAAGATGCCTTTGTGCTGGTGATTTCAATTTTTCTTTCAAATAGATACTGATTTATAATAACAAGAATTTTTTTTAACTTTCTCGAAAGTTCGCCACGGGGCAAATAAGAAAATGATTAAAAATTAGTTTTTCAAATTTTCGAATACCTAAACTACAAAATATTTTCACATTCATATTCATTCAGAAATACATATGCATAATTTTAACTTTCTGTCTTTTACGTATTAAAAGTTATTGAGCACAAAGAGCCCTTTAACATTGTTTTACAAAATTACGGTTTTCCGAAAATTCAGGGCAATATCTGAGTACACCAAAAGTCTTAGAATTGTTTTCTCTATGAAATAGAAAGTTTTCGAAAAAACTGACGAAGGCGTTTATGTAGTATGTTCAGACAATTTTTGGTATTTAATTAGTTGTAAAGTATTTAAGCCACATGCTAAATTCCATTGACATATTTTGAATCGTTTTCGAGAAAACGAGTTTTAAGTACACTGTATTTCTATTGAATACCACTGGGAATAATATTTTTACTAAAAAATACCTAAAGATAGCGTTACAAATGTACAGAATTATTTCACAGAGAAACAAACTAAACAAAAAAAACTATTAATATTTTCAAACATTTATGTAAAATTTGTTCACATTTCCATATAACATTTCATTAGTTGAATATTTTCATCGGCTGTGTTTCATCTTGCTCAATTTACATAACAATTGTTATTTATTTTTATAAAAAAAAGTTTTGTGAAAAAATTGTATGAATAACATTATTTATGGATAAAATGTTATACTGTAATCGTATTCAAAAATGCGAATATATATTTTTTAATAAAGAGCGCTTCTATTCCTTCACCATGCAACCAATACAGAAAGTAAACCTTGTAAAGGTACTACTGGTACCATGGGCGGCTGCAGAAAATATTACAAGTGGGGGCGGGGCAAAACATAAATTTATACACGTGGTGTCTTATAAAGTCCCCAACTAATTTAAGGTGACAAACTATGACGAAAGAAAGTCAAGGCAAATAAATAAGTAAATATAAAAAAAAAAAAATAATTCAAGGTACAAAAGAACTGAGAAAACGCCGCGCGTTAATCGTTGAATCTTGGATTGGTTGTAAATTTGGATTTCCGAGAATAGAGGTATGCCCCTGATTACGGACGCCCATGCTTCGACGTATTTATTTACAAGAAGTCGTATTAATTCAATGTTTGAAAGAAAGTAGGTACTACAAAACGATGTTTCATTATGTTTATTTGCTACATGTTCTTTTCAGACTTACATAATGCGAACAAAGCATTACGGTATATTGCTTTTTATTATAAGTTAAACTTCAATGATATATTGTATGAGCCGCACATACCTACTAGTAATGAAAAATGAAAATTGGTTGTTTGCTAACAATTCTAAATTGCTTTGTAATTTATTACAGCAGGTTGAGTTAGCAGTTATTACGTGCATTCGCTTTGTTAACACATAATTAGTTTCCTTAGAAATGACTTTTAGAAATTCTGCTTAAAGAATACTTGTAGGTGAGGAAGTGCATTGTGAAGAACAGCACACAATGCCGGCATTGCCAGGTTGAAACATGTAAGAATATTTTTGCTGCGTTCAAAAACGAGTGGTTTTTAATTGTAATAATAAATCATATGTGATGTTAGGTCGCTTGTGATTGCAATGACATCACCTGTTAAAAATGCTTAATCTTGTCTTTAGTTAATTACGTATATTAAATTATCCTTTCTTTCTTTCGCGAAAAAATATATTTTCTCTTATAATAACTGTCTCCTTTTTTTTTAAGGTGTTGCCTCATTCAATTCAATTCATTATTTAATATTTTTACTCTGTTGCACAAAATTCAGTTTAAGCTATCCTAAATATAAGGGCCATTCAAATATAAATCAAAATATATATTAATATAGATTTTTGGTGAATTATAAAAATTAAAATGGGATACCTTATTTTCCTTTAACAGAAATAGTTTTTCTCCATCCTATAGGAACATTTTTCATCCATTTATGGAAAAAAGAACATAATTTCTAAGTTCTCCAAGTTGAAATAAACTTATTTCAAACCATTGAAGAAATAACTGACTAAATTAACCATCCCAGTAAACATTTTGGAGTCACTTTGACATCATATTGAAGATGCGTCATGATTTTTTTCTCATGAAAGAGTTCATTTATAGTTCAGTTTCTCACATTTTTTCATATAAAATGTCTACTTTATCGCCTACAAATGGCGAAATTACTCCACCTGTCGGAGTACAAATGAAGATAAAGTTGATGCGAACTATAATTGAAGTGAAATAGTGGTAGAAAGGTCACTAAATAGGGCACTTCACCAAATTGTTTACTGAGATATAAGAAAACAAATCTACAAAACACACAATTGTTATATTAAAATTAATGCCTGATATAACCTAGCTGTTATAATCGCAGAAATATGATAAGAAAAAAATAATATACATAGTTGCCTTAGTAGCCAATTGCACACGTACTGTTCGACCGCAACGTCGTCTTCAAATATTTCCCTTCATCATGTCTCTTTCAGTGAACATATAGTAATAACATGGGGATAAATCTGAAGTGTAATGCGGATGTTAAAAAGGTTTCCAATGTATTTTAGTGACACTTTGTCATGCAGAAAGAGGGCATCGCGAATCGGTTGCCAGCATCCAACACCATCTGATACAATTTGGGTAACAGTACTACGGCGACATTTTCCACAAACTGACACATGGCTTGAATATTGTCGACTGATTTTTCATTTTATCAAGACCATTTCAAAACTTTTGGGCCCATCAAACATTTAGGTTTTGTACAGAGTAGCATCACCATAATATGTCCTTCTAAAATACGGTTAACTAGTTAATCGCGTTATAGGAGAGTCTATTATGTTATTCCACCAAAACCTAGCCAAAATCCGTTTAAAAATTAGTTCAATTACAGAAAATTACATTGCTTCTTCGAAACATTTTTTATATAACATTTAATTCTGAATGTAAATGAGATAGTAAATGTTACGTATAATTTACATTCGTAACACTGGCTAGAATATTTTCTACTTTCTATAACGGTCTATATGGTATTCGTACATATCAACGGTACGGTACACGACTCTTGTGTAGAAAACTCTTTTTTAAATTTAAACTCTTACAACGATATATAGTGCACACTGCGGGTACGTCCATTTATCTTGCTCCAAGCACACGTTGGCCGTTTCACCTTCCTATTACTTATCCATTTCTATCGCTGTCTGCTTTAATATACTGCAACATATTTCGTATTGACTGGTTGGCAACGACATGGCGTGAACGCAGCCATTAGCAGGTTTAACGATACCGTTGAGGATTGTATCGAGTTACTCAAATCATCGTATCCTCACATTCGTTAATAAATGGCATAGGTAAGCTGAAACCAACTTCCTACCCTCGCCCACTCCCCCACTCTCCTACAATTCTTATTGATGTGCCTTACCTAATTAAGTCATTCCTTGATGTTGAATTTTTTTTGAACCTAAACTACTACAAACATAATAATTGCTTTGCACTTTACAAACGACGCCGTGGGTGAGAGCATTCTGGGTGTCTTCTGTTTCAATCCCCCGAAAAGAGTTTTTCATATTTTCTGGATTGGTTGTCATCAAATTAAATTGTTTTTTTTTATATATATATAGTTTCTCGTGTTTCCTAGGCACGTAGCCTTTTATCACCCCTAATATTGTTCTGCTAAATTAAATTGATTATGTAGACACATAATCGTAAACTTATTTGGCAGCGGTGTCATAAACTCATTATAGCACTCTGATGCTATGTCACACAGCAGTTTTTATTAGGTCTTTCTCACAGTGTAAATAGCCCACGTGACTGTGTTTAGCGGGGTTATTTAAATTAATTTTTGTAGTATTTCAACAATATATAATTTACTCCCATCTACAATTTTAATTTCAATAAAAAATTCTTTCTACAGCGAGATATACTCGTATATATGTTGTATATAAACAAGTATACCATACTCGTATAGTATATTTTTGATAATATATCCTGTCTAATAAATTTGTTTTTCTGGCATGAACGTGTATTAGATTTTTGGTATTTCAACAAATTCTCTCGTAGTATTTTCTACTCCTACTAGAAATTATATATTTTATATTCGAGAATGAACGAAAACAAATAAAACTGCAAAAAATAAGAAAGAGAAAAACAGAGACTCGAAGCGAAAACGTGATGTTTAATGCTATTACAATAGAAATGAAACTGTCAAAAAAACGAAAATATTTCAAACAAATCGAATAAATAATAAAATAGATATAAATATGTATTCTATAAAATGGAAACGAAATTTTATGAGAAACACTTCGTAAATATATTTGAAATAGACTAACACAGCAGCAGCATAACACATATTTATCTTAGAAATCATATTCACAAATATATTTATGTTAGGAGGGGTCTGCCCCAGGAGGTGCTATACTGGGAGAACTACTTCTTGTTAAACTGATACCTGAGATAGAAATATAATGATAAAGTTATAGTTTTAACTATATTACACTTTGAAAAGTTTCAGATACTACCTATTCCTATCATCGATTGTTTTTTAGAAACGTTGGAAATAATATTATGCAGCGTAATAATTTCTATCATTTTTTATATTTAATTTAATTTGACTTTGACATTTATTCGTCATAGCCACCATCAAACATTTTTAATGATTCTACACCGAAACTTGAAATAATTAAATAATTAAAATATCTCTTTCTTGTGTCGACCGGATCTAGTTGTTAAAGAATTGATCTAATTTTTATTACTTAATTTTTTTTAAATTTTTTTTATAAATATCTCATCCAACAAATGTTGAAAGTCGCATTGCTGTGGACGACGCATAATGTCGTATAACATTAACTGTATATACGAAATTTTCACTCTGTTTGTACTATATATGAAGACTGGAGCTAGGAAATTGTTATTATTGCTCCTGTAATCTGATACAGAGCATTAGATATATGTCCTCCCCTAGCTACGCTAGGATGCTATCCAAAATTCAAGCGTTAATAAGTTAGATCAGCGGTTCTCAAACTTTTTACTTCGAGCCCCCTGCATAATCCAGCTGTAAGCCGGGCCCCCCTACATGTAAGCGTACTATATATTATAAGTTGCATTTGACATTTTACAGTCAATTATTATTTGGTTAAGTTTTACACATTCTATGCATACTCTAATGTGGCAATGTTTGATTTAATCGTAATCTAACAACAAATTCTATACAAACTATTACAATTTATTTAATTATTTTAGCTACTATAGTACATAATTGATATTTGTAACTCAAAGCAATAATAATTAAAAGAGATTCAGTGTGAATATCAAGCCCAGTGTCACCTTGGAGGTCAATGAGATTTTCTTTTTCCTTCATGTTGAGGGAGCACTCATCGACTGATAGTTTGAACGAGTTTTGAATCCATGCCAAACCATCCAAGTTCTCATTAAAATATTTTTCAAAACGAGATTTGAGGATTTCTAAGTGTTTAAGAGAGCATTTCTTTGCATTGGTTGGAATAGTTTTGAGATCCATTTCTTCAATCATAATTTTAAGATTAGGAAATAGCTCCAAATTGTCACTTTTCAGACCGCATTCGTACAAACTTAGCTTCATTACAAAGCTTTTCACCTTTTCAGTCCATTGCAGAAGGTTTGCATATTTTTTCCGTATTTTCTGATAAACTTAAAAAAGTAAAATGTTCGGCACTCTTACGACGTTGACTAAAAATTATACACTTGTTGTAATTTTAAAAATAAAAAGTTTGCTTTATTATTTTGTAAGTAAATTTAATTAATTTTTCAACCAAGCTTTGGGCCCCCCCTGAGTCTTCATTGCGCCCCCCTTGGGGGTCGCGCCCCACACTTTGAGAACCGCTGAGTTAGATAATAAATATTGTTACAAGACAATAGTCCTTTTGTATATCCGGATTTTAAATGACCAAGAGCCTATTTATCTTAGTCTATCTGATATGTCGGAACGGATTTAACCATTAACTCTATAGTACATAAATGTTTTGTTCTACATAATTAATTAGTTTATTTATATTTATAATTAATGTAATATAGTACTGCAGTATTAATTTAGTAGGTTTAATTATAATTACAATTTAAACGTCAATATTATACAATATTAATTAGGTGCAGAACCGGTAATATATTTTTTAAATTGTGTGGAACACGTAACGTGTTCTTTTATTTTTTTATTTATGATTTCCCGGGCTTACTAAGCACATAGCCTTTTATCGCCCCTAATAATGTTCTACTTTCTTTTAACTTCTATATCCCGACAATCAAATCAATATTACTAGGTTTTGCTTAACTAAAACATTATATAAATGTAAGATAACCTCCATATTTTGTGCTTTATAGAAACTGTCATTCTTAGTCGTTATGATATAACTGCAACCTCAAACTGGTCGAGATAATATACAATTCAAAATGATATAATAGCATTTGTATCAAACAATATTTTTGCAAATATTATTGAGTAGTATTACCATTATATTCCGCTTAACACAGTTATATGCATTTCAGGTTTTGTCTGTTGCATAAACAATGTTACGTAGTATACCACATTTTGTGATCTATTTTTTAGAGTTTTTAAAAATAAATATATCTTTTTGATCATTAATGTAATTATAAAACTTTTTAAGGTGTTTCTGTTTAAAATCTTAATCTTATCTTAAGTTTTGTTTAAATAAAATTTAACATGAATGTAAGGTTGTGTTTATATAATATAAAACAAAAAGAAAACCTGATGAAACTAAAATTATTTCTATCAACAGGAATTTCTATAAATAATATTTACGTGAAATTAAGCCTCAACCTTACATAAAATTTATTACCTATTTAATCCTATCTATAGGTGCATTCACACATACATACAAATTTTCGCTTAAATTTGGAATATACAATATTCCAATTCACTGTAATAAACCATCACATGATGCAATAACTTCCAAAGTTCACATAAATCTAAATTAATCTCAAAATCTCCAGGATTTACATCACGTATTATTAGTAATTGAAGCTTAAAGGATAACTGTTACAAATAGTTAACAAGTATTCTGTATCCATTATGCTAATCCCTGTTCGCTTATTAATTTAAGTAATTAACGGTATTTTTTGTATTAATGGAATAACCAGACACCCAGACAGATGCCAACACAGCCATTAGCTGATAAAGATAACGCTATTTTTGTTCTATTTGTCAGTGCCCATCTGTCAAGAGCAAAGCTAATTGTGTGCGAATCTGTCCAAATGACGTAATTTAATGAAATGTAGCAAAGACTGTAATGGATAGACTTGACATTAATCATTTAATTGAATGAACATACAATCTGATTTTCTATATGACTCTCGCATTAGAAATAAATATTTTTCTATCAACATAGCATATTTTCCAGTTTATATAAACCAAACGTAAATTTATCATATTTTAATATAACCTTTCACAATGTCATTATATTACGTAAAAATGTTTAAAAACTTCTACTAATATATTAGTTTAATAAGCATATGACTAGAACGTTTAGTTTGTCCAAATGAAATTTGGAGAGTCGATACAAATAGTTAAAATACATGCTGTCTCAAAATTTTAGAGACCTAGGGTTTATAGTTTTCTTTTTATACATGATTAAAAATAGTCCTTTTCCATACAAATCATAATTTTTTTGCTCAATTTCACATAATATAACTTTTAACTATAAAAAAATGGTGACACGGCTTTCAAAAACTAGGTGTATATAAAATAATCTTTTTTGTAACTATTGCAAAAAGAAAATTATCAAAAGGATATATACGAAAATATTTAAATAAAACCTTTAAGAAACAGTAAATGTAGGTTATAAGCCGGCAACGTTGCAAATGCCGATTTCAGCGGAAAATTCAAAATCGGAATAAATGTTATATAAAATATAACAATTTATTGGTCAAAAAAACCAAATCACGCATGCGTCAACACACGTAAATTTCCAGCGTTGCAAAATTTATTATTCCTTTTTCAAAATATTTAATTTGTATTTAAATTGAATTAATATAAATTTTATATTAATTATAGGTAATTTTTAATTTATTAAACTATATATGCATGTAAAATCATTTTAACAAGCAAAAAGCAGTTTAATAGGGAATTGAAAAATTTATTTTCAAAGGTATAGTCCCAATATTTGCTCGTCCCTCATGTACTTCGTATTTTGCATTTTGTATTACCGAGAGAAAAACTTTTTGCATTGACGGTACGTCCTGTACCTCCTTAATGAGCCGAGTTGTTTTCAAAATATAGTAGTATCTGATATCGTAGTTTTGAGAAAAACTAAAAATAATGAAAATTATTGTATAAGTATATATACTTGCTTCGCTTCAAGTTACTATAGTACGTTGCGTTAGTACGCATACCTAACTCCTTAATTCTAAATACTCGTATTTCATAACAGTGTTAGACGGGTACTGTATTATGTACTACCTTCTATCAACAAAAAATATTTTTATTTTCATTTTAAAATCCCTTTTTAGGAAAAAATAAATAATATTTTGAACAGTTAAAAGGCTCGGATATCCTGTTCAAAACGAAACCGGATGTCATCAATTTTTAAATTTTTACATATTCGTTTTATTAGTGCGCAGTGAAAATACACATGCAGCCATTATGATGGGGTGTATAAATTTATATACTCGTATACCCATAGAAAAATGTTTATTCAAGCCACGGCTTGAACAACCAGCATTCAACAACAGATTGAGCTACTGCCGTGTTAAACTGTAGCATAAGAGCGCTTTCACAGTGTAACTGTTTTCTTCCGACTTTTTCAGTAGGGTGTAGTCAAATTGAGACACTCTACCAAAAGAAGAACTTATAATTTTAATGTTTATTAATACACCAATGTATGTATTTCATAATATGGCTCACAGGTCTGAAGATCTACGCTAGACGTTTGAATCCAACGTATGACGTACGAATAAGTATAGTTGTAGATAACAACACAATTGTATACAAAGAACGAAAATTAGCTGCGTCACAATAAACATGTTATAAATTTTTACTAAAAAAAAAAAATTATAAGGTTTCGATTTGAATTTAAATGAAATATTATTAAGTGCATAAATATTAATTTATTTTAGCAAAATGATACGTAAGCAACATTTGATAATAAATATTTTAAGTAAAAAAACTAAAAATAAAAGTTTTCACTAATGATAAAGGCTAGTACATCGAAAAACTTCAATGCACCACTGAAGATTGTCGGCTTTACAAGTAATCTGTTCCAGTGTGAGTTCAGCCTTAAACACTGAGTAAAACGAAACACTACAGCAACTAAAGTATAAGGAAAATGTACCATGAAGAAAATTGTATAAACGTACGTTACATTAAATGAGATAAAACTATTACTAACTAAATTTTTAATTAATTCTGACGACTTAAGAGAGTTTCTTAATTACGACTAATTTAATTTAACGTTACTTTTTAATTAGTTTAAAATATCTTTTAGAAGCAAGTAAGTTTAGTTTATCATTATTATTTTTCTTTGCTCTATAAATAATTTAACGGAAGTTACGTATGTCAAAAGAAAACTAATTTGTTGAAATAATTCTGGAGATTAAGATGTTAATGATAATTCTGAAATTAAAACCCGTATACAAATTGTGCAGTGACATAGAAGACATAGATATTTTGCATTTTGTATGAGTGTTGCAATAATAAATAATCCTATATTATAATGTTTCAAGTGTATATTTATGATCTTATATGTTTGGTAGTGAATTTTGTATGGCAGCGCGAAAACGGCTCGGTCAATATTTTTGAAAATTTGCTTATTTCGTAGAGAAAAAAAATCTAAGACTTTTGCCGTCCCCGGATTTTTCCCTGAATTTCCTGGAAACCCGTAATTTTGGAAAAACTGGAAAAAAGTGAGCCTTTTTTTGCTGTATCACTTTTAATTCGTGAAAGATAGAAAGTTGAAATTTTGCAAGTGTATTAAGGTATTCTATGCTGACATATCTCAAAAATTAGAAATTCAAAAATTGAAAAAGAGGGGGTTGAAGAAATTCGGGGGCCCGGTAGGAAACTTTGGAGAAAGTTCATATTCTGGATTCTAGAATAATTAAGTATATTATTAAGCTATTGAGCGAGTTTATTATTTCAATTTAAAAATAGAGTTAAATATGAAATGTAATTACGAATTATTTTACTGAATTCAAATCATACATGCCAAAAAGACGTCGCTTTGCGATGGCAGTAAACTCTAGTCGCTTATATTTGCCGTGAAATTTTTGTAATGTTTACAAAGACAATTGCACAATTATAGGTACAATTAATTACAGATTAGTAGATAGGTTTTTAAAAATTCAGACACACTGGTATTTATTTTTTGTCAGGAAAGTTAGCAACTCTGATTTGCAATTTAAAGAATGTGTTTGTCATTACACCGCTTAATATTTAAAATAAACCTGTAATCTTTGATATTGTGAAATATTTAAAATTACCAGATCTTAATCATGGTAAATATATAAACAAGATGTGAGGCAGTTACAAGTAGACTAACTGACGTAAGATTTATTTTGGATATAAGATAAAAGTGAATTCCTTATTATTACAAAAACAAATTGAAGTCTTCATTAACGTGAATTTGTTTATCCTGTAAATTCCTATTTTATTCCCAAACGTAACGAATGTCTTCTTGTTCTTCACATGCGAAATTAATGTATAAGTTTGTTTAATTATATAATTCCTAGTTAACTAACCTCTGTTGCAGACGACACAGTGGGCGAGAGCATTGATGCTTGACGCCGACTGCTGTGTCTTCGGGTTCGATCCCCGGACCAGATATATATTTTCTGGGTTTGGTTATTATGAACTTATATTGATTATGGTCATACATAATCGTACAGTTATTAGGCAGTGGTGTAGCCCACATATATGAGGCCACGACACCATAAATACTGCCAACATTGAAGGAGGTCGTCGGTGATAGGACTTAGCATCGGAAATAGGCCGACGTTAAATAAAATAAATAAACAAATAACCTCTGTTGCAAATCTTGGCTTCACAGATTTGGTTATTACGTTACGGGTAACTGTATTTATTCTAAAGGGGCTAATTGTCTCAATATAAACATCAAACATTGAATGTTGGCTGGTGTTTGTTTGTTTGTTGGTTGGATCGACTGTTGGTTGTTCATTTCGTTTTACATTTGTAACAATTCACTCAGGGATTTTAAAAGTTGATATACATCTTTTAATAGGTTTTTAAATTTTCAATTGTTTATTTAATCCATTCCTATAAACTATGAAATAACACTAATTATGTGATAGTACAGTGGTCGTGAGCATATTTGGTTAATAGGTTTAGTAGTTATCAAAATAATAAATGCACTTAGTAAGCTAAAGTGTAGCAGACATATATGAGGCCACAACACTATATATGCTACCAACGCAATAGAACATATTTCAGTATGTAATAACTTTAAACTGTGACCTTTCATCTCAAATTGAGTTCTACTATATATTATTATTATTATTACAGGATATATTAAGAACAAAAATAGGCAATTTTATTTCTTTAATCATAAAAGAAATAAATAGTCATAAAATTCCGTTCCTCTTTCCTTTTATAAAATGTTATCTCTGTTACACAACATCAAATCTCTCAATGAGCTATCTCAAGCAAAATATCAAATTTTGATATTATGAAGGTGATAAACAAGAAAATATAACATTAATTACTTACTGTAAAGTTCAGCACTAATTCTATGACGTCACGAATACTACTAAAAATTAACTGACAAAATAGAAAGTCAAATTTACATCTATGTTCGTAAATTTTTGAATATTAAAAAAATTAAAAACTTCAGTAGACATTTTGAATGTTGCACCACTTTTTAGCTGTCATATAACTATTATTGCGGTGACATTTGGCAGATATTGTGTTCCACTACTGGCCTCAGAGTTTGTACTTTGGATTAAAATAAAAATATCACCACTTTTCACGAAAATATAATGCAATCTTTTGTTGATTTAAAATGACACATATTATTGAAAAATATTTAAAAAGAGAGCTCTTTTTGAAAAACACCATATATGAAAAACTTTTTCTTAAACTAAACCTTTATTAAAAAGGAAAGTATCATTTCGTTTTGATGCATTCTCTTTAGTTACAAAATTATTTTACTTATTGCATTAATTACAAAAGAAGCTATAACGTATTTTATAGTTCATCCTACATACAAGAATTGGAATCTATAATTAATAGATTTGACCCCTAGTTACACCCTTTCACCCTTCACCCGACTATTCCCCCATGAATACTTGAACCTTTGCATCTCGCGAACTACATACAACATTTCCCTGAATTGAATAATTTTCAGTACAGGATATTAGACCAGTTCTATGTTCTCCAGAATACGTAATTGCTTTAGATCGATGTTATCTGTTAGTTGCAGCTTGTTATCTCACTCTTACTCATATCCAATTAATAGTATTCTATCTCATTCTAACAACAACCTAGTATTGATACAACTACATTGTTTCATTCAATTCCATTTACTACATGTGACAATGAGTTTCTGTTAACAATACACGAGATTGTTTTGAGAATTAACCCTGTACTGGTACATTGATCTACCTTGTTTGGTGTTTGGTGATTGGTGATTGGGAGGTGAAATAACTGGTGTTGAGTCTGCTGGATTCTCGTTGCAACAGGATGAGAAGCAATTGTTGTTTCTTAGCTGCAAAACTTTAAATTAACGCTGCCAACAAAGTTTTCAAGTGCTGCAACATATACGGGTTAATTCACATACTTACTTCTTAAATGATAGATCTTTTAGTTTTAAGTATAGTTGAAATACTGAGAGATCTTTTTCGACCCAATATACATTAGAGCAAAATGAGTGAGGCACTGCTATTTCATTAAACATGAGTCACCACCAATCTCACAATAGTTCAACTATAGGTATTTATTTTTTGAACACTTTTATATTAATAGCTCAAGTAGAAAACTACTAATGCATTTCGGAAGTAGAGCAATAAACGCAATCGCTTATGCGCTGGATTAAATCATTTTTGGATTAATCTTTTTGCAGTTCTTTGAGAATGAATAATAGTAGCACACACATCATACCATAATTTAATGCATCCCCTGTTCATTCCACCATTTTCCCATTTTCATAGTATTGTTTAATCGAAATTCACTTATTTTTATTTCTTGCAATTTGTTGTTCTATGAATTTCGCAAAATTTCTTGTTTTATTATTTGGTTAAACAATATCCCACTTTAATTTTATATATTTTGTATGTTTTAGTTTAATTCAAGTGTTATGTTACTTTGATTATTTGTTTCATTCCTTTATTTATTGTTATTAAATATTTAGTTCGATTTGTTCTTCGTTGTTTCATAATCACAAGGTTTGAACGTTCTGTTGTCGGTTAAAACAACAAAATATAGAAAAACTAAATAAATCAATTTTTTGTACCATATAGATTCTATTACTTAATTGGGTGCGTAATATAAAATCCAGAGGTGTTTCAAGCAGTAAACCCAAGTCAACCAAATTCAGAGAAGGTATTTTTTCGAACTACAAATGTACATTATTATTATAAAGTGAAAAATTTATTACTAAGTACTTAAATAAGAAACAAATAAATTTTATTTTATATATCCTTTTTCTTATGCCAACTTTATTTCAGATTATATTTTGCAAATGTTTCTAATAATATCTTTCAGTCGCATTCATGTACCTTAAAAACTTAATAATCTAATATAAAACTAAATTTAAGAAATATCCCTTTTGACAACTTAGCGCCTCCTTATCTCTCTGCAAATGCAAAAGCATCTCTCCCATGCTTCTTGGTTGGGTGATGTCTAACTTCTAATATTTATTTAAATAATTTCTATTTCTAGAGTCATATACACCAAAACAACGCAAGAAATTATCTATTTAATTATCACTACCCGTTATAAAGAATAAAAATTACATAATTACATGTACGAGTACTTTGACCGTAAATTAAATATAATTTAAATGGATGTGTTGTGAGTGACATCTTGATAATCATCTCGTTTGAAGTTGGCAGCGCACGAAACATGTCACAACGTGTCAGAACGAAGAGATTATGAGCCCCTATGATATTTAATATTATAATATTATTCAATGCTATACTTTATAATAGGACTACATTATTTATTTAATAATTAAAATATGTTGACAATATTATTTACATTTATCAACGAAAATCTAATAAATAATTATTAGCAGTGTTATACTTGCGTTTTATGAGGGTAGTTTGATAATTCAGTGATTTTTCAGCAAAACAGAACTATATTTATCAACATCCGTTTTTCCAATTTTTTTATTCCAAATAAAAAGTTTTCTCAAGACCGTCAACATAAGCGTTTGTTGCAGTGATGACCTCTTTGTTAGACCCAAATCTCAAACGCCCAGCCATTTCTTTAGGTTTGGAAGCAGGAAACAGTCGCAGGATGCTACATTTCGTAGCCCAATTTATTGCTTTTTGCCATGGTGACTTCACAGTCATTCATGGCGCGGATAAGTGCTTTCATTGACTGCCAAACATAATCTAAATGACGCAGCTGGAAATTTAAAAAGTCACTGAAATATCAATCTACCTTCGTATGTGTCGATTGTATAGTTTGAGTTTTTTCAAAAATCTTGGAAAAGAAAAAAGGCAATGTTAGTACACTGTTATTATTTATAATCAAGTGTATAACCATACGGTGCAGCTACGCTTTATTCTGGGTAACTGATCATCTGATACCTCCGTCTGTGCTACTGAAAGCTGTTAATAGGGGCATAACTACTGCAGCGATGTAATCTGATACAGGCAAAGTGTTTACATGAAATACAAATCGTTGAAACGGTATTTGCAAATCTAAATTGTTGTGGTTAAACGCTCTCAACCAAACTGTATACTAAAGATCAGAAATTGTGGACACTGTTGTTAGTTAACAGTGTATGTGCACTGCGTTAAATTTAAAGCAAAGCTGTTCTAATGATAAAACTTTATAAATTTTGGAGCATTTCTAAATCATATTTTAAAATAAATCCGATTTTATTTATAAGAATATATACAAACCAGGTGCCGTTACAAATTACGTATGCATAAGGTTGTTTCATATATTTAAAAAATTCCTTACGTGACTTACCAACAGGTGGGGTTGAAGAAATATGTAAAAACTTTCATGATCCTGTTTATTAAAAATGAATGTGATATATATACCTTTATATAAACCCCACAAAGTAATTATATAATTTAGAAATTTACATATTAGAATATTTATTATTGTAATATAGAGTTTAGTAGTTCATAAAACACTCACCAGGTGTCAAATATTTAAAGTAAAATATTTCAAGAAAAATATTTTAGATATTTTTTTGTGAGTGTTATAATAAAATTGAACTTGTGAATTTTTTAACACATAAAATGAATAAATTGTAAAAGTATGTTGAAATGAATTTTATGTAGAAAGTTTGCAGACGGTGGAAAAATACTGGTACATATATAGATTTACACATGTGGATTAAAGAACATGTATAAAATATTCATCAGCTTCTTAGCATATTGATTTGTTATATCTTACCTAACTTGGTTACCTGTCTAAATGTGAAACAATGAACAATCCTAGTCGTGTTGGAAGTTTGTCTTGTAAGCCATGAGTTATCTTACACTTTTTGTAAAATACATGATCTTTGAACAAGAGGTGTCAATTGAAATCAACATAAAAACGCAATATTTTCGCGGAAAGAAAATTAGATAATTAGAAATTAGTAATTAGAAGAACAAAAAGCTTTTTATTCTAAAGAACTTAATTATTATCAAATACAATCAAGCAGGAAACATTCTCACAAAAATAACTAATTTATTTGTGTTTATTTGCATCTTAAATTACAAAAAAATCAACCCAACTCTAATATTTTGTTAACTTCATAAAAGGCTAATATACATATTTTATAACAAATAACACAAAAGTTTTATAACTCATTTATGAAAAACGCAAACACAAATAAAAATATATTCGGATTGATATTCTGTTTTAGATCCAATCAAACCAGAATAAATTAATCGAATTAAAAGTATTGAAATGAATTTAATAAATAACTAATTCTAGTTTATTCGTAAAGTAAAATAATTTTATTGTTTTTGTTTTGTTATATATTTTTAACACAATTAAATAATTCTGACGATTCGCCTCGTCGCAAAGTAACGTGTATATAGTATTTCTGAGATTTGTGAAATTAAAGTAAAATATTAACTTTGTCTTGCTGCCAATTGTTCGCTAAAATATAGTTTTGTTTTTTTTTTTATTTAATTCACATGTTCCACTAACAATGATCGTGATCTAACAGATCTGATTTATATGAGTGAAACATTTTACGAATCATTTTTAAAAGAAATATTTAAAAGATATATTTATATAGATATGTATATATTCGGTTTCTTTGCCCTGCCCTATCCATTCGCCGCACTACCGACCCAAATTTGTAAAATTTTAGGCACAGCTCTTTACTATACTGCAGTATAGCCCTTTGTTCTGTTTTATTCTAATTTCTGCCCTATAGTGCCGCCGCCCCTAAAAATTATATGTGTAATTTCTATAATATCTCCCTAATACTAATACAAAAGAAAATAATTTGGCTACAAAATTTAATTGCATTTAGTGACAAAATACTGATCTCATCTGACTTGATCTGTAACCTATTTATGACGCACTGGTTAAACTATCTCTGCTTATTCCATTCCATAGAAAACTTAAGTCCCATTCCTACTCACTGTGTTTAGCTTAAGTTTGAGGTTTTAACCTTAAATATAATTTTGAATTTGTGAAATCGTTATGCGTCAGTAATATACATTATTTTGTAATAATTACTGTATTTATTTAATATAATATATAATAATTTTATTTCTTTATATTTCACAAGCTGATATTTACATTTTAGTTTAAAATATTAAATTAACACTAAAACAGTGAGTAGGAATGGGACTTTATATGTCACAGCTCCAATTTAAAAAAAAAATATGTAAAAACTAAATTTTTATATTTTTTATGTACAATTATAATGAGTTACTGGGACAGACTCTATAACAATAAAGCCTACAACAAGAACGAGCACCATAAATTGAAGTCGCTAAGAACTAAACTCATTAGCGAATGCTATTACGAATAATGTTCCGAGCACAAGTATTTTTATAATCATAAAATAAATATACGTTGTAAATAGCTAACAGCTCGCTCATCTTTTAGCCACGTCAGATAGAAAGAGATTATTTTAAAATTGAATAAACATACAAAATGCCATAGGCCATTCCAGGGATAACAAACTTATAGCATGTGTGTCACTGCTCCAATTTTAAAAGTTTCCAATAGTACTACTCAATAAAGACAATTTGGCGCGAGATTCAAAATAAAATAAACAACCAGGTATTTCACAAATGTTGTTTGTAACTTATAGTACGTATACATGAAAAATTTCACCATCCCTGCGATATTCTATAGCAAATGACGTCATATCTTTCTAACGCATGTATAGTCATAAAATAGCAGCACAACAATTTTGTTATTATATCCATAAAGCTGGTATTCATTTTGCGTATCAGCTTTATAGTGGATTAGCGTCACAGCAGTGCCAACACTAGAGATAGCAACAACCTCGTTGTTTTACCAACATATTAACTAAAATGGAAATTCATTATAAATGGTGCCACTTATATTACCTACGCTGTTTATATATTTATTGGATTAACATTTTCATTAAGTGAACAATAACGCATTTCATAAATACAAGATTTGTTTAATATAATTAGAATATCACACAATAATAATTTCATATCAAATTGACACATACCATGTTATGTTTCTATCCTTTTCTCTCTACAAATTGTTTATTCTATTCACCTGGTTCCGCTTCTTTTCTTTACTTGAGAGTTAAGAAGGGAAATATAATATTCAACATAAATTGTGTCAACAGTTTATATGTATATGTATAAATTAAATGATTCAGAGAATATAAGGAACTCGAAATGGAATTAAAACAATTTGGCGTATTGTTACATCGAGATAATGATTTTGAAATTTGTTCCGTGTGAAAAGCACGCAAAAATGCTCATATCAAATAAAATATTAATAATTTATTTTCTTTGTTTCAGGTAAATTTCCTTCAGATCGTATGTAGAAGTTTTGTCAGGTATTTATATTTCACAAGCTATATATAATATATTAAGGTACAAAGATTCCCCTTTTTAATGTTCGATTTGTCCGCACCGTACGCTGGCATCGGTTTTATTTCAAAATTTTGCATCCCGCGTCCCAATCAGGGTAGCCAGATGTGGCGATTTGTCGCCATTGCGGCTCCTAAACAGTTAGTCGGGCGACATAATTTTATCATTTGGCTACTGATAGCCAATGTGGCTATTTCCGTTTTTATAGATTTTCAGCAATAATGCCATAAAAATTATTATTAATATTAATTAAATTTTGAATTAAGAGAAAAAAAATCATATACACGTGTATTTAATTCAAATATTGGCGCTTGAAACACTACTAGCGCCACATTAGGATTATATACGAAACATCAGCGCTCAGACCTTGGCTTGGCTACTTCTGAGAAAAAATATCTGGCTACCCTGGTCCCAATAGAAAAAAGTTTTGGCAAAATATTTTTTGAGTTTCTTGAATATTTGATCTGATATTTTATTGAATACGATGGCATCTTCTCTTCTGAATTATTTTTCAATTATTTGTAATTATTCGATGTACCTTTTGTTTTGTAATTTATAAAAAAACTACTGCATTGTCGTATGTTTTATAGCACTTTATATATTCAAAACATGTACAAATCTGTAGGTAATAATAATTATACCACTTCTAATTAAGCAATAGACAACATTCATGGTTAAAATTAAATTTTCAAATTTGAGGGTAAAACACTACTTTTATGTATAAGAGATGACAGATTTTTTAGATATTACCGGCTTATTTAGATTCGAACCAAATCACCTTTTTTAGATTCTGACATGACGTTTGCAAAAAGTTCTTTCGTTATGGAAATGTATTATTATTATTTTTTACATTTATTTGATTAGTATTAATTGTAGCTGGTTATAGCCACTAATATTAATGAAATAGAAACAAAGAAATAGTGATAATTACAAAATTATTAATCAGTCATTCTACGATTGTAAAACAAAATAGAATCCTTATTATTTGGTTTTTTTGGATCATAAATCTTTTCAATTTAAGGGTAAAATATTACTTATATTACGATAGTTATTAAGGACGTTAAGGATATTAAGGATAAGGATATCATGGAAGTTAATTTAATGGTAAAATATTACATATATTACGATAGTTGTAACGTTATCAAGAGTCGATTCGCTGATGATCTTGGTGCAACGTTCTTTTCAATTGGGTGGAAGCCAATTTGGACCGATTTTTTAAAGGAAACAGTACACTTCGTTTAATTTAATATCTTTTTATATTTTTAACAAATTATAATTACTACCAAGTTAAATTTTGTGTCTTACAGCTCTTGTTATATTTTTAATACAAAATTAAATTTAGTTTTTTATTTTACTTGTTATATCTAAAACAATGTTGTTTTGTTTATAACAGGAAAGGAACGGGTTTTGCAAAGAATAAAGGAATGAAAAATATTAGCAGGTTGTTGGCCTAGATAAAGAAATGCGTATTTGAATAGGATTGAAAGAAAAGGTTTTGGTTTGTGCGATGTCTTAAGGTGAGGGAATAGAGGCGATATAACTGACAAGTACAACTATTTACATCAAACAATTTACAATGATTTTAAACATATAAGGTACTACTGTTGGATTTCGTCCAATAGTTATTATTAAAGAACAATTAATATTCCTAACAGGTATTATTAGAAAAGAACAAAAAGTAAATTTTCAAATATCTGAAAGTGTCGGAATATATTACCAGCTATAATATTTGGTTGAGGTAAATATGGTTCATGAAGAATATGATATGCGTATACACCTTGCAGAAGAAAAACAAAGAAGCCCCTTCTCAACCCTCCACTCCAGTACATTCTAAAGCAACAGTTTATAAGCTGTTTACATTTATTCGTTTTATGAAATTAATATGTAAATATGAAATATTAATTTTGTAATTGACTATAATATTGTTTTAGAATATTATCAGTGAAATTTCAAGCCTGAAAATTGTTATATAAGCATAAGGTATTATCATTTCAATAATTAAATTGTTTCATTAATTAATTCGTACTAGTAGGGATCTGTGTAATGATACTGTATGCGTAACAATATTTTCTAATTAAGTTTATTGTCTAATTAATTAATTAAATGAAGTTAAAACGCAGTGTGGAACTAATTGTAACAAATAAATGCTGTTTTAAATTTAATTGACTCGATTAACTTTCTTTCAATTAAGACAACAAACAAGTTGAAAAGTTTTTGTATTAAGAACGATTTAGATTGAGTTTATTATTGTTTAGAACCTAACGGTTTTCTTGTTGTGTGGTTTTAAAAATGAACTGAGAGGCTCAGTAAACAAATTCGTTACAAAATAGCAAAATCTATTAATGGAGCTTAAAATATAAAATGAATAAGTCGTATATTTAAGACATTGTAGTTAGTGCTGTTCATTTTCTACCTGTAATTTAAACATTAAATATATTATATTAAATTAATCTTAAATACATGTAACTTATGCTTAGTTGATAGCAAGAATGGTAAGTTTACTGCAGAATTATTAACTAGAATGCTTTTTTCGTACGTACCGTAATTCTTAATTCCATGTAACAGATAATTTAATCTCTTCATAAATTTTTACTTAGATTATGAGATGAGATGTTTCAGAACGATGCGATGCAAGAGACTTTCAAAGTAAAGGTAAATAGATTACGTGTACACATACATATAGGATTTATATTTAATTTATTATTAATGTATGTTACAATATGTAGGGATACGAATAAGGATAGAATCCTCTTCGTTTATCCAGTCACGATGGTATTACAGTTATGGGATTAAAATATATCCCTGTAGTGATGTCATAGAACCAGAAGCGAACTCTATACCATGTAGCAAGGAAACCACTATTTAATTAAAAAGTGTACGTTTTTAAAATTATTTTTTTTTGACTACGCAATTATGATTGACGCTGACTGTTGTTTCATCGGGTTCGATCTGCAGACCAGAGTTATATTTTTTGGGTTTGATTGCTATCAAGTCAGCGGTACAGACCACATATATGAGGGCATGACACTACACAAACTGCCAATAAAATAGGACTTAATAAATCGTTGCTGATAACACTTAGATCGGTAATAGGCCGATGTTAAAGAAAAAAAATACAAGTCAAATACAATGGAATTTCTTCGATGATACAGAATGTGTGAATCCTACAAGAACTGAATTCCTACAACGCGACAAAAATAGTACCCAGTGGTGAAGTGCCCTATTTGGTGAAGGTCGAGTCACTCGTACAATTCTATTCTAACGCTTTACAAGTTCTCTACCTGTCACAGATTTTGTGTTAGTTTTTCATAATAATATTCTTTCTTTTTCCAACATCATTCATTAAGTATTTCTGTTTCTTTCCCACATGGATATTTTTTTTTAAGTTCACTTTCATCTCATTTATTCCAAAGTGAGAGAGAAACGAGATGCGTTAGACAAGTAAAAATATATTCTTCACCGTTACACTTGTATACTTGTATAATATTTCGTTCAGTACAGATGTTTAAACTATATGCTATCCTGTTTCAACAATTATTTCTTTAATGGTAATAGACAGACGCTATCTCCCTCAATCCCCGAATAGAATGTATATAAACGAAGATAGTACCTAGCGATGGTAAGACAGAGGTTTTAAACCTAACGCAGACCTGCCGATCGTGGATTTTTGAATCACCAAAACAATGTAAAAAACTAATATAACGAGTATTATTGAAGATGAATAATATTCATTAAAAAAATCACAATCCGTACTAAAGATTACATCTATTTATTTCTTCATTTAAATATTTATATTTTGCAGACTCTAAAAATTAGAATTCCATTAAGTTTTATACCCCTGCTAGTGTCAAGTTTATAACTCCGGTCATAAATCATAAACCGACTCCGCTTTTAATTCAGCAGTGAACCGTCGTTGCGATCTCTGTAGGTCATAAAAAGGGCCTTTCCTATGAACGACTGAATAGAAAACGAACACGTTCCAGACAAAAAACTCATGATATGTAATAAAAATTAAGTAGAATTTACTCCAAAATGTTTACTGGGTAACTATTATTTAACATAATAATTATATAATTTACATATTACCTGACGTTACGTTTACCGATTTTTTACCGAAATTTAACATAATTCTATTACATTTTCATTAAATAAATGCTAAAGACGTATCTACTCGTAATAATATCTATTTCATGAACAAAGAGAACGTTCCAGGAGATACAGCCCTGTTCCGGTTTCCTCGTAAGGTTTTATGTTCCATATTTCCACTGATGGCTCGTTAAATTAATTAGTGTGTGTACATTACATTAATTAGTAGCACGTTACACTAATTTATATGTCAACTTAGGTACACTGACTACACTAGGCTCGTATTTGTACTTGAAGAAGTTCCATATCACACATTTAATTCAATTTATATTTCTAATAGGACTTGAACCTCAAGAAGTTTGTTTTCAATACGGATCATCTATTTACCATTTGCTAGACTTACCAGACAGTCGTTATTAATTTAATTACACGCTGCAAATCATATTGCGCATTAATAGTTGAAATTACATTATAATTTGGCGCGAAATTTAAACCTAGAATTTGAGCTGAGAGATGTTTTAGACATCAAGTTTGATATGAGTTTGTGTTTTATTAATTTATTGGACATAGTGGGCGAGTGCATTTGTGCTTAATACTGGCTGCTGTGTCTTCGTATTCGATCCCCGGATAAGAGTTATATTTTCTAGTTTTGGTTGTTATCAAGTTCTTTTGATTATGTTCATACATAATTTTAAACTTATACTGCGGTGTTGTAGACATATATGAATACAGGACTCCATAAATATGACCACATAGTAGAATGACGTTGATGATAGGACTCAGCAAATTAAAACTAAAACACGTAGAAATATAGCAAGAAGAATGCCTATTCTGAAACTCGAAACTTTAAATTGAAATATTAAATTAAAACGAATATTAAATATTAAAACTGTGAGCGGAAATGAGCTTTAGGTTACACGTTGATCTCGTTTTTAAACTATAAGCAGTCTGCTAAATTATCCGATGGAATAGTCAATATTACTGCAACTACATTTGTATATCTGAGATATAAATTAAGAAAGTATAATCTTGCAATAGCATACGTCTGTATTAGCATTTCCTTGTCTACTTCACCTGACTGTCCACATGAGAATTTTTGATCTAACAAGCACTTGACAAGAGCTGGAACACATTATCTATTTTTACGTTTTTAAATGATTTATTATATGGCTTGTGTTATTAAAAGTGATTAATTATGTATGCTTGAGTACACAAGTGCTTCAAAACTAAATTAAAACTTATGTAATAAACACTGGAATGTGTCTACCGCTGTGGTTATGCGCATTATGTTAGAGATTATTATAAATAATAATTTGAATGAGGAAATATTGTTTGTTATCAGGTGCCCTATTCCTGAGCCTTACGAACAATGATCGTGATCGAACAGATCTGATTTATATGAGTGAAATATTTTACGAATCTTTTTTAAAAGAGTATTCCTGAACTATAATAATAATTAATAGTAAAATCCAGGTATAGTACAGGAATACTGTTTTAAAAGTAATTCGTAAAATGTTTCACTCATATAAATCAGATCTGATCGATCACGATCATTACTCGCAAGACTCAAGAATACGGGCCCAGTTTTTAACTTAAGGATTCATTTCATTTCCTTTTTTTTATGAAGTGTAATTAATTGAAAATATTTAATCACACTTGTCAAAGAACTTAATACAAGATCATAGCTTAAAAACGTCCGATAGCGATAGATCAGTGATGGGAATGTCATCTTAACATAACTTAATTAACATAGGTGTAAAAACCGGTGGAAATGTAGGACAAAACAATATAGATCACTTCATGGTATCACGTTTTCAGAAATACGAGTATGGACATATGGTACGAAATATCGTCTTACGCTGTAGGAATGTTCTGTAAAGAAATGAGGAAGATCACACACGACTCCGTCAGCTTCTTAAACTACATTCCGGAGATAAAACCACGAGCAAAGCATTACTGAGTTGCGAGGACTCTCAGGTGGCTCCGGGTTCCCCATTCAGGGATTGCGAACATTCTTTACATCAAATTAATTTGTTCTCAAATTGTTAATAACCTGTATTCATTTGAAAAAAATGACTTTTGCCGATGTATGTGTTGACTTTAATCTGTCAAAAAAAGGAATTGATCTTTTCTATTTAACAAAGAAGGACTACAGTTCGTTAAGGAGACCATCTCATTAACGACTTAAGCAAACCCAACACTAATCAGAGAAGTTTAGGGCGGACGGACGGATGTATAAGTGTTTTATTTGAGGAACAAAAACTGTTTTTAAGCGTTTTTAAGAATACCAGTGTAGGCTAGTGATTTTATTGATGAATATAATTGGAAAACATGGTTTAGTCTTTCGTAATTTGTACTTGCATTTTAAACCAAATATAACCAAAGATAATAAAGTATTAAGCTCTGTACGCACATATCAGTGCCGACACGTGATGGTCAATGCAGTGTTGCTTGTAACTGGGAGAAATACTGACATCACTGACACTGACAAGTACGAATAGTTATATTTATTTGCCTTGACTTTTATTCGTCATAGCCACCACACAAAAATTCAGTATTAACAGATAAAGTTTTAACCACATCTAATATTTCGCTATTGAATTTTGATCTTTGTAAACTATAATTTATGCATTCAAATATAATATGATCTAAAGTTCCTTCTTCACCACATTGACATCTATCGTCAGATTTAATATTTATAATCTTTGTATTTTAACTAGGAGAAATACTGACATCACTGACACTGAACGGCACGGCTCCAATCGTCACGTTACGGCACCGATATGTTGGCAGAGACCTTTAAAATGTAGGTTTAATCCTACAGATAAGTTCAAATCTTTAAGATTTGTTATAAAATCTGGAATACGAAGACACAATTTTTATTAAAAACCACCTATGAAGACGTCCCCTTAACTAAAATACGGAAATCATATATATTACAACATAATCTTCGACCTTTATAACTCCACAGTTGACAACCGCTGCGCTGTTAAGAGGGAAAGTAGGATAGGGTAGAAATGAGGAATGTTGCTCTGTGGTGACATTATAATCCCACTGAAATTACTTATGAAAACTACTTTTAACTTAGAGGATGAAACGAGTTGATTGATGCTTCTGTTAAACTGTCACAGCGTTATGTCACAGACATATTTACGTACGTTACGTAAGCAAGAAGCACCGACACGAAGAAGAGATCGAGTATAATGAATATTGAGATTAAAGGCACTTGGAAATCAAGATTACATATAATAATTTGTCGTTTAATTATCTGGAAATATTTTGCTTTAGTAATATTTTGTAAATAAATTAGTTTAGCATCGGATATAATAAAAAAAGAAAAACTTTGACAGTTTACTTCAAACATTTAGTGGTATTATTTTAATAATTAGATTATCTTTTATATTTTATGATATTCGATGGAAGCCTGAAAAGTTATCAGCTTTAATATAAAGATGTTGTTATTCGTCAAAAATATTCTAGTAATATAAATGCCCATGCGTTGATTATCAGCCATATTAGATGTTCAGTTGGTGTTTAACAATAGTATGTGTTAGTCGATGTTAGTGTTTCTGTAAAGATGAAAAAATCGAGTATCGAGGCAATACGCCTACTCTAAAGCCGGCTCCAAACGATGTTACGATGTCCCTCTAACTTCGTGTGGCCGATTCTGAAACTAAGTGTTTTGGAAGAAGTTCCGGCTGTTGTTTTTACCGCACACTTGATCTACATGTCATGCACTGCTGCACAAATCGTCCAATAAAGGAAGGTTTTTATACTTGAAACTTTCTTTACTTACTTGAAAGTTTTTGTTAAACAGTGTCAGTGTCAATAATATCAACAAATTAATAAAATAAATAAATCATTCAAATCAAACCTTCGTTCCACCGTGTAATAGGAAACTTGCCAATATTTGCAATATCTTCCAATATTTTACTCATACGTTGGAGGCAAGCATTTGAATCAAACGTTCACCGCATCATTTGGATCCGGCTTAACTATAGCACATAATTTACCACCGAGGAACTTTGAGCATCTGAATTTAAACGCTGGTAACAGCTTGGTTGAGAATGAACTTTTTGGAAAACTAAATCTGGCTCAAAACGACTTCTTCCTCTTTGCTAGTATCAAAAATTCGCTCAGAGAATAGAGATTCGAGAGAAGGTCTATATATTCGTAAACGACTATTTTGCAGGACAATATGTCAACTACTATTTGGACGAATTAAAGAGATGGAAGCAAGTGTACCAAGAGACTATTTTGCGAATTTGACATAAAAGGTACTTGTTTTTTTGTTAGACTGTAAACATTTCAAACTATCCTCGTATAAGCCCTATTTCTGACTAAATTTATTGACGACTTCACTTTGTAGTTGTTACAATTTGTTTCACAGTTACATTATTTTTTCATAAAACAAATTAGACTGGTTTTCGTTTTCGTAAAATAAAAAAGGTTCTAAATACCTATTTAAGGTAAAGTAAAAAATCTTTTTTAAATAGGCCTATAAAACCATAAGACATTTACAACAACCCTCTTGGTCGAAAAGCTAAATTTAAATGAACCCCGTATAAAGAACTAAGGTGGTGAATTACAAAGCCCGATTAATAGCATCAATTTATTAACCACAACTAAATCCATTTTACAATTTAAAAGTAAATACATTTACTCTGATTAATATTATACTATAAAGAATAAATGGGGTAGATTTAAAACAATCTCCCTGGACCCGGATATCTTACTCTGCGATTCCAACTCTATATGATACACCACTGAACAGTAGCGTATCATAAAAGTTATGTTAAACTTTAGTAAATAATAGAACGTAACATTAAGGTAAAAATATTACGTTCAATAATACATAAGTTTACGTTTTCCATTTAGCGGGTAAAGTCTTTTTTGTGTTTAGTGGATACATTATGGAATTGTGATTGGATAGGATAAAATTCCGCCAAAAATAAAGTTCTAGAGAGTTAAACGTCGAATTAGAAATATGCTAGTAGGAAGGACTCATTTACTACAGACTGCATCAAGATGCCGATATTGTCAGAAATGCATGTTACGCCACTGATTTAGAGATAGTTCAGTGTTGTTCTGAAATCTGCAATTGGAGACATTCAGGCTCCAAACATCCAAACAAAACTGAGCTGAACGCTGAATGTTGAACGTTGAACACTGCAAAGCGCTAAAGCATTCCCTCTAATCCACTAAGATCTATGGATCGGCTGATGGGTTATTTACGAACATTATAGTTTAATTTATAGTTTCATTATATCCTGTTTAGGAAAGAGGATGAGTTTCCATCAAATAGATTTCTGAAGGACATTCAATTACAGAACTTTAAGGATATACGGATTAATAAGCAATGCAATAGTACTAAAATAAGGAATTAAACGATGGCCAAATTACAATTTAATTGCATATAGTTCTTATTGTTCTTAATTCATTTTTGATTATTATTAAATATGGGATCTTACAACAACAGTGGTCATTTTAAAGGATATTTTTATTTTAAGTTTAAAGAACAAACTCTGAGATTAATAATGGAACACAATATCTGCCAAATGTCACCTCAATGATGGGTGTATATTGATAGAAGTAAGTCTTGCGTTTTATATGCGGATTTTTTTATTTAAACCGTAGTTTGACTAATAAATGGGAAGATAACGGAATAATAAATATCCAGTATCTAAGAAACTAGCACTTAATTTATGCGTCACAGTAGCTCAGAGATTTATGTTTGATGCAAGACAGCTGTTGTCTTGGAATTCCATTCCATAACTAGCGCTATATTTTCTGATTATTGTTATTGTTAATTTAATTGATTGAATTTATATTTATTACGCTACACTACCACTACACTACAATACAATTATGTCATCTATTGATTTTTTGCAAAATATATAATTTGAGTATTCCGTAGCATACATATTTGCTATTCAAATATAATCCGGAATTTTGTACATTTGACCAGCATAGTGATATGAGAAGCGCGGTGCGCTGGGGGATCAGCGTGGCAGCGAGAACATTGAGATACATAAACACGATCATCACACTCTCGGCTGTTGTGCATTCGTTATTTGTGTACAATTTTAATTTTTGTTGATGAATGTGTGGTGATGTACTGCTTTAGTTTCATTAGAGTTGATTCACCCCTTGCCAATTTACAGTCGTCTAGATCCGGTTCCATTCGTGTGATGTTAATAATGTGGTATCATTTCCAAATGTAGCAGCCATCGTGTCCTTCTTTGTTGGAAGATCAGCACGTAATTGGTTCAAGAGATCTGCTCCTTAAATGTCGAATGGAATAGTGCAATTTTACCATTGTATTGTATTTTATTCTAGCTACATTATAATACAATGTTTAAAATGATATATAAAACGGACATTATTTAAAATGTAGCAGGTTTTATGTTAAATGAATAAGAAAAGACAACAAGAAAAAACAATCTACAATGTGATCATTTAAATTATAGAAAACTTAATACAATTTAAATATACATAAAATAACAAAAATGCATTCAGACTCGTATCTCTGTATTTAATTATGTTCTTTGAATGAAATATATAATCTCAGTTATTTTAATTATAAACACAGCTTTAATAAAGAACGACCTTCCTTTATTAACAAAGAAAAGAAAGAGAACATAGTAGTTCTAGATGAAATAAAATCGTCTGGTAGTAGTGGTACTCAGTTGAGGAGTATAATAAAAATACACTAAATGTTTTTCTAAAGGGTTGCGAATGGTTCAACATTATTTATTTTTGTATTTTCTTAGAAAATACACTCTCATAAATAAACAATTTAAATTGTAATTAATTTTAGTTAGAAGAAACGAAATACGAAAAGAAAATTCAATTAGTAACAATAACGCTACGTTGTATTATTCTTAATTGTTTATTTCATGGGGTTTCAAACATTTCTGTTTAAAAACTAACAAAGTATGCATAATACATAATGCTTTGTAGTAAATACTAGCAACGTGGTTTAGTAGTTCAATTTCCTAACTCTTTTAACGATAAACGTTATTCTTCTTATACGTTATATCCAGACAACAAGAATGATCTATTCATGGCTACTGCAGTTATAAATTTCGGTTTCTCAATCAAAAAGGCGGTGTTAACAGGAAGCGTCTGCGAAGTCTGTAGCACCGCCCTTTGGAGTCCATTTCTTGCCATTGCTGTATTTTTACATTGCCACAGAATGTTTGTGGGGTTATAGTTAGATATGATTAGCTCTAATAACAAACTAATTTTGTATTATTTAGTATTATAACTTATTATTTTATTAACTTAAAATGAATAAATTTGCATGTTAGCTTTCCGTCTTCCTTAATGGATGCATTGTTGTCTCAATCTCTATCTCTCTTCTACAAACTGACTTATTTCAATTAGATTTTAGCTTAAAGCTAACACAATGAAATGTTTTTTTATCTATCTTATCGCGTTGTTATGTAGCTTTACCAAATATTACACTCCCACCCTGTTATAACATACAACGTCAGTGTTACCAGAATGTCATTTAGATTCTAAAGAATTTTTTTTCTTTTTGATAAGATTTCTTTATAGCTATAATATTTTATTTAAATGTTCTTTTCTTAAAAAGAAAAAAATAAGAAAGGTCCACTTAGATTTGATTTTTATACGGATACGACATATCCTGACGGTTTGATGTTATCTTGTATCAGGGTAAATTTTTCTACGTCAGAAACTCAAATCATGTAGACCGTATAAAAAGAAATGTTCGTAAAAATAGTCGATTTTGTGACGTTGTAAAAATAAAGATTCTTTTAAACCTCTTTCATATAAACAAGCTGTTAGATTTAGTAGAGGGTAATATCTTGAAATATGTACGTCTTTTCATTTTACTGTTAGATCAAGATGACGACTTATACGAGTGTATAAGTCACATAAAGTATCATTCTCAGCTACTTTTTTACTTTTAGTATTCATTTTTAGTAGTATTTTTTTTTATTTATAATTTCTCGGGCTTCCTGGGCACGTAGCCTTTTATCGCCCGTAATAATATTCTGCTTTTTTTACAACTTGGTTTTTGTTCTTCTTTTCTTTCTTTTAATAATAAACCTATATCTTTTAATAATAAAAGCAGCAGTTTTTTTACAAGTTTCAAAACAAAAATGTAAGTATATCGAATCTCTATGAAATCAGCCATAGCTTCGCCATCTTTTCTGTAGATACTTGGTATTCAATTTCTTATTTGTATTGGCAACGTTTATGGTTATGATATGTAAAATAAACAGCGCTGAGGTGCAATATTCAGTACACAGATGTAGACGATAATGCTAGAAGGGAGCTCGCGGTTACAACCAGTTAGCAGCTTCAATGAGCTAGTTTCAAGTTAGCTTAATAATTCAACCAACTACTCATTGTGTGGCGGAACGAAGTTCGAGTAAGGTGGAACCGCGATTGGTATACATATTAAGAGGATAAGAAAACATTTTTTTGGTGAAATGTATCCTATAAGATACGAGGAAATGAAAACATTTCTCTATATTAGAACTAACAATTTAAAAAAATTGTATGCAAATCAATGTCGAAAAATATACATTTTTTGTAATATTTTAAGATGTTTTGTTATGTTTTTTAGATTTGGATATCAAAAATTTAAACTTGATTAAAAATGTAAGCACGACCTAAGTGATATTAGGTCATATTTTTCAATTACTTTTCTCAATTCACTTGCCTACATTCAGAAGGGTTGAACTATCGGGTGGAAGGGTAATATTTAACATTTTACATAAAGTCGGCTTTTTTTAGCTTATTGTACTATATATGTCATTTTATAATAGAGAATTTATAATTATTATTTAGAAACATATGCATTTAAAGTAAAAAATAATTAAATTTGATTCATTGATAAAATCAATGAATTTTTCTAGATTTTCTTTATTATCAAATATCTTATTATAATTTTCTTTTGTAAAAACAACACTGACGGATAGTTTGTTTTACTGTTAGCGGTCTGTTACATTATTAACAGATTGTTAATTAGGTAAGTTTTGTATACTATTTCCAGCTTTCTATTTAGCCCGTCTATTTACTCTGATATTGTGTTCCATTTTTCTTTCTATGAACAAATTATTCTTTTTTGAAAAAATTAAACTTATTCTTATCAAACACCCTGTCTATAACTCTAACTCCAGTTAATATATTCACATTAGAAATAGTTTGCTTAGCCGGAGTAAATTTTATAAACAACGGTAAAGTGGAATACTTAATTTGGTAAATATTGTAACTTTATTACAATAACAAAACAAATCTCATTTTAAAAAGGTTTTGTTAATAAGAATGAAATATATTCCATGCTCCTAAACAAATATTGTCACACTACAGCTACACGGGGCGGCTGCGCTGGTACACACTCCACACTGCAGGCTCTAGAGTACTGAACTGAAATAGCCGCCCCAGGGAAGTGGAATCCTTTTTCACACTGAATAATAAAATATACATTTTCCAGTTGTTTACTTAGTTATGGTATTTGAATTTTTACTACATTATTTATTAAAGGAGTTTTAAAGAAATATAAAAAAAATTGTTAATAATGTTCTAATTTAAATTAGTTACGAGATTCAACTTGCTAGCGTGCTACAAGCTAATTCAATCGTTAAATTTATACATGGAATAGATAAATTTAGTAGACTCTTTTTACTATTTAAAAAAAAAAAATTCTAGTTAAAATTAATTATTCTTCTATTCTTCTATCTATTAACTTTCTTCTTAATATCACTTCTGGGTTTGCTCTGACAATAAATTTCATTCTTAATAGTCACAGTTTATCATGGATATTATACGGTTGTTGTTAATATTAAGCCAACGATGCGCTTACTTCATTATACCCCTGTGATAGCCTCGATAAATCTAGAGCCAGCCCTGTATCTATAAATTAGAATTATTCTTAACAAAAACACTTAAAGCCGATACCAGTAAAGGCTTTTATTAAAATTAAAATGAAATTATTAAGTGGCACAAGTTTATGATTGTTTTTGTTTAAAGTTACTTCGGAATCCTATCGTTTTAATTAAATTCAAACGACGATACGTACCAGTCCTAAGGTCATTTCATAAGTTATCGAATAACTTTAAAATTGAAACTCGTTTATTATATTATGATTATTTAACAAAACTTTGTTTCATTATATTACATTTTAAATTTATGTGATATTTTAAGTTTTTGAACTATTATACTTATATATATTTCTTAATCTTAATGTTATTGTAAAAGGAATTATATATATATATATATATATATATATATATATATATATATATATATATATATTATACATTCTAACATTCATAATTTATTATGCATATAAATAATAATTTCTGTGCTATTTTTAAGTCAGCAGAGTAGATACATTTAGATGATTCAATGTATTACTGATTTAGTGATTTATTTCCGCGTTTTTATTTCGCAGTGCAGCATTCGCCTTAAAAAGAGGTTTCTAAATAATGTTTTTGACAAATATTGTTTACAGTGTAACTGTTGATGGACACTGTTGGAATGGAACCGTTTTCGACGTTGCCATCGAAGTCTAACGCTGGTTTCACACCAGAGAGACAGTTTTGAAAACAGTTATATTGTCAAAAATAAAAACAAAAACATGTTTTGTTTTATTTTAAAACAGTTCTGTTTTTTGAAAACAGACTGTTCACACTGAACAGACTTGTTTTGTTTTTAGTGTTTTTCTGTGTGTCCTATAAAAATTATAAATATAATAAACAACAACTGACAAGCGCAAATGTTTACAAAAAACAAAACTGCGTGATCAAATCAAGCAGACTAAAAATCAACAACAAACGTGTTTTCCTTTGATCTTATCGACTCCAGATGGGATTGTGTTTTGTTTACTAAAACAGTTTTTAAAGACAAAAACGTTTTACTAACAAGGGAAGCAAAAGAAAAGCGTATACAGCGATATCTTGTATACACAATCAGCAATAACACATGTGTTAACTTTTAAACCAACACACAAATACATTGCGTTTACGGACGTTGCATACACTTGATCAGCATATTTATCATTAGTTCTTTAAATAATGTTTCATACTTTTCACATATTTTCTTTAATTTATCCCATACCCTCGTACATGTACTCTGTAAAACCACAATACTTGTGATTGTACTTGTGTGTTGTGATTTATGTAATTAATTCCATGACGTGCCATTCCGAACGATGTTAAATAAATTAACGAATTTGATTAATGAGGAAACTAAATAATACTATTTCACCCAATTTATTTATCTCGTAACACATGGTCACATACTGCTATGGCGTACATGTTTTTAAAGGCGATCTCATTACCAGGATCATCTGTTATCTTTTATTCGGTTGGTTATGACGTCATATATAACATCCCCTGACGTCATCAGGCACTCGACTCTTACACGCTACACAAATCAAATATACACGTATTTATTTATCAAATGATAAATGATGTACTTTAGATGAAAAAATTAAGGTGATTTGAAATAACGTTAATCGTTTAGAGGGTGAGGAAAGTGAGTGAGTAGGTGAGTGGGGACTTGCTAATATCGACTTCAATACGTGATGTATGGAAACTTGTCGTTAAAAACATGTTATATTAAACTGTCTAGCGAGTGCTCTCTAATATGTAACCGTATGTCTATGACATGTAGTACCACTGCTCAGTGCTCGGGTAAAGCTGAGCTTAAAGCTTAAAAGCTTTCACCGATAGTTGTAATAAATTGCTTACTGATGTTTCTTTATTTTTACTACGAGTATGTTAAACTAGTTTGTACGACAATACGACAGATAGTATTCATATATATTGCATATTGTTGATTTTCTTCTATTTTAAATATTTTACAACCGGAGTCAAATATTTAATGTATATACTCGTATAATTTGAAACTGCAAAATTAGTTAAATTACTACTTTAATTACTTCTACATTCAACTTATTCTCCAGATTTAAAGTTATTACCAAATATGAATCAAAAACTGTCGTCAATTGAGCAAGTCATTGATGACACCTGCTACTTTAAAAGTTTGATAATATTTATGGAATAATAATAGAATAAGCTAAAAATAAAATATATTGAAAAATAAATTAAATTTAAAAAAAAAAAAAAAAATATATATATATATATATATATATATATATATATATATATACTCGTCTTCCACTTATGAAGTAATCCTTGTATTTCACTATGGTATAATAAATTGCCAAACTCAAAATTAAAAAAAAAAACTGATGATCCAAATTCATTTCTCGTGAATATAATTTACTGTTAACCAGACAACAGACATTGCAGGTTTCAGATGCAGCATTTTTCAGTGGAGTAAATGTTAGGTGGAAAGGAACAGATGAAATTTGGCATTCCCTGTTTTAAATCATTGTTTGAAGTAACCAATTTCTTTTAGTATAAGGAGAGCAATAATAATAATTTGTCTCACAACTTCAATTACATGTTGTGTCAATGTGATGGTAATGAGCTTCCGGATTTGTAATACGTTGGTATCTAGAATAGACTATCTAAGCGATTATACAACCTTTAGAGCTACAAACAGAAATATAATATACACATTTTAGGAATTGTTAATTTTTAATCAAATTTATGTACTGCTTCTGAAGTCAAAGATTTTATTTTAGTAATTTACATACACATTATAATAATTACACTGTTTAACTTAAATTATACTATCTTACCTGAAATCAAAGAAACGGCATTTAAAGTTTATTATTTAAATTGTCAATTTCATGTTATTTAATTTTATAATAACTTAACATTATGCACAGTGAGTTCTCTCGACTGCAAGTATCAACTGTGTTGGATGACCTGAATGCAGTTATAATATCTCTGGTCAGTGTTACCAACTAAAGAAATATAGCTTCTTTACACATATTTCTCTATTAAGAGGTTAACCCACTCTGAGATTTTCATAGAAACAAATTCTTTTTTGGCTTAGATTTAATAGCTTTGCTATTAAGAATATTTTAAGAGTTTACCCCTGTCAATATGTTGAATATGACTTGAGTGAAATACTTTTCTTCTCTTGCATTTATCCCAATATCACTTTATTTAATCTGGTAGCCACGATATCTCAAGAACGCCTCATTTAATTTTTATACAAATAATTATGATCCATAATATATTTATTTAATTATTCAATACTTACAACAATTACATTATTTCGTTTTTCTATAATCGAGCATCTGAATAAAAAGAAACGGCGTTCTTCACACAATCATATTACATAGATTCGACATTAACTTCTTCTATTACATTCTTTTATTTTTATCTCTGCAACATTTAAACTGTTGCGTCTGACACCGTCATTGAATATAAAAGTTTTACTACAAACTCTAAAAACAAAAAAATCACGTTCTGTCGCATGGCATGGCATGGCATCGAATCCTCTAGAGTCTAGAGTCTAGAGTAAAGCTAGACTGTCTTTTCAACATCTAATATAATTGCTTCTTCCCTTACATGTTTCATGTATACAAGCCATTTCGTTTAAACTACCCTTGTTATAAACGAAGTCACTCTCTGTATGATATGAAACACTTTTTCATCCCTTACACGCCTACTTGCATTTCAAAATGAGGTTATAGCCCTCTCTATACATGACTCCTAGTATGTATGCAACCCACGCAACTCGAACCAGCCACTTAAATAGCGTATAGAATGATGTAATAAACTGCACTACCACAACGTCAAGTTGTTAGTCCCTCTTGGACCGAGGGGGTAAGTTGGGGGCGACTGGGGTCGGTAGAAGGTGGGAGATATTCTTGTATGACCGCAGTTGAAGACTAATATGTTCATCATTTAAATATCTGTTGCACGATACAGACGTATAGCCTTATTAATTGTATGCAAGAAGAATAGGGAAGCATACCCTATGTACATTCATCTGAACACAACCGTGTTATTTTTAAACCAACATTATTGTACTAGCCTTACATACATCGGATGCTCACACAACTGTAGCAATAATACCTAACACAACAATTTATGACCTGCAAAAATTGCAACCCTTTTCTCAGAACTCAGTTAGTAAGGATCCCTAAAACACAATAACTACTTCTCTCTTTTGATCAGTTCACCTCTCTGACAACTAACGTACTTAGTTTCTTCACAGCAATGACACATTATGAAAAAACATAGCTAGAGTATATAAGCTAGTGGTCTATCTATATTAGGTTAGTTATTCCAAATTAAAGCACGCACCCATGCAAAATAGAAACCTTTATTACTACGGAGGTATTAGTTATATCCGATTAAACAAAGAATGACAACTGAGAAACAAAATTGACAACCAAGGTTTACAATAATAATCTTCAGTTAACTAAAAAACGAAAAATGAGTTCTTACCTTTTCATAGTGAATAACTTTTCTTATTATTCCGTTCCAAACTGGAAAGAATATTGAAACTAGAACAGAAAGAATCTAGTCTGTTATTCCCAAGGCAACAACATCGTCTTACTAGAGATCATCCAAAGATCATGTCGGTATCAGTTTATATCGGGATAAAGCGGAGGAAAACTTTTGCTTGAAGAATATTTTCATACGTAAGAACGGGTGTTCAAAAAGGAACCCTAATCTATTAACATAATTACAATTATGTTGTTTGTAGAATAAGTGTGTCAACAATAAGATGTAGAATTAAAAATTATTTAATTAATAGACCCACTTGAAACAAAACCTTCGGTGATTTTAATAGAAGAGATACTAGAAAGTATGCTTCAGTAGAAAGTGCTACTCAGATTGGGAAACGAGGAGAAAGGAAACAGATACTGGTCAAATAGAGAGCAAAGGATGTGCGGAACGGAGATAGAAACACTGCAACACGAGATAAAGGTAAAAAGCGTAAAGAATATTGTGCAGGTATTAAAGGAAGGCAGTGAAGGGAAGAGGTGGGTGGCGGAGATAGAGAAAAGGAACGAGGAAAGAGAAGGAATGGCACAGTAGAAACAGGAGAGAAAGTATCAGGAGGAGTGAAACAATATTTAAATTTACATGTTTTGTTTTTCTTTTTCTTTTCTTTTGGAAGTAGTGACAATGTTTAGATATAATAAGGATCACAAATGTAATTAAGCTCAATGATATGTAATTTATTGAGTTAAAGCAGAAGAATGTAGTGCCCAATTGCAAAAACATTAAAAATAAATGAGTAAGTAAGTACTAGAAAGTACGCATTTATTTCAATGGTTGACTAGAAATATAATGTTACAGTATTAATCAAAAATAACTTGAAGAAATTATTATACTATATTATTGAAGATGACCGGAGTTGGGGTAGAAAGATCTCTAATATAATAAAATAAATATCTTAATAAATTCGGCGTTTTTCTCCAAAATATTTTTTTTGCGTTCTATATTGAGTAACGTATATATACATACATTCCCGTTACTTACAGTCTTCCCCACAACATTTATTTGCTTATTTCCCAGACGAGCAACTAGAGTCTACACGTTTTGTAATGGTTTAATTCGTAACGCACCCTCTGACGTTATCTTTCCCGTTTCCACCACTTCTCCTTCTATTCTCTCTTCTCGTCTCTCTTCTACTGGTGGACCAACTTCAACTCCTTCTATGGAATATATATTCCCGCTAATGGGTCTACCAATGTCGCATCATTTTTATGCTTGCCTTTTTATTCACACTCCGATGGAATTACAGCTCAAATTGTTACTTTTATTATTACTTTCACACGGTGTACGTACATACACTACACATACATACATATATACATACAAGTGTATGCAAATTAAATTATATTATTCTATTATAAAATTTTACCTTTTCACCTAATTCAAAAAGTAAATAAAACTTTATGTTAATAACTACCCATACTAGTACATACGGGTTTGACATGCGGATAAAAAATATCGTTTTAGAATGCTCTTAAGGGAAACGGAACGAAATTAAGTGTTGGAGTACTTTGTACCTTTTTGTTAGTTCTTGTTGCCTAGATACTAATGCCAACATACACACACACCAGTTACTTTCAAGCAAGTAATTGAAAAGTACAACTTGATTAATACTATAGTATAGTTATAAGATATGAATTTACTTTTTTTACTTAGAATTTAAAGCGATTTCAACATCAATGTCATGCTCACCTGAAGTTATTTTAATTTGTTTAAATTTTATTATCAATTAGGAATATGTCATCAGAAGCTTGCAATCTTTTGAATAGTCAGGGAGTCTGAACCTTCTGTGTCGTTTGAGTGTGTATCTAAATTGTTTGCTAGTTTTGTGAATTTTGTTTTTATTTTACTGCTCTGTTGTTTCAGATGTACCACGTAGTGTAATGTGTTTTTCGCATAAGTTGAGTTGAAATTTTAATTATTTCGTTTTTTCTTTGTGAGTCTTGTATGAATTTTTTTTAGATTATTAATATTCATTATGTATGTCTTTGAGTGCGCAATAAATCGACTTTCTTATAAAAAAATATGCCGCATTGATGATAAATTTATTTATAAAATAACTGCAATATATTTTTTTCACAATTCTTACGAAGAGCACAGGATCTGTGGATGTCGTATGTTGGAGTCGCACTTGTTTCGATAAAGCATAAGAAACAAACAGATAACATCAGATTAGGACATTTTTTAAGGGTCAGATGCTGTACTCACCGTTATCGCCATAATTGGTAATAGAGAAATAACCGTAAATTAATGGAATATAATCATAAATTATGTGGAATATAATCATAAAACTAACGACGCCGCACAACAAGCAGCTAGAACAGTAGCAAGTGGAGAAATTAAATATTAAGTGTACTTATTGGCAAAGAGCAAAAATGAAGTGAAAGAGAAGTCAGGGTATGTGGAATAATTCAGAGAAAGGTAGAAAATTTTTCAGTTTGCAGTCTTCGGTGTGCGGACGTCATTGGTGGTGGAAAGCCCAAGGTCCGAGAAGAGTGTTATCACTTATCTCGAGACTGAGGGTAGACCATACAGGGGCATTGGCACATCTGAAAAGAAATCACTTGGTAGAAAAAGATATGTGTGAATGTGGAGTAGGGCTAGCAGATCCAGAACATTTGATCTTCCAATGTACAAAAACGGAGGCGTGCAGAAATAATTTGTATAGAGTTTTGATTAAAAATGGAGTGAAGTTGTCAACGAGTATGCAGGAAATACTAAAATATCCGAGGTCGCCAGTGTGCTTAGTGACAGACAGGATATGGCATATAGTGGGTTTAAAAGTTTAAGTAGTAATAATAATAATGAAATGTAAATAAAATGAAGTAAGAAGGGCGAAAAAATTACCGTGGTCCTAAGAAGCCCGTGAAGTATAAATAAAAAATAATCACAAAACTCATGAGGCAGCGGTTTAGTCTATATATACGAGATTATGACACCATAAATCTTACTAACAATGTAACAGGTCGTCATTGGTAACACATAATATTGGAATAGACCGATGTTAAATAAATGAAATTGATATGTCAACTTCATTATGGGTTCAATAGAAGAACTCAATATTTTGGTGAAATTTGGAGATATTGTGTTTCATTATTAATGTCAACACTTTTCACGAAAATAATGCGTTTTCTATTAATTTAAAATGATCACTCTTGTTGAAAAACCCTATACTATATGTTTAACTTCTCTAAAATTGGAGCCCTAATTCTTCTAATTCCTGATAACTCTGTAAATCTTGATTTGTATAAATAAATTCGTAAGATTGATAAATAAGTTGCGTGTAGAATTAAAAATGACTTAATTTTCAGTTCATCGCATGAAAAATAAAACTACAAGAGAAATTGTTTTGTTGCAGTGTATTAGAATGTGCGGTACAGCCTTCAAAACCAATTACTATGCACGCAATACGGTCATCTGCGTCGTGTGTTGTTGTATACATTTATAAATAGACAATGGCCAGGCATAGAACAGACACGGGCACATGTACAGGGCTTGCGAGTCGGAAACAATGCACCATTATTCATTTAGTGCGAGGAACGCTCATTACGAACGCAAACGGAAGAGATTTACGACCCTGTAGAGAGGGATGGTTGAGGGATGGTTGGGAACGAGTTGCAATGATCTCTGAGATACCACCGTCCCCTTAATCCTCCCCTTAATATTTGCATGAAGAACGTTGGAAAATGTATCGCAATTAAAGTTTGTTCCAATAAATTATTGGGGTGCAGACTACATCGTAATAATGTTATGAATGTTATCATTCAAGTTATCTATTATAATTATAGATAATTAACTCCTCCTAGGGATCCTGTTCCGGGTCATCTTCCACTTACTGCACTATCGTACTTCACTACAATTTACAAATAACAACACTTTGTATTAGTCTTCTGTCGTAGACTCTAAGGGCGTCCGCACATGGGGCGACTGGTTGCAAACCTTAACCCCGAATCTGCCCGAACTGAATGTAATTACGAGACTGAAACTGTGTTGTTAGTAAAAGAACGAATACGTTAGTAAATACATACATACAATCAAATATAACACAATAGAATCCCCTGTTTTGTTATTGTTAAAAAATCTATAGAGTCACGATACACTGCTCGACATGGCTCGTGCTCGTTTTTGTTGAAAACTTCGTTTCGCGTTTAGTTTACAATCAGCCGACTCGTGTGCTTTTCTCGTGTTTTATCTCAGTCTCATACACGTTCGATCTCTCACTAACAACAGTTGTAATCACATTCGCTTCGGGCAGATTCGGCGCCTAACACTTAGCTATGTTGAAAATAAAAATGGAATCTAGGTGTTTGAAATACGCTTCCTGTTAACACCGCCTTTTTGATTGAGAAACCGAAATTTATAACAGCAGTAGCCATGAATAGATCATTCTTGTTGTCGGGATACAAAGTATAAGAAGAAGCAGAATATATTAGAGGCGATAAAAGGCTACGTGCCAAGGAAGCCCGAGAAACTATATTTAAAAAAAAGATGTTTGAAATAATGATCATAACTTACAGATTTTACAAATTACCTTTATACACCACATTAAAAAATTATAAGTAGAAATATTCTTTTTCGAATTAATTATTTTCTCTTAAGTAGACCAATGATACAGCTTGTTTTAATAGAAATTATTATTTGCGTAGTACTATTTCCAACGTGAAATTTGAGTAATATTTAAAACAAATATATTTTTGAAGTTTTTAACATCCGCGAATTTATTTTTTCAAGGGAAAACAATAATCTTGAATATCGGGTTTAGTTTCACACGATTTCCAATATAATAAAATTCTCGAAGGATACGAATCACTGAAGGCTATCATATATCTTTGAATTATCGTTCAAAAAAAGTTGAAGAAGGAACTTTACCTTTTGCAGGTATTGACTGATATATTTGGCAATCCTATTTACATAATATACTATTTCTTTTGCTCTCTCTCTCTCTCATATATATACTGAGATATATATGCATGTGGAGTTTAGTATGTAAAACACCTATTCCCCATTTTCTCTAAAACATTTGGGCCATAGTGGGCGAGAAAATTGATGCTTGACACTCACTGCTTTGGTTTAGTTGTTATCACGTAATATTGATTATGTGCATACATAATCGTACACTTATTAGGCAACGGTGTAATCCACAAATACAACCAATACAGTAAGAGGTCGTCCGTGATAGAACTCGGCATCGAAAATAGACCAACGTTAAATAAATTAAATTTTTAAAAATTAAAAGACATAGAAATATGTTTATTTTGTAAACGCGGTATAATCATTAAAGTTTTTTTAATTTTGGAAGCTCAAAAACAGTTAAGTGTACAAAATAAAGTTAATGTTCAAAATTTCAAACCCATATGACTAGTTATTTAATTAACTTCCACATGTTCTTACAAAGAAGTTTAGAGATAAACGATTTTAAAATAAAATATTTTATTACAAAGATTTGTATTTGAATGTATCGTTATATATTTAAAATATTTTAAATTAAGCCCGTGATATTTAAAACGTGTCCCTCGTGGTAAACTCCTCCAAAGCTAAAGAAAAAAGGAGAATTAGGGAAATTCAATCCTCGGTCACACAATAAGATTTTAATTAAAAATATATAAATTAAACCGTTGTCGTTGCCGTAGTTCTGTTCTGTGCCGTGGTGTGGTAGTGGTACAACGTTCTTCGTATTCTTACTTTTATGAAGCCTTGTTCTTATTAAATAAAAATATTCTTTTCAGATGAAATCTTTTAAGCACGTTTTTGTCATTTTAATAATTTTTTAATAACATTATCTGTTTTATTTAGCCCGTATTATTCTTTTATCTTTCTGTGTACTACAAGATTTCAACTGCTTTACGGTTATCATTAGATTTTGATGAATAACAAAAATAACACCGTTTTTATTTTATTATACGCAAACTTAGTCTGAGTCTGCGATGGTCTTCATAAATGTACAGTCAGAGCGAATTATTACTACTGTAATTAGGACAGATTTATTTCTCCTTTGTTTTTAATACACACTTAATTTATGCTTATCAGTAGCCGAATTTATATTCAGATGATATACATTTATTTTTGTAAAATATGTAAGTAAAAAAACATAAGAAAAAGAAATTCTTTATACAAGTATATATAAAATAACAGCCTGCGTATGTTTGTGCTCGCAAACCTCGAAAACTAGTCGGTCGATTGACTTGAAATTTTGACACAAAGTTGTATTCGAATACGCGCGTATCATCGAATTCATTTCTTACTAGTTGATAGTCATCCGTGCTGTTTGTGCGTGTATGTGTCTTTAATTAATTTCCCATTCATTTCATATCGGAATAAGCCACAGCAATGCGAGCCGAGTTTACGTACTATGACTAAAAAAATTAAAATATGCAAGTAAAAGAAATTTAAACTGAATTACAGCAATTTGAAGTAAACGCTGCAGTATATATCTATCTTCATACAGCACTTTTTTTGCGTTTATCTCAAAACTATTATTATTTAACTTGTTGCAACGATGGCTCTAAAACTACTCAACCGATTTGAATAAAATTTACAAGATACCTTCATTATCCTGATATCTATCAAATTTTTAACCTAAAAGATATAGTGATAACAAAGAAGAATTGTACTTGAGGATTATGTCAAAGAACTCAAACTTTTCATGCTAGTTTTTCCGAGAGCCAGAGTGAGCTAACTCCATAAGTCGTTTCAGCATTAGAAATGTTATCTAAATGTCAAATTATCAAAATATCTAAAATATTAAGTAAGTTGGGTTCATATCACCAATTAGCTTAGGTTTACGACGCCTGACTTAAAACTAGTGAATACACTACACTATACAAGTGACTTAGTCTCTTCTTCTTCATCTAGGTTCAAACAAAGACCATTCACTTCTATTAACCAGTTTTAAGTTTAGTTTTAATCTATTTTCCATGCAAATTCTAAACATAAACTTTAATTGTTATAGTTTCATTTGCATATGATTAAATAAAATAAAATAAAATAAAATAATATAAAATTTAATGATTATCTAATTCTCATTTTATAGATTTAACATTGAATTCCATCTCGAGGTATTTTACTTTTTGAATTTCTCTTATTACCGTTCATATAGATTTACATTGAAGAAGGGAATTGGTAAATTAAATATTCTCCCTTTGCGAATAATATCTAGAGTATTGGAATTAGAACACTCTGTCCCCCACTCCTCTGCTCCTACTGGGAGTACTATGGTAGCTATCTCATCAGTACAATGGAGATGGTAAGTTCTCAATTTTTATAGTTTTTTAAAGTATGCTGAACAATTTTGTATACAACGGTTCAAGAACAACGCGAAAAATGTTGTCTATTGAGTTAACGAAATCAATTGAGCTGAACGATTTTTGTCTATAACATGTTAAGTATTTTTTCTTTTAATTCATTTATAAGTGCATTAACCTAGATAACCTATTAGCGCTATAGTATGTTAACAGCGTATAGCAGGGGGCGAACTCTTTCGTGAACAAGTAGGAAATTAAATTCAGTGAAACACACAGTGCGGGATACAGGATAGAAAGATAATAAAAATAAAGGAAAGATGAAATACAACTTACTTGTAACTTGTCATATCTGTTGTCTTCTCAACAGTTAATTATATTTAAAGAAATGGATTTGGATCGTCAGTTCACTTGTTTTTTCAAATTGCAAGTTCGACGATTTATTGTACCTTAGTTAAGTACGAGGGTTATTTAATTTGTCGCTTTAAATCGTTGGATCCTGCAATCCTTTCGCTTCATGTTTCAAATAAAAAAAGGTTGTATAAGTATATATATATATATAGTTTTTATTAGGCAATGTAATATTGTCTATACGATTTCGACACCATATAGTGCAAAAATATTAAAATAGACGGCCTGAACTTTGATAGTTCCTCGTTGAATCTACCTTACCACTAAGTACGATTCTAATACGATTTTTATGCGATACCTGTACGATTTGTTTTGTTTCGTAGGAATCTTACACGATTCTTGTTAGAATTGAGTGTAAGGAAGAGAAATCCCCACTCGCTACATTGATATTGATGACACGGCACTGATGTTTATGTTGCCATATACTCATTGCCAGTTTTAACAGATACAGAATTCATTTCAGTAATTACATAGAAAACTTCATGTAATAACTTTGGTTTTACTTGAAATTTTACCTAATTTTTACTTAGATTTACTTAACAATCTTTACGTAGACATACTTTAAAGTTATGTTAGTGTAACGTATTTTTTTAAGTAATATATAAGTTTTGTGTTTATCGGGATAATAACAATATTTTTTTCGTAAATTTGTACTGTATTGTTCTCTATATTATAAAAGAATATATATTCATACATCAAATCTGTTATTAACAGTTAAAATATGTTTTAAAACATAAATAACACTGTATTATAAAAAGCAAATAACAGAATCCATTTAAAATATATCATTTATTACAAATAACATGCATTTACACTTTGTTGAATATTTGTTATTATTGAACAAAACTAGTATTTAAATATACGTTTATAGTTTATTTGAAATATACCCGTGGTAGTGCATTTGAAAACTCTGATCATGTGAATAAAATAATAAACCATAAATAATAACATAGATTAATATAACACACCCATACTGCACAATACCAGTGTGTTATTTCGAGCATCCACCAATTATAGGAACCACTGTGCTGTGAACAATGCAATAAAGAATTTGTTATTGATGTTCAATAATGCAGATCTATTGTTGTCACATTATTTTATAAAATGGAAATAATTTTGTGAGTTTAAATTTTGACTATGAGTGTTTATAACTTAAATGGTAGTGTCATGTGATTTACATAGATTACAAGTCGTTTAGTTTTATCACTAGAAGCATTTTGTATATTACATAGGTCGAGCAAAACGTAGATCCTAACCTACGTGTCAATACTTACATTTTTTAGGACAATTAGTTCTTCAACAAAATGTGGCCTCTACTTTATATCTTTATGGATATTTCACAAAGAGCGATAATTTTAAATTAATAGAAAACGCAATATTTTGGTGACAATTCGCAGATATTGTGTTTCATTTCTAAAATCAGACTTTGTACTTAAAATTAGAATAAAAATGTCACCACTTTTTATGAAAGATTTCCTATTGATTTAAAATTGGCGCAAGTTACGAGTAGATTATTTGAGAGGAGCTACGTAGAAGCATGTTGGTTTAAATCTGAGTAGTCGTGGGGTAATTCATTTTGCTTCAGTTTCCGATCAGAAACACAATCGAAACGGTCACGCTTTATTGTTGATATCGCCCAAATGTGTTTACAGATAATTAGTCTTGTCTGAGAATATCGTATTCGAATCTTATACGCTTCTAATCCATATTGTGTGTAGGGAAATGTATAGCTCTAGAGTATGATTGCCTTATTTTATGTTGAAATGCAACATTATTAGTTTAAAACTATTACAACAACTTAATTATATTACAAAACACGTAACATAACTAATATCTAGAACTAATTTGAAATACTTGCGGTTCTTGAAATATCTTAATTAAACGACTTTAATGCTTTAAAGTAGTTAGTTTTAGAATAATAAGTTCCATAACATATTCTCACATATTTTATATATTGGTATAAATTGTGGTTGCAACTGGAATTTTATCACAAAATTCCAACACACATTGCATTGAAAATGTTGTCCTGGTACCATGAATGGAATGCCACACTTTATAAAGTATTTTCTATGTGCTTAAACCTTACAGAAGACACCGTACCAGTACATATTGTAGATGTTACTATGTTTGGATCGTGAGTACCATATGTACCCCCGGACCTCATCTCACCATCCTATCACACCATCATAGACTTCTACGGCCTATATATACTCCTGGTAGATATGCAATACTTGTAACGTGTACGTTAAGCGTATAAAGAGCACGCTGTGTGAAGGCGTTCAGCTTGAAGAAGTTCATGGAATTTGTAAGGAAAATATTTGAAATATTTCAACCAGTGAAGAAAATATAGAATTAAGGTTATGAACTTGAAATTTTATGTTAACCGAGGACATGTAAGTTTAATCAACATTATGTTATCCTACCCGACGTAGTGGTTCGTTGTGGTTTGTTTTAAATACACTGCAGGCACTTCTAAAGGTCGTTTTGTACTAAATTTAATAATGGTAACCTATCTTTTAACCACGGAAGAGTATAAAGCAACCTACGCAAATATTACAGAGTTAATTTAACTTTTGTTCCATATATTTTTGAAATAAATTTTGAGGAAAATTAAACACGTGAAATATTTAAACTCGATATGTGTTTGGTGGTCAACTATGGTGAGCCGTATTTATTTCAGATTGATAAAAAGTGAGAAAAATGAACATTGGATCTAATGGTTTCCTTGATCAAAGGATATTAGAAAAGAAAATTTAGACAAGAAATCATTTGGTCACTATAACAGAGATGCCACATAATCTACTAACTTTTGCAGACAGTTTTATATTAGCTTAATCAGTTGAAGCTAGTTTAATTATTTAATAAAAATGAAATGGCAATTTACTCTACACCCATTTTAATTATATCCAGAGACAAATACAACTTAACCAATTGATATTTGTACAGACTGTGCTTGCTGACTCTTTAAAGAAAATTTGAAGGTTTACTCAATTTCTCTGCCTGCAATATAAACGTATAGTTCAAATTACGAGAGTTCGGCGGCGACTCATACTTAATACAAGTTGTGGGGTATAAACTGCCGATATAACTAAAAAGCACTGACTCACTTATTTTTCTATAATGTATATAGAAACGAATAAAATAAAATTCATTATCGTATTATAGATTTATACCGCTCTTATAACCTCTTTTAAGTATAAGTCGCCGCCGAACTATCGTGATTTGAATTATAGAAATGTTTTTACCAGGCCCTGATTCAGATGATTTTCATTCTTCAAAGGCATTTTTCTCTACCCAACGTGTGTTAAGATTTTTTAGAATTGGAATACAGAGAAGGTTATTTCAATTGGTATAGTTACGTGCATTTTTGGTTTACCTAATATAACAAAAGTTACCTGCTACGTACACAATGTTACATACAACGTTTTGTGCCTACTGTTCCTTCTTTTGAAAACTAAATATATCTTTTTGCTCTTTAAGATAATCGTAAAACTTCTTAAGTAGACCGTTTAACAGATTGTGGAATCTAAGGAAATATTTTTGAAAGATTAAATGATAATAAAGTACTAAGATTCCTTTAAATTAAATATTACTAGGTTTCGTTTAAGTAAACTGTTTGATGATTGTAAGAACATTCTTCTAATAAACTTCATTGTTTTTAAACATGATAACATAACCTTTATAAAACAAAATATTGTAAAACAGCAAAATTTGTTATAAAGAAAGAAATACTCTCATAAATTCCATATCATTAAGTTTTCCCTTGTTTTCCACATTTCCAACAAAACCATTTTCATACCGTAGTATTCAGTTTATTAAAACAGACTTTATATTTTTCTTATTTGCATGATAAATGCAATTATGTCTACTACTTGAAAAACTTTGTTTGGAAAATTCCTAATTTAATTTATAAATCAAGTTGTACAAGTTGCCATTTCAAACAACATGAAGTGCACTTATTACATTCCGGATAAACTCCTGGAGCAAATCAAGAAGTTAAGTTTCTTGAAATATTTTCTGAATTTATTTTATGTTTTAAAGTGAACTCAATGATAGTTTTAAAGACTTTACTCTGGTTTTTCATCTTACATGCCTTTCAAAGTTTCTTTGCAGACGATCTCTTTCTTTAGAGTTTGTGTGGAGAGCATCAGAGCTGGATTAAGCTAATTCTAAACTAATAACTTTGAAGAGGCCCTTTGGCTATTGGTTTTTCAAAAGTACTTTATGGGCACGGTTCCGTTTGAAGTGTTGTCTAAAACTAATGAATCAATACTCGTTTACTATTTTATGTAGTAATTCTAAGTTACTATCAGCTTTTCTTGAGCTCTTGCGTATGTTCAACGTCCATTTGGTGACGTGCTCGAGAACACCTTTTCATTAAATTTTACTTTTTAAAAGTGCCCCAAACTCTGTGCGCCGAAACGCCCCTACATGACACAACACAGCTCTGATCATATGTTTAACGTGTAGCATATATTACTAAAATATCCGATAAATTAATTATGACATCACATTATTATAACGTTTTTATTTGTCATTTAAATTTAATATCAGTAGTCATGCAGGGTGGAAGAGAGGTGGCACTTTAATTAAATGTTCATTATCAAAAATGTAATGTTTTTCCAGTGGACGCACAAAACAATTATCATAAATATTAATAGTGAAAAATTAATTAAAAATTTAGTATTTGGAAATATTCAATTAAAATGAAAATTAAATATAAATAGCTTTTTACAGATACTGGATGTGCTTGTTCTGGTTATTAAAATTGAATAATTCATTTAGTAAAATTGTTTTTAATTTGTTTTATATGTACAGTATCTATGAAAGTTTGAATTTGTATTGAAAATACGAGATCAAATAGAATTTTTATACAAAAACTGTTTTTTTTAACACCGAACTAATTCTGATTACCAACCTAATTAGTCGGAACTACAATGCTGCCAAATAACTTTATAATTATGTAAACTTAATGCTAAAAATTTAATAGACATATAGCATAAAATTAAAATGCCTAGTAAAATTAAGAACTAGGCATATTCATTATTTTTAAGATGCGTTATTTAGAATTTTTGTTTGAATTTATTAACATTAATATAACTTCACAAAACAATTCTATGCATTGTATGTTATGAAGAATTAATATATGGGATCTCTTTTTCAATACACTGGTTATGAAATATGCTTCAGAAATGTTATGAATTTCTTTTTAAGAGTGCAGTTAATGATAACTTTAACTTTTATAATAACTATAAACACAACCGTGGTCAACGAAATAGGCCAAAAGCACTGTAGTTTGGCGTCAATTATCGAAACTCTTTATGCGTGACAATATTATCTGCTTTTATGAAATGTTTCCTTCGATTTAGGTTTGAATCCCGAGGATGTAATAACCTTATTCCATGACTGGCTACGAAATCACTCACCAAATAAAAACAAATTTATAAATCAACAATTACTCGTATACCACTAAACGAAAAGTAAACAAATTACAAATTACAAATAATTAATACAAGATAAAGCCTGATAGTTGACAGCGTAGAAATATATATTTTTAAATAACTATTTATTATATAAACTTAGTATTAATCAATAAATTATCTATTAGTTGGTAAATGCACTTAACTTTAATCTAGTTGAATTAAATATGAAACTGTCGTGTACTGGATGTGGAAGCCCTACTTCCGCTTTCTAAATATTTAGGGCACAACCGTTACATCGACACTATTCAATATTTGAGTACATAAAACCACTTTAGGCAGGAGTAGTAGATGTAGAGTTACAAACCTCCCGCTAAAATTAAATCAGGAAGCACAGCACGATTTCCTGTGACATTTTTACAACGACTTCCGTTCTTTAACCGAGTTACCGTTCCATTTTCATGCAGTAAAGTAATATTAAGCTGCTGATAGGTAGATACTTGGTCCTCCCAAGTACTCGGATTGGGTTGATACACTTGTGAAAGTACTTGCATTTTAATTAAGGAGTTAGCCCACCTTGAGATTTTCATAAAAACGATTTTTTCACTTAGATTTATGAACTATGCCTTTAATAATAGTTTGAAGTTTGACCTATGTCAATATTTTGAATATTAGAAGTGTCACTTCAGTTTGAAGTGAGCATTACTTTAATTTGAAGTAACATTTGTTTGTACTTATGCATTTACTCATTTTTAAACAAGAGCATCATTTTAAATCAATAGAAAAACGCAATATTTCAGTGATATTTGGCAGATATTGTATTTATTTACTATCCTTAGAGTTTGTATTTCAGATTAAAATAAAAATATCACCACTTTTCACGGAAATGTTGCGTTTCTCTATTGATTTAAAATGACTACTCTTGTTGACATAATACTCTTTTCTCTTGCGTTTATTTCGAAACTGTTTTTTGTGAATTTGTCGCCACATATTTCATAAAATCATTTTTTAATAAATATAACACCACATCTTCTTTATAAAATTATTTTATAAAACTTTATAAATTATTTTAGTTAAAAAATATAACCTTTTTATACCAATTCTTCCAAGCGCCAAGATGGACTAACCCCTTAATGTAGTAATAACAAATCAATATTTATTTGCATGGATTTAGTTCAGGAGAATGCCGAGAGATCCTGCTGTTAAGCAGTTACATCATCCTGAGGGACATAAATAGAAATCAATTTTTATGATCTGAAAATAAAAATCAATTTCTATAATTTTCTTACTGTAAAACTGCATCACATTTTTAATACATTACATTTTAAATATATACTCGCTAAACACAGTTACACACCTTGTACACGCCTTTAAAGTTTATTTAGCATTAAGTTTACGTTTCATATGCAATTTTTGAGGTTATTGTAATGTCAGTTTATTTATATAGATTATCTTTACTATAAATTTATGATTTCTGAAGTAAATAAAACAGGCGGCGCAGGGACCGAGGCATATTCGGTCTAGAATTATATTTTCTGGATTTTTTTTTTTAATATTTATTTTATTTGTGCATCAACTTTTAGAAGTTATTAGCACTTAAAAAGCACATATACAATTATTTATAATACATAATTCGTAATTTATAATTTACAATTTATAAATATATTTAAAATAAAGAAATTAAGTTTGTTTAGTTTATAAATTCATAAAGGTTTTTCAAATTTTCTTTGTTTTTATATATTAGTCTATATTCTTGAGGTATATTATATTCTTGTCTGAGCGACGTGTATTTTGAGCAATGGAAAATAATATGCTTTACTGTTAGTAGGTTATTGCATTGTTCACATATTGATATTTTCTGGATTTGTGACCACCCATTAATTACATCACACACAAAGGAGAGGGAGGGAAGCGGTAATAAGCTTTGTGATATTACATGTAATATAAAATATTAAAATATAATATTAAAAATTTGTGCGACGGTTAAAAAAAGATCTATATAAAATATGACAGGATGAGACAAGCACGGGGGAGAGCATCAAATTTGTGTGACGTAATTTATGGATGGCTCCTTTGGTTGTTATCAAAGTAGTGCCAACATAGTTGAAGGTTATCAGTAAATAAACTAAACAAAAATCCCAAAAATAATAATAATGCGCCCTGACATACGGCGACTACATCATCTATTAAAATAACATGAATATGAACAGTTTTCAAAAGAAGTATTTAAAGTTTTAATAACTTCCGAGAAGCGTTCCAGATTTATCTGATATCTTATTACAATTCATAAAAAATATGAATAAATTTTTATTATTCATAAAAAAAATACAAGAACTACGTCAAAACAGGAGGGTTAATAAAGATTTGATATCATTTTAATGTCAAACTCTTGCGCATCTTTAAAAATATAAATATGTATAAAAAAATTGTAAAAGAAAACAGTGTCTTCATATACAGACACCTACACCCTCCCCTCTCCCCTCCTCATCTCGACCGACGCCATCCGAACCCAATAATTAAATTAAATATGTACATAAAATATTATCTTTAAAATAAATAATTTTCCTACTTCTAATTTTAAACGGATTTTACAAATTTATTTTCGTTTTCCTTGAAGGTATGTTTTGCAATTTATATGGAAATTTTTGGAAACATATTTCGCTTTATCCGTATTTATATCTTAAATAGAAAGTTACAAACCAGATGAGAAAACATAATGTTGATCGTGAAGTTAATAGAATATGAAAATAAACGAATCTGAACAAAATTAAAATGTGTTTAAATAAAAAATAACTGTAAAAATTATTTTATTGCTTCTTGATAGGTTTTTATATAAATATTTTCCTAGTAATTTGAAATCAATTGATTTGGACAATTGTCCAGTACAATAAATAATTCTGACGAAATAATTTTCTATAAAATTAAATATAATTAACACAAGTACAATGTTGAATCATTAATTTCCTAATGAGCTTGTGAACAGAGTTTTGGCTTTGCATAATACGTCACAGAAGAAATAATCGAGTTTATTTTTCATTTTTCAGACCCTTTGCAATATAATAGTTTTATATATAGTATAGTTTATAGAAATTAAGTCATATTACACAAACCTATTGTATTATGCATTTTAATGTTTATTCACTTTCTTACATGTTAGAATTATTTAAATACTCGTATATTAATATTACTTATACTTATAATGTTCAAAATCATGTCCTTTGCCACTATCATTTACGCTTTATCAAAGAAATTCGCATCATTACCATACAAACATTTTTTCGTATCGTAGTAATGTCGAATATGTTTAATTACGATTTGTGTAAGATTTTTCGAAGCACGTCCTTGGCCTATTTGGTTAATATTTAGGAAAAGTTTATATTCAGGAAAAGAAATTTCGTATTTTGAAGCTTAACTTCATAAATGAGATGTGGCCTCTTTATACGATTTAAAATATCTCCGAGATAGAGGTCCGAACATTTCCGATTTGAGTATTTGTTGTTCATAACGCACCCTATATCGCACTAATGTCGATTCAGATTATAGGTCATGTCTGAGATTATCGTATTCGAATTGTGTACGCTTCTGATCCATATTGTTTGTAGCGTGTTTTATAGAATTACTAACTTCCCAGTAAACAATTTGGTGAAGTGCCCTATTTAGTGAGGTTTCTATCACTATTTCACTTCAATTATAGTTCGCATCAACTTTATCTTCATTTGTATTCCGACAGGTGGAGTAATTTCGCCATCTGTAGCCGATAAAGTAGACATTTTATATGAAAAAATGTGAGAAACTGAACTATAATTAAGCCAAGCTTTCTTATATTGTACGAAATAAATAGTTACTATTGTTTGCAATTCTCTCGGCTGCTATGGCGTACAGAATTTTGTCTTAAATATGATGTTTCCACATTCCCATAAACCAGACATTGCCGATGTGTAAATGTAGAATTTATTAGGTAAAAAATTAGCATTCTTCGAACAGGGCCGTGATTTACACGTTACTCACTGGTTCACGTACTCAAATCATGACATCCGCATATCCATGTAATTTCATTAACCATCCTTCCATATTTTGCTTCCTGGAGCATGGAGCATGTAGCAGCCCTCTTAAGCTCTGCGTGACTCTGCGTTAGAGGGCGGTGCTAGGTGTGGGTGAGGGGTGTGGGGTGACAGTCGGGCGACAGCTGCGTTTTACGGTTTTAGGACACATACAGCAGAACAGCCCACAAGCCCATGAAACATTATGGCTGTACTTCGGTACTTCATGTACCAGTTATCTGTAATAACGATCATCGATCAGCATCCAGTTATTGGCACTTCGTTTTATTATATCGTCACATTATATTACAAATTTATCTTAAATAGATCATGATATTTTCTTGTTGCGCATTTTTTTTTTATTAAACTAACAATTTATGCTGGGATGGCTTCGTACTAATATAAATGTTGTTGATGTGTAAGATGCTTTAAAAGACTTTAATATCTTTGTATAAGATGTTCCGATAGCAAACAGCGATCTGTTTTCGTGTTGTTATAAACGTAGGCATCCAATGGTCTGCATACCTTGCTTAAGACACATTTCGTATGAAATATTGAAGAGAAGGAAAGCGAAGAGGAAGGCGTACGCAGAGAGCACTACGGATTTTAGTGGTGTCTGTATGATCTGTATGTCATTCATAAAATATGTTATACAAATTTCATGCTTTTTACCCCCTCCCTCCTCACGTCTTGTCCCCCATTGTGAATCAAGGAATACCGCAACCTAATGTATAGTATCTAGGCTTCATATGCGAGGGTAGTACGATAATTCAGTGATTTTTTTAATTTCCCACGCAGTTCCCGTGAACTGCTATCTATTAAAAGACTACAGTCAAATTTTGAACAAGCTACGTCATTTAAATTGTGTTTGATAGCAGTCATTTGTTTTTTCGTGGAATAAACATCCTTTCCGCGCATTTAAAAATAAATGTATTTAAAAATTATTTAAATAATTTAAATAAATTATCATAAATTAATAAATAGGTGTAAGAATTTGATTTGATTATAAAAAATGGAAAATAATAATAGGAAAAACACCTTAAGTGTGGACTTCGTCGAAGTGATTTATAGAATGACGTTTACCGAATTACACTTATTTTTAAAAAACGATTTAAAATTATCAGTGGAAGATGTGATGGCAATTCAAGTGAATGGAAACAAGATGATTGTGAAAATTGCAGAACATTTAATAATTGATAACATTATTGAAATGACAAATGGGAAAATAATTTACCAAGGTACGGATGACAATAATTATAATGTGTATATAGAAAGAGCCGATAAATTCACAATTGTAAGAATGCACAATATAGAATATGAAATTCAAGATATAACGATACAACACGCACTACAAGGATATGGTACAGTTATTAGCATCAAAAAAGAAACATGGGGTAGAGATATGCCTTTCCCAGTTTATAACGGAACAAGATCAATAAAGATGATTTTAAAGAAAGAAATCCCATCGTACATACCAATGATTGGCAGAAAGGTTTGGGTTAGCTATGCTACCCAAAAGAAAAGTTGTAGGTTTTGTGATAGAGAAGACCATTTAGGACAAGATTGCCCTACTAAAATTAGCAACAGAATAAATTCAAATGGTTTCGCACGCAGCTATGCAGTCATTGCGGGGAATACAATGAATGACAAAGCGGTAACTGATTGTGTTGTTCCAACTGAATCAAAAAATGAAGAATTAAGTTTTGTCAATAATTCAATTTTTCCACCCTTAATGCCAAAGAATACGCAAAATGAAACAAAAATCATTTCAACAGCTATTAATGATGATACTATTGCGATTGTAAATAATAATGATAATTTGTCCAAAATTCCTACAGCACACAAAGAAATTAAGAGAAAAATTGTAGAATCATCGTCAAATGAAGATACTTTGGCAAATTCTGAAATTGAAGATTGCTCAGATAATTCCGCTGCATCCAAAATGGATATAGGATTGGAAAAAAAAGATAAGAAAAATAACAAAAGACCAAAGAAACAAAAAAAAGTGACAGGAAAAGCAATGGATATAAAAGATAAAACAATTGAATAACCTTAATTTATTCAATATCTTATTAATATGGTACTAAGAACATTTGCAACATTTAATATCAATGGATTATCCTCTGTAACATCTAAAATTATGCTGAAACAATTTATTATAGACCACGATTTGGACATAATTTTATTACAAGAAGTTAATATAGAAAATTTAAGTTTCTTCAAACATTATTCCTATATCTCGAACATTGCCATAAATAATAGAGGAACTGCAATTTTGTTAAGGCCTGGAATAGAAGCTACAGATTGCATATGTGAAGAAGATGGACGAATCCTATCGATAACTGTTGAAGGTCATAGATTAGTAAATATTAATAATTTTTCAGGATCCAAATATAGACAACAACGCATAAAGCTTGCTAATGAAACTATTGTCAAACATATTAACTTTAGACTACCTCTAATCATTGCTGGCGATTTTAACTGTGTGCTGAACCAGAGAGACCAACTTGGGAATCTAAACTTCTGTTCTGGATTAAATAGGTTAATAACTGAACGAATTCTATCTGATATTTGGATCCTCAAGAATAAAACTCAACAGGGCTTCACTTACTTTAGGGGAATGAACATAGCATCAAGAATTGAAGAGTTTATGTTTCTGAAGATAGCCCTCACTGTAGAATACTCCTACTATAAAATGTTTTACTAAGATCCTTGTTTTGTAGTTGTAATATTAAAAAATAAATGAATATCAATAATAAAAAAAAAAAAATAGCCATTAAAAGCAACGAGTGTGTAGTTACCGTGACAAAAAATAAATTGAGCTAAGAACTGCTACTCCAACCAGCACATTCTCCAGTTTTAGCAACCTGCGACTATTTCCTGTTTCCTAACCCTGAAGAAATGGTTGAACGGTAAGAGATTTGGGTCTAAGAAAGAGGTTATCATTGAAGCAAACGCCTATTTTGAGGGCCTTGAGAAAATCTATTATTTGAAAGGAATAAAAGAAATTGGAAAAACGCTTGACTAAATGTATCGAGCTTAAAGAATACTATATTTTGCCGAAACAAATATCTTTTATAAAGAAATAAATCTTTTATAAAAAAAGTATGTTATCGACATCGTTGTCTATTAAATTTATGATTTTGTAAGCAGAAGAACTATTCCTAAAATTTATTACTAATTTATTGTTCAGGAATACTGTTTTAAAAGTGATTTGCAAAAAGTTTCACTCCTATAAATCAAATCTGTTCGATTACAACCATTGCTCACAAAACTCAGAAATGGGGCCCCGTGTAGAACGCTAAGCGTTAGTTAATAAAATATAAGTCAAACTAAATATCACAATTATAAGAGCAAGACTACAATGCTGCAACAAATAATGTAAAATTTACGCAAAAATATATATGAAGGTAACTATTCTCTTCACTTAATTAATAGCATTTCAATATAACGACAATTTTTAGTTCCGTGTCCTCGATTATGTACTACTTCACTAAATTTGAATGAGGTCTTATTTGCAGTACAGTTTGTCATAAATTTAAAGTCAGAAACCTCTGTAAATCATTGCAACATCATTACATTTAACAATATCGGTTTATAGTTGACTTATTTTTATACTTTATTCGAGTTGACTATGCTTCACTTTATATTAAAATCGCGCCTGAAACTCCTGCAACTATCAATCTACATAATAGTATACCGTTCAGTAATTTTCCACTGTATTTGTCATACTTTGTATTAAAGAGATAATCCAATAACCAATAGCATGAGTAAAACGCTTAACCTTTATCTATCTTCACTGACACCTGTTTAACTAAGTCGTGACGCCTATACCTATGCAGCACTTCTGGCTTGGTGCCATGATCAGTTGCAGTGTTTAACTCAGTGCGGCGCTGAGCGGCGGTGGCGTTGGTGACACTGACTATTTGTTGCCTGGAGACATGCAATGCGAATTATTTACCGGAAGATATAACTGTAACTGTGTAATTAGATCAAATTAGATTAGTTGTATACTATTGAAAACAAACTCTGATAATATTTACTGTGTTTATTTCATTAAATACAAACTATATGGAAGATTATTCTGATTTATTAAACTACTAGTGTTCACAAAGTAGTTTCCATGCTATCGGCAATTAATGCTTGTACTAATTGTAAAGGATATTATTATCTAATTATCGTGAAAATTTGAAGTAGATTGATCGTTTGCAAGACAAGATATATTTAATCAACTCTGTTAGGTTATCACTGTTAATTTAGAAAACATGGGCCTTTGAAAAATCATCAAAAGTTAACAGTTGCCATTTAAAAAGTGACCCAATAGAAGTCTTGACATTTCTTTAATTTACTTATATATTTTGTTACAATTTTAACGTCGGTTGCAGCTATCTTCTCCAGCTTCTAACGTCAATGGTTGCAAACTTGTAAGGACATGAAGGAGGATGAACGGAGTCTTGGCTCTGGAACCTTCTGTGACGCCAAATATTACAAATTCGTTGCGAGCGAGGGAAATCTTAAAGGGAGCTTCATTCTCGAACCTTCGATATGTGCCGTACCACGCTTACGCGACTTGGTTCTTTAATAATTTTATTTAATAACAGAACATAATTTAGAACAATTATTTAGTACTTCATTTCACTTGCTGATTATTACCGACTGTTTATCGCGGACTGACTGCTACTCAGTGTCCTGGATCGTTATATACTGTCCGATGACGTAATAGAATATCCCTTCTCTAAAAATTCGAGACTTTCCACAACAATTCTATGATGTGGCCTTTTAGTAGTTCGCAGAATAATTATTTCCAAAAGTCGACGCGTTGAAATCAAGCATATTCCCCATTATGCGTTTGTTTACGAGTTGTTTATCAAATAAACATTAAATAGCTATATCTCCATCAATTTTTGGATATTTAAGAAAATAGAAACCTATATTTCAAAGAAAAACTTAAAAAATGATTTCTGGAACCCGTTATGTGTTCTGCGAATTTTACGATTGTAGTTTAAAATAGGGCCATAAACTACTGTAGTATATAATGATGTTCTGAAATGCATTCTGGGGCTGGAACTGGTGCTGGAGAAGGGGTGAGCATTTCATGCGGTACGTGTATGAGAATCCAAAGGTTTACGTGCAAAATATCTATGAGTCCAAGAGAAAAATAGAAGTCAAGGCGAATACCTTCGAAGTTTATCGATTTAGGAGTTATGGGTTATTTTATGGGTGGACTTTTACGATTAGCCTATATCTATACTGGTACTTATTTTAATTTACATCCGTCATCAAAGTAACACTGACCCGGTATTGGTACACCTACCAACGTAATGAAATCAGACGGACCAATCAAGGGGATAGTCATAAAACTCCACAAAGATTTATGGCGTGGAATATAATTGGGATGCATTCTTACCTATTCCCGGAACTGGAATGTAGCTAGTAACGATGAGTGGACACTACTTTACGAGGAACTTTTCTTTCAGGAAGTTTCATGATGTGTTTTAATACGTATAAATATAAGACGCGATGCATTGATCCAATGCTACACAGCGATTTATTTTCTACGTTTGCTCGTTGTTTCGTTTTTTGATTTTTATCTCCAAAACGAATTGCTGAAACGTTAACTTTTATATCGATTCGCAAGATTCGATGGTGCAAGTCTCTTAAATCATAAGTGACAGCAAGCATTATACAAATAATGGCAGTGAAATAGTTGTCAAAACTCTAAATAAAGCAATATTTATTATAACGTGTCAACCGTTATTACGAGTAAATATATATTGGTTTTTGTATTTTCTGTATATAATAATATTGACGGAGATGACGAATTTTTTTACCACTTAATTTTAAAGTAGTATTAAAGTCCGTAGAATAAAAAGTAATCCATTTTATTTAACCTTCTTTTTCAGTTTTATAATATAAATTTTCTCGAAATTCTAACCGCCAAATTTGAGCAATGCCATTTTTAAGAAATGATTTATTTGAATATAATCTGTATTTCTTTTATAATTTATTCAAAAGTACAAACATTTATGGCACATTTTGTATAACAAAGAGGACAATTCGTAGAAGGTAGGAGAGTAAGAAATGGACATGATTGTCGTTTGTTGATTATAGATTTTAATCCCTAATGAGTAAAATTAAAAATGTAACACTGTAATTTAAAAATACGACTTATAAGTCTTATAAAGATTAAAAATGTATGCACAATGTTCGACATTTGTGCGTCGAGTCGATAGAAGTCTTGGCGACTCCATTAGAAATGTGATTAATAAATGAACTTGTCATTAGCACAGAAAATAGTCCACACTCGCATTTATTCACACGCAGTAGCGTGTACATTTCTACAGTCGACATGAAGATAAAACTCCGCGTCTCGATGACTGAGTGGTCCTAGCACGTGAAGCCGGGATATTTAGTAGGCTGAATCCTTCTGGACGATCTCCTGGGTGACAGACGGTTGAAGCTTGAAGAAAAATGGAATGGGAAACGTGAATGTAGGGGTTCATAGCGATTGTGATGGTGATGGTGGTGCATGGTTTATTTTTGTCATGAGTTTAGTTTCTATTACAGTGTTAGACGATGCGTAAATGCTATTCGTATTTGTTTTTGACATTTCATATCATTCAGACACAAACACAAGAAATGAAATGGTGCTTTATGGCTGTTACGCTGTGTTGTTACGTAGTGCGCATGGCATTTTAGGAAATGTTGAATTTGGGGTTATTTATCTGTCATAATATACACGTTGTAAGGCAAATGACATGTAGTAATGATTCGAAATGATTCTTTCTAATTGATTTAGCTTGAATTGTTTTCTTTTCTTTTATAAAATTATAATTCTTTATACTTAGTAAGTTTTAAAACTATCTTCATCATCAAATTCTCTGAAAATTGACATTATATTTCTTCATTTCTTCTTTTTTGCTAAAGCTTTTATTGAAACCAAGACTTCTGATAAAAACGTCAAGAAAAGTTTTTAGATAAGTTTCCGAATGTAACAATGCCATCAATTAAACGCAAGGGAACCATATTACAAGAACAACGCGGCGCGAAAGTGTAAAACTCATAGATAAGGAAACAACTGTGCTAAGCACGTTTCACCAATGGAGCAAGTTTAAAAAGTTAGCCACAACATGTCTTAGTCTGGAAATGTACGAGCCACGTGGCACGTGAATTATATAAATGTGACGTCATGAAACAGGGTGAACTTATACACATAACAATATTATGTTACAAAGTTATGTCGCTAAATTGCCACGATGATATTAATAATTTAGCGTCAAATCTATTATATATTTAACAGCAAATAAAATTAAAAGTTACTTATGCGAATCAACGTGGCACGTGGCACGTGACGGATAGAAACGTAGTATAAGTGAAAGGAAATTAGACGATTCTTTAGAACAAAATACATTTAAGAACACTAACATTACCATTACTACATGATAGTAATGAAAACGATGTGTTATACTTCATTATAGTTAATAAAATTGACTTGAAAATATAATTCACATTTTGATTTCATTTTTATCCACACTGTACCCGTGAAAACTGTAAAGTACGAGTAATATGAGTTTACGGAACATGATATGTATAAATAAATAAATATAACGTTTCGGTTATCTGCGTGTAGGCTTTTGTGCCACATTACGTATGGATCTCTTAACGCGATGTGTTCCATTCCAATCCATACTGTACCCCATACTGTAGCCCCCATGCCATACACACAACTTAAATAAATTCCTATTGTCTTCTGTGACAAATCTATCGAGTACAAAACATCAATTCGATGTATAAGTGATAGGCTGAAATATTCAAGATGTTTTATACAAATTCAACAACATTTTGTTTTCAGAGATACATTGTATACGTGTATACGTGACGTAGGAAAACTATGACGTCATATGTACAGTCAAGATTTAAATCAGATTTCTGTTTAAAATGTAACTGGGTTAAACTTACTAAAAATATTTATTGCAGAAAAGTTTTTATGTTTATTTAAAAGTCAAATAAATAAAAATCGGCAAAGTATTGTATAATGTAGATACTGCTGATGACTCGTATTATACTATTAATAATAATAATTGAATAAAAATAATTGATTATTATTTTTAAATAATTGTTTATACATACATAAAACGTTTGTTTTATAATCTTCTTTTATGATGACCCTCACGTCACTAATTTCTATTTAAACAAACATCTAAAAGAAAATCACAAGGTATATTCCAGCATGTAATTGTGCTACTTTTTACTTAATCAAAAATAAAACTTCTTATTCTCGTTCTCTGTATTTCTTTGTCCTTATTCATTCGCCTCATATTCCTTATTTCCACACGGTTCCTTCTTCCTGAACGACTATTACGACCACTGCATATCTCGCTTTTCTTTTGTTTCTGATTTTCATCATCTTTCATTGTTCTTTCCTTTCTTTAGTCCTTCCTTTCGCTTTCCTTTTTACCATTATTTCTTCTTCTAAATCCTCGCATATCTATTTTTTCATTAATATTTCTTGTTCCTCTTTTTCTATTACCTATCGTTTCACACTATTTTAAATGGGTAAACATCCAATTGATATTTAAAATAAATATTCTATAGATAAATTTGCTTATCAGATTTTGAATTATTTTTTAATTAAAATAGTACATATAAAAATGTTTAACATATTTTTTATTTAAATCATTTCAATGTTAAAATAAATAAAATAGAAACTCCAAACATAAAAGTATTCAGATTTATACATTTTTATTTATTTATTTTTGCTACACTGGTGTACAAGTACATGGTAGAAGCCTTGGTGAAACAGAATGATGGAGTGGTCGTTTTAAAACGGTAAGAGAACGGGTAAAAATAACCTCAAATTCATTTTAAAATGGCCCGTGGTATTTTTATACCAGTATGTGTTTTACGATCTGGTCGGTCATACTGCAATGGCTTTTACTTGTACGGGTATTATTTTATTTTATTTTACTCATATCGGAATACATACGAGTATAACCAATTTTATAATATCGAAAGATATGTATCATATGTTGACCAAACTTTTTTATGATAACATTATGAATTTTATTACGAGCCAATATGTTTCGTTACTTCCCTACAATGCGGTAGTCACAGTTTTCATAAGAATATAGTTGGTACAGGGTGTTTACCTGAACGTGTACATTATTTTTCTTTTATACTACTGCGCTTTCATCAGCTAGGTTATATCTCGCATAATAGTTGTGTGTTTTGTAGATTTTATAATTATATAGCTGGTATATTTGTTTGTATTTGCTTTGTATATCATTTGGTGAGTTTAATCCTTTGCCAGTCATGGAATCTCTGAGAATCAAACCCGCATCCAACTATAGCAGAGTGTCAGAGTTTACGACCTAAATACTTTGGTTACCCAGAGGACGCCAAGAAAATTAATTATGCATATATTTTCATAAGTATGTAACTAGTACATTTTTTGAAACGATTACTGAAACCTTCGCCGCAACATGATTGAAAATTTAAAGCAATAATTTCAAAATTTATTAAATAAAGAATTTTAAATTATCTTTTCAAATAAGTTCTTAGTGCTAATATATCACTGTAAATGTTTATTTTTTATTTCTATACTGCTTAGTTTGATATCGAATTTTTGTGTCGATCAGACTGCTAACTTCTAACTCTTATCCACTAGTGTTGACTAGACTGCTAACTCAGACTGCTATGTTCAGTTTATATTTGTTTATATGCTACATTGGGTTTTCAGTTATTTATCTTACAGTGGTGCAGCTCAATATTTATCAGATATACTTAAAAATGTTGCACAAGCAAATTGTAGGAAATTGAGTCGCCTAACAGGTTGATCATTAGAAAAAATATTGAAAAAATAACAGTTTTAGCCATCATATTTTTAAGAGAGAGGGCTTTATCATCAAAATTGAGATTGGTAAACAATATCTTCGGAATCAGAACATCTTACACAATCACAAAGCAGTCATTGAAATTATAGGAAATTGAATCATAATAATGCCACGCATTTTATTTTAATTCTGGATTTTGAAACAAAGTTTATCGTTTACTTGAGTCTTCTATATTTGCTTTTTCATTTATATTTGCATGTTCTTTAATTTCTTTTCGCGTTTAAATGTTTACACAGGATATAGAACTTGCTTTTTCTTTCCGCCACTATTATTTATCAACGTCCCACCAATTTTTTTAACGATAACAATATTCAGTATCATAATCACAATATTTTTCTGAGTTTAGTCTTAAGTCAGTTAAAGAAACTTAGACCTTAACTAAAAATAACGAGGTTGAAAATAATTCTACACAACACACACATAATTCGAAGAACAATTTTGTTTCGATTATCCATTATTTCTTTGTTTGAAATTCACAGATATCTGATTTTTGTATCATGTTTTTTTGTGATTTAAATAAAATAAATTGGATTATATTCCTCTGTAGTGATGTCCGTAGTTATGACGACTGACGTGACGATGACGTCACAGCTATCAAATGACGTTCTTCATAAGAGACAATGTGTAAAACGAGAACGTTTTGATATTCGATTGTTCCTGTTCATGTTTCCGGCGTTATTACTGATTTCGAATGTTCTAAATCATTACCAGGTGTATCTACAAAGAAATATCAATTTGTTTAATGAAATCTGATATATTCTTGAACACCCTCATACGACAATTCTTTGATTAGATTTAAGATTCTAACATATAGGATATTTTTGTAAAGCAACGTTTGGAGGCGTGGCGGTTACATCTTTTGATTTTATTCATCCTCGGACGATTCTGTTTAGGCAATATTTGGCATAGCCAACGCACATGGTCGCATTATATGTATATACACATTTTAAATATTTATTTGAATGCATCTACTTTCAAAAGTTATTAGCACTTAAAAGAATATATACATTTATAAAAATTAATAATATAATTTACAATTTATAGATATAGATTAAATTAGTTTTATTGATAAAGTCTATAAGGTTTCCTGCTTTCAAATATCAACCTATATTCCTCAGACATATTACAGCCTTGTCTGTGCGAGGAGTATCTTGAGCATCGGAGAATAATATGCTTAACTGTTAGAGGGCTATTCACATATTGGTTGAGAATCTCTTTTGAATAAGTAGGAATAAGTTAGTAAGATTTGTATGACCTATCATGAGTTGTCTACATATTACTATTTCCAGCGGTCGCATTGCATTATTTGCTTTGTTGGTTTTATATACTACCTTTTAATGAATATTTGATACAAACCGCTTGATTATGATGCTGATATATAAACGCATGTATATTAGTAGTAATCGATTTGCCGACAAGAGGTCCATTTCCTCTCATACTATAGAATCTGCAAAGTTGTTATTAGGCTATCTCCGTACTTAATGCCGCTTTGTTTCGTCACAAGCGATGCTAAATAGTGACCGTAATTGTATGAGTAGAGAGGTGACAAGGAGGACAAGTGGTGAGATACGTAGGTGAAGACAAAAATGGAAGCAGAAGCAGGAAACGGTGAGAAGTAAGGAGGTGGAGGAGGATCACATAAAGAGAAGAAGAAGTAGAAAGTACTTTTGGAAATAGAAAAGTCTTGAATATTTTAAGTTTAATTTTAAGTTGAAGTTATATTACATGAATTGAAAAATATTCAATTATTCAACAAATAATATAATAATATACATACAAAAAATATTTAATACGATGTTCGCAATGTCTTCCATGCTGATAAGTAATGCGTGCTTTTATAATACCTTAAGTAGCCGTTAGAAGCCATTTTTTGTTATTTCTTGTTGATTCAAAAAAAAAGACATTACACTAAATCCAATTAGTGGGACATAATACAGTTGCTGAATGTATTAAGATAAATAAACAAGACATTAAGGATCCACCATCGTAGTTAAGTAGATATATAAATCATTAACTCACAAGAAAAAGATGTTATAAATATGAAACATGTCTCAAAATGAGAACATTACAAGCAGAAAGTTATGTTGCAATGTTCACATAGGTTCACGAGCTTCCTTTACTTTTAACGCCTACATATTTATAACCCATCAACCCCTCATACACATAATATTATTTTTAACTCACCCTAATATATGACACACTTACTAAAATATTATCTACACGATAATATGAAACATATATTGCGTATTATAAACAAAAATGTTATGTATTTTCCTTTTTTATTATCTCACTTGCTCTTATTTTGTTTCTCTATAAGGAATTGGAGCGTAATAAAGAATCTTTCTGGCCCAAAGAAAAAAGAAAATAAGGGTGAAGACTGAAGTCTACCTTATATTCATCCCTCATAAAGTATTTTCACACCCCTGCTGTGAAATTCTAGTCTACTATTCAAGTTTCATATTATTTATGTTTTCATTTACGATCGGTAGGATATTTCAATAATATGAATTTGATTTAGTTTATAAAGGGTTTATTTTAAAGCAGTAAATCAAATGATTTTTAATAGGAAAAAATACCGTTCAAGTAACGAAATGGCTTGACTAGTTTTATATGAACTTAGTATATTTTCACATTAAAAAGCAACACGAAATTCAAATTTCTCCATTGTTTAAACATTTCAAAAGTAGCACAAGTAAACCCACTGTAATTTCTAAACTAATAGTCGAAATATCATGAAATTTTGACACATATCGTTTGAAGATTGGTACTATCTAAAAACCATATGAGTTTGTCTATATACCGCCCATATTTATACATTTTAGGAACATCATTTTCAGACTCATCCATACGTACAGAAATATCAGTTATAGTTAGAAAATAATGTTTTTAATAATATCTTCGGTCAATGTGTAACATAATAGAGTTAAGATAAAGAAACATCAGTTTAACTTAATAGACACCAATATCTCGAAAACTGTGATACTTTATGTACTGGTGGGAGCACTTTAAGGAACGGTTGCTGTAGTTGTGTCGCAATAGTTATTTAACCAAGCTAGTTAAAGGAATAACAGTAAGTTGTTTGGACTATCCTGTACCTACTACAAGTTCTATTTAACTGACAATTTTAACCAACTATTGCGGTACTTTCAAAACATCATATTTTTTATTAAGCAAAACTAGAACATACCAGCCATTCTTCTTGATTAACTTAGTTTAATTCATTATATTTGTAATAAATATAGAGGGGGTCAATTGGTTGGTTTTTTTTAAAGGGTGGGTGGCAGTTAAACTGGAAAAACTGAAACTATTTTCCATCTTCTTGAATAAATTAAAATTCATTTAAAAATATGTAAGGGTGTAGTTTTAATAGCAATTTAAAAAATAAACCGACAGATGGCTCACCCTTTATTTAGTATTATTCCAGTTTTATGTACTCAAATCTTGCTATTATATTATCTGCTGTGCAAAGTTTAGAAGTGTTGTATTACAAGTATATAACTAATTAGATTTATTATCAATTATTTGATCGACAACTTAAGATTTCAATAAGAATCAACAAATTGATTCTACTACTTCAATGACAACATAATGTTTCATCTTTATCCCCTTATTCATGTTCTTTTATCGAATTCCACTCAGCCACCCTCATTCTTTTCTTTGCGTACCACCCAGACACTTTTCTGGTAGCTAACAGCTAGCACCTGTCGGCAGTAATGCGTCGATATGTCTTAGAAAGTACCTCAGGGGGTAGTGCTTGTCTTGTTGGTTGATATTCTTTCCTTACTAACAAAATACCAAGAATTGTTGATAACGCATCACGCACCCCTAAAACACCAGCAACACCAATAACACCGACAATACTGTACACAATTTCTAGAGTGTAGATCTGGATATAGATAGAGAAGGAGATAAAATACATTTTATACGCAGCTAAGTAGATTATTCAAAGTCTGAAATAAAAGCATTTTTGTTGTTTGTAAATTTTGTTAAAGTTTTAAAACAAAAGTAAATTTAATACATTTGTTAGGGAAATGTTGGTAAATTAATGATAGCATTGTTCAACTGCTTTTCAAGTATTACAAAAGAAGTTAAGAAGGATTTGTACTGGAGATTATGTTACTCTGCTTACGCGTTATCTACAACTTTTTTTTGCTTGTGATAAGCACGATTTTTTCAAAAGTTAGTGATATCTTTGTTTTATTCTATGTCCAATCGGTGATCGGCAAAGTATAGCTAACTCAAAGTGAGTACAGAACAAGTCTGTTTGCGCCAATCGCCAGCGACTGACAGCTGTTTATCGTGAAGCCTTGTCTTTCGAATGCAGTGCATCTCGTTTTCTTGGAAACTTGGAAAAACCGCTACTAAAACTTATAATTTATCGGAAGAAGTGTATGACAATAAATGTATATCCCGTGCAACTGTTTTTGAGTAGTGTAAGCGTTTTCAAGATGACCGAGAAGACTTTTAAGATGATTCACGTCCGGGTCATCTTTCTAAGTCAAAAACGTTTGACAATATCGAAGGAATCGGTAATCTGATTCGATCTGACCATCGGGTAAGTATTCATGCGATTGCTGAAAGTGTAGGAAGTGATAAAGAATCCGTACGAAGAATGTTAGTACTGACACTTTCATTGTCATTGAAAATGATACAAACTTCTACTATCTATTCTATCTATTTCCTAAGGTGAAGTTTGCATTTAAAGCAACAAGATTTGAGTCTGTGGAAACTGTGAAAAAGAAAGCGGCACGCGTTCTAAAAGAACTGACAGAAGAAGACTTCCAGCACTGTTTCGAACAATGGAAAATTATAGGAGCGTTATAGGGATAGTGGAGGGGTGTATATTGAAGGTAATAATAAGCAAACATGTATGAAATTAAAATAAAATGTTTTACATGGTCTGTCTTGTTGTTTAATAGCCGCTCCTCTTATTTACATTCAATATATTATTTTGACTAAACAAAATAAATTTAGAAAAAAGATCAAAACATAAAAATTGTTGTAGATTAAGAGAATTGTCCAATTGCAATGGAGGCGATAGGAAATGAAAAATAATACTGCTGTTTCATATTCATATAAAACTACTTATGAATTGAATGTTACTTAGTTCGAAAACATACATACACAAAAGGTGAATTTTATTAATGTGTACTACTCTTCAACATTATTTCGCATCTCGACATGCAAGGATATAGGAGGGATATTCTATTTCAATAACATTCGTCAGTTCCTATTGCATCAGATGAGGTTGTTTTGCATCTGCATCTGCATCTGCACACAGTCAATTGCATTCCCATTCTATATAAATGCAGAAGCTAGAGCAGAATACTACTCAGAACCTCTTAGCACAGTAGTTCGCAGTACTACCGATTGCAATAACTCCGCAAATAAGGTTTATACTCTTTATAGGAGGTTTTTAGGTGGCAATTTATACCTGAATAAATCGCTAGAGATTTTATTACTTTCGTGGTGAAGTCAATGAATTCGTAATGTTTATGAAATGTTCAGTTTATTGTTGATGCAACTCCGAAGAATCAAACTTTTAGTTGAGTATGGTTTCAGGCAGTCAATCAACCTGATTTACTATATATTTATATACCTGATACTTATTAACGAAAGTAATAATTATAAACAAGTTATAAATCTTTCAATTGGCTCAACGGCTCAGTATAGCATGTTATATTGTTCACAGGTTCAGCCAAGGTCTCCAAAATTATGCACTTGTAAATTTGTACTATATAATATTATTTAAAATACTTATAACAATAGATTTATTTTGCAAAATATCTTAATGTTTTATTCAAAGTGTAGAATAATATAAATCATAACGATAATACTCCAATATTTATAAAAATATATTTCATTTAAATGACAGCACAAATCATAATGACAGTAAACAAATTTAATGTCAAAAATTCAAGTTTCCAAACAGAGAGGGTATTCGTTATGCTATACAGCTATTAGAATGTGACAGATTGCTCACTTCTTACCTTGGGTAATAGATTAGTACGCCTCTTGATTGATTTTGCTCACAGGTAATTGTCTAGTTATTATGTACCATGTGATAAGCATAATATTTTGACGGTTGGATTTAAAATATTTAAAGGTAACTTCTTGCATAGCTATCCTATACCGACGCATAATTATCAAACTATAACTAAATAATTACTTCAAACACTTTATTAAATATAAATTTATGGGAGATGATGTTTATAGTTTGAATCGCATCGAGCAAGTGATTAACTATTTGTTATACAATATTTTATATCATTCCTACTCATAAGTCAATAATGTATTCGCTTCTTAACACGTACTACATGCGACGTCATTTTTCACTGTACAACTTCACTATTATTTTCACACAGCCACAAATTTGTATGCATGGGAAATTCGTTTCACCGCACAGATTTATGTATGAGGTGTGGTGCGCTTAGAACCAGTGAAACCCAGAGGAGATGGCACAGGTAAGCAGGTCGTCTACAACGTATGGTAGCTACGATTTCCAGGAGATATGGCGCTTAGAATGGCGACCACAGACTCGAACACACCTCAAATGATTCACTTACTGCCACGTTCTATTAGCACTAAATTTTAGCAAAATATATCAGTTCAAATAAGTATATATATATATATATATATATATATTCTTGTAAACCAATGTACTTCTCGAGTAGCATAAAGAAAAAAGTTTAAAATACTTTTTGTGGAAATGACACTTGTTTGACAAAATTAAATAAGAATGTGGGAACCATTGCCAAAATTCTATGCCACTTCATAAATAATTTTATAAAGAAGATTAAGGGTTTAAGGATTAAGGATTAAGAAGAAGGGTTAATTTTTGGTAAGATCGGATTTGTTTAAAAAAAGGTGTTTCGAGAAAAACGCAAAAGAAGAAAAGTTTGGTATAAGTACGAAATAAATACTGCCGCACACACTTCAATTTGAAGTTACTCAAGTTATATTTAGAATATTGGTATGGATGAACTTTTTCTAACAGCATAGTTAATAAATCTAAGCAAAGAAAATATTCGTTTTTATGAAAATATCGGGGTGGGGTGGCCTCTTAAGATTGAATTATATAGGACGAGTACGTGTTGCTCGTTTCGGCTTAACACGGAGTAAGAGTTTTGCTCTAACACGTTCACCTGCCAAGCGAAATAAAACCATCAGGGTAATGCTTATTTTATTGAATATTATCGTATCACCATCGTAGTGAAATGTTTTTAGATGTATGTGCTGTTATTTAGTACATGTCTGAATTTTGTTGCTGGCATGTTGTAAAATCTGCAAAAAGAAAAGAGGCACTGTCAACTGTAAAGTATCCGACATATCCGAGATTGTGAAGTTAATGTTGATACAAAATTACTAAACGGCTTTTTAAGGTAACTGTCGCACAGGTCTCACAAAGAACGCATTGAATATTATTTATCATCATGTGAGAGAAGTTTGAGCGTATTAATAATATGTACAAATAAATTTACTTCCACACATGTCGGTGAAGTACGCAGCCGATTCGATAGCAGTCGATTCGGACTAGTTGGGTAAATCAAAATTAATTCGGTGTTAAATCAAACTTTAAATTACATGGCTTATCGGAACATTTAAGCAAATATTTAAGTGATAATAGACGGTAGAAGTATTAAGTAACTTAAATATTATTATATAATATATAAATTCACCAGTTAGTGTGTTATATTTCTGTTTTAATATAGGAAAGTAAAACGCAAACGAACATCTAAAACCTCATTATTTAATGAAATTGTTTTTTTATAAATAGGTTAACTAATATGTCTCTTAGGTAATTACAAATTTTCAGCCGTAACTTATTTTTATTTTCTTCAAAAATTGCAATTTAGTGAAACCATGTTCAATGACAGTTCGGTTCCATATCTGTGCGGCAACTCATAAGAAGCTTAAAAATCTAAAAAACTTCATTATTTTATGAAATGATTTTTTTATAAATAGGTTATAAAAAATTGATGTAGCCCACTAGTCCGAATCGACTGCTATCGAATCGGCTGCGTATTTCACCGACGTTTCCACACATGTTATTATCTCCAGGATATGTCTCTCACCTTGCCTTGTGTCTTTAGTATAATTCACGAATGGTGTTTATATAATACTTGTTTTTTTTATATCCTTCTCATTGAAGTTTATTTTTCAAAATACAAAAGGGGATAATAACGATGGGAGCTTAAGTTCTAACCATTTGTTCGTAATACCAGAAATAAAGTTCAGGATATGAGTTTCATAAATTTGTCTTTAGCCTGACTTTATTCATCTAATAATAGAAAGGCTTTGTTTACGGTATCATTAAATTATATTTAGAGGAAAAAACTTACTGATCCTTTATATTAAATGGTGGAATAATTTATTGCAAAAAAATATGAAAAAGAAAAAAAAAACATTCTTTCAAATATCGAAAAAGTTATAAAAGTTAACAGTAGCAACAATTTATTAAAAACAATTCAGTTTTATGTTTATTGTTGGTTGTACATAAAGAGAATGAGTTTGTTCGGTAAGCGAATTGATAATTTACAGAAGGAATTACACGCCCGAATTATCTTCATAGCTTTAAAGTTGATTAAAAATGTATAAAATGCAGGAAAATGGAACAAAATCCAGCTATTACAAATCGAAATTGTATTATAAAGATGAGGAAGTAGTATTAGTAAGGTGCCGTTAATGTCAGAGGCGCTCCAGGTCGGATAAGGTTAATAATCTAATGGTAGAATGAGACTTTGTGAATAAAATAAGTTAAAATTTTAATTTGTAAAAGAACATTATGGATTGTGTGTGGGGATTGTCTATAGACTTGTAACATCCATTATTCTAGTCTTAATAAATTATACCAAGTTATTTATTTTTGCAATGTGATGCAATACGACCCATGGTGAGTTAACTGTAAAGGTTGGAGGAGTAGAACTCCTCCAGTGCTTCAGTATAACACGGAAATATAATGTAATAGATTCTTATTTATTTATGTAAAATTCTTTATTGTTTTGTTTGAAATTCAATACGGACTTAAATTACATATACAATTATTACCATAGGGGTCTTTTTTCCCCCGTCCCCATAGTCACGTATTGTCACACATTGTATACATTCTCCTCCTGCTGTGACTTCGCACATTTGAAAAAAAATATTACTACTTTCTTTATGGTTTTTATTTTTTCATTTTGAAAGACAAATTATAGATGCTATGAAAATTATGACACTTCCCACTCCCTGTTAGATCTTGTCACGCTTTAGGGAAACTCTTCATCCTCTTTTGCGTGTGACGTAATTAATGTGTGACTCCGCTTTACATCCAAAACAGACAAATGCGCCATTGCACCCAAAATTAGAAATAAGAATGAAAGATTTCTATCCACACATACGAGTATGTATTACTTATTTATTATTATTACATACGATTATCTTTGTATTGTTAAAAATCTTTTAACTGGAATATATTGTATTTATTATAATAATTTATTCTTTGAACTTTATCCGACCGTGCAAATTAAATACCAATAAATAATAAATAACATAAATTTAGTAATCAGATACCGTGACGTAGAGTTATTAATTAATGTTATAAATAACAAACTATACAGAACTGAAATGACATTTGGCATGTTGTACGAGTTTATACGACTCATGTAATTATTCAGATTTTATCAAACTAACTAGCATAATGGAGATAACGTATTTATTCATTTATATCACACAAACTTCACAAATATATATTTATATATTCATTTAAAAATAAATTGCCGAATTAGAATCCGCATAAAAACTACGTCAAGAAACATTGAAAATTGAGCAAAAGAAAAATATAATTTTTAATGAAATTATCATATAACCTTTAAATATTTCGACAAAAGAAAAGCTTTTTATTTTTAAATTAAATATATTTTCTAGCGTAGTTTCTTACGCTGATTTAAAAATTTCAAACCATTGTTAAATGTCTGTGTTATGTATACCTAAACATGCTGATATCTCGAAAACAAAACACCTATTTAAAAATAAATTACAGATTTGGAATCAGCATAAAAACTACGTCAAGTAATATTAAAACCAACAAATAAAAATGTATTTTTTTATGAAATAAACAGTTAAAAATGGAATTTAGATTTGAAAGGAAATTATAATTTATTTTATTGAATTTAATTCACCGACACAAAACAGACGTCGCTTTGCGTCGGCGTAAATTTTAGTTACCATAAAAATTACAATTTAGTTACGTTGGATAAGGATTCGTAACGAGTTACGATATAAAATCAAAAAAGATATATTACGATTATTTAAACAAAAAATTAATTAAAAGAAACAGTAATTAAATAATTAGAATATTCTTTTAACTTCTACAAACGAACCGCGCCTTTGAATTTTTATCTACTAATCTCATATGCATTTTAGTCATTTTTGACAGAATTCTCTTATAAATAATTATGCATATTAAAATTCTCAGAATTTATTTGTAAAATGTTAATAACTTAATTTAATATCACATATTCGTGATTGTCGCTAGTTCGTGTGGGTGACATGACCTCTATATATACAGAACCCCCCTCCCCCTTGCACGCACGCATTGCTTGCCACTATTCTGTTGATATTGGAATGTGGGAGGGTGAGTGACGGGTGGAGGAGGTGGATTGTTCATGTACGTGGTCTCATAATGATATATCACATCCATTACCCACATGCACTACGCATCATGTACGCCAAATTGGACTGTAATGCTTAAGGGTTGGTGGTTGAGGAATGAGGTATAGTGAGGGAAGGGGTTTGTCACATAAACTAAATGTTCTAATTGATTTGTTTACTGGAACATGAATTAGTTGATCATGTACCAGAAGATATTTTGTTGTATTATTATTTCAAATGTGGAAGCCACCTGCTAAACATAACATAACAAAAGCTAGTTCTTATGTAAATGATTTTACCTAATATACAATATTATATGACCCTATTTACTGCTCTTTGGAGCATACATATTTTAAACTTTCTTAACGATTATAAATTATTTAAAAGTACTTTTTTATCAATTAAGATTTATAGAATAGCTATAAAATAATATAATAAGAAACCTTTGATTTAAATATTACTAATTCTGTAGCGTGTAGTGTCGTTGTTGTTTACGGCGTCGTTATAATAGCGATGTTTGGTTAAACGTATACAAGCTACATTTATTTCGCAATAGATAGCACTTGTAGATAGAGTACAAAATCTTAAATATAATTAAAAAGCATGACCGAATAAAAAGATAGTTGACTGGAATTAATAAGTACCTAGTTTACTTCTGTTTAATTATTAACCTGGAATATTTCATTATTAATTACTATAAGATATTAATTTAAGAATAACATTGACAAGAAATTAACCACTTAATTTTTTTATTTCAGGTAATGAACCTACTTACTATTGGCAACAATATTTAGGATGATGGCGCATGCAAGGTAATAATCTATTATTTTAATTTTAAATCAAATCAATAAAAATAATAGCATTAGACGCAATCAAGGTGATATAATTACATCAAACAATATTATACATTCATACAGGGTGTTCCAAAATTTAACGATAAGCCGGCACCAGAAGGTGGTCCTGCTCATGACTACACAAGAAAAAAAGAAAAAAAAAATTTATCTCATTTTGTTTAGGAATTAGAAAAAAAAAAAATTTTTTTTTCGAAAATTGAAACACCTTAAGATGTTTTTAACTACCATGACCACAATTTTTAAAATATTTCTGATTTTTTTTTTGTATCGGCAACCTAAATAGCACTGCTATCCATCACAACTATTAAAACTCCCGGAATGCTTGTAGTTTTTACACAAAATTTAATCGAAATTATTTTTTTTCCTAAAATTTTAAAAGATTTTTACTTTCAGTCAAATTTAACTCGTGGTGTAAAAAAATAGTATGAACACTACCATGGCAAGTTTTTTTAAAAATTGGCGCAACTCTTCAGGATTCCAAAATGGTATAATACTCCAGGAAAACTAGCAATAAAAAAAAATTATGCATACTATTTCTAAACAAGAACCATAATTCATAAATTGTTACATATATTACATAATTGTTACATATAATACATATTACATCAAACGATATTATACTTTTATATACATATTTCTAAATAGATCCGGGCCAATATTATTTTATTAAAATGTATAATTTAAGTTAGAATTTATAAATTATAAATATATTCATAATACGATAATGTAATAAATTAGTATTAAAATTATATATTAGTTATAAAAGTACAAAGATAAAGAAGTGATAAGGAAAAATATAGTAGGGGAAGAAAATTAAAACAAGATAAAGTGATTTATAGAATAAGGGGTAAAATGAATTAAAAAGCTCTAGCAAGGGTTGAATAGTGAAATTTAGGAAAAGGGTAACTTTCATAAGCTTTGCAATATAATATTGAAAAGGAAATTAAGATAAGTTAGAAAAATCACTGTTTAATATACCCTTTAAACTCAAAATAGAAACTCCTTTGTTATTATACATCATATTTTTTACTTAGCTTCACTTTTTACATTTAGCGAAGTTTAACATAATTCTATACTATAATAGTTCATTAATATAATCTTATATTAATTTAATTTATCACCATCAGTGGCAACACTAATTAAATCGTGGCAACACTGTTTGACCACTATGCATTTTTTGTAGTAAATTTTTATGTAAATCTTTCGTTAACTGTTTCTGTTTTAGTTTTCTTTAATAAATATATTGAAAAATATTTTTAAAAATACCAAATGGATTAGTGGACAGGATTTTTAAAAAGATTAATAGCTATGTACCACCTAACTAGCTTAACTGACATTGTGAATGACATAGCCACATAATCAAAATTAATAGCTTCACGTGATATTAAATGAACTGTCACATTACTCTAGATTAAGAATGATTAATAATTCTTTGTAGTTTGCGACAAACTAACTCGAAAACTGACTCTAATTAAAATATGTTCTTATTCAAGGTACATTCACATCTTGCCGTTCCTTTTTGATATAGTTTTTAGAGTTTAGTATATGTTGTTAACCGTTTGGTTGAGTTTGTAAGACCATTCTAATCTCGTATTTATAAACAACATTGCTGCCTAATAAGTAATCAATGACAATATTCATTTTTATGTAGCAGTTTCCAAACAATGTGCACTGCTACATACTATCTGTTAAACTTGCTCCATTTTGAAAATGGGGTAATTGGAAAGCTTACAAGTACATTCAAATAAGTTTAAAATTACTTTTAGAAACGTTACTAATACACAACTTTGGGATTTTTCTTTTTTTTTTTTCAAAAAAAAAAAAAAAAAAAATAGAGAGAAAGAGGTATAGTTCAAATTACGAGAGTTCGACGGCGACTCATACTTAAAACAAGTTGTGGGGTATAAACTGCCGATATAACTAAAAAGCACAGACTCTCTTAGTTTTCTATAATTTATATAGAAACGAATAAGATAAAAGTCATTATCGTATCATTGATTTATAGCGCTCTTATAACCTCTTTAGTATAAGTCGCCGCCGAACTATCGTGATTTTGGACTTATAAGACTTATAATTAAAAATTGCATGAAATCATTTGAACTTTAACATTAAAAAAAATATTTTTTTTTACCAGTCAGAATTTGAAGTTACCTTTCTTTCTCTCACGCCAAATTTTATTGCATCCTATCACAAATCACTAAATTCCATGCCGTTTTAAGACCAATATCTAAATTTACGTTCTTTCGTGGTATTCTCTTCTCACCGTGAGTCGGCATTAGTATCAGTGGTAGTTGAAGAGAATTAACTTTTCCTCATGAGTACTTCGCTAATTATCAGAGCTTTTATTGCTAAAAGATTAAGGATTTTCCATTTGAAGTAAAAGAAAACATATTAAAAGAAATGGTCTCACTTTTAAAACGAACAATTCATATCATACGAAAATGCAAAACATGAACTTAATCAAAACCTAGAAATATTTAATTTAAGTTGGTCTTACATCATACTTGTTTGCTTGCCATAAGCTAATTCCAAAGTTCACTTTCTACTTTTCATATAGAAAATTGTCTTGCACGGCAGTTTTGCACTTGGTAGCTTACTGAAAGCTAATAAAGAGTTACATTTTCCACCTGGGATATCGGTATTCCAATAGCCGATAATAATCAGAAATGGCTTCTTAAGAGTTTGTAATCCTCAAATATGTTCTTTAGAAGGTTTATGAGTTTTTTGATGCGCAAGAGGGTAGATTTGTTTTACAAAAAGTAGTCAAGCAGTTGTATATTAGGTAAAACCGTTTACGTAACTGGAAACTTATGCTATGTTAGATAAACCTTAAATAAACGTAACTGAGGCGTCTAACGGCCGTTTTCATTTTATTTAACGGTATTTGTAAATATTTTTTATTGTTTTATTTTGTTGTAAGTGTTTTTTTTTTGTTTATTGTAACTGTTATTATATTTTGTATGTTTTTTGAATAAAGCCTTACAACATCAAGAGCTATCTCTCTATATAGTCTGAAGTAATAATTACAGACTACATGGAAATTCTTCACTACAACATGTAAATAACTCTCGTAAGATTTAGGGGATGTTTAGCACAAAGACATCCTGACCTTGAAATGTCTTAAACAAGTCATTCTCGTTTCATAAAAGGAAAACGTGCACTCTATCTCCATCTTTCGCTTTGAAAGTTTGTTGTTTAAGGATATCACAAAAGTGTCAAATCAGACATTCCTAGTCATGGAGGACATGAATAAAGAAGGTGAAGGGGGAGGGGAAGGCAGTAGGCAGATAGAAACAGCATGTAACAACTAGTGTTTTATAAAATGCTGACACTCAGAACGCGCTGTCAGATTAAATTTATAAAGAGTCACTGTACGAGTATTATGGAGCCAGCAACACAAAATAAAGCGTTACTCAAAGAAATAATTCAAAAGGAATGTATATATTTACATTTTGAAGAGATTTTATAATTAAAAGGATATGCAGATAATCTTGTAAATATATTTGTTGAATACCATGCTACAGCAAATTAAATTCTATGTACAGGGTGGTGGAAAAGTTGATAACAGTGTCTGAATAATTAGACAATGTAAGCACTGTATTTTGTCTGTTGTAATAATTATTCATAAAAAGTCATCAAACTAATACTTGCAATAATAAACTTATGATTATGATTATATTGGCCTCCGCAAACGAGAGAAAACACACGGCACGACAAACTAGTCGAACCGTGTTTCGTGACTCTAAATTTTTAACAATAGCATAAAAGGGGATTTTCTTGTGTCGTACACATCTCTGTTGATGATGTCATTATCAAAAGCATGCAACTTATGATTCCCTGCGACCGAGAATCAGACTCGCTGAAAACTTGAACAAAACCAGTTTAGTTACGTTCGTGCCTCGTGTTTTCTCTCACTCGTATACACGTTCGTTCTCTCACTTACAACGCAGTTCCATTCTCATTCGGTTCGGGCAGATTCGGGGCTAAGGTTTGCAACCAGTCACCCCATGTGCTGACGCTCTTAGAAATATTTCGATATACATACTATATTTAAGGTATATGTATATTGCATATCCTATGTATATGCTGTTTTGATGTAAAACTACACTGTATGTCATATGTATGTGTAGAAAACAAAGGTATGTGCGTATTTAAACATTGCTGCATGTACTGTCATTTTTATTCAGTTCATGTATATCCAATATACATATTGGATATTATTTTCACGTTATGAAGCATATATGAATATACAGAGAATATTTAATGTTATGTGGGTACTGTTATTCTATTATTATATTGAATATATTGTTAACACCCCCTTTTTGATTGAGAAACCGAAATTTATAACTGCAGTAGCCATGAATAGATCATTCTTGTTGTCTGGATATAATGTATAAGAAGAAACAGAACAATATTAGGGCGATAAATGGCTACGTGAAAAAAAAAAATTGAATATATATAAAAAAAAAGTTAAGCTTATAAACAAACCTTCAATACAAATAAGCATATCTATTTTTTGAAAATAAATCATAATCTTAGCATAAAATTGCTGTTATATAACACTTGACAGATTTTGTTAAGCCCTTTAGTGTATCATTATGCATATTTACATATTTTGAACATCACAGGCGCTGGCATAGAAAGGGGCACAGGCACAGGGGCACAGGCAAAAGGGATATCAACATAATAATGGGATATTTCAAATTGACTGCTACATTATCCTTTTTTCCATATAGAGCTGCTAGGCAGTAGAAGGAGATGTTGGAAGTAGTGATTGGTGCTGGTGACTGGGAGCTCATCGTATAGGCATATCAGCACAAGCTCAACTTCCCCTCCTTCCATTTACTCTCAATAACCCTCCTGGCGCTACTTACCCTCACATTCACGAGATATCAAACCTATTACAAATATAAAATGATTCAGAAATGGTTTCTTTAAATGCTTTAAATTTTAAATATATTTCCAATATTGTTTTTATACCGAGAGTGTCGAGGAATTGACGTAGTGATGTGCCTTTAGGCTTGATTCCCAGATTAAAGCTATAACAACAAGTTTGATGACGACACAGTTGGGCGAGAGCATTGATGCTTGACTCTGATTACTGTGTCCCCGGGTTCGATCCACGGGCCTGAAATATATTTTTTGGGTTTGGTAAAATCAGGTTGTGTGCAACAATAGAAATGAATATTGAAAAAAAATTATATTGAAAATTGAGAAAAATTCGACAAAGAAAAAAAGAAGAAAAGAACAGCTTTAGAAGAGATTGGATGGAATTGGGAACATCATAGTTGGCGATTCCTGCGTCATATCGAGATGCTGAAATAGAAAAAAGATGCGGATGTTGAACGTTGAATGAAGAGGTGATTGGAGAAGCATCGATGGAGGAATTTGGAATGAAATAATGAAAGAAGATATATAGCAAAAAGAATTATTATATATTGTATAAGTTATGTGCTATAAGAAAATGTATATAAAAATGTAATATTGATTGAAAAAGTGCTAATAACTACCAATAGTTGATGCACTCAAAAAAAAAATGAAAAAAAACAAGTTTGGTGTTTCGTTTAATTTCGGTAACGGTTCATCCGTAAATTAACTCACAATTTCATGGCTTTTTAACTAACCCCCCCCCCCCCACACTTATCACCACTTGTCACATATTGCATACCCCTATATTTTGACATCATTCTTTTAAAAATATATTTTTTATTAAATGTGATAGTACGAAGACTATAACTCCTTCTCGCACTCCCCTTTCTCTTGTGTTACAACACTTAGCGAACCCCTTCCCAATTTCGCGTGTGACTTCTAACATATATAAGGCTTGATTTCAACGTTGAAAATTAGTATCTAGTAGAGTAGACCAACAAAAAATATGTACTCTTTAGATACGATACGTAAGCTAATGTATTATTTAACGTAATATTTTTTACCATCTTTTATGTTTTATTGTTTACCAAAGTTTGACATAAACTTGAGAAATATTTTACTGATTTATTACTTTAATACAATATTTACCGTTGCACAATGTAACATAAGAAGTTTTATTAGCACTTAGAAATGTAAATTTATGTCAACGTATAGTTTTCGTAATGTAATTTTACATTTTATTAAACTAAGATATGTGTAATTTCATTTGATTTCTTTGATCACCTCAACATCCATAATTAACATATATCTAATTCACTGAGAAGAAAACTGTTTCTATAAAAGAACTTTGCTTTTAAAAAGAAAATTTATTTAAAAAAAATATTATTACATGTATCATTGTTATGAAGTACAATTTCACTATAGTACTATACAATTATTAGTGTTATAAAATTTACAATTTAATACCCAAGTATAAATCTTGCAACATTGCCACAAGCAAATTGTTAGGTTAGTTTTTAACTTTTCAACTAATATAGGCGTTACATTGCTTTAGATTTTCTACTGGGATTTGTTAATAGGCTTAGTATTATGACAAATAAGTAATGTAGGATATCTTCAGAGATGAATCTTACATTTTAAGGAACTTTTTACATATTTCAGGTTTTATTCGCTTTCATTCTTTTCCGTGAACATTGAGACAATAATGAATGCTTGATTTTAGTTTTCCTGAGTGTCTATTCTTGATCATCTACGTTAAAGCAGCTGGTGTATGGTGTCTGTGTCGATCCAATAAATATATAATCTTATAATAATAATCGTACCCGTTTATTAATATGAAACAATGTTGGAGTAGTCGATGCTGCACATTTTAATTCTTTTTACATTAGCAATCAAACCAATTGTAGCTCAAGGACTTGGGATAACCTTCCTTCACCTGCAATGATTATTACTATCAGTAATAGTTCACAACTCGAATCAGCTCGATTGAATCAGTAATTCTTACCTTGTAAGAACTCAAATCCAGTTTATAATATAACATATTTTTGACAATGTATATCATAGTATTATAGGTAAAGACAGCATCGTAGGGATAAGGCACATTCCACGAAGAGATGTCTACTGGATACCTGGATGCAACCGGCGGTGATAAAGTTCGATCAAATCCATATATTTCTTTATCTTGAAAGAAGTACATTGTTTATATTATAAAACATATTCAACTTAATTCTTATTTCTGCAAAATCTTTACATAAAATTGTAATCTAATTATTTATGTAGTATTTACAAATTTTTCAAACTAAACTAGTACAAATTATATGTTTGCATGTATTCAAATCTCTTTTCCAAAATTTACTTCAACGCATTTTTGCAGATTCCAAATTTTGCCAAGCATAATGAAATGCTGTTAACTAATTTGCCTGTCCAATCTAATACTTAAAAATTGGTAAACATGACATGAACATCATGAATTAATTTCTTCTAAAGAATTATAATAATTTAGAAGTACTAGTTTGGCGTAGTACCTTTAAAAAAGAAGTATTTTACATTTGGATATTTCCACATCAATGCTGCATTAATTGGATAAGGAATTCCTGGAAATTCAGCTGATATGTCTTTAGGAAAATCCGGCAACAGATCATTGCCTTTATATTTCCACACAGCATGATTTTTGAAAAAATAATAATCATTGTTTTCATCCATAAATGCTGCGTTGATTTCATTTGGAAGATGTGGGAATGCGTCTCCTATCTTCATTGGGAATTGTCTATACATCAACCGAGGTAGTAACCAAACGAAATCTCCAATAAATACTGCAGTACTATTTTTTGCTACAAACATTGTGTCAACCATACTTTTCCCACATAAGTCCTTTGGATTTTTTCCATACAAATGCTGTAGAAGAATTTAAATTAAACAATTATCTTTTATTTACAGTTATATATACTACTAAATACTATCTAACATATAAATTTTAGTAATTAAAAACTAGATAATAAAACACAGTTAAGAGTATTTAACGTTTATCTAATATAACAAAAGTTACTTATGTTATATCACGTTTTGTGATCAATTTTATTGATTTTTTAATTAAGTCTATTATTTTACGCATTAATAAATGCTTACAAAATTCTTTTTAGGGTTTAAAGTGTTTAGAATAGCTATCCAAAAATCATTTAAAATGAAATATAACTAAGGTTCTTCCAGTAAAATATTACATGAATGAAATCCATGTTTTGTGTTTAGTAAGTAAATTAATAATATCAATTTCAGTTTTATGATTACTGATTTATGTCACGACCTATTAGTTTTTCAATGAAAAACGGACGAAATAGAAGAGCTTAATTCAAATACTAGTACCCACTTAATTTTTTTTGGAAAAACCTTGTAGCATGCTAATAAGTGTAAAGTTTGCATTGCAATACGTAGGGGAAGTAAATAATGAACATTGGAATTAACTTGTGGGAAGCTAGCTAATGTAACCTTGCATTACTGGATAATTTTGTGCATGGGTATATAAACAATATTTTCGCTTTGTGGACCTACTTGTATTGCCTTCATATCATCGTCATGAACGCCATCATCAAAATTTTCTAATCCATTGAACATAGCATACATTACAGCGTCCTTATGTTCGGAATGTCCAATTCCTAGAGAATGCCCAATCTCATGAAGAGCAACGTCATACAGATGCGTTTTTCCTATAATTCCCCTGTCCTGGTCATCCGTTGTCCAATTTACAGTAGATTTCAAGTGTACGGCGCCCCCATTTTTAGGCACCTAATTGTTATATTTAAAAATTACATTAATTACACTTTAATGCAATAGCTATGCACATTTTACCGCATTTATATATAGAGCATCTGTAGCAGTCTAATGTCCACTTCAATACTCAGAATTTGCAACAAGAAAAATTAAAATGGCTGTCATCTAAAGGGATTACGAAATAGGTCTTATTTGCGCACTCTAATACCATATCAAATGATTGTAGTATTTTTTCACCACCTTGGAAAAATATTCCAATTTCTTGAAAAATTTGTAAAAAGAAATTTGTTTCAAATTTGGTCCTTTTTAAAATTGATAATAACTACCAATAACATAGAACCAAAAGCCGATCTATTTGAAAGAAACCAAACGAAGTTCAAAAAATTCGTGACTTATAGGCCACAAAAAGTTTTCCCAATGTTTTGTAAGTTATCCTACTATATTATCTGTAATACTGAGACAACGTTGACCAAATGAAACAATTGAATAAATATTCTATTATTAATATTTCTATTACGACAATGACTTTAGAGAAAACATCATCTTGTATAGAAAATATAACGCTTTAATTAGCTTGTAGTAAGCTAGCAAATGTAAAACTTACAATGCAAGACAACTTTTATAATAGAACCTTGAAATTAGTTTGTAGCAAGCTAACTAACTGTAACATTAAACTGCAAGACAGTTGTTTAAGCTGTTGTTCAGTTACGTTTAAGAATTTTAAACGGGGGTTATATATAAAATATATATTTGTTTATATTCAATATTAGGAATGTATTATCTACTCACTCCAGGATGAAAAGCGTGTGCTTGAACGTGATCAGTATCATTGAAAGCAAATCCATCACCATGCTCGCCTCTCTCAAAACTAGTAACAATATCTGCATCCTCCATATTATTTGCTTTAATAAATCGCACATTTGCGTATTTTTCCCACATTGAAAAAGCTTTTTCCACTGTTTTAATAACTGATTCACTTTCTAACTTTTCACTATTTGTTTTGATGTGATATGTAACTGTTGTTACCCATGGATTACCTGGTAATTGAATAATAGTTGTTATAACACAAGTATATCGATTGTCCAGTTCATTAATGACACATCTCCGAATTTTATCTTTTGAGTTAACGACCAAACCCATATATGCATTTCAGCTTATATTTCTTATAATTCTAGAAGAAGCGGAATTTATGAGTTGTCTTAGTATTAAATTAGAGAAGAATACATTTTTACATATAACTACATACAGGGTCGCTATAAAATATAGGCGACATAGGGGCACGCATTACAAAATTAAGTAGTTTGAGAAATAATTAGTCAATTAATTAATTTTAAATAGAGCAAATTAAATTAAAATTTCGGCTTTAACACTGCTAAAGTTCTCGTATAACCATAAAAGACGTCGACACAGTTATTTTGTGCAAGCTCATCTGGTTGATATTCCAGAGTAATAATATTTACGATTTTCAAATGGATAATGAGGAAAATAAAAAAGTCATTAACCACATGGTGTGAATGTACAAACTCTTCCTATAGTTAAAATAAAGCTAAACTGAAGTTAAAAACATTCTAAGTACAGCTAAACTTCTGACAAACTATATTTAAAGTATAGCTAGACGACAGATAAACTACAGTTAGTACACCACTAGCCCTAACTTCGTATTCAATTATAATTTGGATTTTTTGGAGATGCTTCAATAATGAACTGGGTATAGATAGGAAAACACATTCTTTTTTACTATTAACACAGTACGTTACCGTAATTAGAAAATCTTCGTTTTCTTTTGCGGTTCTTGGACATCAACATCTGGCTAATAACATCGTTGTCCGGCATACCACAACGGGGCATGTGCATCATTTCTATTGTTTTAGGATCCAGTTTACCTACAAGTAAAACAATTTGAGTATTCAAAATAATGGTATACGGTATAAAATAGAAATGAAAATACGTTAAAAAGAGAACAACCGTGCACTTTGGTTAGGCATCAAATTTTTTTTAGTATCACGTAAAGAAGTTAAACATGGATTTAAATGTGAAGTGTACCACGCTCAAATTAGGTCTTTATCTTAAAAATAAATAATGTAATCATTTTCTTGTTTATCTTGAAAACTTTAAGTCGCACAAATATTTCTCTTTTTATTAATAATTTACAGGCTTCCTCCACAAACATTTTGTTACTACCATTTTTGTAGTTAATATAATTTTCACAACTTTAATTTATCTACAAAAATTCTTAAAAATATTATCTACAGAAAACCACAATTTTTCTGGGAGTTTTAGTTTTCAAGATAAACAAAGAAAACTGATTGCTCCTTATTTTTAAGATGGTAGCCAAATGAAGGCTACCCCCAAATTTCAAATTTAAATCAAGGTTTAACTCCTTTCCTTGATAAAATTAAAAAATTTACTGCATGGCTTGACTAATGAACAAATAATCCATCAATTGTAGCAGAAGATCAACGCAGCGAGAAATCCCAATTTGTGGGTCGTGCAAGAAGAGCAATTGTCTTAAACATATTTGTTGTGTACCTGTTTGTTCCAGTCCCGCATATTTCTGAAAGTTCGAAAGGGCAGTGTCCATGCCTGCTTCATTCTGTGCAGAATCTTCATTCATGTATCCGAATTGCATCAAATAGTTCTATTAAGATTTAATAACTTATAATTATCAAATATAATACGGAGAATGAGAAATGACGATGGAGGAGGTAGTATGTAGTTTCAGAAATAGTTGTGTTGCTCAGTTCAGTTGAGAATGAGAGGGAGGTCAGAGTACCTACGTAAACAGGGTAATAAAGACATGCGAATTATCGCTAGTTTCATGCTTGGAAATATTGGAGAGGAGATGAAAAGAGTTCATGCATGATATGTAGGAAGGAGAAACAGCTGGAGATCATGAGGAGCAACTGGTAGGGAGAAGTTGGAAAGCAGGGTAAATCTGGAAGAACTGTTGCTAGAACATTAAAAAAAAACAATATGATTAGTTTGCTCTTACCTTTGCCTCAGATATTGTCATTGATGACGTCACGGAACACGTAACTAGGAAAACTATTATTAAACAAAGCAACGCCATTATTTTAGTGTTGTTTCAACTCAAAAATATGATGTCATGTTAACCAGCAAATGTTTTACTAAAAACCAACAATTTATTTTATACTATATATACTATATACTATTTTATACAATTTTAGCTATCTCCATGTTCTGATAACTTTTGACACCAATTAAATTTTTATCAATTTTTTAATTAGGCAACAAACAAGGAAACTCCTGCATAATATTACTGAAGTCAGTTTCTTTAAGATGACAGTTGCGTCATGTATAGTTGTATTAAATCAAATAAAGCTAATAGTAAGTTAAGGTCCCTGAAGCAAAATACTTGGTTGGTTTGTTTTTTATACGCGCATGAGACAAACCTATATAGAATCGTTAGTAGTAGAAAGAGAAATATGATATGGAGTGTTTGTATCAAAAAATATTATTACACATTTTAAATAACAGTAGGCAGTCTATCTTCAAGGTATAGCATCATAACCTGACAACAATACAAATGCTAATACAGAGGAAACTACTACTTGCGACTTTCGACTTTTTCAGTATTGTGTAGTTGCATTAGCACACTTTATAATGAGGGAAGATTCTTCTTTAATGTTTATCAACATACTATTGTTCCGCAGAGCTTGTGTATCAAAGTGCCGTCCTACGCTCTAGTCGCAGTCGTGTATATCCGGAACGTGCATCAGATTGTGGAGTGGTAGAAGCTTCATTTCATCATAAAGTGTGTTAATGCGAAACAACTGGAATATACGATACTAAATAAGTCATTATCGCGCATAGTCGGTTGAAATGTGAGAGGCACTAAACAAAACATTCATGGTCAACAAATAATTTGTTACGTAGAATACAGTTTTGATAACCTTGCAATGATTAGATCAAGATTCCAGGAGTAAGTAATCGTTCAGTATTATCAATAAATTTATGATTGATTACTTCGAACAGGGAAACGAATAAGGAAAGTTATTTTCAAGGTCATTTTGTTTTATATTAAAACTATTGAACTATTCAAAGAACAAAACTCTTGAACCGTTCGGTTCATAGCAAAATTAGTCAGAATCTGGTCGCAGTATACACATGTCAATTGAATTGAAATTTGAGTTGAGTATGTAGTTATATGTAAAATTATATCCTTTTTGATTCAGTACTTAGATAACTCATAAATGCAACTAAACATAATTATAACGCAGATAAACTTGTCGAAAATCGGTGGAACGGGGTTCAATAAATGTTTGTCATAAAGTAAAAACAACAAAATACTCAATTAATACAGAATTTATATATTATTAACTGACTAAAATAACAATAAAATGAATGACAGAATTTTGATATAGTTAAAAGTAATTAAATCTTGGCAGCTGTCACATAGATTTTCTTTATTTACAAAACGCCTTTTATAAAGCATCTTTTCATTAATAACATTGAAACCATATCTGTTTTGTTGATCTTGGATATCCTTCTGCAACCTGTAAATGCAAAATATTTGTGATACTTTTATGTTAATTTGTAATACTTATTTCAAAACAATAATCTTTTTTGCCAATTTCCAATACTGATTTCAGAATAGTAATCTATTAAATATTACGCACTGTTAACGTTGCTAAATTCAATTTATAGTACTGCATATCTTTAAATATAAAAATTTTCCCGTGATATATCACAGACGCATCAAATGGTGTAGGAATTCCCCAACTTTCTATGTTGACAGGATATCTGCTTTCGATATGTGGCACGGTATTTAGGCGATATCCCCAGAGTTGATTTCCTGTAATGAAAGTAAGAAATGGTATAAATTTAGGTATAAACATCAGAGTTACGTGAATTCCTTAGGAGAAAGAACTAACTCACGTAACAAACAGAACCAATAATTTATCAATAAAACTAAGCGTTTTACAAAAATTGGTAGAAAAAAAACCTAATACAGATTTAAGCTTAATGTGTAAAAATAGTTAGTGCACCTTTAAAGAAGAAGAGTTTCTCAGTTTGCTCCCAAATAAAGACAGTATCGATATTATTTGGAATTCCAGGAAATTCTTCTGATATTGCTTTAGGATAGTTCGAATACAATCTAGTCCCATCATATTTCCAAACTTGGGAGCCCTTGAAATAAAATGTTTTTCTATCTAAGTTTGTGAAGGCAGCATCTATATTGTTTGGAAGATTTGGCCATTTGCTTGATATCGATCCTGTGGAACTTAAGCTGCCGGGTAGTTGCCAATAGTTTTGTCCAATGAAAGCTATCATGTCCCCTTGTGGAGATTTTTTTATTGTATCAATTTTATTGCTCTCACATAGACCAGAGGAAGAAACGATTTTCGGTTCGTAAATACTCTGAAATTTAATATAGAATAAATTGTTTTTCACAGGAGAATATGTTTCGAGGTCGTCTTTACTTTGCCATTACCTGAATTGCCATAATGTCATCGTTGTGTAGATTGTCATAGAAATTAGCTTCTTGATAATACGGGTACATTAGTGCATTGCGCACATCTGAATGGCCAAGTCCAAGAGAATGTCCCAATTCATGAGCGGCAACTAAATAAAGTCTATGCCCATTTGTGCCATGGTTTGTACGCCAATTGATGACGTAATTAAAGTGGGCGTCACCTCCTAGCTGTGAATAAACCCAAAATAAATTATAAGGATGCCCTTAGACATATGTCATTAGCTGCATTAGACTCACTCCGGGTCCTGGGGCATAAGCGTGTGCCAGGACACTTCTACCAAATGTTCCATCACTGTGCCTCTCTCTTTCAAAACTGATTAGAATATCGGCGTCTGCGTTGTAAACGCGTCGGAATTTTAAGTTTGTATATTTGGCCCAAATGTTCAAAGCATCTTCCATTTCTTTATCTACGGCACTGTTTTCCAAGTTCCGGTGATATTTTCTAATGAAATAAGTTAGTTCGTTTTTTCGCCATGGTCTGCCTGAAATCATATAAAATTTTATAAAGTAGTAAGTAACTTATGGTCTTATTATTTGTACTACGTCAAGATAATATGTTATACATATGTTAAATATAGTTAGTTGCTACTGCATAATAAAATATATAAATATAGCAACGAGACCTGATCCAAGGATTGAATCGGAAGACACGACATGCTGGACAGATAGAGATGAATGTACTTGTTTAATGTATTTTAGTAATGATTTCTTTTCAATATAAAAATTAATGCAATTTTTCAATTTGTCAAAAAGTTTCAAGAAGGAAAGTAGACTTGAGAGAATTGTATTCATCATTCTTTCAAGTGATATATGTATAGAGTATATCACCTAGCACCTAGAGTATACTATCATGGTAAATATGTTTTTCTTACCGAAAAGCGAATATTCAGCAACTAATGCTTCATTGTCGTCCTGGATGTCCACCATTCCACATCTGGGTTTTTCCATCAATTCTTTAGTTTCGCTGTTTAGTGAACCTAACACATTTAATTGTTTATTAATCATTTTGTTATTAAATTTTAATTTTTAATGTATAGGTAGTCCACGACTTACAACCGAGATCAGTTAGAAAGTGCGAGTTGATTGTAACTCGAAAACTCGAGCTGACTTAATCTCACTCTGTCTTCTAGTCATGCAAATATATTACATTAGTTAAACCCATTTAGTTGTCTCGAGCAACAGCACACTTTCTTTTTTAATATTTGTATTTTAAGGAAAATGTTTTCATGAATTACGTCGTAAATGCGAGCCGTCGTAACTCAGGGACTACCTGATATGTATTTCTTATAGTAGTATGTACTAATATAGCACTCTTGACGTACCTGTAAGTTCAAGGCCATTAAACATTTGGTATTCTCTTATTCCTTTGCCCATATCATCTATCAATTCATTTTGCTTCATGTATCCATACTTTTTTAAAAACTCCTGCGCAAATAATTATTTAATTTAATTCTAAAGAATAACTTGCTTTCCTTCCACTAAATGCAACATATGTTTTTAATACATTGGATTGAAATTAGATTCGAATATCTTACCATTGCCTTCTCTTCTGTCATTTCCTCACTAAAACCACCAAAGTTGGCAAGGACAATAAGGAACACAACACTTGTATAAAATATCATTTTGTATTAAGGAGATTCAATAGGAAGTATCTGGTGTAGTGATTCCGTTTTAAACGTTTGCAATAAAATGAAGTATTGAGTTAAAAGTTTTGTTATTTACATGGAATGTGTCACAACCTTTGAACTTTATATCAGAGATATCAAGAGTGCGAAAATTAGACTGGTTGAGAGAGAAATTTAACATATCTAAATTTACTGTTTATTTTTCTCAAAGCGATTGCCGTTTCCAAGTTATATCTATTTTTGTACGTGATGCGATGAATCCGTGTTTACGTAAATTGAGATAATAAGAAGACATGAGTAGATGCACGAAATTTCCATACACAAATTATCTATTAATTAATTTTTTTTTTTTTGCCTAATTATGGTAATAAGGTTGTTACCAAATTAGATACAATGATATACTTCTAGAAAATATCGAAATGAAGCCGAGAAGCGTACTGACTGATTAAATGTCAATTAGTTAAAGACAGTGGCAAATGAAACAAAACTCTTGAGAGTAACTATATAATATTTATATGGCGTTATTTATACAGCTTGTAATAATGTTTTCCTTTGATTTAGGATAATTATTTATGGTTATGATTATAAATAAGAATCAATGACAAAAGAGTTCTTGTATGTTGATTGTAAAAGTACAATATACGATTTTATTAGCTAGACAATATTAGGTAAAGAACCCAGGTAGGAAAATGAACCTTTAGAATTAGCTTTTGGCAAGCGAGCATTTGTAAACCTTGCACTGCAAGATATTTTTTATACGAAAAATAGAAAATTATCTTAGAATTAGCTTAGGGTATACCTTGCACATCAAGACAATTTTTTACCTAGGAAGATAGGATATCATTGCGTGGAGGAAATACAATGGATATGGAAACAATAGGCTTATCTATGAGTTAACATGAGTTTGATTTACATCATGTCGTGGTATAAGTTATTATTCGGCAAAATATAACATTATTCTATGATCAAAATATCAATAATAACAATAAAAAGAATGACAGAATTTTGATATATTCAAAAGTAATCAAATCTTAACAGTTGCCACATCTTCTTTCTTTATTTACGGAATTTCTTTATTTACAAAACGCCTCTCATAAAGCATCACTGTGTTATTCACATTGAAACCATATCTGTCTTGTTGATCTTGGATATCCCTCTGCAACCTGTAATTGTAAAATATTAGTGATACTTTTTTGCCAATTTCCAATACTGATTTCAGAATAATAATCTATTAAATATTACGCACTCTTAACTTTGCTAAATTCAATTTGTAGTACTGCATATCTTTGAATATAAAAATTTTCCCGTGATATATCACAGACGCATCAAATGGTGTAGGAATTCCCCAACTTTCTATGTTGACAGGATATCTGCTTTCGATATGGGGCACGGTATTTAGGCGATATCCCCAGAGTTGATTTCCTGTAACAAAAATGTTAGAAATGGGATATTTTAGGTATATATATAACATCTGAGATAAGAGAATGCATCAGGAGAACTATCTCACGTGATATACAGAACCAATAATTTACAAGATATTGGTAATGTGTGAAAACGATAAGTTTTATTATTGAAACGTCGTGTAGTATAAAACTAAGGGTTTTACAAAGTTTCATTGCGGAATCTGTTAGGAAAGAAACCCAATACAGATTTTTGCACAGCTTGTGATTTATTGCCTTTGCTAAAATAGTTAGTGCACCTTTAAAGAAGAAGAGTTTCTTAGTTTGTTCCCAAATAAAGACAGTATCGATATTATCTGGAATTCCAGGAAATTCTTCTGATATTGCTTTTGGATAGTCTGAATACATTCTAGTCCCATCATATTTCCAAACTTGGGAGTCCTTGAAATAAAATGTTTTTTTGTCAAAGTTTGTGAAGGCAGCATCTATATTGTTTGGAAGATTTGGCCATTTGCTTGATATCGATCCTGTAGAATTTGAGCTGTCTGGTAGTTGCCAATAGTTTTGTCCAACGAAAGCTATTATGTCCCCTTGTGGAGATTTTTTTATTGTATCAATTTTATTGCTTTCACATATACTTAAGGAAGAAGTGCCTTTTGCTCCATAAATACTCTGAAACCAAATAGAGAGTAAATACTCTTTCACCGTTGAATATCTCTTACCGTTGTCTTCAGTTTGCTCATACCTGAATTCCCATAATGTCATCGCTATGTAAATTGTTACGGAAATTAGTTTCATGATAATAGGGGTACATTAGTGCTTGGCGAACATCTGAATGATAAAGCCCAAGAGAATGTCCGAATTCATGAGCAGCAACTGAATGAAGTCTATATCCATTGCTTGAGTCATCGTTTGTACGCCAATTCAAGAAGGTGTTAAAGTGAGCATCTCCTCCTATCTGTAAAAATGAAGCAATTTTCTTTAAAAGTACTGATCATATTTGCCATTATTTTTTATAAACCCACTCCTGTTCCTGGTGTAAAAGCGTGTGCAAGAATACGTTTACCAAATGGAAATCCATCATTATGATTTTCACTTTCAAAACTGATTAGAATATCGGCGTCTTCGTTGTAAACGCGCCGGAATTTTAAATTTGTATATTTGGTCCAAATGTCTAAAGCGTCTTTCATTTCATTGTCTACGGCACTGTTTTCCAAGTTTCGGTGATATTTTCTAATGAAATAAGTTAGTTCCTCTTTTTGCCACGGAGTGCCTAAAGTTATTTAAAATTTTATTACGAAATGGCTTAGATCAGAGAATGGCTTTTTATTCAAATAAAATTCTGTTTTGTTATTTGTTTGTCAAGATAATATATTTGCAAATTATTTCAAAATTGGATTTAAATAAATTGCGTTAAGCAAAGTTATTTGTAACTGCAAATATAAATGCATCATAAGAAAAGTATTTTAAATAATTTAATATGTTAAACTTCGACCTATTTCCGATGCCGATTCCTATCATTGATGACGTTTTACTATGTTAGCAGTTTTATAGTGAAGTCAGAAGACGTTTCTATTTTGTACATATTTAGACGAATTTTCATAATTTTAGAAGTTTTGTAAATACTCATATATTCTTCTTACCGAAAACTGTATATTCAGCAACTAACGCTTCATTGTCATCGTGGATATCCATCATTCCACATCTGGGTTTTTCCATCAATTCTTTAGTTTCGCTGTCTAGTAAACCTAACATATGCAATTATTTAGCAATTAATCAGATGTTATACTTTAATTTTTAATTACTATATTTATTACTAACTAGTACTCTAGATGATACCTGTAACTTCAAGGCCATTAAATATTTGGTAGTTCTTTAGTCCTTTGCCTATATCATCTATCAATTCATTTTGCTTCATGTATCCGTACTTTTTTAAAAACTCCTGGGCAAATTATTGTTTAAATTAATTTTAAAGAATCAGCTTGAGCTGCATTCTTTCTATTAAATGAAACATATGCTTTTAATAAATTGGATTGAAATTTGCTTCTGATAACCTACCATTGCCTTCTCATCTGTCATTTCTTCACTAAGAACACGATAGCTGGCAAGAACAACAAGCAACACAACACTTGTATACAAAATCATTTTGTTTACAAATTCAATAGTAAGTACGACTATGCTTATAAGCATTTACAGTGAAATGAAGTGTTCAACGTCAAGCTTAGAATTTTACATAAAATATCTCATTATCAACGATATCAAGATTTCACCAATCAATTTTATTCCTTTTTTTTATTTATTTTACTTATGTGTTGGTTTTTATACGTGATGCGATGAACTCGTGCTTACGTAAATGAGATAATATGAAGGACATGATAAGATTCACGAACTGTGATTCTATGAATATTTGTGTTATTTTCTTCGGGTATTTGCTGAAGGACAACTAATATTTCGTAGCAACAAACGTGCAAGTTAATATATCATGATAATATTCTTTAACACATCGTAGGACTACACTGCTGTCTGCAGTGTAATATACACTGTACTATTTATCCATGTTACAATTACGTATTAGGCCAACATTCTATGAGAAATGCAGCATAAGACATTATCTACTCAAGTTCTTGGGTTGCCTCCATCAATGAGTAGCCGAGAAGCAATGAGCGTGGTAATAAATATTAATCATTAATCAAATCCAATCATGACAAAATCAACTCAGATGCTTGATAGTTTTAGTTTGTTCATATTGTTTTAGTTGTTTCATAGAAAACTGAAAATTTGGAAGAGATGTCTGTTTTAGTTCTGTTCACGTGGTCGCAGAACAATTTACATTTCAAGACAAATGCCTATAAAATTAAATAGCCAGATTGTCCTAAGACAGTTTTGTCTTCAGCTGTGCACGTCCAACAATTTGGAAAAGAAACAAGGTATAGGTATATCACATTCTGTTATAAGCAGGTTTATTTAATAAAAAGACAACAATAAAATAAACGTTATAAAAAGAAATTAAACAAATAATCCTTTATTATTTACAGTAATTGATTAAAATTGTTAAGCGAGATGATGTAGAGTAGATGTATCAACAATGGAACCATCTTTCAGTTGTCGACTTAGGATACCCAGGTTCCACCTTTAAATGTAAGAGATCTTTTAAATACCTGATGTTTTTAATATAATTACGTATTAGTACATATTGATTTTGTTGATGAATACATACAGTTTTTGTTCTCAGATTCAATTTATAATACTGCCTTTCTTTAAAAATGTATATGCCTCCACGAAAAATCAACGCTCCATCGAACGGGGTAGGTATTCCCCAGTTGTCTATGTTGATAGGATACTTGCTCTGAACGTTGGGCGACGTGTTAAATTCAAATCCCCACACCTCATTGCCTAAATGTAAACAAACGAATTAGCAGGATGTTGCAACTTTTAATTACAGTTAGTGCAAATAGAAGTAAATGCCTTTGAAGAAAAACAGTTTCCTTGACTTTTCCCACATGAACACCGTATTGATATTATTTGGTATTCCGGGAAATTCTTCTGAAATATATTTTGGAAAACCTTGATGCAAGTTGCGACCTCTGTATTTCCAAACTCTGTCATTCTTGAAATAATACGTATCTTTCTCTAAGGTGCTAAACGCTGCGTCAATTCCTTGCGGAAGTTCGGGAAGGTGGTCGGATATCTTCTTTGGGTAGTTTGGATATGCTTTTCTTGGAAGTCTCCAGTATTTATTTCCTTTAAAAACCAATTTACTTCCAGCTCCAGTCGTAAAGATAGTATCAACTTTATTTAATTGACATAATTGATTATCGGAAGGACTACCTCCTTTAACTCCATAAAGATCCTACAACACAAGGGGGATACAATTATTTTGTGTTTGAAGGATCATCAGAAATCAGTGCACTCTATTTCGGAGCAATTAACAACTATATCTGTAATGAAATATCTAACCAGCATGAGGGTACATCCTCATATTTTACCTGAATTGCCTGATTTACCATTTTACCTGATTTTTTTAAGGCAGAAGAATGTAATGCCGAAAGTAAAGAGAAGAAGTGACTGGCGGAGATAGAGAAGAAAAAAACTAGCAAAGGGAAGGAATGGCAGAGTAGAAACAGGAGGGACAGTTGCAGGAGAAGCGAAGCAGTAGCAGTAGCAGTTTTGTTTTTCTTTTTATAAGGAATTTTATATATTTTTCTTCGTTTGAAAAAAAATGAGAATGTTTAGATTTAATAAAAATCAAAATTGAATTAAGCACAATGACATGTATATAAATGAGTTAAGGCACAAGAATGTAGTGCCAAATGGCAAAAACATTGAAAATAAAGTAATAATAATAACCTGAATTGCCATTATATCGTCACCATGAAGATTGTCTCTAAATACGTTCTTTGAATACCCTGGGAACATTAAAGCATTAGGCACGTCTGAGTGGTGAATACCAAGAGCATGGCCAAACTCGTGTGCAGCAACATTATACAGATTAACCCCTTCAAAACTAGTGCCCGTAATCCAATCCACGTCAACTCTAAAATGTGCATCTCCGCCTAACTAAAATACAGAATACAGTGAAATGTATATTTGAAACTCAAAAACTAACTCATTTAAATGGTAACGAAACTGACATCAGGACCTGGTTCAAAAGTGTGCGCAAGAACATTATCACCTATCACAAATGGGATACCATCTCCGTGATCTCCTGATTCAAAGCTAATTTTTATATCAGCATCTATATTTACTTCTCTAAAATTGATATTAGTGTATCTTGCCCAAATATTTAAAGCATCTCGAATATCTTGATCCACTGCGTTATCATTCAAAGAACTGTGATGGTTTCTTATGCTGTAGGTCAACTCGTTTTTGTCCCATTTAGATCCTGCAATAAGTGACATTAATATCCGTTTATTAATTTATAAGGTGTCCAGCGAGATTTCTTTTAGTTACCGCATCCCGGAATAGACAAAAACATTTTATTCTGCGTTATGCATTTTATTGATTTTAAAATGTGTATTAGATTTCAACAAGTAATTTGAATAATAACTATAAACTATTGAAAACTATCCATAAATATTGTTGAGATTATTTATTATGTTCAAGAATATATATGTAATATCCATAACTATAAAAATAATCGTAAAAATTTTAGTTTCATAAACTTTTTCTCTTTTCTGGTTAAATCCGTTATCGCTATTTAATTTACCTACTTTTTATGTCGGCTTATTGACCCTTAACAGATATACTTAACAAACTAATAATTATCTAACTGTTTAATAAAGCCAGTAGTTAAAAATCATTCAAAAAAAAGGTTCACCAGAAAAAAAATTAACTTTATATTTTTATTTTTGAATGAAACTTATGTGCTGTTTTGTATTGTATTATATTTATAGACTACAATTTATGATTCTTTTTTAACTCATATTTTTTTCTTATAATTTGAATAAGTAGAGATTTCAACATATTTATATTTCCCGAGAAATTTATTAAAATATCGTGAAAAGAGCACCGTTTACGTACTTTTATTAAAGAATGCTAATTTATGAATAGTAGTGACCACTGTTAATGTAATGTTGTAATTTTTTAAGTATTTATGTACTCGTATTACATAAATTTATGAAGGTTCTATATAGATAGATGCACAACATTTTTACAATTTACCTACAACCTTGTTGTCAAACACGTTCAAGTATTCCCCATTATTTTTGTCTTGTACCCCACACCGAGGTTTGACCATTGCCACTTTGGTCTTCGCATCCAAGACACCTACAAATAATAATAAGAATTTAAACTCATGAAAATATTTAGTGTCTTATTCTATATGCTACATGATTCTTATCATTTTATCACCACTGAAAATAACACTTCATTCCCACTTACTATTTTTAGTTTTAATTAAATGTTTTAAACTTAAATGTAATTTTGAACTTGTAATAATTATTATCTTTATTTATTTATTATAAAAATCATTGTATTTAATACTATTTTATTTCTTTATATTTCACCAGCTGATCAAACAGTTTAGGTAAAAACCTTAAATTAACAATAAAACTCGGTGAGGCTCTTACCCGTTGCTTCTATCCCAGTAAACAGTTGAAACGTCTTTATGCCATTGCTAAGCCTTTCTATGGTATCGGACTGTCTCATGTATCCATAAAATTTTAAATATTTCTGTGGGAATAACAAAATATATTTTTATTTTAACGGCCAGCCAATTAGTAAAGACTGGTCATTAATAATGACAACAACAACAAAAGCAATTAACATATACATTGCAAAAATAAATAAGAATTTTTAATTAGAAGATTAGTTAATTCCAAGAAGTTGTTCAGGTATTTCCAGTTTACAGTGTAAGAAGTTTGTGAAATACATTGATGACACTCGTATATTTAGAAACACGCCAAGCAGTTGTCACGAGACATAATATTGTCTCTGATACGTCACTACGTCAAAGTGGTGTTGATAATATGTGATACTATTTATAATAATTCAGCAAAATGATGAATTTAGAAAAAAAAATAAGCTGTGAACATTTTTCAACCGGTAGTATTATTGAAATGTTATTATACAAAGACATAATATAATTTTACTATATAAATTTATGTTTTGTTATTAAAATTTATATATATATATATGTTATGTGTGTGTGTGTGTGTTTAAATGCCAATACTATACTAGTTCAAATCTTACTCACCAGTGCTTCATCTGCAGTTATTTCACCATTAAGTGAATTAGCATAGTGTGTGAAACATAGTAATAAAAGAACACTTATACACAAATTCATTTTAAATATTTCTAGATATAATCCAATGTTTGCACAACTTTACAAATTCGCTTGCTCGTTAACAGTCAATAAACAACTGATCTAAGATTCCCAGGTCTGATGTTTTGAACCTTGAAAGATAACCTTAGTCTGTATCTTAAAATGGAAAGCATTTAGCCAGAGATCCCCATACTAGTACGTCATTTAGCATATCCAAATAATTATAAAACTACAATGTGAGATAATTGGTAATTAATCATATGTAAACTACAGTGCATTTAAAATCTGAATCTTGAAAAACTGGTTCTTATTAAGTTTTTTCTGTTTTTTTCATTATTTATGCGCATATAATTTTTAATACAAAAACTACTAGTATTAGAGGCCATTTAAATACATTACAATTTAGTCAAAATTTAAATCATTTGATGATGAAATATTATTCGGGATCATATAAGAAATGTTTTCCGTATTTAAAATATAATTTATTAATTTAAAAATAAATTCTTCTTTAGCTAAAACACCATTTTCATTTTTTAATCTTTTCTTAGAATTTTTACAAACTTATTTCATTTTATTGCAGTATTATAGTTTTTACTAAGTTTAATATAAGAAAATATAACAGTACAGGAACAATTACGTTTTGTGTAGTTATATCACATAAATCACTCACTCATATCACTCATACAATAAATTCATGGCGTTATAATAAAATTATTTAATTTTTAATTGTAATGTTTATGTAGAAAATTTTATTTATAAAAGTTTTGTATTCATTTGATTGTTAGTTTGTTAAAGTATAATGATGACAGCAAATTATACTCGCAAGTACGAAGGATATTCAACAATGGAACCATCTTTCTAGTGATGACTGAGGATACCCAGATTCCACCTGTAAATAAATATAAAGGAATTTTTAATCATCTCATAAGAAAATTACATCTGATTAATAATTACTTAAGTATAACAAAACGTACAGTGTTAGTTTTCAAATCCAACTTATAATAGTTCGTGTCTTTAAAAATGTATATGCCCCCACGAAAGATAAGCGCTCCATCGAACGGGGTAGGTATTCCCCAGCTGTCAATGTTGACGGGATACTTGCTCTGGACTTGCGGTGACTTGTTCATCTCAAATCCCCACACCTGATTGCCTTTAAATGGTGAACAAAAATAATTTTTAGAATGTTAGTTGCGAGATGCATCTAATGCTTATTTAAATAAAAACTAATTACCTCTGAAAAAGAACAATTTCCTTGATTTTTCCCACATGAATACCGTATCGATATTATTTGGTATTCCGGGAAATTCTTCTGAAATAGATTTAGGAAAACCTTGATGCAAGTTGCGACCTCTGTATTTCCAAACTCTGTCATTCTTGAAATAATACGTATCCTTCTCTAAGGTGCTAAACGCGGCGTCAATTCCTTGCGGAAGTTCTGTAAGGTGGTCGGATATCTTCTTAGGGTAGTTTGGATATGCTTTTCTTGGAAGTCTCCAGTACTGATTTCCTTTAAAAACCAATTTACTTCCAGCTCCAGTCGTAAAAACAGTATCAACTTTATCTATTTGACATAATTGGCTGTCTGGAGTAACACCTCCTTTATCTCCATAGAGATTCTGCAAAAGATGAAATTAGTGCTTTCGACAAAAGTGACGATGATTAAACTGATGATACCTTTACAGCGAAGAGTAACATATCTTACCTGAATTGCCATTATGTCGTCACTATGAAGATTGTCCCTAAAGTTTGTAGAGTGATACGTTGGAAACATTAAAGAATTCGGAACATCCGAATGGTCAATACCAAGAGCATGGCCAAACTCATGTGCAGCAACATTGTATAGATTAGTGCCGTCAAAATTATTACCCGAACTCCACTCCACCTCATATCGAAAATGAGCATCACCACCTCTCTAAAATTAAAAAGATATATATATATTTAATCGTAAAAGTAAATAATTAAGGTGAATCAAAAACTTACGCCTCGTCCTGGTGCAAAAGCGTGTGCTAGAACATTATCGCCAGTGAGAAATGGTGCTCCGTCGCCATGGTCTCCTGATTCGAAACTAATTCTAATATCAGCATCACCATTTACTTCTCTGAATCGGAGGTTTGTATATTTTGTCCAAACATTTAAGGCAGCTCGCATGTCTTCAGTTACTGCGTTGTTATCCAGAGAATTGTGATATTTTGTAATGCTGAATGTCACTTCCTCATTGTCCCATTTACTTCCTGCAATTATGAAGAAATTATATTGTGAAGTAATATTTGTTTATATTGATTTGCTACCTGAATATACCTGAGTATTATGTTGGAAGGTGGCCTATTTTTTAAATTCTTTATTAAAGCATTTGATAAATAAATATTACAGCTTACCTAACAACTTAAACTCATTAGCATTCAAGTATTCCCCATTCTTTTTGTCTATTATGCCACATCGAGGTTTTACCATAGCCGCCTTGGTCTGCGGATCCAAAACTCCTAAAAAAAAAATTCTCATAGAAATGTATATTTGGTTAAAATAAATGATTTCCTTTCTTTTTACCCGTTGCCTCCAGCCCAGTGAACAGTTGAAATCCCTTTATTGCTTTGCTGAGTGATGTTATTGTGTCATCTTGTTTCATGTAGCCGTAACTTTTTAAATATTTCTGTTGGTATAAAAAATTAAGATGTTTTATTTTCAATTTTGTTTCATTATTGTATTATAATATCTTTATTAGGAAATTTATGTTTTTTTTTTTGCATACACCATATACAAAACTCAAACCGAAAAGCTAACATTTCTAACGGCATTCTTCGCCAATTAGGAACTACAATACAACAGAATTATTGTATTATTTCCTAAAAAACTTTTAGTTTAATTAGCTCGTTATTAGTTCAGGAACACATTTCTCACCAGGCACAAACTACTAATGTTAATTTACAAATTTAATAATTTATCAATATTAGTATCATTGGTATCATTGGTATCATTGGCAAGTAGGTTAGTAATATTGTCGGTTGGTTGTAAATTTAGTTTTATCTGGTATCTTGGTGTATTTTATTGTGGTTTGCCATCAATAATGTGTTCGTTATTCAGAAGCTTTTATCAATTAGTTGAATTGATTAATAAGATTGGTCTTGTTTTTATTATTATATATACATATAAATAATTATTCTCATTAAAATACTCGTAAAATGCCTATGTACATGACACATTATTTAAATTAAAGGTATATTTTGCTCCAATTCATATTTTTTTAAATTTATTTTAACGAAATAAAAGTGGGTACTGATATTACAAAAAAAATATTAAATAAGTAAGTATTAAGTTATGTAAGCAAGTTATGTAACATTAAATTGCATAAAATTATCACTGAATTCGTTTTATAAACTTGATCAGGGTTTTCCAGATCCATATCAGACAAAGTTTATCAGTTTTTTTTTATTGAAATCATTGATTAAATGTACTGGAATATTTGCAAGCGTTACTGGAAAGAATACTTAGAATACGTTAGTTATCTGTTATATTGATTGAGGTTTTATTAAATAAACACAGATGATTAATTCTTTGTTTTTGTATGTGGTATTTCATTGCGGTTGGATGGAAGTTATCATATTTAGTATTATTTCTTTATTTGATATTCTAATAAATCGTAAATGTAATTATTAAAATCACATAATTTGTACCACACAATACATAAACTAGGAATACATAAACAATTTTTATTTAATTCACAGTTACGTTTTAAGCCCTATTCGCACTCACTGTTTTGATATTTAATTTACGTTTTTATTTAATATTTTAATCTAGATTTCAGGTTTTCAGAATAAGCATTCCTAGTCACATTCGTATTTTAATTTGAGTTTAGTTAATTTAGTTGGTGCGCATGCGTCGTTAGTAATATAAATTTTGACAATTCGACAAAATTGAATGTGGAATAATTAATATTGCTGTTTTTAATAATAATTAGTAATAGAAGTTGCTCATTTTTGATAAGCAGAGATAGAACTTCTTTTAAAAATAAATCCTACACCATTTTGACAGGTTGTCACATTTGGAGGTTATAATATAATATAGTTTTTTTTTTAATTTACTATTTTTAATTATATATATATAGATTTACTACTACACATATTTCCATACGCTATACAATTTTAATGAAATACAAAATTAAAACAGAGAGCGGGAAGGATACTTTACGCTGGAGATTGTTAAACGAATTGAAATAAACAACCCATAACATGGAATTTACCTTAAATACTAGTAACACGTTATGTAAACAAAGCATACCAGTTTACTTATTATTTACAAAATGTTACAATTTATTTTGCACCGGATGTTGCAAAGCTCTGATGAGATTTTTGTCATGCATGCCTTACGTCCTAATAAGCATCTGGCCATGACCCTGTTGAACATGCCCTAGGCTACCCGACCAGTGCATTATATGAAATTTTCTGACATGGATAAGCCTTACATTACCTAATTAATTTTAAAAATAACATTCTTAAGTCATTTTGAGAATGAAGTTTTATGTTACAAGTAATCTGAAAAAGGTTATTTTATGATTTTAACAGCAATAAGGTAATATTTACGCAAAAGGTAACTTTTATATTAAATATAAATCGCTGCGAACTAGTATAATATTTGTGTGTGTAAATAAATGCATTACAACATTACTACATGATACTGACCATTGCTTCCTCCACAGTAATGTCACTAAGTGATTGCACACAAAGTGCGACACAGAGTAGTAAAGCAACACTAGCCCGCAAATTCATTTTAAATAATAAACAAATACAAGTACATTCACTGCTCGCAAGCACAACACTACAACGTTGATTCTTCGTTCACTTTCAATAAATGACTTGTAATTTATGACGTCTGGGTTTTTATACTTTTACTTGAAATAAATGTTTATTTACAAGTTGTTTGTCGTTGTTTTTATACACTCGGTGTGTTCGCAGCGATTTTAATTTGTCTAATCTGTTGAGTTCTGTCCCTACTCCTTTAATAAATACTTATATTTTATTTGTTGTGCTGTTGCTGTATTCAAATGCTAATTAGGTTTAAACACATTGGATGACCGGACCGGGTTCTGATAAACCCGTAGAAAGGTCAACTGCTGTATACATCAGGAATTTGTACGTGATCAAAATATTGCTACACAGAAATTAAATTGATAGTAAATTGCGTGATATGTAGTAGTGCACTGCTTAAATCCTTTTGATAGATACAAATCGTAAATATTACATCGAATAATTACATAAAAAATATTATCAATATTTTATTCTCAATATTTATTTACTTATTCTTTTTTGTGGCATATGCGATTTTTACTTTAATTGATGGAGGCTTTTGACACTTCTGAATAAGGATGAACTCAGACCATCAGCCGCAATCCACCATTTAGCCCCACAACTGCGGAAGCTGAGCTACCAGGGGTGTCTAGAAAATCTAAGTTTTTATTGTAGCACACCGCCAAAAAGTTCCGTATAATTACCAAAATTTTGTTTTTATTAAACACTTGTAATACTAAATTGTAATCTTTATAATAAAAAAATTAGCCTGCGAATATTTGTGATCGCAAAACTCAAAGAAATAGTTAATCGATTGACTTGAAAATCGAATACCCGCGTGTTTTTGCAAATCGAATTCATTTTTTCATTTCTTTCACATTGATCGTCGTTTTTGTTTTTGTATGTGTTTCTGTGCCTTTTATTTACTTTCCCATTCAGTTCATATCACACTGAGCCATAGAAAAGCGTGACAGGGTTAGCTAAATTTAATAAAAATTGTGATTTATTTAAGAAATTATTATTTATATAATAATTAAACAAATATTGTAAAATAATATATAATATTATTGTAATATATGTATAATAATTAAACTGAATAGGAGTAATTATTAATATATACAGAGATTATTAAAATGAGCGGCAGTTTCGAAAAAATTCTTATACATTTATTATACATACATTTCTTATTAGGAACAGCTAATGATACTTCACTCAAAAATCTAATACTTCTTGGTCTTATTGTGAATTCGATATCGAGGGTACGATATTAAAAATAATATTATAAAAAAAACAAACTGTAAATTATAAAAATGATGTATATCATTAGGAAACAAGAAATTCATCCCATTGTTTTTTACAGTATCGTATAGGTGAAGCTTAACATATAATATTGTCATTCAACAACCGAACCAGTCGTCCAATGCTGTTCTTGGGTACCCTTGCTCCGCCTGTAAATAAAAAGTAAAATACATTTATAGTGTTTTATAATTAAATGGTAGTAATATTACTAATTTTAATTAAAACATACAGTGTTATTCTTCAAATTCAATTTATAATACTGCGTATCTTTAAAAATGTATATTTTGCCACGAAAGACTAATGTTCCATCGTAGGGCGTAGGAATACCCCAGCCCTCTATGTTGACGGGGTACTTGCTGTCAACATGTGGGAATTTGTTAAATTCAAACCCCCACACTTCGTTGCCTGAATAAATAACCGATGAATTATTAAATGAATAAGACGTTTCAGCTTAAGTAGTTATTACCCACTTGAAAAGTAGTTACCTTTGAAGAAGAACAATTTCCTTGATTTTTCCCACATGAAAGCCGTATCGATATCATTTGGTATCCCAGGAAATTCCTTGGAAATACTTTTAGGATAGCCTTTATATAAGTTAAAACCTCTATATTTCCAAACTTTGTCATTTTTTAAAAAATAGATATCTTTTACAAAGCTAAACGCAACGTCTATGGCTTGTGGAAGAGCTGGAAATGTGTCAGATATATTTCTTGGATAATTTGGGAATATTTTTCTAGGAAGTCTCCAATACTTATTTCCCTTAAATACTATATTGTTTCCACTTCCTGTCCTGAAGATGGTATCAACTTTATTTACTTCACATAACGAATTATCAGATGGACTATTTTCTTTAGCTCCATATAGATTCTGTAACATTTTAAATAATTAAAGTATACTTAAAAAAAAATAACTTAATTAATTTCTCATATAATTGAGTGGATTTGTGGATGTTGGGATAGAGGATTCATAAGATGTAACGCTTCTCATTAATATGAAAAAATATGCTTAATAGTATGCGTAATGGTCAATGGCATATTTTACCTGAATTGCCATTATGTCGTCACTATGAAGATTGTCCCTAAAGTTTGTAGAGTGATACGTTGGAAACATTATAGAATTCGGAACACTCGAATGGTCAATTCCTAGAGAGTGACCAAACTGATGGGCAGCAACATTGTACAGATTAGTGCCGTCAAAATTAGTGCCCGTTACCCAATCTGCGTCATCTCGAAAGTGAACATCACCTATCTAAAATACAATATGATTTATGTATTAAGGTTTTAAAGTTATTTATTTGAGTGATAGATAAACTTACATGACGACGTGGGGGAAAGGAATGCGCGAGAACATGATCATCTGTCTTAAATGGCATGTCATCTCCATGGTCTCCTGTCTCGAAGCTGATTAGTATATCAGCATCCTTATTCACTGGCGTAAATTTCATGTTTGTATATTTTTCCCAAATATTTAAAGCATGTCGTATGTCTTCATCTACTGCGTTTTTATCTAAAGACTTTTGATAATTCGTTATTTTGTAGGCCAGTTCATTTTTCTCCCATTTACTTCCTGCATTAAACAATGCAATAGTTAAATAATAGTTGACTCAGTGGGTGAAATTATTAAGCATTGTTCTTAGGATACGATTTCTGAATTAGGTTTATGAAGTTAAATTTATTATGTATACACATAGTAATTTGGCAGCGGTCTGGTTCTTATATATGAGGCAATGATACCACAAATACTGCTAACGTTCGTCGATGATTAGGACTCAGCGTAAGAATGTATTATGGCTTGATGTATAGGATGAATTCTATGACAATTATGTATAGAACGATATGGCGAGAAAAAGCTTCGGTCCTAAGAAGCTAGTAAAATTATAATAAATAAAATAAATTCTCAGGGTCATAATATTGTAATTCGAGTTGAAATAAAGTAAAGTAGGTTTAATTATTATAACTAGAATTTTATTCGAAAATAGGCGGTTTTCTTGACAGAAAACTTATTAGCGCCATCGATTTATTTTAGTTCCTGATGCGCTAAATCTGCAGAATTGAATATCATAACGCGAAAAGTAATAAATATTTGAGATCTGCATATTTTATATAACTTACTAAACAATTCAAACTCATTAGCTTTCAAGTATGTCTTATCTTGTAAGTCTATTATTCCACATCGAGGTTTCATCATAGCCTCCTGCGTCTGTGGATCCAGAATACCTAAAAATAAAAATTTGTTCAGATATTTAACTTATAAATACGAGTATTTTATTTTTAATTTTATACCGCTTATTTCTAATCCAAAAAAATCTTGAAATTTTTCTATTGCTCTGCTGAGTGATCTTAATCCTTCATTCTCTCTCATGTATCCATAAGTTTGTAAATATTTCTGTTGATAAAAAAATTAAAAAATCATTGTAATTTTGATATACTATTTATATATATTTTTTTATATTTCCTCCTAATTTTTCCTTGACATTATGCCACCCGCCCCCTTAAAAAATTGTATATAGCCTTGTAGCTTATCTTAAATGACTTTACTTTAGCTTTTCCGTCATAAATCAATTGTATCCAGCATCAATTGTTTTTCGCCGAAAATAATTTCACGAAACCACAATTGCCTTCTTAAGCTTTGAGATTTTTATCAGTTAATTATTACTATTTTAAAACTATGTAAAACAAATTTTTTGTAAAAATTTACATTAGAACGTATGCTGTACCACTCTGAAGACACCTGCTTCAAAATAAAGGGGCGCTGACTTACTCCACGATTTTATTTGATTGGCTTATCAGTAAGAAAGAAAAAAATCTGCGTTTTTATCTATAGACCAAAATGCATGTAATAAACTAGAATCATTTAAAAATATTGAAAATTGGGTTTTTGGCAGACTTCTAAAAAAAAGTTTCAAATTTCATGACTTTTTTTCATTTTTTTGTTTCGAAATAATTAGAAATACTCGGAATTTTTGGAAGCTTCTATATAGGCTGAGTCTACCATATAAATTTTAAGTGAATCAGTCAAACCGTTCTCGAGATATGATGAAGGAAACTTTGAAAACACAGTTTTCAGAAAAACGCTGACTCAACTACGTGCTTCGAACATCTGCTTCTCCTAACTACTGTGTCTTTATAACGGTTTCGAATTTTTAAAAAATCACTTTACCAGCATATTCTACAAATGTTAAAGAATAAATTTATACAAAAAAAAAAACAATTTTTTGAACTCGTCACACGGGAGAACCCCCTTAAGGAATCGAACTTTCGTCTCTTGATTACGCATTAGTCCTATTGCTGACAATGTTAATTCAATTTGTTGTGTGTCTGTGAAGTGCCTTGTAAAACCAGACAGTACCATATTACTTACTATTGCTTCAATAACAGTAAAGTCGCCAAGGGAATTCACACAATACGCGAAACATGTTAGCAAAACAACACTTTTACACAAACTCATTTTCTATACCGTAACTCGGAATATCACTGACCACAGAATAAGCGCACGACACAATGCTACACTGCAAGACACTAGTTCGCTTCTTCGTTCACGTTCAATAAGTGATGCGTGTATTTGGGATTCCTGGGTTTTTATATAAATTCCTTTCTCCTTATGATTTAATTTGTCTTAGTGTTATACAAAACTTCAGAATCAGTGGCGTAACCAGACTTCTTCAAATTTAAGTCCTTATGCAAAATATATTACACGACCGCTGATTTATAACACTCCAAGAAAATATATTGTGCTATAAGAGCATTTGTAAAACATAATTAACTAAAAGCATATACTTAGAGCAAATAATCAGAAGAAGACACCATATAGCTCGCAAATCATCATAAAGTCAACATATGTTTCTTATTGGTTTTTAGTAATTGTCTTGCAGTACAAGAGTCACACTTGCTAGCTTGTCGTACGCTAATTCCAAAGTTTAGTTCTCGGGTATTGCTTTATAAGAGAATATTTAATTCTACTTAATCCTTAATACTTAATCGCTGTTTTTCTTTATAATCAAACGTACTCCTACTTAAAGAGGTTCTTACATAGATAAGAATCATAATATGATAATCATTCCAAACTCTAAATGCGAATGTGGTGAAGAAGAGGCAGACCCTGACCACATTCTGTGGCAATGTAAAAATACAGCAATGGCAAGAAATAGACTCCAACGGGCGGTGCTACAGACTTCGCAGACGCTTCCTGTTAACACCGCCTTTTTGATTGAGAAACCGAAATTTATAACAGCAGTAGCCATGAATAGATCATTCTTGTTATCGGGATACAAAGTATAAGAAGAAGCAGAATATATTAGGGGCGATAAAAGGCTACGTGCCTATGAAGCCCGAGAAACTATATTAAAAAAAAAAAGAAAATCATAATATGTTTCAAATATTTTTTTTAAATGACGCTATACATTATTCACCCTTATTTACGCCACTGCTCGCTGAACAGGAAAACTTGTTTTAAAAATATGTTTCATCTTTGCTATGAAGATGTACAATTACTATAATTCTCAGACTTTGATCACCCTCCGGCTAAGTCACTTTGCATATTCAAAAGAACATAAATATTGCATATAATTTATTTACTCGTATATTTATTTACATTTATAATGTTTATGTTTATATATGTATATTCGTACAGGATAAAAAGTTAAAACCACAATGACTAAATGACTAAATTTCTATAAAAGTGTACTATATATTAATAAAGTTGATTGCCAGAACCTCAAATGTTCAATTACTTTTTAAAATCATTAAAGAGATCCAACATTACAGAAAATTCCAATGCATGGTTCGTCATATGTAGTAAATATGCCATCTCTTTTATACAACAGCACGAATGCGAGTATGTGTGTTTACTATTAGCATTTAGGTTGTGTACCCCATAAAGTATTATATAACGAAGGTTGCCAACAAGGACTAATCATCTCGATTATTTATTACTACTTATTTCTTCCAAAACATGTAGCAAAGCTGAAATTCTAATTTGATAGCTATAACTCCGTAGACATTTGGATATTTAAAGAAGTAAAATCATTAATATACATATATTAACATTTATTTCTATCAAAAATTTAAAAAATAATCCATAAAAAAAGTTCACAAGATCGATAGAGAGTTCGTGCTCAGAAGGAACTATCAGTTTTATGGTATATAAACATACTTGTTTATTATATTTAAATATAGTTAAAATTATAAGAGTTCGTAAAAGACGATACTACGTAGATTATTTTTAAAATTATGATTGTCATTTATTGTTATGTTCTTTTTTATGGGGTTATATACAGTTATTAGGCCCAAAAAAAGCGATTTTTCATGAGAAAACTTTTAACTGCATTAAAGTAAAAACTTCTACACAGGTTAGGGTAACTTCTATCTTTACTTTTACATTTTTGTAATTGTAAAAATAATAATTTAAAGCTGCTATAACTGATCTCAGGTACTCCTCTCAAAAAAGGCATCTTGCGGTGACCACGATATCTTTGGACTGAATCATCTAATATGAAAAAACCAAACGGATTTCGTTAAAGAAATGTATCTAGTAATTAATCGAAGGAATAAGCAAAATAAATTGTTTTGACAAAATGGCGCCTTTAAAAAAAAAAACGATTTTTGACAAAAATTTTGATATTAAATTGTTTAAAAAAAATATTTATCGGTGAGAAAAATCTATCAATTAATTACTAAAAAATATACTTAAGAAGCTTATATTCAAATTTGAGAATGATCGGTTTAGCCGTTTTCGAGAAATCTTGGTTACCGACTTTAAAAGCACAGTGTTCAGAAAAGTATTTCGAAAATAATCGCCGGACCTGAAATGTTCTGTGTGTGTACTTAAATATATGTACCTTACAAAAATGAAATAAAAAGATCGATTTTTTGAAAATTCTAAATGTATATAACCCCTTAAAGACGCCTAGCTAGCGGTATATTTCTGTATAACGTGGAAGTAAATAATTCTACAATGCAACAAGTAATAACAATGACAGCGTTCTGGACACTCAACAGATGAGTAAACTAATCATAACGTAGTCAGTGAGCCGCAAGCGGATGTAGGCTATGGATATGGATGTGAACTATATGTCACTATAAAGAGCGAACGAAACTTGATAAAAAATGAGTTGACAATCCCATTGCAGTAAAAATGATTTGGAGCAAATATGTTACTGTTGTCTAAATGCGTACTTGATTTGTTCTGACTATATGTTCTCATCTTACTATATTTATATTATTACAAATTATTTAAATAATAAATTCATACGGTTTATTTGTATAAAAATGTTTTATTTATTCATATCATATGAAATCATATTCATTTTATTATAATTTTTAAAATAGTTTGCGTAGTAGTTAGGGAGATTGTCTAGCGTAGAGTGTCTTAACACTGAAACAAATTTCCTCTCAATGGCTTAGGAAACCCTGATTCCACCTGTAAATAAAGACGCACAATTATCATGTGCTATAAATATAATAAAGGTATATATGTGTACAATATAGCAGTAAATTGAAACATACGGTGTTATCAGTCACATTCAACTTATAAAACTTCCTCTCTTTAAATATGTATATGTCGTCCTGATTGATGAACACCCCATCGAAAGGGGTAGGCACACCCCAGTTCGTTATATTGACAGGATACTTACTGGCTACTTTTGGGGTCTTGTTGCGTTCAAATCCCCACACCAGATCGCCTGTGGAAGATAAATATGTACAGTTATAAATTGACGCAATGTTCTAAATTTTCATTAAAACTTAAGTATCATTCTCACCTACTGTTTTAGTTTAGTTTTTATTTTACTTCTAGTTGCAAAAATAGTATAACGTATGGCAATAAGCATAATTATTTTCTCCATATGTTTATGTTGACAAATTAACAATAAAAAATGGAATTATGATTTAAATTGAATTGAATAGAATTGTATTGAATTTAAATTATCTGCACAAAACATACGTCGCTTAGCCGCATACGGAGGTAAACGCTAGTTATATATATTACTATAAATTAGCTGACTCGACTGACGTTCTCTGTGTCTCTATTCGTCACTCGTCACTATTAGCTTGATTCGTAAATTAAATATCAGCAAACAAGACTTAAAAAAAAAAAAAAATTCCAAATCGGTCCAGCTGTTGTGCAGCTCAAGTGATGCGCTTACTAACTTAAGCGCTTAATATATTAATTAATAAAAAAGCAAGTCTATTACTAACATACGGCGCATATGCACTAAGACTTAAAATTAAAACTGTAACTTAAAACAAAACGAGTAGCCAATTGTTACCTTTTATGCCAGTAGAAAATCATTACCTTTAAAGAAGAACAATTTCTCAGTGAATTGCACTTGGAATACCGTATCGATGTAGTTTGGAATTCCCGGAAATTCTACGGAAATACGTTTTGGAAAACCTGGATATAAAGTTCGTACATTATATTTCCAAACTGTATCGTTTTTAAAATAATAAGTATCTTTCTCTGTATTAGTAAATGCTGCATCAATTCCTTCTGGAAGTTCTGGAAGATTATCAGTTATCTTCTTTGGAAAATTTGGATATTTACTTAAAGGAAGCCTCCAGTAAAACTTATCTTTAAAAACTATTACGTTTCCACTTCCAGTCGTTAGAATTGTATCAATTTTGTTTATTTGACATAGTTCATTATTGGGAGGAAGACCTCCTTTGTTTCCATAAAGATTCTGCAATAAATACAACATAGCTTAGTTGTACATCTTATGTTTTTTAGACATCTACCAAAATTACAGAGCCGGAGAAAACAAAAGATTTCACTAAATATCCATATAGAAAAATACAAATCTATAAGACTATCACTTCTTTTGCATCCATATCTTCCTTTTTTACCTGTATTGCCATTATGTCATCACTATGAAGATTGTTTCTAAAATTCTTTGTTGAATACGCTGGAGCCATTAAAGCTTCCAGAATATTTGAGTGGTCAATACCAAGAGCATGACCAAATTCATGTGCAGCAACGTTATATAGATTTGTGCGGTCATAATCTTGGCTACCAGTAGTCCAAGCTATGTCGTTGTTAAAGTGAACATCACCTCCCCTCTAAAGTGTAGTTTATAATTATTATTTTACATAAAAATATTTAAAATATAATAATATTTTATTTGTATGGTATAGAAACTTACTTCACGACCTGGTGCAAAAGCGTGTGCAATGACAGAAGTTCCTGGCAGAAATGGCTTACCATCCCCATGATCTCCTGTTTCAAAGCTAATTTTTATATCAGCGTCATCATCATGTACTTCTCTGAATGTTATGGGTGTATATTTTGACCAAATAAGTAAAGCATCTCTTATGTCTTCATCCACTTCAACATCATTCAAAGACCTGTGGTGATTCGATACTCTGTAAGTCAATTCACTTTTCTCCCATCGACTATCTGCAATAGGTAATTTTGTTATTCAATCAATTTTGAGTCAAATCAATTACAGTCGAATAGAATTAGAATAGAAAACTCAATTTCATGATTTTGTAAATAATTTTCAACAATTTTTAAATAATTTTTCACAACATAGAATTGAAGTGTAACCATTGAGTATTTCAGTTAATTTAGTTAAAATTTACAGTGTAAATAAAGAAAGACTAAGTAACTTTCCTAAAGCATTTATTGAAATTTTCCAAAAAAGTGTAAATATTGATTTATTTAAATGTTAAATGTATAAATAATCTCATTTTTCAATGTTATTTACTACCGGTATATTTTCTATGTTAATCTTAACCTAGAGGATCTTAGCAAAGCCTTAAATACATATAATTTTTACATCGGTGCTTCATTAGCCTCTGAACGAATCTAGTATATCAAACTAGATATACTTTTTTTAAAAACTTTTTTTTTAAAACTTGTAAAACTTCTTATTTAAACAGAGTCATATTTCAAATTTGATCTTAAATTTTCAACTTACTTAACAGATTGAACTCGTGCGCAATCGATAATTTTCCGCCCTGTTTGTCTTCTATGCCACATCGAGGTTTTGTCATTACTGCCTTAGTCTGTGGATCCAGAAGGCCTAAAAATATTGAACACTAAAGAGACTCTTAAAGGAACAGAATACACACTATAAGAAACAAATATATCACAAAATTATACAACCGATATTAACATACAAATCTGGGAAACATGCAAATGACTTATCTTATGACTATACATCAAATTCATTATAAAACTACAGCATTATAAAAACACACGACAATCCACTAATACCACATCTGAGGCAATACACACATGACAGCCTACTCTTCAAGAACAAATACAGACTACCAAAACACACAATTCTCTAAGCTCATACTCATTTCACAGACAGATACACATATCTTTTTATTTAAATTATCACCTCAACAAAGTATGGTTTTAACCAGTAGAAGACAAAATATAACACACCGATATCACATCGATAATAGGCGAAAGATAGGCACCATAAAATTAAAAAATAGTCTAATAATATTGCAAATGCCATGTATACTCGCATAAAAACGTCTTATAAAGAATTTAAATTTATGAACATACACACACTCTACATATTTGTTCTTTTTTCTTACCTGTTACTTCTATTCTACTAAACGTTTGAAACAATTCTAAAGCTTTTCTAAGATCTGTTACTCCCTCATCCTGACTCATGAATCCATAAGTTTTTAAATATTTCTGTTGATAAAAGAGAACATTTATTATAATTTTGAGGTATATTCATTGATATTTTCCAATACATTAAAACCATAAACTAAGCATAAACTAAGCTTAAATAATTGAAAGATATAGTTAAACTGTGGTCTGTCTGTACATAGTCTTTAACTGTAAGTATTCCTGTGTTATTTTTTTTTTAAATACTCTAAAGTATGCTTGGTAAGTTGATATTTATTTAATTAATTTCATTTTCCAAAGTAACGCATCTACGATACATTCGAACCGGGGCAAGAACTTCACATTGGCGTCCCCGTACCCCCTACACACTGTGAGTTTCAAAAAAAGTTAAGTCATAAAAAAGTATCTGGATAGCGTTGTTGTTCCTGACAATTTCCGTGAGAACTAAAAAAAAGTCTTTTCCTCAAAATATATAAAAATTAACAAACTAAATGGGTACGCAGTGCCTTCGGAATTTAGCACACCCGAAGTAGCCCGGTATTCCCCCCTTAAATTCGAGCTTGCTATCACCATAAAAGGCGATAAAAGGCTAGGTGCCTAGGAAGCCTGAGAAACCATAAATAAAAAAAAAGGAAACCTTTAATACCTTTAGAACTTAATAATGAACAGGTTTAGCGAGATTCCATCAATATTTTCAATAATATTTAATAAAAACAAAAATATGAATCTACATAGCGCAGAAATAATACCAACTTGATTTAAAACAATTAAAATATATAAAATACATTTTATTTATTTATATTAAATGTCTAGAAATACCTAATTCCACAATATATAATTTCATAGTGCTGCAGTAATGACATTTCAAACATTTATAATTCTCATATCCTGGGATTCTTCATCTAGGGAGACAGATTTCTAGAGAAAAAATGAATATTCTTAGGGTATAGCAACTTACAGTTCAACTTTTTTTAAATGTGTATTAAAATAAAATACAACCTCGAAATTAGTGTTCAAAATAAATGTAAAATATGGAGATTTAAAACGCTACGTAATTAGTACAGTCATGGCTAAAAACGTTTGATGTTACTTTGCTTTGGAGCAGTTTTATCACAGTGTGTGTTATGTATGCGTTTAATGTATTTATTAAAAACTAGATCATTTCTTACCTCTGCTTCCAGTATTGTAATGTCAGCAAGAGAATTCCCAACTAGTGTAAGACATATTATTAACACAACACTTGCATGCAACAAATTCATGTTGAAATTACACAGATATTCACCAGCTACACAGAACCACAACCTGTTTGTTCGACAACTTTCAACAAATGCCTCGTTTTGTTTATGATTCCTGTTTCTTGATCCCTGAGTCTCTTAATCTTGCATATAATTTTTTTTAAAGATGCTCATTTCAATACTTATTACGTTTTCTGTTGTTGCAACTCTCGAACACTGATAACCCTGACGCTGTGTCAAGTGCAAGATATACTTCTGACATCATGACTGATTATTAAACTGCAAAGATTTAGTCAGTGAAAATAAGTAATGTAAGCTTCGTAGAGATCTGATCACTACGGCGAATGACAAAAAGAATGGAACACTAGTTTAGAGAGAGACACAATCGCGTTTGCAAACAGCGTTTTTAAATTCCATAATTTTTGTAGTATAGTTTTGCCAATGAAGTATTTTTGTGATAAGTTCATTCCACACAAAAATAAAGAAATAATATATATAAATAGTAGAAATTAATACAAAATCATTATCAAGTTATTCATAATTTTCGTTAATATAAATATTCCATTCTTTTACTTCTGTTTAGTAAAACTACCCCTTGTACAAACAATATGGATCAGAAGCGTATACAATTTGAATACGATATTCTCCGACATGGCCTATTATCTGAATCGACATTTAGGCGATATAGGGACAACAAAAACTCGAGACGGAAATGTTCGGACCTCTATTTTGGAGATATTTCAAATCGTGTAAATAAGCCACACCCCATTTATGAAGTTAAGCTTTAAAATACGAAATTATTTTTCCTGAACTTAAACATAATATTAAGAAAATATATTTTCCAACTGAACGTGCTTCGAAAAATCTTACATAAATCGTAATCAGACATATTCAACATTACTGCGATACGAAAAAATGTTTGAAGGACTATATCCCTTTCGCTGCCTACCTTCTTTACACATTCCCTTTTCAGATGTTGTAGTGCTACTTATGTTTTCCCAAAAAATTCCATCATTCTCTTCCCTTTCGCATTACTTACATTGTTTTTATATTCTAGCATTACAATCCATCAATCCATCTCTTTCTCCTCGTGTCCTTTCTATTTTTACCTTTTTCTATATAGTGTAAATTTTATTATTGTAGAATATATTGATTGAAACTATGATAACGCCAGGTAGATGACCCTAGTATATGGACCCTAGGAACTATCTGCACTCCCTTGACACTCCAGTAATGTATGACAATCTGTAGTAAATACAAACAGTTTGATCTTACTCAATATCTGTGCAAATTATTACGCTTAAGACAGTTATTCCCGTTATGATAATTTTTTTATTTAAAACAACAACAATTTAAAAGTTTGAGAACCATACGGGTTTTAAGGTCACAGGTATGCGTGAAAACATCTCCCATACTATGTATATACACATATATATATATATATATATATATATATATATATATATATATATATATATATATATATATATATATATATATATATATATATGTATATGTATATGTATATGTATATATAATATATAAGATTTGCAAGAGAATTGCGTATTTTATTGAGTAACCCGTGGAATAAAAGACAGGCGGGAGGGAAGTTTTATGCAGTTTAAAATCGTAATTAATGAAATCACGGTCATCAATTAAAACAGATTAAATTATCTAAGCTGATAGAACATGGAATGGTAAGAAAAAATGGAATATCTTTCTTCCAATTTTTTCACAAAATAATGTAGATCTATGGCTGAGTCAAATTATTTTAATCTTTTATCAAAAAAATATAACCGCTAATTGTTATATTTTTGAATCTAAGTTAATCACCACGTTTTCGTGCTAGAAATTAAAAATACATATATAAATCTTTTGATTTCTGTTAGAAAAAATCAGTTATATTCTAATAAATTTATTTGTCATTTGAAGAGAGTTATGTTTGGGTTTTTTGACGTTAACAAATCGGACTGGTTGACCTTCTGATATAACTTGTAGATAAACATAATATGATAAATGAACATAATAATATTACTAATGAGTATCGAAGTTAAATTTAAATGTAAAAGTTTATGAATTGGTAAATACCAGCATAAATTTTTTTTTATTCCAATTTTCAAGTTTATATTTATAATTTTCTTATCATACAACTCTGTATAAACATATTTCTAAATTTATTTATATAAAAAATTATTAAACACTTTTAGAAAATGACTAAAATATAAGCTGTTCCGTAGAACACTGTTGCCGGGACGCTCGGCAATGGTCACCGTACCGTAGCATCATCAGAGTTTTAAGTTTTACATAAGTAAAAATGATCAATAGACAATTTGAAATGAAAATCCAACGCTGATGAGATCCTAGTATGGTGTTCAATCAAGTTATTTGAACGATTTAATTCCGTATAGATAATAATCTGCTAATCAAATTGTTTCATGATCCCACAGGATTGTCCGTTAATTATTCAATTATTGAGGCTACTAACAGGGTTTACGGGTAGTTAGATACGATGAACTATCTGCGCAGTAGCACCTGTTGGAGAAGTGTTGTTTAGTGACAGGTAATTACAAATACAATGTATATTGTTTAGGTGTAACAGAAACGTTTTACTCGACTTTAGCGGTTGTGAAATAACGCATAAAATTTGAAAATTGAAAATATTCTTTATTTATAGATAATTAGGAACCTGAACAATAGACAATTTATACTAGATATAGTAGAATCTGATTTCTTTCTGGGGCCCCGGTGTCGAAACTTGATATATAGTTCAAATTACGAAAGTTCGGCGAGAAAATAGAGAAAAAATAAAAAGTTGAGATGATTATTCAAATTTGTTTTTTTTTAATATTTATTTGAGTGCATCAACTTTCAATAGTTATTAGCACTGAAAATAACAAATACATTTAACAGATTTGGCAAATGTGCACTCCTTTCATTCATTCTTTAAAAGATAAATTTGAGTTCTGTGGCGATGAGAATGTTTGGGAGTAATATCACTAAAGAACAGTTACGTTGAAATGTAGTATGTGGGCTCTCTGTTCAAGGACATTAAAGATAGATATAGAAAACTCTAAATTTCCATCAGCAAGTGTCGTTGATATTCAACAATGAAACCATACTTTCCGTGTTGACTTAGGAAAACCAAATTCCACCTGTGAATAAAGAAAGTAATTCAATTATCATGTGTTTTAAAAATTACCAAATAGTAGTAACTATTACTTAATTATATCAAAACATACCTTTTTAGTTTTCAAATTCAACTTATAATACAGCATGTCTTTAAAAATATATATGCCCCCGCCAAAGATAAGAACTCCATCGAACGGAGTAGGTATTCCCCAGCTATCAATATCAACGGGATAGTTGCTCGGAACGTGCGGTGACTTGTTCAAATCAAATAGCCACACTTGATTGCCTTTAAATGGCAAACAAAAATAATTATTACAATGTTTGTTGCAAGATTCAACTAATGCTTATTTCAGGAAAAATTAATTTACCTTTGAAAAAGAACAATTTCCTTGTCATTTCCCACAAGAACACCGTATCGATATTATTTGGTATTCCGGGAAATTCCTCCAAAATATATTTTGGAAAACCTTGTTGTAAGTTGGTTCCCCAGTATTTCCAAACTCTGTCGCCCTTAAAATAATATGTATATTTCTCTAAGGTATTAAACGCTGCGTCAATTTTTTGCGAAAGTTCGGGAAAGTAGTCAGATATATTTTGCGGGTAATTTGGATTTATTTTTCTTGGAAGTTTCCAGTACTGATTTCCTTTAAAAACTGCAAGACTTCCATTTGGAATCCAGAAGATGGTATCAATTTTATCTATTTGACATAATTGGCTGTCTCCTTTATATCCATAGAGTTTCTGTAAAAGATGAATTTAATGTTTCCGACAAAAGTGAGATATTTAGGTTTAAATTTAAATAATATTCTATTTACCTTACCTGAATTGCCAATATGTCGTCACTATGAAGATTGTGTCTAAAGTTTGTTTTGTTCTGATAAGCTTCATACATTAAAGAATCTGTAACAGTCGAATGGTCAAGTCCAAGAGTATGACCAAACTCATGTGCGGCAGTAATATATAGATTAATGCCGTCTAAATTATTCCCCGTAGTCCATTTAATGTCGTTGTTAAAATGAGCAATACTACCACTCTAAAATTAAAAAAAAAAACAAAATCATATTTTGAACAGTAAAAAAGTAATTAAGTGATGCAGAAACTTACTTCGATATTTGGTGGAGAAGCGTGTGCAATAACGTTATCAAAAGGGCGAAATGGCAAAGCATCTCCATGATCTCCTGATTCAAAACTAATTCTTATATCAGCTTTACCATTTACTTCTCTAAATTTGAGGTTTGTATATTTTGTCCAAATATTTAAGGCTGCTCGCATGTCTTCATTTACTTCGTTTTTATTTAGATCCTTGTGATGATTTGTTATGCTGAATGTCACTTCTTTATCTTGTCTCCATTTCTTTACATCTTTAATTAGAACAAGTAAAAAATGTCTGAATCGTTAGTAGGATAAGGAAGCCCATCAATTCTAATTCCGTTATTCATACTTGTGTTTATAAATGATATTATAGAGCCCCACATATGAGCCACAAACCAAGTTCAATGCGATTTAATTATATTCATTATTCAACTCTAAAATTTTAAGTAATTCTTTCTGGCGTAAATTTAATATGAATTGGTTTGGTAGAATTTGTGCCATTTTGATTATGGAATTACTGAATAAATATATAAAAAGTTATACATATTTACAGATAATGTACTTACATATAATAAAAGTTTCTCGAAAAAAGAATATTAAGGAACCATAAGAATAGATAGCTCTCGCTGGGAAAATTTGTTGTGTACCAGAAAAAGAGCGAAAAAGAGTTTTACTAAAGGGTCAAAATTAAAACATATGGTTGCTTATCGAAGTGAAGTTCATTTTTCCACTTCAAATCCCTCATACCAAAACATTTCGTACGTAACAGTGAAACACAGAATGAACATTTCTAACCTTGTTCCTCTTCTAATTGAAGTCATTATCTTCTTAGTAGTCGTTATATCTTATTGTCTTAGTATAATGTGATTTATTGGGTAGCATGTATTAATATAATAAGAAATATAATAAAATCCACTAAAAAAAATGAATCATTGCAAAAAGGAAAATGACATGCACTTATCACAACTTACCAAACAGTTTATATTCTTGAATGATGGAAGGTCCACCATTCGAGTAATCAATAATTCCACACCGAGGTTGTTCCATAGCTGCCTTGGTCTGCGGGTCCAAATCAAGTTTTAATTTCAAATAACATTTTCTTACCATTTATAAATATGTATATATACCATAACATCACCATTAGGAAATCTATATGCCTCATGAGTAGCTGACTATAAGCCTATCGGACATGCAATGGTCAAATTAATAACAACTTGACTACGCTTAATCGAAGCCACATGCATCTGGGGTCAAATTTATACTCATGAATACCTTATTTCTCAATTCATTGCAATTATAACATTCTTTAATAGTTCAAAGAAGGTCTTTTATGCTACTACTTAGATGTTTCACTTAATTTAATAAATTTAATCATGGAAACGAAATATATTTATAAATATTTAAGAGTGTAAATAAATGCATTAAGAAATTAGTACATCACTTACCTTTGCTTCATCAGCAGTAATATCACAAAGTGCGACACATAGTAGTAAAGCAACACTAGCCCACAAACTCATTTTAAATAATAAACAAATATTATTTTACTCATTACTCGCAAGCACAACGCTGCAACGTCGCTTCTTCGTTCACTTTCAATAAATAACTTGTAACTTATGATGCCTGGGTTTTTATACTACTTTTATACTTCTACTTGAATTAAATTTTTGGTTACAAGATTTTTATCCTTGTTATTATACACACGGTGAGTTTCTAGCGATTTAAATGTCTCGTCTGCTTTACCAAGGACGCAGTAGGGGGTACAATGGGGTATTCTTGGACTCCGCTGGCGTGAAAGGAACAACACAGAAAAAGATTATGGATGGTACAGGACGTATCAATAATGCAAAAGGTTTATCTCTCGGTAATACGAATTATGAGATACGACATATATTAAGGACGAACAAATATTAAGACTGTACCTTTGACTCAATTAATTGGCTTCTGTACTGTTAAAATGATTTTTTTATTCGATATTATTTTGGGAAATTCGTTAAATTACTTTATAAAAACCTTGACATAAGTTATCCCTCCATCGTTCTTAACATGATACGTATCTTTATCTAAGGTGCTAAACGCTGCGTCATTTTTTGGGGTATCTTTTTGGGGAATTGCAATATGCTTTTCTTGGAAGCCTTCAGTACTTATTTCACTTCTAAGTTATTATTAATTATTTACGTTCAACGATATATTTTTGATATTATTACTATTTTAATTGAGTCTTAATGAATTGACTTCTAATTTGACTCTTTCTTGCTGTATAACTTTTTATTCGTAAAAATGAAATTATGCATGTGTGTTAATCTGTTGAATGCAAACATATTTCAAAGTTTAGAAATTCAAAATTTTATAAAAAGGGCGCTGAGAAAATTAGTAAGAAACTTTCGAGAAAGCTCAAATTTTGGATTGTGTAAATAACTAAATATCATATTAAGAAGAAAATTTACAAATGAAAAAAAAATCACAAATTTTGAAAAAAGATTGGTCATATAACGAATAAATTGAAAATATTTTTTATTTTGTTGAAAAAAATATAATTTTTTTAATCAAATTGTATGAAAAATTATTTTCCTATTGAGCCAGTTAAATATTTCAATTTGAAAATAGAATTAAAATTTGAAATGTAATTAGGAATTATTTTATTAGGTTCAAATCATACACACTAAAGAGACGTCGCTTTGCGACGGTTATAAGCTCTAGTATATTATAATTTCCAAATAAGAATAACTTACCAAATATTATTTCACTAAAACAGTTGAAATTAATCTCAGGATCCATTATTCCACTTGACAAGTTCAAGTATAGTTTAGAAGTTGAAATTGCTTGAGCTAGATTTCCTCGGAAGTTTCATTATTAAGTCAGAACATTTTGTAGGCTCATTTTATTTATAATAGTATTATTAAATTTCATATAATTTTTTTTAATTGTTCGTTATTTCAATCTTTTATTTATTAAGTATAATTTGATTATTTCACAAGTTACTTTACGTACTACACAGATTTATTTTGTCTATTTCTCATATTATAATTATTAGTTTTCAAATCAATGCTTTAGTTCAATAATGAGACATATTTCAAAACATAAACTGTAATTGTAAGAACTATTTAAAATTGTAAATTAAATAACAATTACTTATAATACAATTTAATATTTTTTTAAATGATAATTAGATTTTAAGTTTAGTAAGATATGTTTTGATTTGCTTATGACATACACGACACGGCTGGCCTGACATTTAAACACTGAGAAACTTTAGTCAAGCCTTGAAACACTTCAACATTCTCAGTTACGATACATCTTATACTATTATATTATTCTCTATAATAAAATATTATATTTTTAATATTTCCAACCTAATGTTTTCCAACTTCAGAAATTCTTTTAATAATAAATCCAAGCCAACCATTAATTCACTTTTTATTGTTGAAGCTACCATTATGCAACCAGGAAGACTATTGTTGCTTTAAATTTAAAAGGTTTTTTTTGCTATGTAACATTTAAAAAGAAAATATATGTTCATTATATGGTATATCTATATATTAAGAAAACTGTATAAAGCTCTTTAACAAAGTTGTTGAAAGTTTTTTGTTACGTATAAAGTAGAGAAAGACAATTGTGACATTTACATAGCAAAATATTTGTTCTAAAGTCTGAACTACAACGTCAAGAGAAAATATAAACGTCACCAACCAACAATCTAACAAAACTTTAACATAAACTTTATATACTAGTACTTCAAATGTACAAATACGTTCACACACACACACACACATATACGTATATAGTTAAAATATGTAAAATAATTCAACAGTTGTTATATACAAATATTCTAGACAAATAAAAGTAAGCAGCTGACACCAGAACTCACTAACAAAACACTAGTTAGTAGCTTGTCGGTATAAGATGGCGTGCTAAACTTTGAATAAAGGTTGACTGTATTTCGATTCGATACAAAGATCAGCGCATACATGAAAAATATTTGAGTGTTCGTTTAATAGATTTTAATCCTAAAATTTATTAGGCCTACGTCAGTAGATGAAAGAATAAAGTATAAACACGTGCATACTCAGAAATTTCGCATACTTTCTTATAAAACGTTTTTATTGTCGTCACTATTTGTTTAACCTTTTCAAACGGTGTTATCTGTAGATTCCTATAATAAATAGAAGTGTGACTAAAGAGAGAAAGCACGTATGCGGTAATAGAAATAATTGGGAAGAGTATGTAAGAGAAAAGCTGGAAGAAAAGATTAAATTGAATTGAAAGAAATATTGATGGAGAAGATTGAAACGAAGAATTAACGGTAAGGAACAAACTGAGAGGTTGGGAAATCTTTATCTACCGAAAGGAAAAGGAAGAGAGGAAAAAAGGTAAAGGGAGAAGTAAGAAGCAAACTAGTAATAAGTGATATGAAATAAAGAACTAGGAAGTTTAGCGGCAAAAGAAATTAAAGAATAGAGAAAAAGAAATGAGAAAGAAAAAGGGAGGGAGGAAAAAAGGTAAAGGGAGGAGTAAGAAGCAAACTAGGAATGAGTGATATGAAATAAAAAACTAGGAAGTTTAGCGGCAAAAGAAATTAAAAAATGAAGAAAAAGAAATGAAAAAGGAAAACGGAGGAAGGATAAAAGGTAAAGGGAGGAGTAAGAAGCAAACTAGGAATGAGTGATATGAAATAAAGAACAAGGAAGTTTAGCGGCAATGAAATTAAAGAATAGAGAAAAAGAAATGGGAAAGGAAAACTATCGGAATTGTTTAGTAAAATAATTCAAAGTAGAAATTGCAGATAGAAAAAAAGAGAAGTGATTGGCGGAAGTACAAAGTACAAGTAACGAAAAAGAGAAGGACCGTGAGCGAGAAAGAAGTAAGTAAATATGTATATGATAACTTATATTAAACATTTGAGATATATAGATAAGAAATTTGTTTTTATTTTTGTGAGAATTAAAGTGTTTTGAAATGTTTTCCAATTTCAATTGTAACGTGTGGATATCATTTCCCAATTTATATTCTTACGCGTTAATTAACACCGATCCTTCAATACTATGCTATAGTTATGTACTGAACTAAACTAAAGAATCTCTTCTTAACGAACAAATAAAGATATAAAACCGCAAGAATTCACATTATTGGTCAACATCTCCGACAATTTCCATGTGTACTAATCCATACATACACAACGAAGGTTTGTTTCTGTTTGTTTTATCTAAGATACTCGTACATGAATAATATATGCAGTATCTTGACATAGTTTAAATGTCAGGAAGTTCCACCACTGGTCAAATAGACTTTAAGCTTGAAATGATATAGCATGGGGTCTAAAGTTATAAGAAGGGTAAAATACTTAAGCAAAGAATGAAGGAAAGCTTCCAGGCATGCCACAAGTGTTGTCAAGAACATATGGACCAACCACATACACACACATACTAGTAGCCCCTACAATATCTTTCCGCCTGTAGGTTCTAGAAGGCAAAGACTTGGCATGTACAAATCTTCAATCCCAGTACCTCAAGTAGCGTTACCAAGTACGATGTCTGATATGAGTTATGTTGCTATATGTGTATTTGTTTTGTTTACTTTAGGGCGTATATTGTTTATGAATATTAGAATGGTCTAAAGTTTAATATTGACTTACTCTGCCCTGCATTTAATTAAGTTCTAATATTTAATGAGCCTCACATATGAGTAGATGTATATTGCTACATGGTGGGAACAAAGAAGGAGGTATGTAGTCCCTCTTCAATTACCCACAGAAATATTTTCCTCCCGAAAAGAATTTACGAACTTGGTGGGAATTTTAGAGCGGTCTGCCATATTTACTTATTTAAGGCTAATGTCGTTTGGTAATGTTTATATTAATAGCTATGTCGATTCAACACTATCACCATTGATAATTTTCATTGTTACTTTCTAACGGTGTTTAATTGGCATGTAACACAATGTTGTCAAAAGTTATTACCATCTGTTACAAATAAAACCACATTCTAAACTATGAAGTTTTATATGTTAACCTTAAATGTTAGTTTCAGCTCGTGAAATCATGCGTCGTTCATCAGTAAAATACTTTATTTAGTAACTATTATTATCTCTGTTAAATAAGTATAAGTTATTATAATGCAATGGCTAGAAGTTCCCAATGTCAAAATTCCAAATTTGGTACTGAAAAGAAAATGTAAAAGATTTGCTTTGATACCTATTTTCTAAAACTATATATGTTTGCATAGAATATGTTTGAACTACTAATTTCAAACTCCAGTGTGATAAAACATCATCTCAGAAACAACTATATCATTTTATTTCGAAATTTAATCAGTTCTCTAATATACGTCTATTAATAAATGGAAATATTTTATTTGCTTTTTTGTAAGTGAGAGCATATAAAAATAAAGTTCAACCTGTTATTTTTTGTTGCTCTGTGAATAAAAATTTCCATGTAAATATTCTCGATTACACTACTCCTGTTTTAAAACATGAATATTCATTGATTGTTGATTCTTTCCTTAACATCACATCATATTTTAAAACATAACGTATCCGTACTGCGTACATCTCATATATCATCTCGTAAATTCTGTTACGAACCTAATTTAATTAAACATCCAACTGAGACAAACAAATAACTGATTAGCAGCAAACACATCTCGTTCTACAATAACGAATCCTCTTGTTCTACAAGCGAACCCTCAAGCATACGTATTTAAATATTTTGTACAGTGATTTATCTGCAAACTCTTTTTTTCATTTTAATTTTTCAATTATTTCACTGAGAAATTTGTTTACATAGATGGAGGGTTGGGTTACCTTGTATTTCAGATTTGAACATAAACCATACTTTTCTAAAATTATATTTTGAATGAAATATTATGTAATAAAAGTTCTTGTAACAATTTTTAATATTTTGTCTGTGGTTTCTACGTATTTAGAACGTTTATATGCGCCCAGTGACGCACGTTTAAATATTTTAATAGTGCTTCAGGGAGTTAAGCGAAGTTTAAATGAAACAAAATTATAAAAAAGTTATGAATAATATATACATCGTGTTACTTCTAATACGAGTAGACAGTGAAATTAGTTGTTTTTACTGATATTACAAAATAATGTAGGGAATTAACTAAAATATTCATACACCCCAATGGGACCGACCTTGGTGATTAAAGTAATACTAATATTTTATTGCATTCGTTTCTAGCAATTTTGCACCGTGTTTTGGTAGATTCTTTGGTCTTTATTTTTAAAAAGGTATACTAAGTACTTAACTAACACGAATGTAGCATTTACGAACATGTAATGTTCGTGTTGCGTGTGTTTAATGTGTATTGATAAAGTAGAGAATCGGGTCGCCAAACGCACAAATATTATTTAGTAATTAATAAATTTAAATTAGTATCTGATGCATAATTGTACCAATCAAAAATTATTTTGTCAGAACTAGACGACAGCTGTATCTTTGAGTTGGATCCCCGGACTAGAATTATATATTCTGTGTTTGGTTGTAATCAAATTAAATTTATGCCATCATACTAGAAGGTCGTCGGTGATAGGATTTAGCATCGGAAGCAGTCAGTCGTTAAATAAAAAAAATATATATATTTCTAATTGACGAATGAAGATATAAAAGGAGAATTACCGAAGAAAAGGTATACTCGCAATTAAGAAAAAAGTGCGACAAGAGAACTCACGAAAAGAGAAGTTCAAGAATAGGAACTGAAGTAACGAAGAAAGGAAAGAAGGAAAGAGATGTCTTACAGAAGGAAAGAGTAAAAAGAAAGAGAAGGATCAGGAACGAGAAATATGAAGATTCGAGCACAGAAGATAGATTGTTAGCGTACAAAAGTATTTGACATAGTATTTGATATATAGAGAGTTTGATTTTAGTTTTAGTGAGGATTAAAATATGTAATATAAAACGTAATATATAAAGTAAATCAAATGAATAATTATAAAATTCTACGCCACTGAATAAGTTTATCTGTAGACCACACTGTACAAATAAATGTATTTTATCTATCTGGGGTGTAATAAGTTATAAGACCGTATAAATAACTACAATAAAAACCGAAAAAAGCTGTCGGTTTGTGTTTTATCAAAAATAAGTATAAGAATAAAAGTAAACATTTAAAACAAAACTCATTTTTATTGCCACGAATTTTCAAATTCCACAAGAAATAAAGTGGAGGAATTATGGGAATTGAGATAAAAGAATGACAGAGCTTAATTGTATTTCACGCGGAGTAAAGCAGGGAGCTTTTTGTGCACGTAAATTCTTTATATTATGTTTTTTTTCTTTTTTCTTTTAAGTATTTAATATATCCATTTTAAAAATATAAATTTAATTTATAAAAGTCACAATTATGAAAATTATAACTTTTTCCGGTTAAAAAGAAAAACAAATTAACATTGACTATGAAAAACAATGAATGAGCTTTGCTGCTGTGTTATCTGTTTTATAACAATGAACGAATGATAAAGTATTATTAATTATACTAATTACTTAATTGTTGTATTATATTTAATTAAACACGTCTAACAATTTAACCTCGAGATATAATTACATTTATAATTTTTCTTTGAGTTGTTAAATTACACTTTAATTTATAAGAATATTTTCTTACCTAATTCTTTACTATTTCTTGTTCACTTTTCTAATATTAATCATTGTGAAATTTCTTGATGTAATCGCGCTTTGTAATATAGACTACCTTTTCCATTTTTAAATCACTTATATAAATTATTTTTTATTTACTTTAATTAAAGGATATTCTAAAGTAGATATGTTTTCATAGTTTTAGTCTGCAGCTAAATATTTCAGTAAAGCCTCTCGCACACTGCAAGCGTATTTATGCGAATTTTGACCGGACGTATACGCGCTACTACGCTTTACCTATGCGAATTCTGTAAATGTAATGAACCCTCGCACACACCTCGCAAGCGACAAAGCCGTCCGAATACGGGTGTTACGTAGCTCTCATAGTGGAAACGTATATCAGTGAATTTTAACCAAACGAATATACTGGAAGTGATATGACAGTTTGTTTCATAACAGTGGTATATCGATAAAAGTTAAAGTAAAAGATTTCTTTCATGATAAAAAATGCCGTAGTTAATATACTTATGCATCTACCATTTAGTTTCTGCATTTGACTTCCAGCCAGTCCCCGTCATCCATATAGACCATTGAATAATAATGGTTAATAATGAATTCGAATTATTCAGTTTGAGAAAGAGACAAATATTTGCTACAAGTGTTGCAATTAATAAGTTCGGAACAATGAGTTCACCTTTATTTACATATCCGGATAAATCATCTGTCATCTTGTTACTGAAAGATGAATCTATTTTGTAATGAATGGGTGGGCGGGTGATCTAGGGAGGTTGTTAGATTCAAAAGGAGGCTATAAACAATGGTACAGTCAACAAAACAAATGATTTTCATTAATTTAACTTTTATGTTGACTATTACAACGAAATGTTATTTTCTATTTATTCAGCTTCACCTCTGTGTCTCCAGGAGTCAAATAATAATTCTTTGACGAACAGTAAAATAGAATGTAGCGAAAGATTCGTTTTGTAGGCTTTTTATCATCTGCCTAGAACCAATATTTAAATATAAACTCGTACATCCGGTAGGAAAATGGTTTTAAATGCTTAATCAATGCAAAGTATAGCTCAATCAGTCTCAGTCTCTAATTCCTTACTGTAACTAAGTATGATTTCCTAAACGATATAAACAAACGCGAATTAGGAAAGATTGAAGTACTCGGCGGAAAACTTTTACGGGGCAAGAAAATGGGGGTTAATTATAACCAGACTTCAAACACACTATATAATTTAATTATTGTTGTTTCATACGAGTATTTTGTAATCCATTTTATTTTCTAATAAAATTATATGTATTCGTAATTATAAGTAATTTCCGTGAGGGACAATATAAAAAAAAATCAGTAAATTAGTAAAATAAACCATCACATAAATGGGGAGGGATCCACAAAATGTGACAAGAATATGACAATATGAAGAATATGACAAGAAATTTGTGTGGCGTAATTTATTAGATAATGTTTTTTCTGTTTCTTTAGCAAATTCTATCTTGCAAAAAACCTATAACTTATTTATTCATCTTTTTTTATAGAGTCCAAAAATAGCCAGTGTTTTCTCGGAATTTCTTAAAAACTCATTTACATTTATATTTATTTATTTAATAAATTAATAAATAAACAAACGTTTTTTCCTCATACAACAGACTGACGATATTCGCGTCATCCTCGGTCTTCGAGGTGAAGTCAGGGCCGTATTACGATATTCTAGGCGTATTGTAAGACGCTTTCTAAGTTTCTATTTCTGATCTCAAGTTTTCGTATTCTATTTTTCTATTCTTACGCCAAACTTAATTCTATCTGGTCATAAATTAATCTTTTTTTGGGGCCCCCATTTAATCAATAACGTTAATACGGCACTGGATTATTTCATTATATTTGCATTATTTTTATAACGTACACATTTCCTAAATACAAATAGTTTAAAATGTTTCACAACAAATCAAATTATGTCTAAGTATTATATCTTATAACACAGCTTAAAAATACGTTCAGTTGGTGTTACATTAACTATAGGTAAAGCAGGCGTCAATCCACGAAGGAGGAGTAGGAGAAGTAAGTGAGAGGTGTTATTCAGAAGAGGGATATTGTTTAAAATTCCAGATGCTCGTAAAACATTTGTATTCAGTTAGTAAGAAAGATTAAGTAAGGGTGCTTTTTCAAGCCAAGAAAACACTTTGGTACCTAAATCTAATAAAATTAAAATTGTTAACAATGTACACTGTAATTCAGATTTTGGAAAATGTTTACACTTTTCATTTAACAAAATAGGTAACATTGAATATTGAGGAAAGAATACAAGTACCACAATACTAGATAATTACAAAATAAATTATGTTTAAAGATAATACACTTTATATAATAACGCTAAGCAAACAACACTGTAATAACACCTGATTTATATGCAACAATTATTACATTTATTTTGCTCCTAAGAAAACGAGATAATTTATTTTGTGAAGATTTGTTTTTATAAAAAATCGTAATAATGTCTAGTGATAACAAAAATTTTCCTGTATTATATTTTCGATATTTCTGGCAATGACCGTGCTTTGTTTATGTACCATAAGTAAATATATTAAGAATGAAAAAACGGCGTGTTATTTCTCAGAAAGAGAAGATTGAATTCTAACCTAGAAATGAATAAAATATTAAACATTGTGTTAATATTTAGATATCGATAATTTCAGCAGTATATTGAAGCAAATCTAAAAAACTAAAATACTTTTGATCTTTAGAATTCTTTTTCTGTATTTGAAATTCAATTTGTGTAATACCTGTGGTCGTTATCTTATGAGCTCTAAACTGAAAATAGAATCACTGTACTATCCACTTTTTTAAACGGCTGTTTTATTTCTATTAATAATTCCTAGGACAACCCTAGCAAAAAGCCAAGGTCTTTAATTCTCGTTAACATCTAAAATAAAACAGTTATATTAAAATATTCAACAAACATAAAAATGATATAAATATGCACAAATATGGGTATTCCCTAAAATATCCGCAAATATCCTGCAAATTGCATTTAAATCCGAGCTGTACTGATAACCTTGCAAATTTATTGACCCAAAACATATATTGTAAGTTATGAATAATATGATAGCTTAAGACTTTCTTGCCTAAAAAAATTAATGAAATAAAATAAATGATATATACACTACCGTATATTTAGCTTGGAAGTAGCCCTGACCTGAAAAATTTGGTGAAACCATAATCAGTAACAGTCCAAACAAATTTTGCCATGTGTTTTTTGGCATTCCTAAAAATGTAACACTATTACATCAACAACTGATAAAATATATAAATTTGGTGCCCCTATAAATTAGTAATTCTGACCATGGCCCAACATGCCTGCCGCTTCTCATATATCTAGATGGTTGATTTTCAATAAATTGTATTGTTCTATCAGTCAAGATTCTTGAATTATATTTCTTGCTTCAAATGACCGTTTTCTCTTTTGCTTCCACTATCACAAATTCAATTATATCCAATAACAATTTATTCATTTTAGCGTTGAGCTGTAATTTATGTAACTGGTTCGTAAATCTCATCCCAATTAAAACTTGTTCTTTTTCTAATCATTGATAGACGACACAGTGGAAGAAAGCATTGACACTTGACGCTAGACCTCTGTGTCTTCGAGTTTGATTCCTGGACAAGAGTTATATTTTCTGAGTTTGTTTTTTATTAAGTTATATTGATTATGTACATGCATAATCGTAAACCTATTAGGCAGCTGTGTTGTTGTTACTTAGAGCCTATTTTTCAAAGCTCTACGTTAGGGTAATTTCTCAGCTGTCATAACTGTAGCTTAACCCGGTAACGTACCTCGGTTACATATTTTGTTATTTAACTCTCGTTAATAATTAATAAATGGGGTTAAAAACCCATTTTTTATTTAAACGTCAATTATTCCATAACTAAAGTTTCACAGAGAATTAAAAATAACAGCCTAATCTATCACTTAAACAAATTTATTTACTTCGAATTCATTACTTTAACATAAAATTTCTATTAAATATCAATATATGTATAACTTTTTTAAAACTATAATTTTAGCAGCGTGTTATTTTATTTTCATTCTTTTTTCAATATGCAGTTTAATTCAGGAAATGTTATCGTCCTTTAACGGAAATAAAAATAGTTTGAAACATGTCTGCAATATGTTTTTGAATATTTACTGAGTTTTCAATGTTTTATGTTGTTTTATTATTTAACATGAATACAGTTACTGACTACTGGTGACAACGTATGTGTGTTGGAAGCGTTGACACAACACGGGTCATTGGATATCGTTCTAAACTGGACACAGATTATACACCATTTATGTTATGAATATTAATTTCTGGTGATAAGGCTGGTGATAACAGAATATGGAATTCCCTAATGTAATGCATTTTAAAATTATTTTTTTATTGTGGTGTTATAGTGGGTATTTTATGAACTGTTGTTACAGGTCAATAAATGCAGGTCATAGATAATATTACGTCTTTATGTTTATGTTATGTATTTGTAATATCGCACTTAGAAACAATAGAATATACAAAAAATATAAAGATAAATATATCCCAGGTGGAAATTTGTCTTGGAATGCGAGTTTCGCACTTTGTAGCTTACCACAAGCATTTTTTATATAGAAACTGTCTTGGAATGCAAGTTTAACATATCCTAGCTTAAGACCATCTATAAATTACATCACACAAATTTCATGCTATACTGACCCCCACTCCCCTTTGTCATACCTTGAAAACTCACCCTGGTCCTTTCTTTGTGACGTCACACGGTTTGAATTAATATAAATTTAAATAAATATTCTCACATTATATTTTTCCGAAAAAGTATTCTAAATAAGGACGACGTTGGTGGCAATATTCAGTACTTTTAATATTTTAGATCATATGTGACGTCACAAAGCTGATGACCCGCCATTGTTATATATTGTCATCATTTTGTGTGCCCCTCAATCCTACGTTACTAATGATGGTAATGATGGATGATGGTCTCTTACAAAAATTACCTAGTGTTACGTAAACAATTTACCTAATATACAACATTTTACTCTAACATAACTTAAATTAAATTACTTTAACATTAAATGAAGTTTACTTTTTTACTATTACCATAATCATAAAACTTGTGAGAAACAATTTTAGGTATATTAGTACCTTAAAATCCCACTTTTCAAGATTAGAGGTGTTTAAAATAAGAGCCTCTTAGATTAAACATAACTAGGTTTTGTCTGAGCCACTAATCATAATCGTAACTTTATAAAATATAATCATTTGATACCACTACAAATCTATTTTAGTATTAGTAGATAGTAGAAATAAAAATTAGTAGATAGCAGGAGATTAGTATAATAGTAGAAATTTAACTAATTCACTAATTAGAATCTTGAATCACTTAACAAAAATTTAGTATTAATAGAAAAGGTTTTAATCACATTTAATATTTTACTGTTTCATTTTGGTCTTTGTAAATTATAATTTATGCATTCAGATATAATATGATCTAAAGTTCCTAATTCGCCACATTAGAATCTATCGTCAGATTTAAAATTAATTTCATACAGGTGAGATAGAATTTTGCAATGATTACTTTTGATTCTGATTATAGTTGATATAATTTTGCGAGACACGTTTCTGAACCATCTTTCTTCCTTAAATTTGGATAAAACAAATAATAAGCCTTTCCATTTAGCTGACTTTTCTTAATGAAATCTTGGTTTCTCAAATTGAAGTTTAATTTTTTTCACCAGAACATCGGTGAATAATTTGAAGTGCAAGTTGTTCTTTTAAGTGTTAATAAAATTATTAGACTTAAAAAAATAAAATAGGGGCTGCCCTTTCCAGTCACCCTGTACCGAAAATATTTAAATAAGCATAATTGAATCGTGTTTGTAAAACAACGTGATACAAAAACTTAACAAATGGATCTTCAGAATGATTGCGTCCTTCATCACTGTAAACAAGTTTTATTAATTTCATCATCAGTCGAGACAAAGGTACGAGTTACAAGTAGAGAGGAGTATAAATTTGAGTATTCATCGCGTCAGATCTGTTGTGCTTATGTTATGATGCTGTCTTGACGTTGTGCGTTGTGGGGTGGGTGTAAGGGAGTGAGGAGGATAGTGAGGGGAGTGGGTGGACGTCGTGATCTGTAAAATATCGCAAACAATAGCAAAATGCTGACATATTTCAATTTCTGTTGGCGGATCAGGTGAAATCCCAGATACATAATTGCAAAAGCTTTGTATAGCGAGCGGATGGAGAGAGAATGGTGCGGTGGTTGATGGTGAATGGAAAATGGAGTGATGGAATTGGTATGGGAAAATACTTTGAAAACTTTGAAAATGGACGAAAACATAAGAAGAAGAACGGAAAAGATATAGTTGAAACTTATTCTATAGAAAGGGTTCAGGCGTGTACACTGTTAATTTCATAACATGTTCATTAATAGATAGGGTTGCAATTTATGTAGCTAGTTTTAGTATCTAGATACTTTTAAAGTATTTATGAACGTAATACCAGACGTCACAAAAACCCGTTGGTGAAATGACATGCTTTGTAAAGTTGCGATTCTAACAGGTGAAGTGGTGTCGCAATTTGTGGCCCATAATATTGACATTTTATATGAACGACTCGATCAACGTTCTCGGTCACTATGCCGTCACTGATTTCTTAATAATTCCTTATAAATCTTCATTAATAAAAGATTCTCGCTTAACATATTTATGTATATTTAAGGTTTATCTAAAATAACAAGAGTTGCCTATTAGGTAAACAATTTTGTTTCTCATAAAACATTTTGTTACCTATTTTTCGGCTTTTCGAAAGTGTAAGTCTACCTTTTTGCCCATTTACTAAATTATAAACTACTTAAAATGGAATTAAGGGAAATGAAAAAGCTGACCAAATGGCAGTTAGGTTAGCTGCTTTCTGTGATAACTATATTTCATATTTTATAAAATCAGATATGAAAGCTGAATCTGAAAAAATGAAATGAAAAATTGGCAAGACAAGTGGGATAATTCTGATAAAGGTAAAGAATTTTATAAAATACAACCAATACTGCGCCTGTTTGGTTGATACAAAGTTTAGTTAAAGTAAAATTAAAAATAAGCAGAACATTATTAGGGGCGATAAAAGGCTACGTGCCTTGGAAGCCCGAGAAATTATATATAAAAAAACTACTTAAGAAGATCCTTTTACAGATTATATAATCTTCAAATTTAATATAGGTACAAAATAAATTCTTTTTAGATTATATACTACAAGGTTTCCTTGAAGTAAAATATTACATGAATGTAAGATAACATATTTATTTAATGTTGAAATTACTTCGATGGGTTACTCATAAAACATGACTGATTAATTCAAAGCAGATTGCAAGTTAGCATTAAGTATTAATTGAAATAACTGATTTTATCTAGAGTATGTTATAATACAGGAATAATTTTGAATAACTGAAATATATAATATGTGTTACTAAAATAATGGTCTTAAAGTGAGCTTCAACTACAATACGTTAAAATAACATAAAAACACATAATAAGTATTATGCTATATTTGTAACAGTGTATTTTCAGATAATAATACATAAGGTACATACACAAATAGGGTACTGAATTTAGGGGTAGATGAAAAGCTCAGTGGGATGAAAGTTGAATGTTGTGCTTTAACTTTCTATTATAAAAACGATTTCTACAAACAAGTAAGTACCAAAAATTTCTAAACGAAAAATGAGAGTCAAAGAAACCATCAACACCAGCAAATATTACGTGTGTACAATGTACATATTGAAAATGGAAACGCAAAACCCAAACGCAAACGCAGATAGCTTCATTGGAATATCACACATGATGTGCATCACGTTGGCAATCGACAAGGAAGCCACGAAGTTACTCGGGAGATAAAGTACGAAAGAATAATTGGATAAACACATGGAAATTGTTGTTTAAATTAGAATGAAGATGCGTACGGTGAGTAAAAGGTAATATTAATTAACAATTTAATACATACGAAGAGTGTTCAACAAGTAACGAGAATTTATAAGAAGTCAAATGGCCCACGACAATTATTTAAAGAAAATATTTTTTTCCATAACCTGATAGTATTATACTGAATTACCCAGAAAACATTTTGATATAAATACTATATTTAAGGTATAACCATTCACGTATTTGCATATCCTATGTATATGCTGTTGTGATGTAAAACATACACTGTATATCATATGTATGTGCAAATGCATATTTAAACATTGCTGCATGTACATAGTATGTACTGTCATGTTTATTCATTTCATATATTTGCAATATATATATATATATATATATATATATATATATATATATATATATATATATATATATATATATATATATATGTATATATATACGGGATATTGTATCACATTATGGAGCATATATGAATATTGAATTCTCTATTCGGATTGAATAGAATCTGAGAATTTGCAAGCATGTTGGCTAGTCAGATAAAAAAAAATTATGACTATACTCGTTAAAAACAGTTTCGTGTAGTTTAGTTGTTGTTGTGCAAAACTTCTAGCACAGCTCTTTTCAAAGATTAAAAAACTTTGTGAAAATTTTGCTGAAGTAAATCTTCAGCAAAATGTTTATTGTTTAGCATGTATGCAAGTGGAACTAAAACTAAGAGTTTGCAATAAAGTTATTATTTTCAGATCGTACTAATTTACCCTTTTCTCGCTTGTCAAATATCTAAAGATCTGATCAGATTTTTTTTGTTCATGGTTTCTTGGGCTTCTTAGGCACGTAGCCTTTTATCGCCCCTTATAAAGTTCTGCTCTTTTTTAACTTTATATCCCGACAACAAGATCGATTTATCCATGGCCACTGTCGTTTTCCGAATCCCTGATCAGATTTATATCTCTTAAATACATATAAATATTCTTTGCATAACATACGTATTTTTAAAATAATTTTATAAATAATTCAGTAGAATACGTTAACCCAGTAAAGTAAATGTGAATGTCATAAAGTAATATTTTTAATTTTCGCGGGTTATTAAAACAGCATACGTACTTGTAGCTCTTGTAATTTAACAAAGTGTTTAGCAGACACACACACACACTAAGCATAGTTTCACTAACACACCTTTAAATACTCATATAAATACACAGAAACATAGCACACAAAATATACACACTATTAAACAGATGTTTTATTGTATTTGTCATAAAATAAGCTGGAGAAGCTGTTGCCTGTTCCTGCAATAGCTGGTGTACTATATATTAAACGTAGAAACATATTTTATGTCATTTTCTGTAACTTTATATGTTCCCGAGGGAAAACTTTTAGCAATATAATTTTCGACAATGTCTTTTGTTTACGTTTGTTAATTTATTTAAACGTAGTGTCAACTTAACCTTACTTTTATGACGAATTGTGTACTGTCATATCTTGTAGAAATAATAAGCATTGTTCAAATTAATTTCTTGTACTGTCGACTGTTGAGTTGAGCTTGTGTTCTCCTGTTGCAGATAATAATGTACGTGTACTATTGTCGTGTATAAGATTATAGGGAATAAGATTAAGGGGATACATCATCTTGAAAGACTAAAAAAGAGATACGTTTTTATGATTTGTTTGTAGCTAAACTAACGAATGTTTTTTATTTTCGTTTAAATAGTGTCAGTGATTATCAAATTTTACTAATTGTAAGTTATAACCTGTTATACAATAGTATTAATTAGTACAGTATTATTTATTAACAAATATGAAGATTGTCATAAGACTGTCTGGTCTGCATTGAACCCTTTCTATGATTCAGCAGCATCATGTTACTCTTAAAGTCCACAGAATTATGACGTCGTTTGGTGTTTATAGTTATAAGTAAAAAAAGAGGTCTGCAATCCTTTATATATATTTATTATACCATATTATATATTTGTTTAAAGCAATATTACTCGCTATAATTGGAAGAGAGAATGGTTTTCCTAAGTTTTACAGAATTCTTGTTCAACCGAGGTAGAAAATGTGTCCTTTAAATACCTTGTAGTAAGCTAGCATCGCTATTATTTAACGACGACTTGAACATTTACGATGCTATACGTCTACAAGTTACACTTCAAACTATTCACTATTTTATATTGTTCTTTAAATTGTGCTAATTAAGGAGACAAGGAAATATACATTTTTGCAACTATTTAAGTATAACAACAGCGTTTCTACTTCTTAGAGATACATTCGTCTAAGGCCTGTCGCACACTAACGTAAATTTGCGGCTTGGTTGAGCTTAAAGCAAGCAGACTTCTGTGTTCTTTGCATGTGTTGTGTCATAATACACATAAACCACGTACCGATATGACAGTACGCCAAATCAAGCTTGTGTACTGTAGGGTGTATTGGAGTTGTTTTGCACTAATATAAGTTATCATAAGAACAAATTTTTACTTTAATTTTTATAGATACACCACTGCTATGAAAGAGAATATTGCTTTCTCTTTCATATACGCTTCTAGTATGAGACCTACGTAACGCCCGTATTCGAACGACTTTTTCGCTTACTTTGTGCAGGGTTCAAAACATTTACAGGGTTTGGATAGGTAAAGCGTATTAGCGCCAAAATTCTATTAAAACCGCTTGCAGTGTGCGACAAGCCTATCAGATAGCAAACGGCTGCAAACATATATAATTAGACAAGTATATTATATAATATTGAACGTAACTTTATATTTAAATTTATTCAGAAACAAAATCCTTTGATGCTAATCAGCAGCCGCCAGCAGCAAAACATTAACCATCTAACACTTCCTGGTGCCTTCTTCTGCAGACGTTGAACTACAAACGATTCTAAACGTCTGTCAGTACTCGTACTTATTACCAGCAATTATTTTAATAAATGTTTATGAATTATTACTGATATAATTTTATATTATCTTGCATAAAGAACATACAAACCATAAACTTAGCATAAAGCGTTACTTTCATTACAAAGTGGAACATTGAATTAAAATGTATACAAATAAAACATTGTTTAAGTCAAAACAACTGTTTTTAAGACAGTTTCTAGATACAGTTAGAGAGTGTAGGCAAAAATAAATCACGCAGATACAAAAGAAATAAAAAAGAAGCAAGCACTAAATTTGAACTATGCTTTATTATCAGTATGACTGAGAGCCTAGTTCTTACTTGCAATTCATACTGATTTTATGTGGGGTGAAAGAAATATACAATAAAATTACTTTTATGCATCGCATTAAATATTTAAATTTTTAAGAAATTGAAAGACCTATTACTATTTTTTTTTTAATATAGTTTCTCGGGCTTCCTAAGCACGTAGCCTTTTATCGCCCCTAATATTGTTCTGCTTCTTCTTATACGTTACATCCAGACAACAAGAATGATCTATTCATGGCTACTGCAGTTATAAATTTCGGTTTCTCAATAAAAAAGGCGGTGTTAACAGGAAGCGTCTGCGAAGTCTGTAGCACCGCACTTTGGAGTCCATTTCTTGCCATTGCTGTATTTTTACATTGCCACAGAATGTGATCAGGATCTGCCTCTTCTTCACCACATAAACCTATTACTATTAATAGAATAGTAGTTCAAGAATCATATTAACTAACTCTACATTATTCCACTACTATAAAGTAGTGCTAAAATTATTTTTCAACATTTTCAATTGCTCTGTTTTGTGTGTACAGCTCCATAAAGGCTAGGAAAGATTTTAAAACTCATATTGAACATAACTAAATTAAAATATTATGAATATTTTTATTAATTATGTTAAATATAATTATTAACGTCGAAATATTTTAACGAAAAATATTTGCAAGCTCCACTCGAACTTAATGTTGTAATTTTAATGTCTTATTATGTCTTAATGTACTTAGTGTGCATGCGTCGTGCGTCAGTAATATACTTTATTATGTTCAATATAATTATATTTATTTCTTTATATTCACAAGCTGTGAAACATAAAATTAAAACTAAAACCCTGTATACCATTTTCCGCAGTGTATAACTAAATTGTAATTATCTCGGGTACTTCGGGCTTTTGCAATAAAGAGACTGTACACTGTACAATGTGAGCCACCATATACGAGTATGTGCAACTCTTGAAAAATATTACAAAATACATTTTTCATAACAAGTCAAACACAATTAAATATAAAAATTAAAAAAAAAAGTGAATTAATTTGAAATTTAAATTTTTATAAAAAGTATGTAAATATTTTTCTATCCGTCTTTGTATCTATTTTGGTTTATAATAAACACTGTACTTGCTGCCCAGGTTGGGGGCATACAACCTATATAAACATGAACCCTCGTGGTTTCCCCAAGGGCCAAAAGGGGTTGGAAAGAGGTGCTTTGCCCCTAGGACTTCTTGACTAGTGGACTAACCCCGTTAGGGTTCTCATTCCATGGTCACAAGGGGATCATATCAATTTAAAAAGAGGGTTGGAGTCCATGTTCTACCAACGACACATATAGCGAGAGAAAAAAATAACAAAAGTTACTCTATATAGTGTGTATACGGAAAGATAGATGGCAGAACAGTAGGCGTAACTTTTTTGTTTGCGGATCTCGTTCAGTTTATACAATGTTATATTTTGATATAATTTATATAATACCAATATAGATACCGTCGCCATTTTGACTGACTTCAAGATATGACTGGAGTGTGATAGCGTAATAGGTTTGACATTGAATGTGAATGAACATTCTGAAGATTCTTAAGACAATGTTATGTTGTTTTAGCTTCAACATATTTTCTCAAGTGCTTATGATATCCATTTTTCTCTAGATCCGTTTAATACATATAACGAAATTGCTTGTAGAACAACACAGCAAAGTAGAATGGAACAGGGCAGAGTCAGAGACTAGGGGAGGCCCTACATACAATATGTCTGTTTACTTATGTTAAAAAAATAAAGGGATGTGAAAATTCCCTTCCGCATATTCCAATCAAAAAAAAAATAGGGAACAGGAAAAACCAAATTTCACTGGTTATGATTAGGTTTCGTTTTCATGATTTCGTTTTATGTATTTGTTGCTATGAGTGGGGCTTATCACTAAAATACATATGGAAATGTATAATTTGCCATTTCATTCAAGAACCAACCCATTCCAAAGTTTACGAAAACCAAAACCAAATGAATCAGAACGAACTATTATTGCTGATTGTTCAGAGCAATAAGAGATCTTCTTAAGTTTTAAATTATTGTGCAAGCCGTGCTATTGTTTATAATATTATCTTATGGAAAATAAATACCAATGATTAGTCACTACTATTTTTGATGAAGCAGTTCGCGTCAAACTACAATTACTGGATTTAATCTATAAAATAAAATGAATATTTTCTTTCGCTGCCTTTTGTCTCATTTTTATTCATCTTGTCGGTGATGAAGGATAGGAGGTATTTTAGTTGCATATGAGTGGAATTTCTTACATTAATTCATTGCTAAATATCTAGTATCCCGTATAGGATGGTCTTCAAAAACACTAACTACCAAAAAGTTGACCAAATCTTGCATATATATATATATATCATTCGATTTTATGTCCAATTCAAATCAAAATGTTTCGCAGAATGTCAAATTAAGAAGAGGACTTTATAAAGAAACTAGAAGTACGAGTATATTAAGTAATCCAAGAAACATCATGCCAATCCTATTTGATAAAATAAAGCACAAATGTAACTTAGAGCATGTAATAGACTAATATCTCAGACAATATTAGATGTCTAAATCCACGAAAACAAATGACATTTTGTTGTTCATCGCAGCAATTTGTCGGTGAAACAAAACGAATAAACAGTGGTTTAGTTTTCTGACTGCAGGGTCGCATTGGATCTAGGCACAATATAAATCGGGCTCTATTTATCATGGTTACCCTTTTAGACAGTAGTTTTTTCTTCCTCCGGAGTGAAATCTGTTTTATCTACACTGCACTTGACTTCAAGTTTATTTTAAATGACCTTTTTGTTTAGCTCTCACGCAAAATCTGTAACTGTTACCTTTTTTAGATCTCACACAAAATCTATTGCATCTAGTCATAATTAAACTGAGTTTTTGGGGGCCTATGTTATGTAGGGTGGATCGCCACCTAATTTCCATCATCGGTACGCTTCTGATCAGCATGAATAGAGTTGCTCATGATATTAATATTAGTAATGCGGACCATGTGCAGTAACTAACTGAGAAATAAAAGTATCAACCAAGGCTCGTACATGTAACCAGAGTTTATTTGCTGTAGTACACTTTCCTACTCATAGATGGTGTTGCTGCGAATGTACACGAATTTATTCATACAAATTGTCCGTTCCTGCTGTGTAATGAAGAGAAGCAACTTCACGATGGGTTATAGCTGGTCACGGGTTCACCGAATGGTCACCAAATGGTTTACATGTTGGTCACTGGAGGACACTATACCTTTAGTAAGACCTATCTGAACATCGTCTATGTTCTCAACGATAGGAATAAAGGGATTTTATGTGTATACACGAGTCTAGTTTTGTAGATGTGTTGAAATACATTTATATATACGTATATAAGAATATATTGCCAAGTGTAAATAGAATGTGTTCTTCTTTTTTTTAGGTTATATTTACTATTACCTGAATAAATTTATTATGATTATTATTTGTGTTTGAACCCATGTAAATCAGCGCTTAACTGTAATGTTGAACTGTTATAGAAGCTTATAAATATATAAGACAATGTCTCTAGTTTTATTTTAAATAAACTCATGTGTTGCTACTGAAATTTAAAGATTATTTTGGTAATTTACATACATATTTTAATAATTATATTGTTTAACTTAATCGGCTTGTGTCCTATGTCTTAATTTCTATAAAAGTGTACTATATATTGATAAAGTGGGTTACTAGAACCTCAAATGTCCAATCATTTTTTAATAACTCATTATATGTTGGGAGATATTAAAGTGATTCAACGTTGTACACATTCCAAGTGCATGTGACATCACAATCCTTGTGGAAGGTTGTCAACCTTACAGCTCATAAATCTCTTCTATATGCATTTATTTATCAAAATATCAAAGAATTTTTACAGCTATTTCAAGGAACAATAAAATTCCAATATTATGTCTGCCTTAGCAAGGTTAAATAAAATAAAAACTTATTATTCTTTGATATGACTTGATTATTTGATTACCAACAGCTACAAAACTAACTGACGTTAAAATGCATTTCACGTCATAAAAATATGGCCGATCATTTCTAGCGCTAAAACTACAATTCAACTCTTCATTGTTATATCTCCGTCAACATCTAGATATTTAATAAAATAGACACGCCAATACACATTTATTAACATCAATTTCAATCAACAATTGAAAAATCGGCCACTAAAAAATGAGGACACAAGCCCATTCACACCTGAAATTTAAAGAAACGATATTTAAAGTTTATTATTTACCATAAATTGTCAATTCCTTTTTATCTAATTTTATTATAACTTCACAATATGAACCTAACTAACTAACTAAAAACATGAGTTTTGTTGACTCCTATATCGAATACATATAGCGAAATCTATTGCGTTTATGAGTATATGTTTTCACTGAACGGTCACTGTTTTACCGACAGACGAGCTTTGTATTACCTAAGGAAATATAATTTCTTTACAAATATACTTGAACGTTTCTGGTAAATACGAAAGGAAAATATTATGCAACATAATAAGTAAAAGTTACGCATAGAAATGTGTTAACATAATATATCATACTTTCAGTTACACATTTTACTTTCAATGTATTTTCGTTCTATCCGAAATGTATGTTAAGTATATCAAGAGTTTTTTCTGAAATGCTGAATGACACTAAGGCCCTCAGCACACGTCGCGACTGGTTGTAAACCTTAGCCCCGAATCTGCCCGAACCGAATGTGATTACAACTGTGTTGTTAGTGAGAGAACGAACGTGTATACAAGTGAGATAAAACACACGGCACGAACGTAACTAAACTGATTTCAAACTGGTTTTGAGTATATAGTCAGCTGGTTTCATGGTTTTGATGATCATATCATCAACAGAGATGTTTACGAATACTATTGAAAAGTATTTAAATACATACATACAATCAAATATACCACAATAGAATTCCCTGTTTTGCTATTGTTAAAAATTCTATAGAGTCACGATACACGGCTCGACTACTAATTTAGTTTCATTCGTGCCTTGTGTTGTATCTTACTCGTATACACGTTCGTTCTCTCACTAACAACACAGTTCAATTCTCATTCGGTTCGGTCAGATTTGGAGCTAAGGTTTACAAACAGTCGCCCCATGTGTGGTGGGCCTAAGACTTACCGCAACAACCAATTCGCTAACTCGCAGCAGCATACATTGACAGTCTCTTGAACACACACTTATCAGTCCATGGGAAAGATTTGAGGACAACGCTGCGCTGCAACAGAACTGTACGTGCTAGTGTTTAGGCTACTGGGGCAAGCTGAAATATTCCGGTTTATATTTGAATGACCGTCATAGGAAAATCACTTTTTTCTTTGACACCATTTAAACTGGTATGACATAATTTGCATTGGCTACAACTAATGTTCTAAAATAAGATTCAATTTATCTCAAAAATAAATACTAAGCAATATAAAAACAATATACCTATAGAGAGTTGAGTCGAGGCCACAACTAGCGAGACATTTTGTTTACGTTGGCTATACACTCTACATTCTACATGCTTGTACAGGATTCTATACAGGACATATAGGATCCTCTGACAAAGTTAAACAATGCTGAACGGGTTGGTTGGAGATGTAGGTGTGGATGGGGGTAGTGGAGAGGTGAATGTTTGGACGCCTGAACGCCTGAACGGTTGAACGCCTGAACGAACGGACGATGTTCTAGAATCAAGTGAACGTATCTAGGGAAATGGTTTCCGTAACAATTCGCATATTTCTCTGCTTACACAATTTACAATAATGTCCACGAAGGAAATCAGAATCACACAGAAGCACGGTGTTCTTTCTACAGTGGCTGTAACACAATTCTTTATTAAACTAACAATAAATTTTACTTCCTAGTTACATATAAATTTATTTGTCTTTCTAGACTTGCAATAGTTATTTTTATGTAAAGCAACAGTAAGAACAGTAAGTCCGCTTCTTGTGCTATTCTTCTGCACATTTAACGACGGTACAGTGACCTATTTCATTGAAGGCTTTGTCTTCTTGTTCGATTTGTTGACCAGCGCTAAATTTCTAGATTAGGTTGTTATTAACTATAATTGATTTTTTTTTGACGACACAGTGGGCGAGAGCATTGATGCTTGACGCCGACTGCTGTGTCTTCGGGTTCGATCCCCGGACCAGATATATATTTTCTGGGTTTGGTTATTATGAACTTATATTGATTATGGTCATACATAATCATACAGTTATTAGGCAGTGGTGTAGCCCACATATATGAGGCCACGACACCATAAATACTGCCAACATTGAAGGAGGTCGTCGGTGATAGGACTCAGCATCGGAAATAGGCCGACGTTAAATAAATTAAATAAACAAATATAATTGATTTTATTGAAAAATCGAAAATTGAATTGAGTATAGTGAAAAATCATAATTGCAACTGACATAATTATAAGGCAGAGAAATTTGTCGGATACCGCTGAAATACTTTCAACTCGAATAACATTTTTACAGCTAACCTAAAAATTTGGTTTGAAAAAATGATTTAAACGCCTCTTTTTCTTGGGACTAAGAATAGCGCTGAAATAAATCCGTAATTCTGTAATACATTAAATCATATACATGTAAATTACATTTATACAATTTGCAATGCGGATATTTTTTACGCGATTTTCTTTGGCAGTGTGCTTCTAGTCTAAGAAAAAGGCTCCTAAAACATTTTGTTACAGTATACCAACATCAATAACTTTGCACCGTTAATACTACCAAGATTGTTGGAGGAAGTTGTCATTGATAGGACATAGCAAGATGCCATCGAAAACGGCTGACGTAGAGTTTTGCATATCTGACTCAATAACAAAGCAGAAAATTTTCTAATTATTTACATCTGCTTTCATTACCATAATCATGAATGTGAAATGTCATTTTCTTTTAATTAAATGTAATCTAATATTTAAGGACACTATCAAACAAGATTAATAAGGTCTTTGCGATCATATATTGCTCCACAATCTATCGTAATCTTTTTTCCATTTATGGTTTTACATTCGTCGAAATTTCATTGCTTTACCATTGATAACTTCGATTTACTTGTTACATTGCTTCCTACCAATTTTTTCGGCTACTCAACATCTGAAGAGAAAGAAGGGTGAAGAGAGTACACTTTAAAATGTTTACACTTCACTCCCTTCACCCTTCCTTCTCTTCAGATGTTGAGTCGCCGAAAATATTAGTTCATAGAGATATAATATCCCAACAGGGGTCGCCTAAAGCGGCTTATCCCAGGTACAATAATTTTACTCAAAGTGATAGTACCCTGCTTCCTACTTAAATATATACCTTACAATAATCAGTTTTAAAGGTTAGACTCTGGATATGTTTTCCAATTTGAAATTTCTTTGTTGGAGTAATCTAAATTTATGATTAAAGGTTTGAAGGAGTTCAACGATTCACACCATTTTAATATTTCTTTACTACATCTATATAATTAGAAAATAAATAACGAAATTTTCTTTTCTTTTCAGGTATGTCTGAACCCGGTTTCTGTCCAAGCTACAACAGTAAGGTAACCAAACATCTGTGATACTTTAAATCCTATAATACATATATGTCTATAATTTTCTCTCGCTATTTTAAAATTTCCAGTACAAAAACCAAGATCTTCGCTATGCTGTAGAATAAATTCATTTGTACTGTGTTTTCAATAAGCTGGGATAATCCATTGGTTTTATAAATGTCTTGTCCAGTTGTCCAGTGGTCCAGTGGTCCAGTTGTCCAGTGTATACCCGTACTTGTATGCGATACAAGACCAGTCTGTACTGGACCATTGGTTTCCAAGAGCCCTAGTGTTATTTAGCGATGGGATAGTGGAAAAGGTTTACCAAGTATAGTTACTGCTGGAAACCAAACCATTACATTGTATTTTACTTTAGATATTGGTTACCCAATCCATGCTTCAACGTGTATACGTAAAAAGCACAAAAGTTCTAGATTGCAACAAACAAAGCTTGAAAAAAAGCTTTTTAAATCAAAATGTATGAGAATTGAATGCATGTAATGTATTAGAAGCTTATTGATCTCATGGAAATAAAAATGTTGTAAAAATACAAACATTTAGGTCAAGGAAAATCTAGTGGATTATCTTTCAGTAGTCAAAGCCACAACTATGAGTATAAACACACATAGAAATGTATGAGTGTGTCGCAAAGTTATCAACTTGTTCCATCAAAATTTATGGACCTGAACTTAGCGCTTTGAGAAATTCAATAAATGAAAAAATAGTTAACCTAAAAACTTTAACTACTTTCAGAGTTTTGTTGATTGATAATAAAAGATACTCATAAAACAAACGTGCATGAGTTAAAAGTTATTTAAGTCGAAAAGTGCTGCAATGTAACTAGATACTGAATTAAATACTTCAACTACATTAGCCGTATTTGATTTAGATACTAAGTATTACACCCGAGACCTTAAAGTATTAAAAAATAGGTTCGTTACCCGAGTCAAAATTTTGATCCTATTGACGACCTAAAAGAAGAAGAATTACGCTGTTTTGGGTCAAATGAGGGTGACATCACTACACTAGTATTTTATAAATCTAAACTTGATTTCACCATCGATTTCTACAATTCTTGCTATTACAAATATTAGTTAAGTTAGGTAAAATAAAACATGTTTTTTATTTATTATTTAGCACACAAAGATTAAATCTTTTTTCAACAAAATCTAAGTACCAAGTGAAGGAAATCATAAAATCAGCAAATATAACATACTCTATCTTTATATAACTCATTATTGCATCTATCTATCTCTCTCTAACTCATTATTTCATATTCATATCTTTTAACAGTAGAATCTATTTGTTACAGCCATAGCAAGTATTAAAAAATTCTTTTTGAACATCTTAAGTTTAAAAAGGTTTACAAAGTTTGAATTACATAAAACGATAGGATCATAATTTTGTTTATGATTAAGGCAGGGTCATATAATAATGTTTATGATGAGAACAGGTTTACTTTACTTTATTTAGTATGAAAAGAGGAGTATAGATCCCTTTTAGGGTTAGGATAGGTCTAAAATTTCGACTCGGGTAGTAAGGCAGTCTCCAACTGAACGTTTAACGTGATACAAATTCGAAACCACACATTCCTTCAGAAGAGATTATAATTGTCACGACGTTTATTGCCAAAAGTTACTTGGGATTCGGACTCGAACCATTAATGTAATCGTATATACGTGTACGAGTATGTAATCATTAAAGTGTAATTAGGAGCTGATGTGGCACAAACATCTTTTATAATTACATTATGCGTTACATGATAAACGATGGAAACATTAATTGCCATTTACATCTGGTAAGTTCCTTGCTAAAACTTTAAAAGCTCTAGCATATCATTTCAATAAAACTTTAAGAGCTTTTCTACAGGGACTTGAAGAACTTGAATAACTTCAATTAGCAAACATTTGTAATATTTTTCATAAATGTTTTGTAAACTTTAGTTAAAGTTTTTTTATAACTTGATATCACTGTTACTGAGTTATACTCAAACTCAACTCAAACATCGCCATCACGCTGTAAGAAAACCCATGTACTCGTACTTAAATGCTTTCAGACTGTTTGACTGTCTGCTCTAAGGAAAATGTCTGAAAACTTATATAGTTTGTCTAACAATTCTAAGTATTCACCCGTCGTATATTACAATATATATTAAATACATTTATAAAGTTTTCGCTTATACAAAATTTATGTTTATATCTTCTATTAGCATAAAATGTTAAATCGATTTCGTATCGTATAAATTATATCTAACCTATTTATTTTTAATGTTCAAATTATTGAAATAAATGGTAAAAGTTTAAAATTATTTTAGATTTAGGCAGCGCAAGAATTTTGCAAAATAGATGATAAGGAATATCATTTTCATAAGAAATTTATAAAAAATATTTTAATTAAGTCAGTAAAAGTTATGAAGTAACATCATCATGATTGGTCACACCAATTCCAAAACCAATCTGTGAAGAATGCAATAGCACACTAACAGTAAAGCGTATTATTCTTCAATGCTCCAAGAACTCATTGCAGAAACCAAACTGAAATATTCCGAAAGGTTATAAGCAGATATTTGATAGTAGAGAAAGTATAAAAAATTTAGATTTATTGACTTTATCAATAAATCTAATTTAAACTCTATATTTTAAATACCCATACTCGTGTCTATAAATTATAAATTATGTATTACAAATGTTTATACACGTTTATATTGTTTCTAGTGCTAATAACTATCAAAACTAACTCGATGTGGCCAGTGTGCTAGATGATTGACAGGATATGGAGCGTGACGGAATTTAAAGCTTGATATTTTGTAATGTATTATACAGAGTAATGTAAAAGGCGTTGAAAAGAATCAAAATCATAAGAAGCCCAGCAAATTTTAAAATAAAAAAAAGTAACAATATGTATTGTATAATTTACAAAATAACCAATTTCTACTTAATCATCTTTGCATAAGCATACATACTTAATAAATCTAAGCTGAATGAAAAAACTAGTTTTTATGAAATTTATGAAAATGTTGATTAAATAAACGCCTTCCTAATGATGGCAACATTCCATGTCCTTTTTAAGGGTTGAAGTCTTTTAAAATAGTTTCAAAAAAAAAATTAATACTTAGATTAAATTGTACTTTGTTAAACAAAATAGCATCCATCTTTTGTGTATTACGGATACATAAAAAATTTCAATAAACGTCAATTTTATATTAATGTTACAATAAAATATTGAATATTGCTCCAATATATACGCGCCTTTACGTTCCTGATTTCCACACGTACAAAAGCAATAATTTAACCTGTTATTATGTGACTGTCGTGAATACCAAACGTTAATTCACAAATCGTTAGTAGTTATTATTTTTATAGCTACATTTAAATAACATAACTGCATATTGCAGCTGCACATACCACATGCACTCGTTCGTACGTAGCAGCGTAGAGTAGAGTCGTTAATTTCGTTGACGACTGACGAGTTCTCGTTATTCTGTGTTCTCGTTATTCCGTTGGGCGTTGACAGTTATTATTTACCATGAAACCGTTACACCACGTATATGTAAATGACATCTACTCGTACAACAACACAAAAAAGAGAGTGTGTAATAATATTTTATATCCGTTGTTACATTCCAAACATATGGTTTAACACAACGCTTACCAAGTTTTATGTACAAAGCTACGAATACGGGTGTTACATGTGCCAGTGTCTCCCACACGGGGCAGAACACTGATCTGTATAGAGCCATCAATGGTTCTTAACTTGTTTTAACATCATGCAACACTTTAGAATGGATCAAAATAAGTGCATAATAATAAAAACAGAAAATCGACTTGAAAATAGTGTTAGACATAGAAATTTCGCACAATAGAAATAAGTATTTGAGCGGTGCACTCATAGTAGATTAAATATAATAAAATATGATAATGTCCTGTATTGAATAATGAGTATTTAATATGAAATATGATTATTATACGCTCCATAAACGTCCAACATGGTTGACAACAAGATTGTTAACTATCTATAGTCTATCAATGAAATTATAATTATAATTATAATTATACCCAGAAAACATTTGTGTATACATTCGTGTGTATGTGCATATTTAAACATTCCTGTACGTACATAGTGTGTATTGCCATGTTTATTCAAATCATGTATATGCAATGTATATCTAATATATACAGGAACTGATAGTAGTGGTTATTATTTCGCAGTACACCAGTTTAGAACCACTGGCGTAGAGTTCCGGGAGCAAATAGTGCTACGATAAAATCTTTACATGGTGAAGTGGGTGGGATTCATAAACTTTGTTTAAGCATAGAACATCATAGAAACTTATGGTAGTTTGTTGGAGGCAAAATAAGTTTCTAGAAATAGTTTGTATGAAAAAACACGTAGAGAGCTCTACGGAACTAAGTAAGTGGTTACATAAAAGAAAGAAGTTGAGTTCAAATTGATTAGTCTTTACTAATTATGGATACTTATGGAGAAATACTTTATTTCTGTACTTTTCTTTGTGGTGCATTAGTTTATAGACTTAAACACTTGTAACTTTTTATAAAAGCCTTTTACATTAAACAATTTTCAAGGGTCTAGATTTGAAAAAATACGACAACTTTAGTTTACCCAAAGCTGTACACTGACGTTAAATAAGTTTCTAAGGAGATCTGATCATTGAAACAGAATTAAGTAGTCTAGTAATGTCAGATATGGTAATTAGTTTAATAAATCCTGTAATGTTTAAGGGGGTCGTTAAAATTTAATAGATTAACAATCGATATAATAGATTATAAATAGTTGCCTGTTTTTAGGAGTAATAAACTAATTGAATAATTCAATTTAAATGAATTTAACCTAACTGAAAATGATATAGATTGTCGCATTATTAATAACAGCAATGCAGCCTTATGCAGGGCTATCTTTCCCATAAGGGCACACGTTGCGTTTGATGTCATGTCGTGTCATTTACATGGTAAAAAGAGGAGCTCAATTTAGTAATTTTTTTTAATAATTTAAATGTAAATCGAGAAGCAGATGAGATGCCGGCTCTGCGCTTATGTATCAGTATTAGTTTATGAACTCCAAAAATAATCATTAATTGTTTTACAATCCTCTTCATTACTGCGACAACGGTTTTCTATTCGGAAGATAAAATTTTCTTGACCTTATTTTCTATAATTGTCATTTTTTTTCTTTTATTTCGATTAACTATCAACTAAATCTCTTAAGAACAAAGTTAAACAACTTATCTACTGGACACACAGATGAACAAACTTTCTTTGTTCACATGAGAAGCTTTCATTGATTCTGCAGTCATGGTTCTAACAAAGAGCGTCCTCGTCAGTGAAGCATCTCTCTTTTTTTGTTAGTTAGATGTCGTTTATATTATAAGAAGTTATGAAGTTATTTTCTCATCAAATTATATACAAAGACTAGAGGGGGAAATAAATGGAAACACTTTAAAAAAAACACTTCCAATCTGTGAACAATATTATATTGTTACCTGCTAATATTGGTAGCCTGCTGCCAATATACCATATTAATCTTCAATGCTCCAAGTAATCATCATAGTCAGAAAGTTATAAGCAGATATTTGAAAGTTGAGAAAGTTTAAAAAACGTTAATAACTTTATCAATGAATCTAATTTAATCTCTTTATTTTAAATACCCGTACTCGTATTAATAAATTATGCATTATAAATCTTTATATGTAAGTGTATATATATAGTTTTAAAGGCTAATAACTGTCGACAGTTGATGCACTCAAATAAATATTTAAAGAAAACTTTAACACTTACTAGCTCTTATGGGAATTGGCTTGCTATACAAGTCTCACATTTGCTAGCTTACTACAAACTCGTTTGAGTGTTACAGTGCCTTACATTTTCTACTCAGGTATATTATCTACTGTTACCGATTTTTAAATTCTTTGGAAAAATATATTTCTAATAAAATGATAATTCAGTTATATGCTGATTGGAAAAATTAACAACAAAGTAAAGTTGATAACAATTCTTTGTCTTAAAATAGACTTGTCGCAAATGTACGAGTAATCAGACTGTTTTAAGATAGGCATATCTCTACATAGTAATATTTTTTATGGTTATAAAAATTTCAGTAAAAAAAATGAATTACTCAAATGTATTTAAACGTTACTTCTCAGCAAGAAATATAATTTTTTGAATTCGCTGTATGATCGACCTATGTTTAGTTCCCATGCGAGATCAATAACGAATTCTTGCCTGCCCTTTTGCAGATGCGAACTTCGCCTCCCACTCGATACGCTCCTGGATGTACTCCAAATCTTTCTTCTTTATCTCTAGATACAGTCTACTTTATTTTTTATATAAATATGTACTTTGTCAAGTTGTAACATTTTACATATATTCTTAGTCCATCTTTCTGTATGTACATTTCCACACTTGTAGTTTTTCTGAAGACTCTTACCTTTAGCTACGAACATACACTTGTCCCGACACTGACGTACTCCAAGAAACCGTGACTCTCTTCCGTATCTGCCTACAGCTCATCCAGAGGGTTCTGCTCAAAACACAGCCAAGTACTTGGTTTATTGAAAGAAATAGCAGAGTTCACCGCAAACTTCAAAATAATAAACACACACCTATCTTAGAGCTATCTAGAGACACCGTTCTAGTCCCACGGCTATCAAGAAGATTCGCAGATTCTTCTACCAAGTAGTAATTACCAAGTTTAAACACGCAGTATATTTTTAAGAGGTTCTTCTATTCACAATTTGAGTTTGTTGAATAAATTTTGAGAGGAAATAATACTTATTAGAAAGAGAAGAATATTTGTTGAGGACAATTCAATGGGACTCATTGTTCTCAATAGAAGTTATATAAGAATGAATATTATTACTTATGTACTACACAATTAAAAGACAAAAAAAAGAATGCAACTTATAATCTGAGAGGCGAGCGACAAAATATTGCAAACACTTTCTAAAGGCCAATTTTTTAATATTACGTCACATTGGTGGACTAAAGAAATAGGCTGCGTTAGTCATCCGTTAGAAAACAATACACAGATGCAAATAACTAATAAGACAAGTTTTTGAAGTATGTAAGTATGTAAGACAAAAAAAAGAATGCAACTTATAATCTGAGAGGCGAGCGACAAAATATTGCAAACACTTTCTAAAGGCCAATTTTTTAATATTACGTCACATTGGTGGACTAAAGAAATAGGCTGCGTTAGTCATCCGTTAGAAAACAATACACAGATGCAAATAACTAATAAGACAAGTTTTTGAAGTATGTTATTTCCTATTTTTGATTAATTTAAATTAAATAATATAATTTTTTTAAAAAATTAATTAACTTGAAATAAAAAAAAATATTTCTAAATAATCTTCCCTTTATTTAAAATTTTATTTTTTTAACAATAAAATGAAATTTTTAATAAACGAGAAAATTTATTAAAAAATTTTTAAAATTTTTTTTAAAAAATATTTTTTTTATGAAAAATAATTACAAATATAAAAAAAAAGAAAACTAATCAGGCAAAAAATTCACGCCGCAAAATAAAAATTTAACCTATAGTATTAAATTTATTTTATTTATTTTAATTAAATTGTATTTTAATATATTAAAGATAAATAGGTTAAGGACTCTTTTCAATATCTATCTTTTTTTGAAGTTTAAAAAAAAAAAAGCTAGATATTGAAAAGAGTCCTTAACCTATTTATCTTTAATATATTAAAATACAATTTAATTAAAATAAATAAAATAAATTTAATACTATAGGTTAAATTTTTATTTTGCGGCGTGAATTTTTTGCCTGATTAGTTTTCTTTTTTTTTATATTTGTAATTATTTTTCATAAAAAAAATATTTTTTAAAAAAAATTTTAAAAATTTTTTAATAAATTTTCTCGTTTATTAAAAATTTCATTTTATTGTTAAAAAAATAAAATTTTAAATAAAGGGAAGATTATTTAGAAATATTTTTTTTTCTAGAATTCTTTCTCTAGACTTACTAGTTCCTAATAATAAAATTGTAAACACTAAAGCAATTACCATGACTGTTTGTTTTAAATATAACGTTCTTTATGCATAGAGTAATACTCTGAGATTTTGTTTAATTTAAAACTTAGGTGTGTTAGTGTTTACTTAGTCTAGCAATTCACTAGACTAGTAAGCGCTTTCAGTCATATATAATCTTTTCATTTAACACTGTATCGAACGATCATGATGTATGAACGAAATTCAACGTAATCTCCTAGTAGTACCGGATTTTCTCACACTGGATTAGACTGCAACCGACTTCGGTTCATTTCTAACATGCTGAATCCGAAAAGACCGACATAGTTGTGTGTGCGCAGCCTACGTTCTACGCGTATTAATGTATTAATACCACTACTTACAATCTTTCTCGAAGAGACGAATCCGTGTAGATATATACGTTTCACAGTAAACATTTTGGAGTAAATTCTACTTAATTTCTATTACATATCATGAGTTTTTTGTCTGGACCGTGTTCGTTTTCTATTCAGTCGTTCATAGGAAAGGCCCTTTTTATGACCTACAGAGATCGCAACGACGGTTCACTGCTGAATTAAAAGCGGGGTATAAAACTTAATGGAATTCTACTTTTTAGAGTCTGCAAAATATAAATATTTAAATGAAGAAATAAATAGATGTAATCTTTAGTACGGATCGTGATTTTTTTAATGAATATTATTCATCTTCAACAATACTCGTTATATTAGTTTTTTACATTGTTTTGGTGATTCAAAAATCCGCGATCGGCAGGTCTGCGTTAGGTTTAAAACCTCTGTCTTACCATCGCTAGATACTATCTTTGTTTATATACATTATATTTGGGGATTGAGGGAGATAGCGTTTGTCTATTACCATTAAAGAAATATTTGTTGAAAAAGGATAGCATATACTTTAAGCATACTGTACTGAACAAAATACTATACAAGTATACAAGTGTAACGGTGAAAAATATATTTTACTTGTCTAACCGCATCTCGTTTCTCTCTCACTTTGTAATAAATGAGATGAAAGTGAACTTAAAAAAAATATATCCATGTGGGAAAGAAACAGAAATACTTAATGAATGATGTTGGAAAAAGAAAGAATATTATTATGAAAAAATTCTAACTACTAACACAAAATCTGTGACAGGTAGAGAACTTGTAAAGCGTTAGAATAGAATTGTACGAGTGACTCAAACTTCACCAAATAGGGCACTTCACCAAATTGTTTACTGGGTTATTTCAAACCTGCTACTCAATCCCAACAAGCCGTGATTTTTGTGGGTGACATATTGATAAACAATAAAACAGAAGCTTTGTGTCATGGTAAAGTATTATTTAATATACGCCAGAAGTTTAAAAGGCTTTATGAAAGTCGGTTTGTGGTTTACAACAACGAGCACTGCGAGTAAAGAACAAATGAGTCTGACACGTATGCACTATTGTCATAATTCGAACCGTACTGTTACTCGTAGTTTCTTACAGTGTTAGAGCAGCCTAATAGTGCTAAAGCTTAGCTATATTTGTGTTGTGTTGTAGCTAATACACATGAACGATTATCTGAACTATTGAAGAAGCTTTCAGGGTTCTTAAACATACTTTTTTTTCAATTCATGAAAAAAAGAATGAATATTCGGTTATCAATCTCTCTGTTATAGACTATGTCTGAAGAAACCGGGTTATAAATTAAACAACATGCGTCTGAAGCGGTACTTTTGATGTGTAAGAAAACTTTTGTAAAGCAACACCCGTCGATATATAATGCATGTCTACAGCTACTCAAACTCTAATGACGTTTTGTAGTTTTTTTTAGCTAGTGCACAAGTTTGTTTAGGAACTAGTCATTAAATCACGTTCAAATATTGAACGATAATATAAAACATAATGAGGTTGTGAAGAACGCATTAATTTCTGTATAACTCTACTATATATTCATAAAGTTGGTAACCCCAGGACCTCAAATGTTCCATTATTTTTTATTTTTGTTTTTTAATCAATAAAGAATCAAAATTTTAAAAATCTGTCTTATGACGTCATAATCGTTTCTTACCCTCATCCCTTTAACACATTTGTCATCTCTGTTACATAACAGAGTGTAAAAGAGATGCATAAGGATAAGGGTCTTGTGTTCAGCACGGAAACAGTCAACGTATTAGATTTATTTCATGAAACGTGAAAGAGAAGTAAAAGCATATTCTGCAAGCACTATCGATATCTGTATGTTTATTCGTACAAATAGCAAATGTCAGTGTTGCTACGATACTTACAATTAAAATTGTTGCAGCGTGATTAATTTTTGTCGATATATACTTTTTAAGTTTTTGCAAGAAAGAAACCTTTTTTTAAGGTCCTACTAGATTTTTTGAAGAAGTAACCTAACTTTTTTAACATTAGTATTTCTCACGCGTTTATAAGAAACAGTTGTACGAATAATTCGCAGTTTATACGAGTAGGGGATGTTTTTTATCATTAGTTTTCTTCTTAGACATTATCCGATATTGATTCATGAACATCATTGATTGAATATGAGATCTTAGAAATTTATTTTTAATAGTATTTTGTTTAAGGAGTTGTTTAAAAATTGTCTGATTATCTGACTGGAAATATTCACGTGCCAACTCTGGCACCAGTACATTTTAGTATCAAGTTGTTGAACTTTATTTATTTTCAACATTTTTGTTATCTTAAATTAATTTTGGTTATAAATAAAACAATCACTAAAACAGAACAAAACAAATCAAAGATCCTAAAAATGTAATAATAGCACACGCCCCTGGGGCTGTTCTAGGGTTACGTATATTTCTCCAAAGCTTCACAGAATCCTTTTGACAGATTTAATAATCAAACGCCATCCATATTGTTTTTGGGTTAAGAAAATCCTTAGAAAATTATATTATGTTAGATGAAATCTTATAATAATATGCAATCCGAAATTAGGATTACGAGAAAGCCAAGGATTAGACAAATAAATGAGGAAGGAAGGAAGTAAGAATTACCCTGGGGTAAATAGTACGAGTTTATAAGGGGCAGAATGAAAAAGAGGAAGGGGAGTATGTTTACTGCTATGATGTCGTAATATAATATCAAAGCGACTAATGAGCTAGTAGATTATTCAGTACAATAATGAGCTGAGCTGCGACCTGCAACGAAACGAACTCATTCCGAGCTCGTACAACGCTCGTACGTCTGAGTATGTAGCATGTAGATGTTAGAAATGCATACTAAATATTTAAAGTTGTTATGGTACGTACAAAGGAAGGATGAAATTCGAGCACAAATAGAACCGTGACTTTATTTAGTTTTTTTATTTTTATTTCTAGTTTAATGGATGAGTTTAACTGTACCATTATACGGGTATGGTAAATGTATGTGGTAATCTAGTTATTTCATCAATTCTGCTCACAGATAAATTTCTTACTCTGATTATCTCTAGAGAAGTTAGTAAAAAGAGTTGTATTTTGATAATAATACATTTTATTACATTATGTTTATTTTTACATTTTTTAATTAGAGTTGAAAATTTAAAATGGTATAGTGAACTTCATTAGTGAACCTTATTATGTTCTTTAATGAAATCTTCAATAAGAAGCTTGATCTGAGGCCCCACAAAAGCCTTGTGCTGTTCCTGGAAAAGGCCGGCAAGCAGATTTACAACTAAGGCCAACACTGAATCAATCAGGCCTTTTCCTTCCAGTTTCACATCAATGGGTCTGAAATTAATCGTGGACGTTAATATAAATTTCCCTTTTCAAGTTGTTTTTTAAGATCTAATTACCCAATGAATTTAACTTGTAAATTGTCCAAATTAGCATGAAATGTGCGACGGTCAATGCGAAAAGAAAGTAAATAAACAAATCCGTTAATCTTTGCAGTAAGTTTTCCTTTCGAAATGCCAAGTAAGGTGTACTTGGCAACGGTCTGCAATAATACATGGTGATAAATACCTGATAAAAGGTAATAAATTGCATAAAATTCAACTTACATTTAACTCTTTGTAACCTTTAGTAAAGTTTAGATAAATAAATGAGTCGTCATAGGTTACTGCAGCGTCACCGAAGCGGTAAATATCGTGCAAGCCATATTGTTTGACTTCCGTCAATTTGATCCCTCCTGATATAATGGCATCAGGCAGATCCAGTGGGTTAAAGTTCTTGTAAAACCCGTTATTTATTGTCAAGTTGCTTGCGATAATTAAAGCTTCATCTATCTGGCCGTTGATGCTTGCTCTGGTTGGAGCTCTGGAAATTTAAAAAGTTTTTAATCAAGCGGTAATCGTAGCCAAAAAATTGATCCGATAGTAACTAAAAATATTTAGCAGAATTTATAAGACCAAAATCCAATAAAGCAACGTCTGGGACAGTCCACGCGTGATTGTAAACGGTTTTGAATTTTTTTTTGTAACAGATCATATAAAAATTGGCTTACGGTATTTTAAAGAATTTCCAATTTTCTTTTGAAATCTTAAGAACACTTCTATATGTCTAGAGATATACGAGTACGTGGCAGGCTTCTATCATGTTAAATTTACGAATTTTAACTATTAATATCACACATCACAACAGATCATATTAAGCACTTATTGTTGTAAGGATAAGAAATAATTGTTATACAATAATATCAAATTTATTGATTTCTTAAGAAAAGTAAATGTGTCTGAACACACAAATAAATATTTGAAAAAATAACAGATAGGGTGATATCTTAACTAAAATATTATACATTCTAAAGATTAGTAACTTACTTATTAGGAATTGTAAAAATATCTAGGAAAACAGTAACCGGATTATTGGAAGCGCTTGCGATGGCTAGTCCAAGTAAGAGACACCCAAGGATTTGCTTCATTTTAAAAGAATGATCAAAGGAACAGTAACGACAATTTAATAAGCTTGATGTTCGCTACTCTAACGACTACTTGATAATGATTCCGAGGTAACAAAGTCAAATATTAACAAATAATTTTAGTTGCTACGTATTTAACAAAATTTCGAGTAAAGTTTGGTTTTAACTGGTTCATTCCACGTCAAACAGATGTTTTATTTTATTGAGATGACAAAGCAATATAAATAGTAAGTTATTTACATGAACCACACAATTTGTACAAATGAACGAAACATTTGCGCAATTCATTATGTCGTATTTAATTGAACACCTGTACGACACAACAGCGCGTGTAAGGAGCACCGGTTTTCTAGAGCTCTACCTCGGAAGCAATTATGACTAAATACAATTAATTTCGTTGAAGAGCAATTATGATTATGATTAAATACAATTCATTTTACAGAAAGATAATTAAGACTAGATTTTGTATTTATAATTGAAAAATTAAAAAAAAGTACTTTGTATTTTAAAATGTATTTTTGGACATCTACAGTTATAGTTTTGTTGATAAGGCCACGAGATGCACTGCAGCCAAGTTTATGGTTAAAAATTAAAATTATCAAATTTATTACCACCTTAACTTCTATTAAAATTTTATCACAATTATGGTATTGTATGTGGTGGTAATCTAGTTATCTCATCAACTCTGCTCACAGACAGATTTCTTACTCTGATTATCTCTAGAGAAGTTAGTAAAAAGAGTTGTATTTTTATATTAACTATTACTAATGATAACTGGAAGCAAATCTTTCTGAAATTTACTTAAATATATTATGAAATTTGCTTTTATGGTTTCTACAATTTTAGTGATTATACTCCTTTTTTTTAAATTATAAAATCAATATAATATGCTCATACTTTCAATAATTTTTCCCGGTTTAGAGAGCTACATATATTTTACAACTAGAAAATATTTTAGTTTGTATTTACAGTTACGTGTATGTATTTAATGTAAATCTAACATAAAAAAGACATCTGTTACATAAACAATGTTATCTAATATTCAACATTTTTTTTACCTATTTTACGACTTTTTGAAAAATAAATCTACCATTTTGCCTTGTCATTGTCATAAAAAATTTTAACAACATTTACATTATTTTAAGAATCATAAAATAGTAAGAACGCCTTCTGAACGATGAAAGGCTTTTAAAACAGCGACAAAATAAGACCCTTTTAGATTAAATATTACTAGGTAAGGTAACATCCACGGTTTGTGTTTTGCGTGTATATAGGTTCTGAATTAACGAAAGTTAATTCGAATTTCAAGCATTCTAGCAGTATTAGACAAGATTATCTAACAAGTTATCTAAAGTTATCTCTAATAACTTCTTTATCCATCTTTTAATATCACTTCCCTTGTATTTTTACGGGCTCATCTGTTTTTATATCAACAATATTCGTATCACGATCTGATGTTCCCTATTGCATTCTGTGTTTTTTTTAAATGCACATTCTATCTATCCTAGAGGAATAATTTCTTCTATTAGTACTTTTGTTTTTAATATTGTGTATCATTTTTCCACATGTTTCAATTGTATACTGATCTTTTTTTCGTTACTTTTGTAACTCTTTCTGTTTTCTTTTTCGTTTTCCTCTTTTGTGATCATGTTTTTTTTATATTTATGATTATATTAGCACACAACCAATTATATTTTATTATAACCAAACCGAGAAAATATAACTAATAAACATTTGTCTGTTAAATCTGTATTAAATTTAAAAACATATTTTACAGTGTAGATAACGCAATTTATTTTCATGTTACAATTTTCCTTATTTAAGGGGCAATAGCGACCTAAAAATATTTCGAGCTTTGTAGTAACATAAAAACATATAAAATTAATAAAAATATATTTTTTTTTACTTTATGTCTTGTTTAAAAATATCATATTGAAACATTTATTCATTTTATTGGTATTTATATATCGAACATGAATTTTTGAATGCCAATAACAGACAGAATCATGAAAATTATTTATTAGATCTCGCAAGACGTAGAATTTATACTTGAATAAACTTCAAGACGAATTAATTATATATTTTGTATAAAATAAAATTTAAATCGTTCCATAAACCATCCACCATCAACCATAAAGTTGACTGTACATAAAACGTAAATATATTCAACATAAAAGTCAAACACCATAAATAAAAGTAATCATTTATTTGCGAGAGTAAAGAATAGACGATAAGGCACAAGGCACAAGGAACAAACTGCGACGTTTAATTAAAAATAAAGAAATTTTAAATAAGTAAGTAAGGTTCAGCTTAACTTTATTCGATTTACATAATAATTATTTTTGATTAAATGATGAATAAATCATTTTGGTATTATATTTATAGATGAATGATTTTGAATTTCTCTTTGATTTTTCATTTTATTTAAGATGTTCATTTTAAATTCATTATGGATATGATTGTCGTAAAATTGTTTGAAGTTTTAAATTGTATTGAATATTGATTTATTGTCTGCTGGGACTGAGCTTGTTTGAATATTGTTATTTGTTTGTTATTATTTATTGCTATGATGCATACAGAACAGCGCATAGCTCGGGTCACATAACATTTATGTATGCATCAAAATGTAAAAATAATATCATGTATATACATGAAATGAATAGACATAAGAGTACATACTATGTACATGCAGCAATGTTTAAACATGCACCATTACATTTGCACATACATATGACATACAGTGTATGTTTTACATCACAATAAACATTAATGTATATACCTTGAATATTGTATGTATATCCAAAAATTTTTTTTTTTATATATAGTTTCTCGGGCTTCCTAGGCACGTAGCCTTTTATCGCCCCTAATATTGTTCTGCTTCTTCTTATACGTTATATCCAGACAACAAGAATGATCTATTCATGGCTACTGCAGTTATAAATTTCGGTTTCTCAATCAAAAAGGCGGTGTTAACAGGAAGCGTCTGCGAAGTCTGTAGCACCGCCCTTTGGAGTCCATTTCTTGCCATTGCTGTATTTTTACATTGCCACAGAATGTGGTCAGGGTCTGCCTCTTCTTCACCACATTCGCATTTAGAGTTTGGAATGATTTTGTTTCTTGCTAGATGTTCCGGAGCTCCAGTATGATTCATTCTTAGTCTTGAGGTCATTGTTATTAATTTTCTTGGCCATTTTAGTTTGGCAACAGTATTGGTTGTATTGTATAAAATTTTCTACCTTTATCAGAATTATCCCATTTGTCTTGCCAATTTTTCATTTCATTTTTTTCTAATTCTGCTTTCATGTCTGATTTTATAAAAAATGAAATATATTTATCACAGGAAGTAGCTACCTTGGCCATTTGATCAGCTTTTTCATTTCCCTTAATTCCCTTATGTGACGGTTTCCAAATTAGTTTAATATTTCGGCCCTTATCTATTTCCCTATTTATTTTTTCTTTTACATAATAAATTTTGTTGTCTAATTTTGTATTGATTCCCTTACTGCTTAACGACTGTATGACTGATAACGAGTCGGATAAATATCCAAATGTTTTCCGGGTAGTTCATATGCAAAAATTAAAACCAAGTTTTGCAATAAAAATGTAACTCTGTTTTAGTTTTGCTCCCTATCTTCTATCTTCCAACATGTTTCTCAACTACAGTAACTATTACGGCTTACTCTTCTTAACTTACTCACTTTTACAATTGAAGGCCTACAAAATATTGTGGGCTTCCAGTAATAGAAAGAGCAATGGCTCGCCATGAAAACGGTGTTTGAGCCACCACTGATTGCATACAATTATGTTTTCTTAATTATACGCTAAAGGTAAGCCTCTACAGGTGCACACTGCTTGCATCAATTGCATTAGCTTCATTGAATAAAGCATTTGGTTTAATGAAGGAAACGGGAGGATATGCATATGCAACGGCAGGTATCAGGCTACTCTTATTGAATAGAAAAAAATCTGTGAAAAATTCATGATGGATAAAATGGAATCAGTAACGTATTATCACAAGATAGAAAAGAATATGATTCCTTTACCACAACCTCGTCAATTTTATACAGGCGACTATGAGATATATCCGTACATATAAATACAAATTTATATTAATGTTTCATTTTTGTTATATTTTAATTACTATTACAATATTTTACTCGAGTATCGTTAGATAACAATATTGTGTACTACGTGTTGAAAATTAAAATTCCGGAATTGAAAATAACTATAAAGCCATATTATGTTCCGATATTAGACCTTCTTTAATCTGCCTAAGCTGTGGGCCCACAATAGACCTGGCTTGATCCAAGAAAACTGGTGAAAGCAGATTTATAACTGTGGCCAACAACGAATCAGTCAGGTTGCTTCCGTCCAACTTTATATCGATTGTTCTAAAAGTAATCACAAATGTTCATATAAAGTTTCAAGTCTTAGTTGTTTGCTTATCATCAAATTACCCAATATTTTTGACTTCAAAGTTTTCCAAAGTAACATAAAACGTGCTTCGATCAATACTTATAGAAAATGAAAACACAAATTCGTTAATCTTTGCGGTAAGTTTTCCTTGTGATGCAACGATCAAAATGTTGAGAGCGTACTTGGAATCGATCTGAAATAATAAGATTTCATAAATTCTGCGTAGGTGTTTAGGTAATAAAGAAATTATCCTTATATCCCTATATCCTTAAATTAAGGTAATATATATATTATTAGTTGCAGAAAATTCAAACTACTGTTAACTCGGTGAATCCCAATTCGACTGTTAGATAAATAAACGAATTATTAGAGACTACTGTAGCGTCACCATGCCGATAGCTGCTGTTGAACCCATACTCTTTAACTTCCGTCAATTTCATTTGGCCAAGAAGGACAGGGATCTAAGAAAGATTAACAGTTATTAAAACATCCTTTGGGAGAAAGATTTACCAGTTTTCATCCAACTTACTGTTACATCAGGCATATCTAATGGGTTAAAATTCTTGTATAAACCGTTGGTTGTTACCAAATTGTTTATAATAACTAAAGATTCATTAATCTGGCTATTGATACTTGCTTGGGTTGGAAGTCTGAAAATAATATTAAAAGTTAATAATGAAGCGATAGTATAGTCTGATGTTTCTTTTTAAATGATTTCTCGGGCTTCCTAGGCAAGTTTCCTTTTATCGCCCAAAATAATGTTCTGCTTTTAATTATTTTTTTTTTAACCTTTATATCCCGACAAATAGAACGATCAATTTCAGTTTCGCAACCAAAAAAGCGGCGCTAACAGGAAGTGTTTATAATTTGATATTAAGTACAAGAAGTTGTGAACACTCTGTGGCAGGGTATTTTATTTTTGAGTGAGAATGTACTCAATACGTGTGAGCATATAATAATAAATACATGTTCTATTTTTAGCAAATCTTAAACATATATATTTTTTTACTAGCAGGTCAAAAAAATATTTTGCTTATTACAAATTTTTGTTTCTTACAATATAATTCTATCTTTTTCTTTAATTCTAAGAATCATTCTCGAGATATACGTGAAACGTTTCCTGTTTTTATACATGGCGGGCAGGCATATGCGCATTTAACTAATAATATCTCACTTCGCCCGTAAAGTATTATTAAAAAAAAATATATATAAATTTTTAAATTAATTTTTATTAATTCTCCCTAATCAACTTTAATCAATTATTAATATTGATTCAATGCTAATAACTATGTACTGAATTTATATGCTACAAAAATTACTAAATAAATGCATCTTTTATTTAATATCATTAGGTTGATAACTTATAAATTCTCGTACTTAAAAAAATGCAATTATTTTTAAAAAATATGCAAATGAAAAATCAAAAAATTGACAATATACAAAATATGTAAATAAAATCGAATCTCTAACACCTAAAATAAAACATTTAAATTAAAATAAGCTACATACATTTTTTTTTAATACGGATTTTTGCTAATCTCTTTTTTCGAATAAGTTTTAGTAAAAAAGACGTTAGACAGCAATATTCTACAAGAACTCTTAACGTATGGGAAATCATACTTAATTGAGACCATTGGCTAATAGCTAAACTTAGATATAATATATTCCTTTGGTTGGTAACTCACGTACTACTTCGAAAAAGATCTACCACAATAGTAATTGGATTTGTAGCACCAGCTGCACCAAGGAAGAGAAACAAGAGCAGCTTATACATTTTAAAAAAATGGTACAATAGGTAAAATAATTACAAACTATTAAATTTGATGTACAATGGTGCAGTTACTAATTGATAATGATTCTTGTTTGACATGCTCGACATAAACGTTGTAAACCAACGTTGAGAACGTGACAAAAGAACATGATCAATAGTAACAAATAATTTCTGTTGCTAAGTGAATAATTTTATTATTCGATAATTTTTTTTAGATAACAAAACAATAACTAAGATATTTATGTGTGCGCATTAATAACAGACAATCCGTATCAATAAGCAGAATATTTGTACAACCAAATTAACAAAGTTTTTAAAAACACAATATGAATAATTAATAAAATAGTGTTGCATACAGAAACTTATGCATAAAGATAGAACGTATAAACTCCTTACAAAATGCAGTCAAAATTCTCTTTAATTCTGTTTCTAATTTTACAAATAACGCTGCCTTCGTCATTTTTGCTATATTGAATATATTCGAAATTTCGATTTTTCGAAATCTCATTAATGAAGTGAACGTTCAATATATCTAAATTTACCAAAATTATTTACATTAGGTAAAATAAAACATACACTAAATAGTATGGATTATATGATAAATAGAACTTCAACCGGAGAACCATGGAAAACAAATGTAAACGTTTCTTATTATTAAAGGAAGATATTTCTTTGTTTAACGAGTATGTATTTTTATATATAGAGTCTATGAAATACATTAATACTTCAACTGCTGTTGCCGGGGAATTAAGGGAAATGAAAAAGCTGACCAAATGGCCAAGCTAGCTGCTTCCTGTGATAATACATTTCATATTTTATAAAATCAGACATGAAAGCGGAATTAGAAATAAATGAAAAGAAAAATTGGCAAGACAAGTGGGATAATTCTGATAAAGGTAGAAAATTTTATACAATACAACCAATACTGAGACGTAAGCCATGGTTTGCCAAACTAAAATGGCCAAGAAGATTAATAACAATGACCTCAAGACTAAGAATGAATCATACTGGAGCTCCGAAACATCTAACAAGAAACAAAATCATTCCAAACTCTAAATACGAATGTGGTGAAGAGGAGGCAGACCCTGACCACATTCTGTGGCAATGTAAAAATACAGCAATGGCAAGAAATGGACTCCAAAGGGCGGTGCTACAGACTTCGCAGACGCTTCCTGTTAACACCCCCTTTTTGATTGCGAAACCGAAATTTATAACTGCAGTAGCCATGAATAGATCATTCTTGTTGTCTGGATGTAATGTATAAGAAGAAGCAGAACAATAGTAGGGGCGATAAAAGGCTACGTGCCTAGGAAGCCCGAGAAACTATATATAAAAAAAAAATTTTTTTTATATACATACAATATTCAAGGTATATACATTAATGTTTATTGTGATGTAAAACCTACACTGTATGTTATATGTATGTGCAAATGTAATGGTGCATATTTAAACATTACTGCATGTACATATAGTATGTACTCTTATGTGTATAGATGATATTATTTTTACATTTTGGTGCATACATAATTGTTATGTGACCCGAGCCATGCGCCGTTCTGTATGCATCATAGCAATACATAATAACAAACAAATAACAATATTCAAACAAGCTCAGTCCCAGCAGACAATAAATCAATATTCAATACAATTTAAAACTTCAAACAATTTTACGACAATCATATCCATAATGAATTTAAAATGAACATCTTAAATAAAATGAAAAATCAAAGAGAAATTCAAAATCATTCATCTATAAATATAATACCAAAATGATTTATTCATCATTTAATCAAAAATAATTAAAAAAAAACTGCTGTTGCCAAGTTTATGCCAGTAACTTAAAATTACCAAATTCTGTTTTACACTATATAATCTCTGAAAAAGTCGTATCACAATGAATAATAAATTTTGGTATTGTAAATCCTGATAGTGAAATTTAAAGATTGACATACATTATTTAACATATAAATTACATTAATATTACATTTGTAACATTGAGTTTTTTATTACATTTTTTAACTGGAGTTGAAAAATGAAAATGTTAGAGCAAACTTTATTAGTGAACCTTATTATGTTCTTTAATTAAATCTTCAATAACTAGCTTGATCTGAGGCCCCACAAAAGCTTTGTGCTGTTCCTGAAAAAGACTGGCAAGCAGATTTACAACTAAGGCCAACACTGAATCAATCAGGCCTTTTCCTTCCAGTTTCACATCAATGGATCTGAAATTAATTGTGGACGTTAATATAAATTTCCCTTTTCAAGTTATTTTTTAAGATCTAATTACCCAATGAATTTAACTTGAAAATTGTCCAAATTAGCATGAAATGTGCGACGGTCAATGCGAAAAGAAAGTAAGAAAACAAATCCGTTAATCTTTGCAGTAAGTGTTCCTTGCGAAATGAAGAGCAGTCTGTACTTGGCAACGGTCTGCAATAATACATGGTAATAAATACCTGATAAAAGGTAATAAATTGCATAAAATTCAACTTACATTTAACTCTTTGTAACCTTTAGTAATGTTTAGATAAATAAATGAGTCATCATAGGTTACTGCAGCGTCACCGAAGCGGTAAATATCGTGGAAGCCATATTGTTTGACTTCCGTCAATTTGATCCCTCCTGATATAATGGCATCAGGCAGATCCAGTGGGTTAAAGTTCTTGTAAAACCCGTTATTTATTGTCAAGTTGCTTGCTATAATTAAAGATTCATCTACCTGGCCGTTGATGCTTGCTCTGGTAGGAGTTCTGAAAATTATTTATTTGAAAAGTTATTAATCAAGCGGTAATCATATCCAAAAAGGTCCGATAGTAACTAAAAATATTTAGTAGAATTTTTAAGACCAAAAGCCAATAAAACAATGTCTGAAACAGTCCATACGTGATAGCCTACCTTTCAGAATCAAATACTGACTACCGAAAGACACAATTCTCTAATCACATGCTACATAACACAGAAAAATACATATTTCGGTTTATATAAAATATCACTACAGCAAACTAGGATTTTAGGACACAAGAGAAACTATAACACACGATATCAACTTACAACATCGGCCATGTGGATATAGGTTAAAAGTAAAAACTATAGAATTAAGCAATAGACTAATAAAATTGGTTTTTAATTCTTTTTGGATTTTTGTTATAAGAATTTTTTTTTTGTAACAGATCATATAAAAATTGGCTTTTAAAGAATTTCCAATTTTCTTTTGAAATCTTAAGAACCGTTCTATATGTCTAGAGATAGACGAGTACGTGGCAGGCTTCTATCATGTTAAATATACGAATTTTAACTATTAATATCACACTTCACAGCAGGTGATATTAAGGACTTATTGTTGTAAGGATAAGAAATAATTGTTATACATTAATATCAAATTTATCGATTACTTAAGAAAAGTAAATGTGTCTGAACACACAAGTAAATATTTGAAAAATAACAGATATAGCACATGGGCTGAAAAGTCCCGGGCATAACACATAGATGGCGCTAGTTTTATTGCAGTCACCTTTTTTCAGTTAATACTAACCTTCAAAAGACAGCTGTTAAAATTTCATAATATTCTCTTCATTAGTTTGTGAGTTATTGTGCTAAGAGTGACGCTACTTTTCTTATTTTCAAAACAATGGATCAAAAACAATTTCGTGTTTTAATTTTATACTGCTTCTTGATGGGAAAAAATACCGTTCAAGCGAAGCAATGGCTTTAAAAGTGTTATGGAGACTCCGCTTCATCAGAAACAACAATAAAACGTTGGTTTGCTGACTTCAAACGTGGTCGTAGAGACACCGATGATGCAGAACGCAGTGGACGTCCAAAGGAGGCGGTAACACCAGAAAACATAAAAAAAATCCACAAAATCGTTTGGAATGATCGAAAAGTGAAGTTGCGTGAGTTAGCTGACATCGTAAAGATATCAAAAGAACGTGTTGGCTTTATATTGCATGAGCATTTGACTATGAGAAAGCTCTGTTCAAAGTGGGTGCCGCGTTTGCTTACTGTTGACCAAAAACGACAACGTGTTGATGATTCTGAGCAGTGTTTGGCCATGTTTAAACGTAACAAACCGGAATTTTTGCGTCGATATGTGACAATGGATGAAACATGGATCCATCACTTCACTCCGGAATCAAAACGATCGTCATCTGGGTGGACAGCAACTGGTGAACCTCGTCCAAAGCGCCCGAAAACACAACAATCGGCTGGAAAGGTTATGGCCTCGGTATTTTGGGATATGTGTGGTGTAATATTCATCGACTATCTTGAGAAAGGAAATACCATTAACAGTGAATATTATATAGCGTTATTGGAGCGTTTGAAGGCCGAAATTGCAAAGAAACGACCGCATATGGCAAAGAAAAAAATGTTATTTCATCAAGACAACGCACCGTGTCACAAGTCAATCAAAACAATGGCAAAACTACATGAATTGAACTTCGAATTGCTCCCACATCCACCGTATTCACCAGATTTGGCTCCCAGCGACTACTGCCTGTTCGCAGACCTGAAAAAAATGCTCGCCGGTAAGAAGAAATTTCGCACGAATGAAGAGGTTATCGCTGAAACTGAGGCCTATTTTGAGGCAAAAGATAAATCGTTTTACAAAAGTGGTATTGAAATGTTAGAGCGGCGCTGGAATGATTGCGTTGCTCTTGATGGAGATTACGTTGATGAATAAAGCTAATTTTGAACCAAAAAAACTGTGTTTTCTTTGTTAGGGCCGGGACTTTTCAGCCCATGTGTTATAATAGGTTGATATCTTAACTAAAATATGAGACATTCTAAAGATTAGTAACTTACTTATTAGGAATTGTAAAAATATCTACCAAAACAGTAATCGGATTTTTGGAAGCGCTTGCAATGGCTAGTCCAAGTAAGAGACACCCAAGGATTTGCTTCATTTTAAAAGAATGATCAAAGGAACAGTAACAACAATTTAATAAGCTTGATGTTTGCTACTCTAACGACTACTTGATAATGATTCCGAGGTAACAAAGTCAAATATTAACAAATAATTTTAGTTGCTAACTACGTCTTTAACAAAATTTCGAGTAAAGTTTGGTTTCAACTGGTTCATTCCACGTCAAACAACTGTTTTATTTTATTGAAATGACAAAGCAATATAATTAGTAAGTTATTTACATGAACCACACAATTTGTACAAATGAACGAAATATTTGCACAATTCAATATGTCGTATTTAATTGAACACCTGTACGACACAACAGCGCGTATAAGGAGCACCGGTTTTCTAGAGCTCTACCTCGGAAGCAGTTATGACTAAATACAATTAATTTCGTCGAAGAACAATTATGATTATGATTAAATACAATTCATTTTACCGAAAGATAATTAAGACTAGATTTTGTATTTAAAATTGAAAAATTAAAAAGAAGTATTTTGTATTTTAAAAGGTATTTTTGCACATGTACAGTTATAGTTTTGTAGATAAGGCCACAAGATAAGGCTTAAAAAACATCAATAATTAAAACTGACATATGCACTGTTGCCAAGTTTATGGTTGAAAATTAAAATTACCCAAAACCTGTATTACACCTTAACTTCTAAAAAGTTAATCGCAATTATGGTATTGTAAACTCTGATAATGAAATTTACGTTAATAATTTAAAAAAAGCAGTTGAAATTAAAGAAGAAGGGCAAAAAAAAGATCGTGGTCCTAAGAAGCCCGTGAAGCATTAATAAAAAAAAATTAAAAAAACATGTTTCACAGTAATTAAAGCTATATTAACATTAAATTTAATGATGAATATTAACAAAAAGAAAACTGAATAAAATTTGGTTTTAACTGGTTCGTTTTACGTCACACAGATGTTTTATTTTATGGAAATAACAAAGTCATTATTAGTCAGTAAACTATTTACATTAATAACATGTAATTTGTACAAGTAAACGAAATATTTACAATAAACACAATACGTCGTTTCAATTGAACACCTGTACGACACAAACTGCGCATATCAGGAGCACCGGCTTTTCAGATCCATTTCTCGGAGGGCACTTATGACTAGGCCATTAATTTCGTCGAAATGCAACTATGATTATGATTATATACAATTGTTTAAAGGTAATTGAGAGTAGATCCTTATACAATAGATTTCGCCACAGGCAATTTGATTAGATACAACTGATTCTGCCGAAGGGCAATTATGACTAGATATAATTGAATTTACATTATATACTCGTATATTGTATATAAATCATTATCTAACTAGAGATGTCAAATTACTTTGGATTTTTTATTTAAAATTGAAAAATAAATAATTCAATCCAATTATTGATAAATGCTGTTTCCAAGTTTATGGTTTTAAATTAAAACCTATATACAACTTCTAAAAAAGTTGTATAACTATGAATATAAATTACAGTATTTCTTTTATCGTCCCTAACAATATTTTGTTTTTTTTTGAACTAGGAATCCCGAGAAATCATAATTAAAAAATAATCTATGATAATGAAATTTACGTTTATAATTAAACCTATTTTAATATTCCACAATAATGAAAGTTATATTAACATTAAAATTTTTATATATTGTGTTTATTATTAACTAATTTTCAATCGAATCGGCTGCGTACTTCACCGACGTTATAAAGCCTTATTATGTTCTGCTATTAGATCTTCAACAACTTGCTTGATTTGTGGGAACACAGAGCCTTGCTCTGTTCTTGGAAAAGACCGGCAATCAGATTTACAACTAAAGCCAACACTGAATCAATCAGGCTTTTTCCTTCCAGTTTCACATTCATGGGTCTGAAAATAATTGTGGATGTTAATAAAAATTTCGCTTTTTTAGTTGTTTCTTTAAGATCAAATTACCCAAGATATTTAACTTCAAGTATTTGCAAATTAACATAGGATGTGCGACGATCAATGCGCATAGAATATGAAAAAACAAATCCGTTCATCTTTGCAGTAAGTTTTCCTTGCGAAATGAAGAGCAGGGTGTACTTGGCAACGGTCTGGAATAATAAATTGTAATAAATACATTAGAAGTAATAAAGAAAGTATAATTGCAGAAAATTCAAACTTACAGTTAACTCTTTGTAACCTGTCGTCAAGTTTAGATAAATAAATGAGTCATCATAGGTTACTGCAGCGTCACCGAAGCGGTAAATATCGTGCATCCCATATTGTTTGACATCCGTCAATTTGATCCCTCCTACAATGGCATCAGGCAGATCCAATGGGTAAAAGTTCTTTATCTAATTTTTTATCGTGTTGCTTATGATAGCTAAAGCTTCATCAATCTTGCCGTTGATACTTTCTTTGGTTGTAGTTCTGGAAATTATTTTAAAATTTATTAATCAAACGAGAATCATAGCCAACGTGTAGTTCTTTTTTTTTCTTTTTTTTATTTATTTATATTAATGTATAATATATTAAGTTTATCGCGTAAAAATTTGAAGTCGATTGGAGTAAAACTGCCAGAGATATAGAGTTTTAAATCTTCACCTCTCTGGTCTGTTTTCGTCTTCCTTTGAAACTTTTGAACGCGTATTTCTCACACTTAGCTTTTTCAGAGTCGGTGCCCTCTCTAGCTCAAAATCTACTGCACCAATCCTTTTAAAATTTTGCACACTCTTTCTTTACATAAATGCCGAGGTAACGCTGTCGAGTTTCTTTTTTTTTCTAATTTTAATTTTTTGCATGAAAAATCGGTATTTTGATTTCTAAATGCTGTAAAGAATTGAAGTATTAATAAAAAGAAACTTGGCAGGGTTGCCTGCAGAAACTTATCGACTAATGAAATCATTTTGGTTTTCTGATTTCAAATAATCCAGTGATGAGTTATAAGGGACAGCGCAATGAGATTTTTGTAACATCTGCGGAGATTCGCCGTCAATAACTCCTTGCTTGATATTTATTTATGAAAATTTTACAAAGTATTCTTTAAATGTCATTTTATCATTTAGGAATTTTGAAATAATTATATAGTAACTGCGTCGTCAAAAAATATTATAGAAAATATGCTTTTTTTATTGATTTGACCTTAACCCCTCCCCCCACCCCTCATTTATTTATAAGGAAAGTATTTTCACCCGTGTACACCTGATTTGTAAAAGTGCATGTATTGTTTCAATGCTAATAACTAACCAAATCTGATACACACATATAAATCTTTAAAAAAATAACATTAAACAGGAATCTTCTACTAAAACTCTTAACGTCTAGGTAATCGTACATGGTCAGTGATGTCTTAACCAAAATATGAGATATTAGTAACTTACTTATTCGCATTTTTTAAACTATCCACCACAACACTAATCGGATTATTCGCAGCGCTTGCAACGGCTAGTCCAAAGAAGAGACACCCAAGGATTTGATTCATTTTAAAAGAATGATCAAAGAAACAATAATGACAATTGAATAAATTTTTAATAATTTAGTAAATAGCTGGTAAGAACAAAGTCAAATGTTAACAGAAAAATTCAGATGTTAAGTGTGTATTTAATAAAATTTGGAGTAAAATTTATTATATCTAGTTCATTTTACGTCAAGCAGATGTGTTTTCATGTTAAATGCTATTTACATGAATAAAACAATATTTGTATAAATAAACGAAATATTTACCAACCCAATATGTTGCATTTAAATCAACACCTGTGCGACACAAACACCGCGTATCTGGCTTTCCAGAGCCGTATCTGAAATGTGATGACTAGGTACAATTAGTTTCGTGGAAAGATAATTATAATTATGATTCAGTACAATTAATTTTACCAAAAGGTAATTGGGACTAGATACTCGTACAATTGATTTCACGACGTGGTAGCTAAGGAAAATATAAAACGGTTTAGCGAGTGAAAAGGGAGGCTTAAATTTCTACCTAAATTTATTTGGTTTTTATTTACGTTATAAAACATGTAAAAGAACCTTGGGAAGTGGGAAATTTTACGTGACTTTGATATATGAAATTTCTAACTTCTTCCGGTACAGTATCAATGCGCCTCTCTTGGTATATAAATACTATAACGTCACGTATAAAGTAGAAGTAAATAATAGTGCATTTATTATTTATAGGTCTTACAGACAGCAATGGCTTCTTGCTATTTTAACCAGCATCTTGGGTATAATTTAAAGCTATGAGGTAGTAAAGCTTATTGCATTGAGTCAAGTATTTTGTCAACAAACAAATGATTCAAGCCGCTTGCCACTAGCCACTCGCCGATTACCGCTTGTCTCTTGATCTGCTTGCACAAGTTGTTTGCACAGGTCTCCTTGAGTAAAGTCTGTTCTTAGTTTATTACTTTATAGCTCCCCCTTCCTCCAATATCTTCGAGCTGTACAGTAAATCGATTTGTATTGCCAATGACAGTAAATAAACTTAAATAATAAACGATGTTGACCACACCAGAAGTTAAGTTCATGTACACACTGCAAGGAAGCAGGAAAGAATGATACCAACCAGGTATGGATGGGAATGAAATTTGAATATATCCGGTAACAATTTACTAAGTATAATCCTCTTAAAGACCTAGCAATTCCCAAGCTATCGTTTTTTTTTTTGATAAATCCATAAATCTAACCCTGATTAAAGAATTGCTTTTGTAAGGTTGCTTCTTATATTTTTAGTTTTCGTGCTAGTTGGTACTAAGTACTGTAACTTTAAATTAAGTTTTTCGTTTTCCCTAATTTTCTCGTTTCCATCCATTATGTTATATAAAGCTTATTTACCAAATTACATTTCATGTTGGTTAAAAATTGTTATTTAAATATAACGTTCTGTTACATGTTATCAGAAAATGACGTTTTTATGGAATAAAACATTCATAATATTACCTAATAATAATAAACATAATAATAATATCCTGTATATAAATTACACATACATGAAATGAATAAACATAACTGTATACATACTATGCACTACAGAAATATTTAATTATGCAAATGTCTTTGCATTTGCACATACATATGACATACAGTGTAGGTTTTACATCACAACAGCATATACATGAATGTATATACCTTGAATATACATACTATATCCAAATATTTTCTGGGAAGTTTCGTTTAAGAGGTTAGCTTACCATGAATTTCACGGGACAGCCATTCTTACTATTTCTTAATATTTTTTTATATAAATATATTCACAAATGATCTAATATTGAAATATAATCTTTTTATACCAGTTTATCCGAGCGCCAGGATGAGCTTACCTCTAAAATAAAATATTAGAAGCATTTAAGATAATATACAAGTTCTGTATTTAATAAAAATATGTGATGTCTTATTGAGACGTACATATAAAGGAAAGGGTAAGAAATATTTGCTGCTTGCAATAGATTTAAATAAAAAAGAAAAATAGAGATTTACAGAACTTATTATAACATAGAAAATATTTTTATTTAAATTAAATTAAATTGCGTAACGCTAGAATGATTTTTTAAACGTCAAGACGCAAATATCAAGAATATGAAAATCGTGACTCAGAATACTACGGGTAATATCAACTTTCCACCCCGCTGAGTTTTACATCGAAACTATCAACAGAAGTATTGCATACATATTTATTATTTCTTTAGAATATTTTTCATTTTTATTACATTTTTTGATAACAATATATCGATATGTCAATAAAACGTTATCAAAAATCTACAAAAAATGTTTATGATTGAACGAGCGGTCAAATGTTTCATGCAAATAGATTGCGCTTCGTTGAAATACATAACGAAGTATAGGTGTACGTTCACCTCTACCAACTTAAGGTAGTGGCGTTGTTAGAAACGTCTTGTAAGAATTTATGTTTCTGTTCGCTTTTGTTTGAACACCTGTTTTATTAAAGATATGTTCTACATATAAAATAACTCTAATAGCTAATTTTTAACTATATTTTGTACGATATAACAATGTTAAAAGAATGATTTTAGATTAATTTTAAGTAGCAATTAAGTCATTTTATGTTCACTCTTAAAATAAAATTCGTAATGCCGGTTTTACACCAAAGAGACAGTTTTGTTTTATTTTAAAACAGTTCTGTTTTTCGAAAACAGACTATTCACATTGAACAGACTGGTTTTGTTTCTAGTGTTTTTGTCCGACGACGATAATTTTATAATTAAATACGGTTTTTTTTAATAAACGACATACCAATTAGAAAAAAACGGAGATATTGGGTCAGTTCTCTATTGAAAAGGAGAGTTCATTATGGCACAGAAGAATTATTGCATGATTTAAGTACTGACGACATTGGGTTAAATGGAGAATAGAGATCCTCATTTTACAACTTTACAAGAATGTCAAGTACTGATTTCGATCTGTCAATTATTTTTGGTAGGACCTAAAAGACCAAGAAAAATACCATACTCCAAGATATAGTTAAACCAATAAGCCAAATGATAAACAACTGACAAGCGCAAATGCTCACAAATTCTTTCCTTTCACAACTTTACAAGAATGTACTGATTTTGAACTGTCAATTAATTTGGTACGACCTAAAAGACCAAGAAAAATACCATACTCCAAGATATAGTTGAACCAATAAGCCAAATGATAAACAACAACTGACAAGCGCAAATGTTCACAAAGAACAAAAGTGTGTTTAATCAGACTAAACATCAACAACAAGTGGTCCTGGAACCTAAATTTTCTCGTTTGCATACAAAAAAAATTAGACGAAATCGCAACACAACAGCCTTAAACTGAAATGTAGACTGCGCCGAAAAGAAAAGGACAGAGCTATTTATTTTTTCCACAAAGGAAAATGTATTGTAGTCTGTCGGTTGGAGAAGCTATTCAGAGAGTATACATGCAAATTGCTTGTTAGAATAAAAAATTCATCGCAACGGAAACGGGAAGGGGAACGGGAACGGACTTTGATAAAGAATTGTGAGAAGAAACAGTTTACAAACTATACCCTATTTATCACATAATTCCTGTCTTCATTTCTCATTTTTATTAGACCTCATTTTTCCATATTTGATTCACTACATTATTTTCATATTTCGACATTTATTCATAGAACCTCGTGTTGTATAAAAAATTATCATATATTAAAAACTAAGACAAAAAATCTTTTATAAGCTAAGAATGATTACGATCCTCTGCATCCATTAATAATCTTGACTGCGGAAATTGTGAGGCAACTGATTTAAAGTAAAACTCGAACCCGGGAATTTGATAGTTTTGGGTTTGAATATATTAAAAGAAAGATAATTCCAGATAAGAGTACAGGGTATACTAAATCGAGTAACACTATTTGGTATTGAAATGTCTTTTTAATTAACAAAGTAAATAATTGTTTTCTTCTGTGTTTCATTACGGTTCTTGTCAATGCGTAGTAAGAGTGAAAGCTCTTTTGCAGAGTAAGCAACAACGTTTGTTCAAAACACGTCGGTGAAGACAGCAGTCGATTCGAACTAGTGGGGCCAATCAAAATTAAATCGGACTGTAAATTACATGACTAATCAGCACAATTGAACTAGTATTCAAATAACGTTTATAAGAGTATATAGTAGCTTAAATATTACTATATAATATACAAATGCATCAATTAGTGACTTATATTGAAGTTTTAATTTCAACAAAACGCAAACGCAACATTGTTCGAAAACATTTATTAAAAATTTATTTTAACAAGTTTATTAACTAATATGTTTTCTGAGCAATAATAAATTTTTTGCCGTAACAAATACTTCTTTAATACAGAAATTGCGTTTTTATATAATTAATGATTACTAACAAAACGATAACTTACGACTACTCGTATTTGTAATTCATTTGAAAAATGAACAAATAGAAATTTAATTTAAAAACTCTTTTCTCCAAATAAGGATCACTTGTCCCCCAGCTCAACTCAATATAAAATAAATTAGATTTTAAAACGTGTCCTTCATTTTGGTGTACAACATATTGCCCTATATCTTTACGATGTCAAGAAGTTTTTTAGATGGTTTTCTTCACTTCATGTTCTAGGTTATTGTGAGCTTCCTTTGTATTGGGAAATCTAACACCATATTAAATTGTGATGATAAAGAACTGAACTGTTTTTGATCGGGAAATGTAATACCACGGTTCATAGATAATATCAAAATCATCTTCAGTCACTCATTCACTGGTTATACATTTCTTGTAAGAAAATCACTGAAGTTAGAAGAAAGTTGACAAAGTTTTTGTTTTTATTTTAAATTAACTGATTCGACAATTCCTTTGAAAATAAATAGGTGAATCAATTTTTTGTCACTATTTGATAATCAATTGTCAAATAACATTTGGCAAAATAGTTGCAAAAATCTCATAGAAAGAAGCACTTTTAGTTTTCAGAGGTTTTCGGGAAAATTTTCAAATTTTTCTTTCCCTAAAAACCCTATCGATCCAGCTGTTTTCAATGCGCAGCATTTAATTTTTATTTGTATTTATTATTTTATTTTTATTATATTTATATTATTTTTATTTATTGATATTATAGTTATAGATATTTGTTTATATTATTATAATATTTAATTTTAAGAATGTAAAATGTATTGATGAAGACTCTCTTTATAAAATGAAAGGAAACCAGACAAACATCAAAAATATACCCATTGTAAAAAGATCTAAATAGTTACATATAATTAAACAAACTTAGGGGTTATTTTCATTGGCCATTATTTAAAATTTTAATACAATTACCAGCTTATAAAATAGAAAGAAATAAAATTAGGTAAAACGATACTTGGCCATTTTTTTTCGCGAAATATAGATGGCGATACTATACAGCAGATTTAATATTATCAAAAAACCATGTGTTTTTTATGTTTTAATCGTTTTATGTAAGTAACTATAAACGCGAATCAAAATCTAAAGCTGCAATTCTAAACCTGCAAAATCTAAAGCTGCAATCGTTTCACCTTAAGTACGAGTATATTATAAATAGACCACGTACGTACACTAAGTTTTTTCAAAATAAAAAGTAAAAGTTAAACTTAAAACAGTTGGTGGGAATGAGCTCTACTCTCTCAATGAAATTTTGACTATACCTAGATAGATTAACCTAGATTAAACTAGATAGATAGACCTAATTACTAGATAGATTTGTCTGCTATCACCAAGGTCAACATCGAAAATGTCTTAGGCAGTTTCAGAGTCAGAGGATTCTATTAACAATATTACAACCCTTCCTCATTGAGGTGTTTTAAGCTTACACTTTTTTAGCAAATATTGTAAACACATTTAATTTGGATGAGTTTTAATTTCATTTTTGTGATACATTTCCTTTTAGCCTTACAACTCCTATGACAATTTCTTGTCTCTTTTCAACCATTCATATCAAATTTGAGATAAAGGTGGTCGATGTCGAATCACACTATGTTATGCTGAATCATGCGTGATCACGTGATCCTTGCCTCTTATACAACAACAACAACCAGGAACACAACAACAACAACAACAACGCTCTCAGTTACCACAGCACACCACGGTTTATTTGTGAAAGTCATCCAATCTATCTTGTAATCAAACATAACAAAGAATCGAGCAGAAGAAAAGCGTAAAGTAAAACATATTGTTACGCCGGGAAGGAAAAGTAAAGCAGATTGGTTTTGTGATAATAATAGTCGTAGTCTAAAATAAAAAACCGGAACAAATTTAATTCAATTTATTTCGAGTAGCGGAGCGTTGTGCTAACCCTTAACCCTTGTAGGTAATAAAGAAAATTAAAATTAAAAATATTTTGAACTTTAGAAAAAAAATCTGTTTTTCCACTTGATTTAAAATTAATGATAAATACAAATTCTTATTAAAAAATGATGAAAACAATGAGATTAATTAGTTTTTCAACAGATTTTTTTCTGATTAAATTCTTTGTTTTATTTTATTTTGTTTCCTTAAACCTCATTGGCTTTCTCTTCTTACGTTAATTAGCTTTTAATTCTTTAATTCTTTTAATTTTGATGAACAAAAAAATTCTTAACAAAATATTAAATTATCAAAATTAAACAATAATATTCCTTACCACATCCTAAAGCTTTCCATTAAATTTACCGCTAAAATACACCAGCTTTTTAATTAATTTTATTAATTAAGTATAAATCTCTTAGATTAGGTGGTAAAATATAATCTCGAGGTAATTGAATATGTGTGTGTGTGAAATAGTTAAGGCAGAGTTTCCCCATCTGTTCGGTGTCAAATTAGAATATGTAAATTACTCGTGTCATTACCAATACGTAAGCACCATAATTGAATTATCACAAATAATTTTCTGATAGAACCCCTAGCTGATAGGGAAGCCGCACGCTCGAGACACGACACTCTTAAGACTATTATGAAAATGTATAGTGAGGATGCCCACATTTGTTACAAGTCTGATTTGAAACAATATGGTTAATGTTGTCTCTTTTTGTTTAATGTGTTTATAGGATGTTGCCTCATCTTTTTACTATACTATTTACACAATCTATATATAGTCCAAATCACGATAGTTCCGCGGTGACTTATACTTAAAAGAGGTTATAAGAGCGGTACAAATCTATAATACGATAATGAATTTTATCTTATTCGTTTCTATATACATTATAGAAAAATAAGTGAGTCAGTGCTTTTTAGTTATATCGGGAGCTTATACCCCACAACTTGTTTTAAATATGAGTCGCCGCAAAACTCTCGTAATTTGAACTATATTAAGACAGTCTGTCCTTTGTGTGTGGTTGCCTTTATTGTATTAACGCAAATATAGCTATTAAAATCTTGTAAATTCGATTAGTGATTCCAAGCTATCGCCACACTGATTATAAAACGTCACACCCGACTTGGAGGATTATGACCATAAGATATTGCTGTTACATTGATCCTGCCAACTATTGTAACTCATAGAAATTGAGAAAAGATTGCATACATCTCTACAAACATTTTTTCGTATCGGAGTAATATCCAATAGCCTGATTGCAATTTGAGTAAGATTTTTCGAAGTCCGTTTTAGCCTAAAGGTAGAAAAAATATCTTGGTACATTCAGGAAAAGAAATTTCGTATTTTAAATCTTAAGTTTATGAAGTGGAGTAATCCTTTTTTGCTTCTGAAACTTTAGCTTAAAAAAGGTACAGGTTAATCATAACATTCCAAGATTGGTGGACAAGATAGATTCTCAAAAAATATCCACACATCGGATACCAAAACGAAATTATAAGTACAAAAATTCCATAATTTTGGACCGTTTAGAGTTCAAGATAATAATAACAAAGATAGAAATTTTCAGTCTCACTTCACATTTGAGGCATGGAAAGCTTTCTGTCTGCTCAACTATTTTCTATTATATAAAGAAATCTCTCGGTAGAACTTTGAAAAAATTTAGGTGAATAGGAGAATTAGGAGAATTCGTTTGAGTTTCTGACAATAGTAAATAGACGCTGGAACGTCCTTAAATGAAAATGATTGGGAATCCTTCATCTACATAACACAATGTGTGTGAGTAATTACAGAGAATGACCACTCAACACAAGTCCATTACCCAAGTGGAGCTCTCTCATTCCTTGCGGAATATCACGAGTGCATCTTCCAATAGAATCTGCTCTCAGGCTCCATCTCCATCTCCAGGTCCACCGTTCTAACCAGGACTCGGGTAAACAATCTAGGACATCGCAATCGTTAGCTCACACCATATTTTGTCGAAGATTCAATTATAAATCTGATATATAATGGACGGCTTACATTGTCCTCGTACGATATGGTATAGCAGACTTCACATCCACACGTCTGTCCCGGTGCTCTTCCTGTTCCTCTTCCTGTTGCTGTTCCTAGTCTTATACCCGGTATGTACATTACATTATACTAGTAGTTGTACAACACAACACCATATTGCATTTATGAGGAACACTGTTAGATCTAAATAACTTTTTGAAATGCATTTCATCCATATATATGCAGATTTATAAAGATGACATCTGGATACTAGATCTTATCTTTTTTCTTATTTTCTATTCCATTGATGTCAGTGACGAACTAAGGCAATAGGGTGCATCAACCAATTTGTAACCGATGTAATGATTCTTTAACAATGAAACATATAATTCTGTATGTTCTCTATGTATATTCAAATGTGAAACATTCTAAACGATCTAGTGTCCTTATTTCAAAGTTATTTGTTAATGTTATGTATATAAATATTTATACAAATATCCTGCTAAACACAACTCGTGAATGTCACCTTACATTCATGCAGTAGGTACTTTAATATGGAACAAGAGCTAGTAATATTTAATCTGTAAGTATAGGAGTCATCTATAAATTACGTCACACAAATTTCAAGGTTATTTAACCATTGTAGATTTAATGTCACGAACCTCATGACTCCTTCATCGCCCTTTGTCTTATTACGAAAATCTAAGTTATTTTTATTTTGTTAATTAAACCCTAAATACCATAACTACATTCAGCGGGATATTATTATAATGATTCAAAATTTCATACATAATACTCTGTGACATACAACTAGTTCGCCTCTGTTTAAGTTCAAAGCTCATACATTTTCTATAGAACTGATGTATAAATTTCCTGATATCTAAACCGAATTTAAATTTAAATACGTATACTCCCATATGCTGAACTTTGGCACAGGAATCATTCATACTTGAATTGTACGTATGTGAATGTTGGAATCGGAATTGCGGTTGTAATTTTATAATATTTTGAAAAATAATGTAATTTGCTATCATATTCTTTCGATATTTTTGAAAGAACTGTTTTTGTCTCACCAATAATTTAATTAAATTAGTTCTTTTTTTTTCAGTTCAATTATTTTGAATTCAGTTATGCACAGTAATAGTTACTCAAGCGCAAAACGCGCCCCTATTTTTTTAATTTAATGTTTAAATGTTTTTGCTATTAGGCACTACATTCCAACATTTACCTTGAATTACATAAATCCATCTCTGAGTACTAACAGCTTATAGAAAATTTTCTTCTTCTCTGTACTTCCATCTTCCTCCTTTTTCCTTGCTTGTCTCCTCTCTTATGCTCCTCTATCCTCCCACTAAACAATTTGGTGCAGTGTTCTGTTTTGTGACGTTTCTATCACTATTGCACTTCAATTATAGTTCATATCATTTGTATTCCGACAGGTAAAGTGGTGTCGTATGTACCACTGTGAGAACCTGAACTGTAAATGAATTCTTTCATGACAAAGAAATCATACGCATAGAAATCTTAGCACTGTTTCTAATTTAAACTCGCAAAGTCTCTCTTTCTCGTTTGCACATCCTACATACCCTTC